>CM035139.1:53861335-55061335 GCA_020205605.1 Panax ginseng
CTGGGAGCAATCTGGCTATATGTTCTGAGGCCACCGTGGAGATAAAGATAAAGACATTGGATTCTCAGACGTACACATTACGAGTGGACAAATGTGTAAAAAACCATTTACTTTTCCAGACTACTTAAAATCATTATCTATATAATTTACGACCTGAGCCATTGTAATTCTGTATCTAATTAAATCTCGTATTTCAGAGATCTTGGAGGTTCCTTAATCATCCAAGTTTTTATTTGCTGTCTTTGAATTTTGGAAAAAATGGCCCTTCTAAATTATCCGGAAAAATCATGTCTATTTGATACAACACAGAATCACAGGCATCATTCATGAACTTAAGTTGTGGAGGCACTTACTTGAGATTCTATTACTCTACTGTATATACATATATTTTGTTATTTTTGAATTGTGTATTAAAGTTTATATCTGTCACATATAAAATCCTATTTTGCAATATTTATCTTTTCTCTGCAGGTACCAGTACCTGCATTAAAGGAACAGATTGCTACAGTTACTGGTATATTGTCTGAACAGCAACGCCTAATATGTCGAGGAAAGGTACTGAAGGATGATCAGCTCCTGTCAGCTTATCGTATCCTTTATTTATTCTTTTTTCAGGACCTGTAATTAATTGTAGTTGCGATACTGGTAAGAAACGTTTAAATTCGCTATGTATAGCATGTCTCTTTGAAATGAAAATGTCCTTTGTTATTCCTTTTCATTACTCGTATCTTTTCTATTTCATTTTTTTCCCTTTCTGGACCATCATTTTTTCCAAGAAGGGATATAGATAGTACCAGTTTCCTTATTAAATGAAAATTTGAAAGAGTTTGACTTCCAAAAATCAGGTGCACTGGAGAAAAAGTGATAATTAATTAGTTTGAATTAATTATATGTGTGTGTGTGTGTGTGTGTATATATATATATATATATATATATATATATGAATATCCCAATAAGGCACTTTTAACATTTCTGTAATACTCCTTGTGAAAAAGACAACTTAAGTCGACAACTCAACGACACCTTCTTATCCCAAACCAGTTGGGATATCCTCAGAATCCTGTATTACAAAAGTAGAAAGGCAAGGAGAAAAATAAAAGATGAAAAAGATAAAAAATAAGGGAAAAAATAGAGATAGATTGAAATTTTGAAACAATACTTTCTATTTGGTGGCTTTGGTTGACTGTGGAATGTCACAAGTAAATGGGATAGCAACCTTTCAACCCATCAGCTGCGCCTTCTAGGTACTGCCAAACCTAGTAGGAATTGGTATCGGGTAGGACATTAGGTCCGAAACAACTTGATGAAGTTTGATTTAGTAACGTACACTAGTAATATCAATCATTAAATCTAGTTGCTGCAATTGCAGATAGAGTAAGGTCCAATACCTAGACCCTAAGTTACATGGATTCGAATGGAGTGTCCTAGGATGCATTATTTTTTTGTTTATAAATTGACCATGACAACTACTTTGAAAGCAGAAACATAATAGTGATACAAGTTATGTGTTATTAAGCATTCTTTTCATCCTCTTACCTCCACCCTCTCCCCTCTACCCTCTCTCTCTCTTTCTCCTTCCTCCTCTCCCTCTCTGTACTTCTTCTTTAAGTCAGAAAATGGACAGGTATAAGGGTAAGTTGTGGAGTATGATGTTCTAGGCAAGGAACTCAAGTATTGAATGATTTTCTATTGTATTTGGATAATAGAGTTCCTTAATGAATATGACTAATAGATGTGGAAGATGGACACACTTTGCACCTGGTTGTGAGACAACCTATTCCCCCGTCATCGGAGAGCTTCCCTGAACATCCAGGTTTGCAGCCCTTTAAGCCTTTTATAAGCTTCTATTGTAACCTGATTTTGGTTTAATATGATGTATCAATGCTCTTGTTTGAGCTAACTTAGTATGTTCCCTTTTGCTTATACCAACATGCTGTTCTAATATTTGGTAAAATGCCCCTGTGAATTTGTGGATTGCCTTTTTTCACTTGAAAATTAAAAGAATTGTGACTTTCTTAAGATAAAATCTTGCTTTGACCATAAAGTTACTCGACAATCCTGGTAACTTGAAAGAAACTCGAACTTGTGACAATCAACTGTGAGGAGGTTTTTGGAGAAAAAAAAATCTAGTAGTGAACCTCTCCACTTTGAAGCTCGGAGAAATTATTACTAGCTACCTTTAAAATCCCTTCATCCCCAAAAGAATGGCTTTAATACAATTTTTATGCAAATTAAGAATATTTAACTTAAGAGAAATGATATTTCCACATGATTCCTCTCACATGAATAGTGAGTGGGTCCCACCTCCATGTGAGAGAGACTTATGTGGAAATATCATTTTAACATTCAGTTTCCTAAACTAAATGAGTGTATGAATTTAGTTGGCTTTAATAAAATACTAGTGGATCCATACAATTTGAACACAACTATTTGTGAATCTTCTCTTTGGATATCATAGTTTTGACACGTGTACTACAGCCATTCTTTTGAGATAGTTTTTTAATTTTTTATTTATTTAGAACTTATGCCTTTCTATTGGAGATGGAGGGAGCAGTTTCTATTTCTAACATATGCTTTGTTTTATTTGTTGTAGTATCATCAATACATGTAAGCCTTCCTTGCATTCTAAACTGCTTCAGCTGCTACTCAATCTTTATACTTATATATGTGTTTGAATCTTGTTGTGCTCTATCATGTTAGTTTTCATGTAATTCTTGTGGTGATTCTTTTTCTTGCTCGGATTCCTATTACTCCATATTGTTTGTTCTGGTCATTTTTACTTTCATTGACCTTGGCATGTGCCTTTTGCTTCTCCTGCATTTTCATGTTGTTCCTTGCGATGAAGATGATATTTAGTATATACCTGATGCAATGTATGGTTCATTCCTGTAATGGTTCTGAGGCATTTTCCTCTAGAATAATCACAAGTTCAAAAATCCTGTGGGGAATTGGTCAGACCATTAACACAGGGAGGCTTAAGGTGACAGTTGTGTTAGGAGTAGTACTACCGTGTCTTCTCTTGTTTGTTAGTTTCATGACAATAAAATTCATGATTGAAATTTGTTGGATATTATATTTAATGTACATAAACTAATTACTCATCTCCATTCTGATTTTTCAACAAACTGCACGGATGATACTTTATGCTATAGTTGGTAAAACATCTGTGTTACTTGTTACTTTGTACACGTTAAACTATCAAAAATTTATAAAAACAAATCAGTAGAGAGCTTTGAAAGTTTATCTTTCAAACTCTAGCATAAAATATTTTTTTTAGTGAGTAGAGGATATCTTTAAAATCATTTATGTCCACCATACTATGGGAATCATAAGGGTTTGGAACTTAGAAAACAAGGAGGAAAATGAAGGAAAGAAAAACTAAAATAAATGTACAAAAGGAAAACACCATCTTAATGAAAATGATTGTAATTAGTCATACTACTTATAATTTTAATAGCAAAGACAATCTTATAATATAGTGTATTTGATGGCTGAAAAAGCTCTGATAAAATTTTGCATTTCATTTGCCTTTTCTTATACCTCAAATTTTCAAGTTCCAAACAGACCATAAAGGTGTTTAGAAATCCGATTAAAACAACCAGGTTGTACTGAAGAATTTTGTTAGGTTCTTTACGGAAAACGATCTGCCACAATTCTTAAAATAAAAACCGAGCAAGTCACGGTCAGTTGGTGGTTTGTATCAAAATAGTTCGTTTATAAGTCGAACTGACAAAACATTGTGTTAGATCACTTTGTTGTCTCGTGGTCCCCACCTTTGTGTATCTTATTTCCCAAGTCCCAACAGTAAACTTAATACAATTTGAAGAGAGTTTACTCTCTCTCTCTCTCTCTATATATATATATATATATACATCTCACTCTTCATATCCCTCTCTCTATCACAACCCAACACTGCCCGCTATTATTGGTTGCTGTTGTTACTACCAGAAGGCTACCTCCGCCGCCTATTCCTTTCTCTTGCCTCTTTTTCTTCTACTTTGGCGAAATTCAAAAGAGAATTCAAGTTCAAGTTTGTCTTTTTTATTTCTTATAAATTTTTGGGTATTTTAATGGGGGTTTTCAAAGGAAGAGCAAGATTTAAGCTTAGATCGGACATTTGTTATGTTTAACTCCCTCTGGTTATGATTATAGCAATTAGGGAAACCCTTTTCTTCATGCTTTCTATTCTAGTTGATTCTACAACTTGGAAACATTTATTTGGAATGGGTTTGGGTTTTAATTGGGTCAACTTGACTTTTGAATGCCTGGAATTGTAGAATTGTGGTCAGGGCCAGAAATTATAGCTGATCCTTTCTAGTTTCATTATTCTTTGTTGGTCTCTAACAGAAATTCATGGGAAACCGAGAGACCGAGGCCAACTGAAATATTAGTTTCCACGGAGTACAATAAAACCGTCCAGTTTGGTCAGCGTTGGCAACGACATTAGGAAAACCTGCCATTCCAGTTTTGGCACAAAATTTTCCCCAAAACCAGCCAAAATGGACCATGACCCCCAGATGAGAACTAGAATGTTGTTTTGCAATCATTGGTTGCAAATTAAGATATTTGTTGAAACTGAAAATTTGTTTCTACTAGAACTTAGAAAATGAAATTGAAAAGTGTACTGTTAAATCTTTCTGTGTTTTCTCTCTGTTGGGGGTGAGGTTGGTATTGCAGTGTTCAATCATGAATACTTTGGATGCTTGGAAAGGGTTGAGGGGACCAAGAAGATTAGAACTAAATGTGATATGATTCCTCACCATATTTTGTGGGTGCTTTGAGGGAATGTACGAGTAAATATTTCGAGGCTAAGGAGCGCACTATTGTGCAAATCAGATATTTGTTCTTGAGCCACGTTTTCTTTTGGTAGAATGAAGTGTTCTGGAATTGACCATTTCTTTTTGTTGATTTTCTTCTGTCGGATACTCACAGTTTAGTTTAGGAACATGATGTTGTGATCGTGTCTTGGTGGCACAGGTTTTCTTATTTTTGTGTGTGGCTGTACATGGTTGGCACATCTCGGTGCCCTTTTGAATACCTTTTTAATTGTTAATAATAAAAAGGAGCTGCTTCATTAATATCTTAATTCTGATGCTCAAAACAGCTCTTTTTACATTGTTATGCGATGTCTGTCAAATATTTGTTTTGTTCCTCATATACCACAGTTCTGAATTTTCAGCTGTACTATAACAATTTTCCTTAGTGCAAGTGTATGTATCCCAGACCTATCGATGTACTTTTTTCTTACATATTAGTCCAACTTTTGGATGTTGTCATTTACTTTGCATAACGGATTTGCAGCAACTGATCCATTGTCAAGTACTGACCATGGTCAAGGCAATCAAGTAGGGCCCAACGTTCTAGTTGGAACCTTTAATATATCTGAACAAGGCGATCGAGCTCTTCCGGATCTCGGTCGGGTAAGAGTACACTTTATATGGAAGTTATACAAGATTTTGTTGGCATGTTTAACTTTAATTACAATTTTTATATTTTCTACATTCTTCCATTTGTAGATTGTGTCTGCGGTTCTAGGCTCATTTGGAATCACGGATGTTGGAAGCGGTGAAGGTGTTGATTTGCAAGTAAGTTTCTATTTGCTTTACGTCATCAACCATCTTGTTGATATTGTTTAATTCCTTGCATATGAATAGCTCTTTTGAAAGAAGAATATTCCATATACTTGGAAAAGTATCTTGGTTGTAATGGTGTGTGGTGTCTAGGACTCTTATTCAGTTCCGAGAGAGTAGAAAGTCATGCGATGAGAGAGAGAGAGAGAGAGACCGTAGGAACTATGATAATGTTATAGTTTGTAATGCATATTTTCTCCTCTTTTTGTGCTATTTCTTACTCTGTAGACCTCCACTAATTTGTTTTGTTCTTCTAAGTTTTTTTTGTGGAGGAATCACCTTTAATCTCTCTTACTCTCCCTCTCAAACATGCATATTTTCATCGGTTTACTATGGTACACTAACCATGGGTAGCTTAGTTTATCGTGAAGTTATATATGACGTTTGTGTATTTTTAAATTGTTCTCTCCAAAAGTATAGGTTAACCTTTGCATGCTATATAGAATGAGATTTCCATGAGTAGTGAGTAGGGCTGTACGTTCTGCAGGCAGTCTGAGGGTCTTGCCAGAGGCTCAAATTTGAAATTTGTAGTATATCCGACCCACTCCAAAACATCATGGACGTTAAGGTTTAGGAAATTGGGGGAGGTTTAAAGAAGATGAATCTCCCTTTCAATGCAGAATGAAATGGGGCAATTCATTCATCAACTACAATTTTTGAGGATAGACAGAATTTACTAATATATAACTTTTAGGTGTCAAAATGTACATAATACTAACCACCTTCTCTTGGAAATATCAGTAGCACTGATCTTTTTCACCTCCAATCGCATCTATATATATATATATATATTTGTTTTATTATCCAGTAACAGAATCATGACTACTAAAACTGTAATATTCCGATAAGACTTGTAATGTAACCTTATATGATTAGTAAAGGATGTTTTTGTGATTGAAATTATGTGTTTTGTGAGTGAATGTGTGTGGTTTCCTTCTCTTCTAACGACTGTTTTGAACACATTTAAGTGTTTCAAATAAATCCTGCAAAAGCTAATATTTCAGTTCCCAGAACACTTAAATGGAATGAAATAGCTATTCCAGAAAATTGGACACTTCAAGATGCAGTACCTAAAAGGGTACAAGGAGCCAATCAATGTTTGGAAAATGTTAAAGAAAATGCAGATGGATCTGTAAACATTAGTTTTGGCAACAACAGCTTTATACGTCTCAATTTAGACGAACCTTGTCGCAGAAGTACTTCCACTAATCCTCAAAGGAATATTGAAGAAATTTCGAGAAAATCTATTTCTTCCATCCAAGGAGTTATTAACAGAACAAATGATTTGGTCAGTAGACCAACATACATGGTGAAAACTCCATCAGAAGTTCCAAGGGCTCAAAGTCGAACGACGTCTGATTTTGACTACACTGAGAGTATTTATACTCTAAATAATCAGTGTTTCAGCCCAAATCAAATCTTTGTTGAAGGCCTTGTTTAATTCTGATAAGAACAAAGAAAAAAGAGAATGATTCTTTGATTATTATTCTTTGGAAAATCAGAATTTGATTCGTGAAATTTACTATGATCTCTTAAAGGAATCAGGTAAAAATGTAGACTTCTTTGTTTTTCTCAAACATTGGAGTAAAGTAAAAGGAAATGCTTTTCCTTTTTGGGGGTAAAGGTAAGGCAGTTTCTACTTCTTCTACTACTTTAAATGTGGTAGAAAACTCATGCAGGCCTTACAGATTGGCTGATGATCAATACGACAACAACGTTGTAACAGCCAGCCACCCACCCACCTGCAGTTCCAGTCTTCATTGGAAAGACAGAAGCCTCTCCTTATAAAAAGATTCTTGAAAAAGAGGTTGAAAGAAAGTCGGAAGAAGTCCAGAGTATTTATCAGGTTATGGAGCAGAACAATTTCACAAATTTGTTTCGACAATCCCTGGGAACTCAACTATCAAAAATAGAAAAGGTTGTTTCTTTAAAAGAAAGACCTTTAATTATTGGTGCATCTCCAGCAGAAGCTATAACTACCTCCTCAAAGGAGAAAAAGTCAATAGAAAAAGAAAAGCTAGGATCGGTTCTATTCAAACCTCCACCAGAGTTATCCAAGGAGTTTAAACTTGGATCAACATCCACAGAGATGTTTGAAGAACTTAAAAATCGACCGGAAAAGTTATCTATAAAGCCAAAATCTATAGCAACATCCTCCCAAAATCCTTCGATTTCGGTTATAAAGAATGATGGATTAGATCTGGATAAGATCTTAAATAAAATCCAAGAAGATCCTCAAATAAATACGCTCAAATGGGGCAAGGTTAAGAACCGGGGAAAGGTTAAGAACCAACCCTTGTCCTTCTCTTATTGATGCTCAATTTGAAGATAGAGCATTTAGTGAAGGAATGCAATTCAATGGTGAATATATTTGTGAGTGGAATCTTGATGGCCTCACAGACTATCAAATCATAGTTCTACTAAAACAGATGACCATGTTTGCCCAAGCTGCAAGAACAAAAAACCCTTCCGAAAAAAGAATTGCTCAAGCTTTAGCATCTGGCTTTGTGGGCCAGCTAGGTCTTTGGCGGGAAGTATTTTCAACTTTCAGGTTCAAAAGGGAGTTACCACAATGAATGAACCTATCTTTGTCGATGATGCACTAAATACCTTGTTGTATACTATCATGCACCATTTTGTGGGCAATAATCAACTTATCGTCTCAAGGACTTATGAGCAATTCAGTAATTTAAAGTGCAAATCGCTCTTTGAGTTTAAATTTTATCGGGACATGTTCTTCTCCAAAGTCTTTGCCAGAAACGATTGCAATAGCGATTACTGGAAAGAGAAGTTTATTGAAGAATTACCTATTTTGTTCTCTCAAAGGGTCAAAACAAGGTTAAAAAATAAGAATGATGGAGTAATCCCATGAATACACCTATGGAGAATTAGCTTTAAAAATTATTGCTGAAGGAGCTGATCTGTGTAACATACTTAAAATATAGAAACAACTCTCCGAAGAAAGAGTCAGAGGAAAAAGAGCTTTGGGAGATTTCTGTGAGCAATACGGGCTTGTTGAAATCCCAAAAGATTAACGTAAGAGAAAGATTCTAAAAGAATCTACTAGCCATAAAGAGACGATCTAAAAGGAGAGATTGAAAGAGGTCTAAACATTAGACCAGGGAAGAACAACCTAAAAAGGCACAAGTCATCTAAACTAAAGGTGACTAGTTCTTCAAAACCCCCCAACTTGTTACAAGTGTGGAAAGATTGGGCATAAAAGTCCTGATTGTACCTCGAAAAAGAAGATTAACCAACTGATGAAAGGCTTAAAAAGCAACTCCTAGCGGTCTTTATAAACTCGAACGAAGAAGAAAGCAATTATTCTAGTTCGAGCTCTACGAGCAATTACTCTGAAACTTACAAGTTTCAGATAACGATGAAGTATCATATGTTGAATTAGAAGATTGCCACTGTGTAGAGGGAGAAGTCTGTTTGTGTGCCTTAAATGGACTTTCGTTAAATGTGCTGTCTAAAGAAGACATACTCATATTAGTTATTATCGATCAGCTTGAAGACTCTTCAAAAAAGAGACAGATGATCGAGAAGTATATTGATCTTGCTAAAAGTAAGAAAAAGTCTTCTGATGATGATGATAAGAAATGATGATGATAAGAGATTTGACCCTATTCAATACTCGTTGCAGAAGATCTTCGATAAAGTTAACGATCGTCATAAAGAACCTACTCTTAAAGAGTTGCAGGGAATGGTTGTTAATCTGCAAGCAAATAATGATACCCGTGAAGTTTCAATTGCTAATATCCAGAAAGGGATTAACCAGGTTAAGAAAGACATCCGCTGGCTTAAAAGCAGGGATGATAAAGAAAAATCAAAGGATGAAGGATCAAATTCCCCTGTTGTTGATCGACTTCGTCAACAAATTTGATATTCAATACAGGAGGATAATCCCAGTAGAATCTAGTGGTTCAAAAGGATTAAAAATCAATATAATAGATAGAATTATTACTCAAAAGTGGTATGTTATGATTACAATCCTTATCAAATGAGAATTCTAGGTCACAACGGAGGCCATAATTGACTCTGGAGCAGACTTAAATTATCTGGTAGAAGGTTTGATTCCTTCAAAGTACTACTCCAAAACAACTCAACAGCCGAGTACTGCTGATGGAAGCCATTTGCAAATTGATTACAAACTATCAGATGCAGTGGTTTGCAACAATGGAGTTTACTTTGAAACTCAGTTCCTCCTAGTAAAAAACAGGTCCATGCAGTTATTTTTGGTACACCCTTTATTAGTTTGCTATTCCCTTTATCCATCGATAAAAGGGGTATTAGTACTAATAAGGAAGGGGTAGAAACCAAGATATCAAGGGTTCAATCATTTGCTCAAACGCAAAGAAGATTTCCTATTTTTTCTAAAGAAAGAAGTTGAGATCAAAAGGATTAATGAACATCTTAAAGATGAAAAGTTTAAACTCAAGGTTAAAGCTTTTCAGGAAGAGTTGACTAAAGAAATTTGTTCAACTGATCCTACCGCTTTCTGGAGTAGAAAGAAGCATGTTATTTCTCTTCCTTACATTGAAGGATTTAATGAGAAATTCATTCCCCCTAAAGCTAGACCCATTCAGATGAATGAGAGATTTGTGAAGCTTTGGCAGGAGGAAATAACTGATCTCCTTAATAAGGGATTAATTAGAAAAAACTACTCTCCATGCTTGTTATGCGTTCTATGTGGAAAATGCTGCAAAACTTGAGCGAGGTTCCCCAAGACTGGTCATCAACTACAAACCTCTAAATAAAGTTTTGAGATGGATCAGATATCCTATCCCAAATAAGAGGGATTTGTTAAATAGATTGCTGAAAGCAAATGTCTTGTCAAAGTTTGATATGAATACTGGATACAGACAAATACAAATTAAAGAAGACACGTACAAAAAGACATTTACAGTTCCGTTTGGCCATTACGAATGGAATGTTTTATCATTTGATTTTAAAAATGCGCCATCGGAGTTCCAGAACATTATGAATGAGATCTTTAATCCATTCATGGAATTTATGATCGTCTATATTGATGATGTTCTGGTGTTCTCAAAGGACATAGCGCAACATTGTAAACACTTAAATGTGTTCAAAACAGTCGTCAGAAGAGGACTCGTGGTTTCGGCTAAGAAAATGCAATTATTCCAAACAGACATTAGATTTCTTGGGTTTGAAATCAATCAAGGAAGGTATATTCCTCTTGACAGAGCTATTGCATTCGTTGAGAAGTTTTCAGATAAAATTTTGGATAATAAACAACTCCAAAGAATTTTGAGAAGCGTTAATTATATCACAAACTTTTATAAAGAGTTGCGTATTGTTGTCGCCCCTCTCTACGCAAGGCTAAACTAAAAGTCTTCTCCCTGGACAGATGAATGTACTATGGCTGTTAAAATGATTAAGCTTAAAGTTAAAACCTTGCCATGTTTACATTTCGCTGACCCCGAATCCCCAAAAATTGTGGAAACAGATGCATCTGATAAAGGTTATGGGGGTATTTTGAAACAAATCAAAAACTCTAAGGAGATCCTAGTGCGATTTGTTTCGGGGAAGTGGAAACCAGCACAGATTAACTATTCTACTATTAAGAAAGAAATCTTGGCCATAGTTCTGTGCATTGATAAATTTTGAGATCTCTTAAACCAGAGATTCCTGCTGAGAGTTGACTGTAAGTCGGCTAAAGAAGTTCTAGATGTTAAAAACCTTGCTTCTAAACAAATATTTGCTGGATGCCAGGCCTTGTTATCAGCATTCGATTTTGATATCGAATTCATTAAAGGAGAATATAATTCTCTTCTAGACTTCTTAACTAGAGAATTCCTGCAAGAGGTTCCTAATATTTATGTTTTAACATAAGACATGTCTCCTAGAAGGGCAGCCAAGCCAATGCTTGAACGAACTGAGGAAGCTCTTAGAGGGCAATCATCAGGATCTCAAAAGTCTAGAGATAAAGGGAAAGCTCCAGAGCTCAAAGTTCTAGCAGATTCTCATTACATAGATACTATACTTGAAGAGGTTATGGTTATTGAGGATGTGGATGCAGTGCGCTCTCCTGAACAGGTGGCAGAATTGTATTTATCTTACTCATGATCTGTCAGTCTTCCTCCCTAAAACCAGGGAATTCTTTGAAAAAATCTTAGTGGAAACTGAATCTATTAAGATATCACACAAACCTAGAGATCGCTATAACCTAGCTTTCTCTACAGTTAAGATCTTAAAGGTCTTATGTCCTTGTGACTGGGTGGGTGATCTTAGAACTCATAAATATTTTGACAATAAAACTATGATTCCAAAATCCTATAATTATCATGACTATATTATGGCTTGGGAAATTTTTTTATATTATCAAAATGACCGATATACACACAATTGGTTTCTTCATGCTCGCCTCACAAACAATATGAAAACTCAGGATTTTTTTCGGCATGATTTTAGACATGGTTTTATTATTGGGGTCCGGTTCCTAGTTCCCCCCCCCCCCCTTCCCCCTTCCCCCTTCCCCCAAAGTTGATAAGGTATTTGAGAAGTACCTTTACTTAATTTCTGCTGTGACTATGAAATCCTATGGATCTTTAAATAGTCCTATGTTATAGATCATCATGCAGGCACAAGTAATAATCAGTCTTCTCAGGCAATTTATGAAATGGTGGAACAAGTTTAATACTGAAAAATTAGTTAACTTAACTTTTCAGCCAGAGAAAGAATGACCTGAAAAATTATGATGCTTCTCAAAAGAAGTTGAAATCCGCCTTAAATGGGATACCAAAGAAAGAAATCTTGGATTTCTTAATGATTCATGAGGACACCATGAATTTATCAGATAGTGACCATGATGAATCGTCCAACTGTCCTTTTGGTGGCTCATGCTCACAGCCTCAATAATTAAGGCGTGCATAGGGTATAAAGCCTTAATAATTTGCCTTAATAATTCAGACTTTTGGTGGTAGTGGTTGTATGAGAATCTTATCTTTATCTTTAAGAGTTCCTAGCCGTTTTTTTTGTCTGCCGTCTGTTCGACTCCAGCTCATTCAAGACCCGCGTCGGCAACATTAGTGTTTTAACTTTTTTAAAAGTAGATTGCTTTTGTTAAAGTTTTTGTCTGTTGTAATTATTGAGTCTTTCCTCTAGTCTATAAGAAGGAAGCTTGCTCTGGTGTTAGAGCATTCGATTTCATATTCTCAGTCTATATTTGTAAGCTTAAGAGTGTTTTCTTATTAAGCTTGAAGTTTCATCCAGCTTGAACTCTATGTAAGTTTTGCTTATATGTCAATAATATTCCACTATTCTCTGTATGTGCCTTGTTATCAACATTCGATTTTGATATCGAATTCATTAAAGGAGAATCTAATTCTCTTCCAGACTTCTTAACTAGAGAATTCCTGCAAGAGGTTCCTAATATTTGTGTTTTAACATATGACAGGTCTCTTAGAAGGGCAGCCAAGCCAATGCTTGAACGAACTGAGGAAGCTCTTAAAGGGCAATCATTAGGATCTCAAAAGTCTAGAGATAAAGGGAAAGCTCCAAAGCTCAAAGTTCTAGCAGATTCTCATTACATAGATACTATGCTTAAAGAGGTTATGGCTATTGAGGATGTGGATGCAGTGCGCTCTCCTGAACAGGTGGCAGAATTGTATTTATCTTACTCATGATCTGCCAGTCTTCCTCCCTAAAACGAGGGAATTCTTTGAAAAAATCTTTATGGAAACTAAATCCATTAAGATATCACACAAACCTAGATATTTCTATAACCTAGCTTTCTCTACAGTTAAGAACTTAAAGGTCTTACGTCCTTGTGACTGGGCGGGTGATCTTAGAAATTATTCTTTTGAGAAGCATCATAATTTTTCAGGTCATATTCTTTCTCTGCCTGAAAAGTTAAGTTAACCATTTTTTCAGCATTAAACTTATTCCACCATTTAATCGAAAATTGCCTGAGAAGACGATTATTACCCGTGCCTGCATGCTGATCTATAACATAGGACCATTTAAAGATTCATGGGATTTCATAGTTACAACAGAAATCAAGTAAAGCCTAATTATCATTAAGGCTTCTAAAAGCTTGAAGGTACTTCTCAAATACCTTGTCAACTTCCGGGGGGAAAAAACTAGGAACCAGACCCCAATAGTAAAATCATGTCTGAAACCATGCCGAAAAATCCCGAGTTTTCATATTATTTGTGAGGCGAGGGTGAAGAAACCAACTGTGGGTATATCGGTCATTTTGATAATATAATTTTTTTTTCCCGAGCCATAATATAGTCATGATAATTATATTTAAGGATTAAAAAACATACAGAGAATAGCGGGATATTATTGACATATAAGCAAAACTTACATAGAGTTCAAACTGGATTAAACTTCAGGCTTGATAAGAAAACACTCTTGAGCTTACAAATATAGACTGAGAATATGAAATCGGATGCTCACCAGAGCAATCTTCCTTCTTATAGACTGGAGGAAGGACTCAATAATTACAAAAGACAAAAAGTTTAACAAAAGCAAACTACTTTTAAAAAAGCATAGTGCTGCCGACGCGGGTCTTGAATGAGCCGGAGTCGAACAAACGACAGACAACAAACGGCTGGGACCTCTTAAAGATAAGATAAGATTCCCATACAACCACTACCACCAAAAGCATGGATTATTAAGGCGAATTATTAAGGCTTTATACCCTATGCACGCCTGAATTATTGAGGTTGTGAACATGGGCCACCAAAGGGACAGCTGGACGATTCTTCATGGTCACTGTCTGATAAATTCATGGTGTCCTCATAATTCATTAAGAAATCCAATATTTTTTTTCTTTGGTATCCCCTTTAAGGCGGATTTCAACTTCTTTTGAGAAGCATCATAATTTTCCACATCATATTCTTTCTCTGGCTGAAAAGTTAAGTTAACAATTTTTTAGTATTGAACTTTTCCACCATTTAATCGAAAATTGCCTGAGAAGACGATTATTAGCCGTGCCTGATCTATAACATAGGACCATTTAAAGATCCATGGGATTTCATAGTCACAACAGAAATTAAGTAAATCCTGATTATCATTAAGGCTTCTATTTCTTCTACTACTTTAAATGTGGTAGAAAACTCATACAGGCCTTACAGATTGGCTGATGATCAAGACGACAACAACGTTGTAACAACCATCCACATGCAGTTCCAATCTTTATTGAAAGACAAAAGCCTCTCCTTATTAAAAGATTCTTGAAAAAGAGGTTGAAAGAAAGTCAGAAGAAGTCCAGGGTATTTATCAGGTTATGGAGCAGAACAATTACACAAATCTATTTCTACAATCCCTGGGAACTCAACTATCAAGAATAGAAAAGGTTCTTTCTTTAAAAGAAAGACCTTTAATTATTGGTGCAGCTCCAGCAGAAGCTATAACTACCTCCTCAAAGGAGAAAAAGTCAATAGAAAAAGAAAAGCTAGGATCGGTTCTATTCAAACCTCCACCATAGTTATCCAAGGAGTTTAAACTTGGATCAACATCCACAAATATGTTTGAAGAACTTAAAAATCGAATGGAAAAGTTATCTATAAAGCCAAAATCTATAGCAACATCCTCCCAAAATCCTTCGATTTCGGTTATGAAGAATGATGGATTAGATCTGGATAAGATCTTAAATAAAATCCAAGAGGATCCTCAAATAAATAAATAGGCTCATTAAGAACCAACCCTACTATCATCGTCCTTCTCCTATTGATGCTCAATTTGAAGGTAGAGCATTTAATGAAGGAATGCAATTCAATGGTGAATATATTTGTGAGTGGAATCTTGATGGCCACACAGACTATCAAATCATAGTTCTACTAAAATAGATGACCATGTTTGCCCAAGCTGCAAGAACAAAAAACCCTTCCGAAAAAAGGATTGCTCAAGCTTTACCATCCGGCTTTGTGGGCTAGTGAGGTCTTTGGTGGGATAACCTCCTGACCAGCGAGACGAAAGAAAGTATTTTCAACTTTCAAGTTCAAAAGGGAGTTACCACAATGAATGAACCTATCTTTGTCGAAGATGCAGTAAATATACCTTGTTGGATACTATCATGCGCCATTGTGGGCAATAATCAACTTATCGTCTCAAGGACTTATGAGCAACTCAGTAATTTAAAGTGCAAATTGCTCTCTGAGTTTAAATTTTATCGAGACACGTTCTTCTCCAAAGTCTTTGTCAGAAACGATTGCAATAGCGATTACTGGAAAGAGAAGTTTATTGAAGGATTACCTATTTTGTTCTCTCAAAGGGTCAAAACAAGGTTAAAAAATAAGAATGATAGAGTAATCCCCTGGGACGAATACACCTATGGAAAATTAGCTTCAAAAATTATTGCTGAAGGAGCTGATCTGTGTAACATACTTAGAGTACGAAACAACTCTCCAAGAAAGAGCCGAGGAAAAAAGAGCTTGGGAGATTTACATCGCCAAGAATACGGGCTTGTTGAAATCCCAAAAGATAAACGTAAGAAAAAGATTCTAAAAGAATCTACTAGCCATTAAGAGGGCAGACGATCTAAAAGGAGAGATCGAAAGAGGTCTAAACATCATACCAGGGAAGAACAACCTAAAAGGCATAAGTCATCTAAACGAAAGGTGACTAGTTCTTCAAAACCCCCAACTTGATACAAGTGTGGAAAGATTGGGCATAAAAGTCCTGATTGCACCACAAAAAAGAAGATTAACCAACTGGTTATTGATGAAGGGCTTAAAAAGCAACTCCTAGTGGTCTTTATAAACTCGGACGAAGAAGAAAGCAATTATGCTAAATCACTATTCATAAAAACGCTAAATCAACTTTGGGAAAGTACACTTTTGGCTATTATAAAAGTATGTAATACTTAAAAGCTTGTAAGTATTGATACTTGCTTTGAAGAGTTGGTCACCAAATTGAGTTTTGCTAGCTCTTGGTTTGTTGTCAAGCAATAAAAGAAAAGATGTGGCTTATTAGTTATTTGCTTTAGTGTCGTCAGGCATAAAAAGATGAGATGTGGCTTTTGGGTTGCAAGTGTCAAGCTTGGTAGGCCATTGGCCTTGTTGGTCACTTATTAGTGGCTTAGTTTTTGGTCTTTTTGGCCATTTTGATTGATTGTGGTGTGATGACCATTATATCCTAAGTCTTGTTTGCCTATAAATAAGACCCTCATGCCATGTTAATAACATTTATTAAATTCCAAAGAAATTCTAAGAGAGCATAGTTGATGGGGACTCACAATTAAGAACAAAGAAGAGATTTGTTATATTTATTATTTGGAGTTTTTATTATGTTTAATATAAAAATAGTTCATGTGATTTATGTATTTTATTTATTAGTGGGGATTTAGGATATTAATTAGTGATTAGAAATTATTAATAAGGGTATTTTAGTCGTTTAGTACTTTTATTGTTTCCCAAAAAATATTAAGGTTTTGAGTCTCTTTAAATAGTGATGGAATCCCCACAAGTCATGGAGACTACATACTATTGATATTGAAGTGAATTATTTTATTCATACCGTAGAGGTATCCCACTATAGATGTATTTTTTCATATTAGTGTGGGTTAAATGTTTTTTTTTGTCACTGTAATTTAGGTTAATTTACAAATGGATAACTGAACTTTTTTTTCTTACAGTCAACTAACTGTACTCGACTTTTCTAACACTAAGTTAAAAAAATCGTTAATTCCTTTGACTTTAAACGGAAAATGACACCTAAGCGACTGATTTGTAAAAAAAAGTTGATAGTGATTATGCAACGTGACAATGATTATGTGGATTTGGAGGAAATTTTTTATGAAGAAAATGAATTTTTTTTTTAAAAGTATAATATAAATTTAAAAATTTAGCCAAAAAACAGAAAATAAATAAAAAATGTATTTAATTATTTTTGTAATTAATATCAAATAAATTTTTATTTATAATTAAGCCATGTATAAAATATAAAAACTTAAAATAAGCTAATTAAAATTAAGGGAATATGAAATACATTTAGGGAAAATGAAAAAAATTACAATAGAATTAGAAAATTTAGCAAAAAAATACATAGTAGAAATTAAAAAAAAAAAAAGGAGTTAATTAGTTATTTTGTAATTAATGGCAAATGTTTTTTATATAATTAATAACAAATATAATTCAGGAGATTATAAAAATTATAAAATTAAAAATATTTTAAAATTAAAAATCTTTTCAAAATAAAATTTTATTTACATAAATGTTTATATATGTTAGGCAAAGAATTATTATTTATTGAAAGCAAATATTATGATATATTAATAATTTATTAATATATTATACTTAAACAAAAACCCATCTTCATCTTCACCTTCAATCTTCTGTTCTGCTACCACCACCACCACTTCCACCTTTCCACCACCGCTACCATACTACTGCCACCAACACGAGTGATGAATTAAGTAGCGACCAACTATAAATCGGTTCCTCATTGACATTAAACTCCCGAAAATTGAATTGCCAAATGAAATACTTATCAGTACAACATTTGGGTAAATTTCCTTCCTCATCCGAAAAAGTGAGCCCTAATTGAATCAATTTCAAACATGTCTACATTGTCCTTTAATGTCTGGAACAATTCTTGGAAATTCAGTGTCCATGGCAATACAAGGAAATTCATCTAACAATGTCACGAATTAAATCAAACTCTTCCTCGAGATTGTCATTCCACACCTCTGGAATTTGAATCGAATCACTTTTGGGAAGAAACGACATTTTTTCAAAAATAAATACAAATTTGTATTAAAGAGCAGAATGAAACCATACAAATTTCCAAACTGTGACGATACAATTCGGAATTCCCCCGATTTTTCACCAGATCTGCAGAAAAAATAGAATAGATTAAGCGATAAACTCAATTCAAAAACCCAAAATCAGAAGAAATTAGCAAAACTAAATGGCCAAAATAATAAAATCTCACATGAAATTAAAAAAGATTCAGGCTTTGAACCATGTATATATTACCGAAATATTCAACCATGATATAGGTTGTAGAGAAGATGTATGGACACAGAGTTTTTCAATGAAAGTAATATAGGCGGCGAAGAGGAAGAGAGTAATTTAGGGGATATTACGAAAAGGTAATTGATATATGTGTGTTTATATACATAAATATAAATTTTCTGTAAATATTTTTTTCTAACAGATTATAGTAATAATAGTTGGGTCGGGTCGGGTCGATTATTTATGGGTTTGGATTAGTACTTTATTTTTATGGGTGAATTTAGACATGTAAAAAATTATTAAAAAAATATTCCAACTAGGATTTGGTGCATATGTGGCACTGCCACGTCATACTTCTGTTAAAAAACTTAACCCCACTGACGGAAATTTAAATTTTTGTTAGAAAAGTCGAGTACAGTTAGTTGACTGTAAAAAAAAGTTCAGTTATCCATTTGTAAGTTGACCTAAAGTACAGTGACCAAAAAAGCATTTAACCCATCTTAGTGTTGATACGTGGAGTTGATACACTTGAGAGATCCTAGAGGTTTAAACGTGGAGTTTAAATCCTAGTTTATTGTCCATTAATCCTTCACCCTAAATCTGTCCTGCATCAATAGTAAGATCACATATATTTGAGAGCTAGAAAATCAAGTTTTGCTTATTCAAGATAATCGTAAAGCTTGCAACTTCAAGAGGCCATACGAAAGACGAAATTTAGCATAAACATAGAAGACACTATCAAGAAAGTTTTCTAACTCGTTCGATTTATGTACTTAAGCAAAGTGTAACGATATGTTTTAAATTGTTGAAATTCATTTAATTCTTTATTTGAATTATGAAGTTCATTATATATTGTGAAATGAATCAAATGATTTTGTTGAGAAGAGTTATTTGTCATTTGATTCGGCTAACTCTAGTATTGAGCTATTCCTTTCGAAATAATTATTGATGAGATATTGAATTGTTATAATTCTTTATTTGAGTTGAGTTTATTGTGTCAAACCAAATTGTAGGTTAGTAACTGAAATGAAAAACCTTTATTCATGGGGGAATTTATGATGTGTTGGGTAACTGACTCCTATATTGTTGAAAACGAAAGTTGTCAGTATAGAAGGTGTTATGCATAACTTATGATATTATTAGGCTGATCCCATTATAATATCTATAGAGTTTTAAGTCTTTATTTCTGATGAATGGAGAGTTCTAAGGTTGTGTTTGATAAAATTGAATATTAAAATCTGAAGAGTTAAGACATCTGAATAATATAGAGCATCTGTTTAAAATTGCATTTGAATAAAAAAATGTTGTTTGATAATTAATTTTTTCAAAATGTCTTAATAATAGTATTTTACTATTTTAACCTTATGAGCTATTTAAGAAAAACGTGTTTAAGTGGAGTAATTAGAAAGACTTGAATAATATTTTAAAACACAAATCAAACCCGCTTCAAATTTTATCTATCCCTTATACTTTTTTATATACATATATATGTATATATATTGATATATTGTTATACATGTGTAGAGAGAAAACTAATTGAAAGTAAACACCAAATCTTCCACACTCGTACCAATTTCATCGTATTTAACAGTGACCTGCCATTATTATCTTCAACACCTCGCAGCGATCATTGTCAATTTACAGATCTGCACCAATTTCAGCCGAGTCTTTATGCTTAGCAATTTAGATTTTTTTTAAAAAAAAAACCTTGTGTAATATATAAGTAGTCTCTTTAAAATGCTCAGACCTTTAATTTCTTAAGTCTGGGCATTTGGGTTTGCTGTTGTTTTTTGAGATGTTAAATGAGTCGCTGTGATTTTGTGAAGAAGAATGAAAAATGGGAATGAAGATGTTAACCCAGATCATCGTTGTGATTTTGGTTTTCATATTTTCCCTGTTTTTGATTACCTCTGCTTTCTCGATCTTTATCAATGCGACCAAAGAGGCTGCGACCAAGACTCATCTCCACCACTTTTGATCTGGGTTCTGTTTCTTTGCTTTGTTCTTTAATTTGTGTATTTTATTAG
Organism: Panax ginseng; assembly: GCA_020205605.1. Taxonomy (NCBI): domain Eukaryota; kingdom Viridiplantae; phylum Streptophyta; class Magnoliopsida; order Apiales; family Araliaceae; genus Panax; species Panax ginseng. The sequence goes on from CM035139.1 coordinate 53,881,922, forward strand.
AAGGATACAAGAGAAATTTTATAATATTGAATAAGTTATTTTTGTCCAAAAAAATTTCAACCCAGTCAGATGTGCCTCTGAATGGTTTAGAATTATATGTGTCTTACCGATTAAGAGGCAAATTTTTTTTTGCCAAACAAGTTTAGCTTCTAACTGAATCAGAGACACGTTTATTAAAAGGCATTCATGCGTAATCAAACACAACCTAATTCTTATGACTCACGAATAGTTCTTGGGTTAACAACCCTCAGTTTACTATTATGAACAATTGTTGATGTAGGACAGATTTGGGATGAAGAATTAACGAAAAATAAACTAGGATATAAACTCCACGTTTATATCACTAGGATCTCTCAAGTGTATCAATTCCACGTATCAACACCAAGATGGATAAATACCTCTACGGTATGAAATAATCAATTTCAATATCAACATTCTGTAGTCTAATAACTTGTGAGGATTACATCACTATTTAAAGAGACTCAAACCCTAAATTACTTGGAGACTAATAAATAATAAAAGACTAAAATACCCGTATTAATAATTTAATATCCTAAATTCCACTAATAAATAAAATACATGTCGACGCCGCGAGTTTCGATTCTCAAGTTGTTTCTTACCCTTTATATCTCACTACGTTGATTAATTTATTTAAAGGTTGAGTTTTAGGAAAGGACCGACATAAATGTCGACGATTTTGAAAAGATTGATTTTATGCGATTGGGACGAATTAGACAGAGCCGCCAGTTGGTATGAGTTTAAATGATTGTACCAACTCAATCGGATTTTGAAAGATTTTCGCAATATGGCCCAATATGTGACTCCGTTTAATTGGACTGTAACCCGAGATTCATAGAGTTCGGGGACTTGGTTAAGCCGGGAAGGTGTTAGGCATCCCTGACTTCCGTAAAATACGGTTACCGCGACTTTTTCATTCCCTAAACATGAAGTGTGTGTGTGAAACACATTATAAAAGGTGCTTAAGTGCTTTATTTTGAAGTAGTGTTGTGCCTCTTTGGACCTATGTATAAAGGGTTTGATTTATATTAAAGTTCATTTTTCCAGATAAAGCATATGAAAGTGATGTTTTGAAATTCTTGTTTTCAAACCCTTCACCAAATAAGAATCGAGGCTCTTTGATACTTCTAATTTTATTCTAGAAGCGGCTTGATTTGATTTTAATCGAGATAGAAGCATCTTTGAAGGCTAAATCAAAAGTATTAACTACAAGGGTCGGGCTCCTTGTGGGCATGAAAGCCATCGAAGTAAGCCCGAGCATAACATACATGATTTTATTATTTTGGGGCCTTAAATCCGTATACCGTTTTAAGACCCAAGATTTACATGTACAATGTATTGCAAGCTGGCTGTACAACTTAAACAAGTCATCATGGGAACCGGATCTAAATCCATTGATTGGATTTACAACCCTATGGTTCCTAAGCTCACATAATATCATTTAAAATCTTGCACGATGTATATTTCAGCATAATATATACATATATTTTCTAACTCCGCTAAACAAGTGATTTATCGGTTAAATCCTTGTACGTGGCGGGTAGTTAAGCTTCCCGCTTCCTCTAGATATGGATCTAGGATAGCGTGGTAGCAAAAATATTTACAAAAACTTGAAAATAAACTAGATCTACCTAGATCTATGCCTATCTAGCTCAATGGGTCAAGCTATGAAGCTTTTGCACCGGTTAAATGCTAGATCAAACTAGATCTAGGATAGATCTAGTCAAAACACTGGAAATGTCAACTATTTACACAAAATGAACTGTAAAAAATTAGATCTATGCACAACCAAGCATATATATATATATATATATATATATATATATATATATATATAATATGGGAAATGATCCATAGAATACGTTAGCTATTAGGGGTATTGTTTAACTAATGCTCATCCAAATAGTCCAAAATTAGAGTTAATGGTCGAGATGATGGCCCAACCGATTAGAGGAGTAGCGGCCAATAATAAATATTAAAATCCTCTCTTTGGCAGCTAGAGAGGAGTAGCGACCAACCAAAACGACGACGTTTTGATGGGCCGCTACTCCTCTAGCGACAAAGAGAGAGGATTTTAAAATATCGTGGGTCAGTAAGGGATTTGGCCCACCATTTAGAGGGAGTAATGCCAAATTCACCTTATCTTCCAACATAGATCTAACATTTTACTCCATTCCCATCCAAATGCTAAACAACTGCAAAAATATAGCTTCGGAAAGAATCTGATAGTTTTGAAATCACTTGTTTGTGCGATAAATTTTTGGCAAGTCTTCATCAATGGCTTTCATGACTGCTACAAATATATTTTTATCTAGCTCTTCTGAATCTTTTGCTAGTTTAGAATATAGAAATGAATCGGAGTATGTTAATGATGGTGAAAGTAGTAGTACAAAGGTAATGGTTCCTTATGTTGGTTAATTATTTTATAAATTAGAAGAAGCTGAAAATTTTTATAGATCCTATGCCCAAAAAAGTGGATTTGAGATTAGGATTGCTTTGAGTCGTAAACATGCTCACAGTAATGATGAATGTGATAACGATAAGAAAACAAGACAACGAGACACAATTGGTCGAACACTATGCAAAGCTAGAATGTATGTTGTCCACAATAAGATAACTGGCGTATTTTGGTTATCGATCACAATCATCAATTAGTGACACCTACCAAAGTAGATTTGATTGAGACACAGAGAAATATTACACCCAGAAGAAGAAAAAATTAATCGACACATTAAATCGGTAAAGTGTATTGGACCAAGTAGGATGATGAATGTTTTGAGCACAATGGGTGGAGGAATGCAAAATGTAGGTTTTAGTGATAAAGATGTTCGTAATGTAGTTAGGGATTTAAGGCGTGACTCGGAGGATGAAAATGATGCACAAGTAGCAGTTAATTATCTGAAAAAATTTGATTCTAGCAGTGCGAGTAAATTTTTCTTTCGTGTCAAATCAGGTGAACACAATCGCATAGCTTGTATCTTGTGGGTAGACGCCTGATCAAGATTTATGTATCAACGTTTCGGAGACGTGGTTACATTTAACTCTACGTATAGGACAAATAGGTACAATATGCCATTTGTTTCATTTACCGGAGTCAACCGCCATTATCACTCTGTTTTATTTGGATTTGCATTGTTAAGGGATGAGACAGAAGATACTTTCAGTTGGGTCTTAGAGACGTGGTTTGAAGCCATGGATTACAAAGCTCCTGTAACCATCATCACTGACCAAGATAAAGCCATGAGCAATGCTATTGGTAGGGTACTCCCATCCACTAGTCATTTATTGTGTTTTTGGCATATTAGCAATAAATTTTCAGAATAATTACATCATGTTTATGCGGAACACCCATCGTTCAAAGATGATTTTAACAACTGTGTGTATAATTCATATTCCATCGGCGAGTTTGAAGAGCGTTGGGAAATACTTATGAGAAAATATGATTTGTCTCAAAATGAATGGCTCATAAGTTTGTATGATATGAAGGAGAAATGGATAAGTGCATACACAAAGAGATATTTTGCTGTAGGAATGACAACCACCGGAAGAAGCGAAGGTATGAACCATTTTTTGATTCTTATGTGAATGCTTAATGACAGTATGAAAGATTTTGTCGTCAAGACCGTAAGGCTATTGAAAAACAATTCAACAGAGAGAGAAAGGCTGATTATGTAACAAAGCATCGAAAACGTAGTTTGGTTTTAGGAACATCGTTGGAAGTACATGCTTCTGAATGTTATACAAAAGAGATGTTTAGACGTTTTCAAAAAGAGCTCGTGGATTCTTTTAAGTATAACATCAAAAAAGTTAGTGAGTTGTGCATTATTGATGCAAAGTTCTATGCGATTAATACATGGAAGATCTGATTGAAAATAGTCGGAGATATCGGTAAGTTGTCAATAATTGTCAGGGGGGTCGATAACATGTACTTGTCAAATGTTCTCACATTTTGGTCAGATTTGCAGACACGTACTGAGATTCTTAAGCTTCAAGAGTATTGCACGAATACATGATCGTTCCTCGATGGACAAGAGATGCTAATAGGAGTAATGGTGAAGAGGAAATGGTTTCTCCAATGAGTGCAGACTTAGAAAAAAAACCAATCAATGCGGTACAATCATTTGATGAGTGATTTTCAAGAGTTAGCTAGTAAAGCGGCTTGCTCAGTTAGAGGCTACAAGGCAATACTACAACAAAATGCAAGGGAAAAAAAGCCCTTATTGATCAATATGACCCGGATGAGATAGACATACTAGACGATGATAATGGCCGCATGTGAAATTATCATACGCAATTTCGGGATATGGGATTGCAAGATGATGATGATGATGATGATGATGATGAAGAGTATAAGGTTGATGAGGAAGAACAAGAGTATTTGCCACCAATTGCTTCTCAGACAAAGGGTCGGAAAAGACTATCAAGATTAAAAAGTGCCCTTGAAAGATTTGTGGGTAGTAAGTCTCACCGAAAATGTGCAATATGTGGATTTGAAACTAACCATGACAAGCGCAATCATTATAGGGTGTTAGGACTTCCTAGACCTAAAGATAATTAATGTCTCGTTATGTGTTTATTTGGAATTTACAAGTGTTTTTGTTCTTGAGTGATTATGGAGATGTAATTTAATTAGAATGTTGAAATGTTTGTTTTGTAATCAGAATGTTGAATCATTTGTAATTTAATCAGAATGTTGGAATGTTTGTATTTTTCTGGACTCCATGTAAATGTTTGCATGTTACTGCTGAGGGTGTGATGCCAATGATTTCCCGGATGTTGGCCGTAAGGGTTTTGTGCTAAATGCCTGTATGCTGGCCGCTACTCCCTCTAGCGGCCACCATACAAGCATTTGGCACCAATTGACAAGCAGGATACCAACCCATACCTGTTAAACAACTTAATCACCAACATGCAAACAATATATATAACAAATTAACCAATTAAAACACATGATCAATACCAAAATCACCCAATGAAATACCACCATTAGTTAAAATATCTTTCATCCAATCCATATAAAATATTACTAAAATATTACACGTTCAAGATTAACCTCTAAATAATTTGGTCTTTCGGTATTTCTCTAGCCTTACATTTGAACAATTCATAAGCTATTCTATACCTAAAGACTGATACATCATCCATTGACCATTTTTCTTTGCCAAGGTCAATATTGCCCTGCACCATACTTGCAAACAAATATGCCGCAATCGTAATAATTGTCCTGCATAGATCGAGCCTTTGTTATCTGCACCTTTGGGGGTGTACGAGGCCAATCACCGAACGGGTTACCCATTCGCAATATCAACGGTATCAATTGGGGAAAAACACTTTTACCCCACTGTGGTTGTAGTGTTTTAAGCAATTAGTTACTATGCTTTTAAAATATTCAATTAGCCCACTGTAATTTTTAAAAATGTTCAATCAAGCAATTCTGTCCAATTTTGCTCACGGACGTTAAAAAATTGGGCCAATTTTCCTACGTGTCTTTAAAAAATAAAATACAAATGACGTCCGTGAGCAAAATTATTGATTTGTATTTTATTTTTTAATGGGGATGAATAATATAAGAATTGAATGTAAAAATATTATTTAATACTAATATTTATGTACGTATTAATTTAAGAGAATATTGGATAAAATTTAATTAGAAATTACCAAAACTAAAAACCACAACATCACGACATATGTAACAAAATACTAATAAATTATATAAAATAAATTTTTATCTAATAATCATATACTACATAATTTAAGAAAAAAATTAAGAAATTTAAATTTTATTATTATCATTTATCATAATAAAACAATGTTATTGATCATATTGGATATGTTAATAAAATTTAAATCTTTAAATACTCTTAAATTACGTTACATGATATAAATATTAGTATTAAATAATATTTTTACATTCAATTCTTATATTATTCATCCCCATTTAAATAATATTAAATAATACAAATGACGTCCGTGAGCAAAATTGGCCCAATTTGTATTTTATTTTTTAAAGCCACGTAAGAAAATTGGTCCAATTTTTTAACGTCCGTGAGTAAAATTGGGCGGAATTGCTTAATTGAACATTTTTAAAAAGTACAGTGGGCTAATTGAATATTTTAAAAGCACAGTGGCTAATTGCTTAAAAACACTACAACCACAGTGGGGTAAAGGTGCTTTTTTCCGTATCAATTGTATCTACAATAACAATAACGACAGTAGTACGTACATATATCGAGGGAAACTAACTGACTGTATTAAAAACAAAATGTCACGTACCGCGACATCGATGTAATCTTTGTACATTTCGGATAACTTCATGAGCGGTTTGTCATTATATAGCGGGTCGAGAATAGAAACCTTCCATGTTGAGACCGAAAAGGTTAACAATATGAAATGACTGTTACTTGGGATACATATAGGCATGAAGATAAAGTCGCATTGATGTATCAGCGGTCCCATTTGAGGTGTCGCATATGACCGCGAAAAGATACTGAGCGAATTGCTTTCGCGAAGGGACCGGAGAAAAGATCTCCACTTCGAACCACGAAGACGAAGCTAGTAGCTAACAAGGCACCTTTTCCCAAGTGCATGAAAAAGGAGGGCATGAAGCCAAATTTTGCCCATCTCTGTATTCCCTCGTTCTGATATTTGGCTTCCTGATCCTGCAGAAGGCACATATATGCGTCCATCACATGCTCGTATATCTAAATTCCGGGTTGCAAAGAATTCATATCTTGGTGAGTCAACGTGTACCAAAGTTGAGGGTGCAAAATGGGAAATTGAAGATGATTGGGGGGAGTTGGGGAGAAGAAGTTCTCGTTGATCATTCCTATATTTGGCCCACGAAGTCTTTTTGTTATAGACCCTTTAGGTCCATATGCTTCTATTGGAACATCATCGCTTGATAATCGAAGAACCACCCTCGTCGTAAGTTTGAGTAACTTGGGACATATTACAAGTAGCCTGGGTGGTAGGGATGTATACATTGACCTCAAGCGCAGGGGTGGGCCTCTCTGTCTGTTCACCCCACATATACTCCTCTCCTCCACCCCTGACATCCGCATCATACAACTCATATAGTTGATCCCAACCCTCTTTCATGTGATTGTATTCGGGAGGAAAGTCTTGCTTGAACTTGAAAATTTTGTCGAGAAGAGATTTTGCGCCTTCAATCTATGCAAAAAATAACATAAAATAAGAAAACAAACAAAATAAATTAGTATCAAGAATACGTAGAGATTACATCAAATAAAGAAGCAATATATTATATTAATTGAATAATTTGTAAAACTTTAACTTGCTTTCCATGCTAACCATACGATGTTGAATATATATACAGAACGAGGCTCGTAGGTAGTGTTGGAATCTCCTTCAAGGTCGAGGCGGTCTGCAAGTGTCATCGGGTAATTTTTTTGTACCACTTGAAGTATGTATCCATAGGGATAGTTTTCGCAACCTCATGAACTTCTCCCTCGAAACTTTCCATATATAGCTCCCACTCATCAATGTATTTTCTTCTCATTTGTATGTAATCCGGTGGCTCAAATGATCGCATTCTATGGGTTGTCTCAAAGCATCATTTCTCTCACCGGGGGACGGAATGCCTTGGATATACCCACATTGCCTCATTACCCGGTCGGGCATTTGATACTCGACAATATCAATATGAATCAATGGGACCTGACCGGATCCTGCCAATCTAGCTTCATAGTTATAGTACCTCCAATCATCATCCCATCGCTGGTATGGCCGCCATACTACCTACCACTGAGGTTGCCTATCAAATTCGACCCGGTAGAAAGATAGATGGTGATGGGGATCGTTTCGCCTATCACTATATTGATGTTTGGCGGAGTACGCCCATGTTGTTGCTCTAGGGACCCAAGAATTTGGCCTAGGGTTAGGCCTTCCAACCAAAAAACGCTCGTATGCCCAAATTTGTAACAAGGTCACACAACCATTGACATAATTACTCTCTTTCATAGATGTTTGTACGGACCCGATATAAATATGACAAACATCGGCACCCCCCATGCATATGTGGCGATCTTATTTGAATCATAAATAAAATACATGTACCTAGGGTGTACGATATTTTTTGTCCTTAATGGGAAATAAAACCCCAAGCATAGCCAAAGGACATATGCCTTTGTATACATACCAACCACATCTCTACTTGCATTGTCTGGACACTTGGAAAATTTTTTATGTAACCAAACTAAGGAAATATCACGTCTTTTTTTGACATTATTCCATTCCCCAGCCCATTCATCCCCAAAGATTTCCCTAAAATAACTTAATAGAGCATCAAATGAAGGACAAGTTAAGGGCTTATCCAATACTGGCAAACGAAAAATGAAATGGACATCCTCCAATGTTATTGTTATTTCACCACATTTCATATGAAATGTATTTGTCTCTTGCCGCCATCTCTCAATCAAAGCAGATATAAGACTGACATTTGTTTTGGTTACTACTGCCGGATAACTAAACCCCCTAAACCCCCACGTCTTTAATAATTTTTTTTGTTGGCTGGTAAGTTCCCATTTATCATATATAATTGAAGTAGATTGGCTTGACATCAGTGTACCCCTTTCAATCCCATTCCACACATCCTCCGATACATGCTTTTCTTGAGCATAAAGGATACTGCGATCAATGGGTCCAGGTAGCCAATTGTCCATATTTACCTACAAATATCAATAACAATAAAACTTCATTCAATGTCTAAATAAATAATTGACCAAAAATAATACAAAACAACAACGATAATACAAAAATAATTCAAGTGTATTTACATTTTATAACAGAATGACAATTTTTGCGAGAAATAACCAACAACAACAATAAAACATTTAACACAATTTATGCATATATAATACTAAAAAAATATACATACTAATATTTTATATATAGAAAATACCCAATTTATACACATAATTTGTATACATGTACGCATACCTACCACCCAATTTGCATACATACATATAATAATACTAAATTTATCACTTATATACCATGCCTTAATATAGCAATAATTTTTAAGATATTTAGCAAAATACTATCATTCAATGTCTATTTTGTTTCTAAAGATATTTACAAAAGCATATTAGGTTGAAAGACACTTACTTTACCTATTGAAGTTGAGATTGATGGGCCAAATTCAAGCTAGCGAAGAAACCCTTCTCCTTCTCTTTGTGCGCAAATATTGCCTCTCTCAGAAACAAAACTAAACGCAAGCAAAGATACAAGACTTAGATTAGATCTGGGAAACGCTTGGCCGCTACTCCCTTTAGCGGCTAGGCTAAATTCCCTTACATCCCATTTTTTTTAAATCCTCTCTGCTGTTGCTAGAGGAGGAGTGGCCATCAGAACGTCGTCGTTTTGGTGGCCGCTACTCCCTCTGTGCAACAAGAAAGAGGATTTTAATATTATTGTCGTTACTCCTCTAGCGGTTTGGGCCCTCATCTCAGCCATTAACTCTAATTTTGGACTGCTGGATGAGCGTTAGTTGAAACAGTCCTAATAGCTAATGTATTCTATGGATCATTTTCCTATATATATATATATATAGCCTTTATATATATATATATATATATATATATATATAAAAAAGCACTAACTAGCACGATCCGAGAAGATCTTACAATATGACGCGAGATTTGCAAATAAACAATTTTGAAAGCTTGCTAGAACTTGATTTCAACCTATGAAAAGTTGATATAACAGAGTTTATATGTATATAAGTTCACTCTCTAGAACCGAACTCTCTCTCTAGAATGCTTTCTCTCTAGCTTCCTCTCTCCTCCTAAATGAGCTGCAAACTCGTCCATTTATAGATGAAAAAGGGGGAGCCGCAGGTCTACTGGAGGCAGCCGCCGGTAGACCTACGACAGCCTTAAAGTGGGTCCCCACTTACTCGATTTTCGTCTTGTGAAGTCAGGTTTTCATGTTGCGCTCTCAATTCGAGAGGAGTTAGAAGACGTGCCATATCATTCCGAAAAGCTCTTTCCGATAGCTTCACAATGGTATATTATTTACCCAATTCTGAGTTCAGGAAGGTAGAGAAAAAGGGGAAAAACTATCCCTAGGCAGATGCCAGCTAGCCATTCGCCTTGCTGTGCGCTGGGAAACTTGTTCCTTTCAATCCGGGAATAGTTGGAGATCTGCCATACCATTCCGGAAAGCTGTTTTAGAGGACTATGAAATGACATCAGGCTTGACCATTTTTGAATCTGGGAAGATGGGTCGATGACTAGAACATCTTCTTCAAATATCCTAAGGTAGTCCGTGGAGTTGTCTTGCATAGTTTGCACTTGGGATTGCTGCGGTGGTTCTTTGTGAGCCTATCCTCAGTTAGATGATTGTGTTAGGCAAAATGACATTTTTGCCTCTCCCGGAGTCTCCGGGTATAAGTGGTTGTTGTTGATGATTGTCTCCGGTATAACTGAGGATGATGTCTCCCCTGGGTTTGATTTGATGTCTCACGGGTCTGCTCCGTGGTTTGATGTTGTAATCCTCCTGGTTGTCACCAAGTGGAAAAAGACACTTTTGCCCTCCCCGCATGGTTAGTAACAAGAAAATGAAATCTCGAGTGCCTACATACATAAATCACATTATAATAAAAATTCTAAATAATAAATATAACTAATCTCTTCTTTGTTTTTGACTTGGAGTCCCCATCATTTGAGATCTTTTGTTGAGCTATTCATCCCTTTGAATCAGAGAAGTGTGAGTTCTCTTATGTGTTGTGTTATACTTATTGAGCTATCTTATGCTCATTCTTGCAAATATGTTTCATTTGCAGTTAAGGAAATATTAACAGAATTGTTTGGCAGTAGAACGGGAAAATTAAAGAGTACATAATTGGTCTTCTTTATTTGTAATAGAAAAAGTTGTAATAACTTTGGAGATTTAATTAAAAGAGTTGGGAATTATTATAAAAATGTATAGTGTACTTTACATTTAAGCTAGTAGATGTAGAAGTCATTTAACTATGCTAGATTAACATTATTGACAATGTCTAAAAAGTTTTGTCGAGGAAATGAGTTGTCTAATTGAGCACCGCTTTAACAGAAAGCCCCCTCTTTCCTGGGAACTGACAGGTTGCTAATATTGAAAGTCTAGGATAGATAAATGGTGATAAAGTTGAGAAGAAGGGTTTAGTGTTGGATTGGAGTTATGGAATACTCAAGAGGAGAGTAGGGTTGGAGGAGTTGCATATTTAATGCATTAGAATAAGTTGTAATTTTTATGATTTTGAGATGTAAACGAAAATTGTAAAGTTTACGATTCTGGAATAAAGAGTATGATGTTAAGTTTTTAATTAAATGAGTTTTTATCAAGTATAATATTAGTGAATATTAAGGAAAGATGTGCGATTCAGGGATGGAGGTAACAAATTGATGTAATGCCTGTAAATAGACTAGTTAAACCAATAGAATTATTGGTAGATATAATAGCCGAAGTTGTGTTGTCAGCACCAAATCAGGGGCTCAAAGAGACCCGGATTTGGGGGTGTGACAAAAACCATGAAGGTAGTCTCACTCAGGTTATTGTTTGGTTGGGTTTTTGAATAGACCTAGTGGTGAGGTCTTGGACCAACAATTCAAGCTTGTTAGATGCATTGTTATCTTGCTTAATTAGAGTTTCAGAATGCTACTTGTATATCTGGAAAAATTATTCATATTCTATAAATCCTGGTAGGCTCCTGGTTTAGAAAGATTTTCAAGAACAACTGGTCCTGCTGGGTCGAGAAATTATAGCAGACAGCAACCTAACCAGGCTGCTACAAGGAGTGGTTTTCCATATCCAGCTGCCTTTTCTCTGGACTCTATGCAGCCTCCGGTAAAACCCTGTTCTCATTAAGCGTTCTTCACTAAGTTTCACATTACTTAGTTTTTGTGAATTGTAATTGTATAATCTGATACAGAATTACATTATCATCCTCATACTGTAAGAACTTTTATGTCCGAGAATACCATGTAAACAAATGGAGTTCCTGAAGTTTGTTGTGGGGTGCTAATGGCTTCATATGTTTCTTTGTTGAAGTTGATTAAAACATCTTCACGCTTTATGTTGCAGGTAATCCCTGATTCGCTTGACAACTTTGTCCCAGTATTTGAGCCATATGAGGCAAGAATTGAGTGCCAATGGTCAGGAATATCCTCTATTGTTGACCTTGTTAATACTATGATTATTTGCAATTTCAAGAATTTAACTGAGTTGTTTGATTTTGGACTTGGTAGCTGGAGATCAGAGCAATCCTTCTCAAGATGCAGTTGGTCAGGATAGTGATGGACAAAATCCAGATGCTGTGTCAGGTTCTGCTGCCAGGCATAGAGGGCTACCAACACCAGCATCCTTGGCAGAAGTTATGCTGTCTACAAGACAATTCCTTAATGAACAAGCTGGAGAATGTTTATTGGTATGGCCTTTTACTCTCAAAAATAGTTTCTTCAGATTATTATAATATGCTAAATGCTAATTTGAACAGTGTTTGAAAGAGCTTCTCCAAAATATGAACTATGATTTATTGAGCTTGCAAACAATTTTTTTCTTCTTTTCACATTGCATTTGTTATCCTTACCCACTTGTTAATTGATTACAATTAATATTGCCGCCATTTGCTAAACATAAAAAGAGAACAACATCATTTGCTACTTTTTAGGACTTAAAGTTTAAATTTGCATCTTGAGACTGATAGTCGCCTCCCTTCATAAAGTTGAAACATAAATTTTTTTAATTCCTTTACACCTTCCCTTCCAAGTTTGTGGACAAATAGAAAATAAAACAGAGAATAGAAATTTGGGTTTATCACAAGCATCTTCTTGTACATACTCAAGCACTAGAAGTATAGATTGTTATAAGCTTGGGGAAAGGGGTTTCTGGCAGAAAAGCTGTTTTTGAGGCTAGATTTCCCTTGCCACATCCACGGAAATATGCCTACCAGTGTGGTTTTGCTTGATGGTAGAGGTCTCTAGTTATCATGACCATAGAAATGTGATGGCACAGTATCATTGAATTTAAAATCTATTCCATATCCCATGTTCATATTTTTAATTGTAAATACCTTATGGAAATGTTATTTTACCCTTCTGCAGCAACTTACAAGGCAAATAGAGGACCATGCAAGTGTGACTGATCCTGTGGCACGGATTAGAATTCAATCCAATGCTATGAGAATAGGAACTCTTTTACAAAACTTGGGTGCTTTGCTACTTGAGCTTGGTCGTACAACCATGACACTTGAATTCGGCCAAACACCGGTGTGTTTAGTTCCCCACCCCTTTTTATGTAGGGCTTCAATGGGATTTGGAATCTATCATGTGTGCATTGGAGTGGTTCTGTTTCTATTTTTGTGTGGTCGGGGAAGGAAGCATATGCAAAAAATTAGATTAGATAACCATAAACAACAATTTTGATTCATTTCTTTGTCAGGCTGATGCTGTTGTTAATGCTGGACCTGCTGTGTTCATATCTACATCTGGTCCGAATCCTATAATGGTTCAGGTATTATTATAAATCAAAGTTCTATGTTTGTTTGCTAAAACATATTTACTGTTTAGGTTTTCCTTTTCTTCTATGTTTCCCATGTCTCCTATCTGAACTGTGGCAGCCACTTCCATTTCAACCTGGAGCAAGTTTTGGGGCAATTCCTGAGGGAACTGTACAACCTGGACCTGGGCTATCTAGTGGATCTGTTGGTTCTTCTGGTTTTCTTCCAAGGAACATTGATATCAGAATACGAACAGGTATGGTTGTTTTTCTAGTCTAGAGTTCTTCCTTTTGCTGGTTACAAACCTTGCATTACTTTGAGCCTAACAAGTAACAAGCATTATCATAAAACCACTCATCCAATGCTGACACTGGTCAATGCGGATCCTCCCCATATTCGATGTTGTTTGTATTTCTCTATTATGGGCTCCATCGTTATTTTTTGGGGTCATGTTTAAGTCAGGGTTGTAAGGGAAGAAGCATGTTAGACTCTTAGAATCACTTGGATCACTTCAATTATGTAATACTAATGGATATGCAATACGTGCTCGAGGGACCTATCTGCATATTTCCCTTTTGTTTTGAGTCGATGTTTCGAAAGAATATTAGAGTGAATCCTATCTGTTCACTTTATCTTGGGTTTCTACCAACCAAATATGGTTCCATACTTTTCTGCTTGGCCCTCCATGTGCAAAGTTCCTAATTATTTTATGTGTCATTTCCTCTTATTTGTGATACTTGATTCAGTCTTATATTTCATGGTTGTCAATAACTATTAGGTTCAGTAATGCATTCATCTGTTGCAAATCCAAGGGAGCCTGTTGGACAGCCTATAGGGCAAACCAATCCAGCAGCTCCTGGAAATGAAAATTCTGCTCAGCCAGCCACTGTAGGAGCCGCTGGAAGTTCACCTTCCATTAGAAGGTCTGAAGTGCGGGTAGTACCTCTCAGAACTGTCATAACTGCCGTTCCTGCTTCTGGTGGTAGTGCGCCCTCTAATTCATCTCCTGGTTCTATGGGGTTATTCTATCCGGTTCTTGCAAGAGTTCAGCATGCAAATCCTGGAAATTTAGATAGTACTAGACGTCATGCCTCTGATGAACCTCCCCCTCATGGTGTTGATATTGCACAACAGTCTGATGCTGCCTCACATGAGCAAAACACTGAAGTCCCCAGAGCTGATGGTAACCCTGAAATTACTTTGAATTCCTGGTTTTATTAGTTTCTATAGAATGTGATTAGTGTTTATAAAATATTATTAGTGGGAGAAAAATGTTGGAGATGTGTTGCTACACCTTTTATGGCTGGGCTCCATCACTTTTAAAGTAGTCTTACTCTCAGTACACTGACTAATTTTTATTCTACCAAATTTGTACTCATAACATATAAACAAATACTTCTATTTGTATGATTTAATGTTTTTTTAATTTAAAAAAGGTAAGAAAAGAAAGCACTATTAATGTAGAAGAGCACATTATATTTTTTTGATATTAATGTTTTTTTCTTCAATATATTCTGCAGAGTTTCTCAGCAGAATGGATCACAACAGACTTGATGAATTGTTCAGAAGTTTTTTAGCTAGTGAGCAGATCCACGAAACTAACTTTTATGGAATGGGTAGTACCATGCCCATCAATGGGAACGTGGAAGCAGTTCATGCTGCTAATTCTCAGGAGGCAGCACCAAGAGCTAGTGATGAAGGAACTTTCTTGTCTAATTTGCTACGTGAGATCATGCCCATTATATCTCAAAATGCAACCGGGACAAATAATATGTCAGTAGAGGGAGGGTATGTTATAGAAGATAGAACCACAGAAGTTTCTTCCGAGCAAGTAAGCTTTTTCATAATATTATCAAATGTTAAAGACACTTTATCCCCCCCTCCCCCCTCCCCCAAATTGGAGGATCCAAATGTGCACAGCTCGGATCACTGGTTTTAAAACAGATATACACCTGATGGATCAATTGTCTAAATATTATTGTACATATGTGCAGGCTCAAGAGAATTCGGATAGAATTACCCCCTTGCGTAGGCATAGCGATGATCCCTCTCCGGAGAGCTCAAAAAGGCAAAAGGTATATTCTTTCATTTGTTTAATTCAAATTACAACATTTGATTTTTCCTTGCTTATTGACAAATGGAATGCAGTCCTTTTTTATTACAAGCCACGCTGAATTTGCTACATATACATATAAGTTATTCCTCGTATTTAAATTAATTTCATCATCCATCTTTCTCAACTAAGTTTCCTACATATAATTTATTCCTTGTATTTAAATTAATTTCATCATCCATCTTTCTCAACTAAATTTCCTACATATAATTTATTCCTTGTATTTAAATTAATTTCATCATCCATCTTTCTCAACTAAATTTCCTACGTACTGCAGAGGGAGTGATACATTTCAAAACTCTAGGTATAATGAATCCGAACTCGGACAGATTTTACGAGGCCTTTCAAACAGTATGATTTGATATCTGCAACATGGGTTTGGAATCCTGAAATTTATGTCGGAAACTATATAGCATCAGCTAACATGCAAAGCAGCCGATAGACAAAGAACCTCAGATCAATGCATATAAAGTCTTTGTTTGCTCGGACAAGATCCCCAGTACGCTGCATCATATATATTTATTGTTTTACAAATTTTGGTTGTCTTTGGAACTTGTTATCAGTGCTGATTTTGGGACATGGGAACTGGTATACTCGTTGTCCTGCTAAATTCCGTGCATATGAATCTTAATAGAATTTTCAACTAGAGGAATTATAAGAACAGTTGTTCCAAGTTATGAATTTAATAGTCCTCCGTTTTAATTATTTGCGTTTTAGAGATTAACAGTCAAGAAAATAATTGGAATCAACATGCAGTACAGATATAATCAGAAGGCAAAATAAATATGTCCCAAAGGGATATAATCAGCATAACAAGATTAGGGTTTTTATCATCAGTCCAAACGCAAAAATCTGCATTAGCAGTTGGAAGAAGATCATAAGAATAGCTCTATCAAGAGCGGAATCAACATGCAATCACAAGGCAACACAAAGTCCCAAGAACAATTGTATCAAAATAAAGATCATAAGAATAGCTTCAATACCAAAGTACCAAGCACAATTAACAAAACTAACTAGTGCATAGTGGTCACAATAATAACAAAACTGCATGTGAGACTAATTTCATAAATGCTCTAGTTACACAGATTCGGATAGTGTCCAATCGGACATGGGTACCTCAAAAAACTAGACACAAGTATTGTTTAATTTTGTCAAATTTTCACACTAAAGGATATGGGTGTCTCAAAAAATTCGACACAAGTATAGTATAATTTTGTCAATATTTTACACAAAAATAAAGTTTCCAACACTTGTACTCTTGTATAACATAGAACAACGCCATGTTAAATCCAAACAAAATTGACAAAATAAATTCATTCAAGCTATCTCACCAGGTTATTCATTAGAACTTCGCATCTCATCAAGAAATAAACACCACCTCTCTGAATGAATGTGAAAGCCCTTACACAAAAACTAGAATTTGCCAAAGCACATTTTGTGTTTTCAAGTACTCATTGTTTAGTCTATAGAGGTCTCAGCTCTCCAGCTTTCTAAAAACACATTGGGAAAAATAATACCAACACAAGTATTAAATTCAAAAAGCACGAGGTAACCAAAGATAACAATTTCAACTTTAAGAGAGGGAACAATTAGTAACGCTCTTCAAGACAAAAATGAACACAGAGTTGAACCAAATTTACATAATGAAAGTATCAAACACAGCATAAACATTAAAATTTAAAACAGTAAATTAAACAGAGAAGTTATTAATCACTTGGACTCCTTAGAGGCCTTCATAACATCAATTACATTTAACATATATAAATGCTACCAAATATTGATTTCAAAATTAAAAAATAACAGTTTCGCCATCAATCACACAATGTATTTCTTAGCCAAGTCCTAAAATTTAGTCGCAGAATAGCGCAAACTAAGAACAACATCTAGGTAATTTATTGATTAAAAACCTGAAGGCTAATAATAATTTGCAACATAAAGAGATTTTAAAATCAAAAAATATAACAGAGAAAAACTAGGGAGCATCATTCACCATTAAAATTACAAGACCAGTAATCTTCACAAAAACTGAAAGGATGAAAATGTTTGTTGGCTTCAATTATCATCTCCTCTAACATTCTGAATCATTTCAGATATCTCAACATAACTACAGCTATGGAAGCAATTCCTTGGTGGAAGTTCCAAGTCAACAACAGAAGTATCCTCACCAGTAATCACCACAAGAACATTTGCCATCCTTGAAATGATGAAAACGTTTATTGTCTCTAACTATCATTTCTCTCCCGACAATCCTGGACATGATCTTGATGGCATTGTGACAGTCACCACATACACGGAGGTTCTTGATGATCCTTAAAGGTGTCCTTGCTGGTGTACTGATTAGACCAAATGCAATAGCCAATCTTTCACTGTGATAAAGTAAAGCCTGTTCCTTTGCCTCCTGATCGATGTCATGAAGAACGTATCTGGTGTCTGGCACATAACGCTGCTCTTTATTTGCATCCCTCAACTTTTCTTCATCCTTGTAAAAGGTTGGATTCCTGACCTCACTAAGTCTGTTTCTACCATCTAGCATATTTATTGCAGATTGTTTCTTGGGTGGTGGTGTAGGGATCTTGTTAGTAAGAGCCTTCGAAGGGTCAAGACCAATCAAAAACTCCCCGGCATGGTCCTCCATATCAATATCTCCATGCATTCGAGCAAAATTCATCAAAGACTCCCAAATTGCAGCAGTGGGTTCAAATGGCAGATTCTCAATGTACTCCAAAGCCTCAGTGACATGCCCAGACTTTCCAAGAACATCTATAAGCCCCAAGTAATGCTCAATCCCCGGGGTGATTCCATACTCGGTCTTCATTGATTCAAAATGTATAAAACCTTCTTCCACAGCTTCAGCACCAGCACATGCTGCTAGAACAGCAACAAAAGTTTGTTCATTGGGCTGAAACCCTGAAGTTCTCATCAGTTCATACAACGCTAACCCATCATCCCCCAGACCATTTGCTCCATATGCATGTATCATTAAATGAAAAGTATCCATATTCCTAACCACCATATGATCAAAAACTCTCCGCCCATCTACCATACTCCCACACTTTGAGTACATCTCGATCACCTTATGATTCAATTCGATATCACCCCTAAATGTTGATCTTAAAAAGTAATCATGCACTTTTTTTGCATCCTCAAGTTTCTTCGACTTCCCACATAATTCAAAAAGTGCACTAAAACACAAAGCATCAGCATGTACCTCCTCATCCAGTAATTCAAGAGCTTCCTTGACTTTTCCCTCCTGGCACAACCTAAATAAATCATCAGTCTTGGTGGGTTCTTGATTATTCACAAATTGCCCTTGATTCTGAGTCTGATTATTCAACTGGCTAACATTACCATTCTGAACTTGTGAATTCCATTGGTTTGGGCCAACACGTTGGGGATTACTATGATGCTGACCTTCCCACCGCCCATTATTCGGACTTACATTCAAAGTTTGCTGACCAGACTCAAGGTTCCCACGTTGTGGATGACCCAAATTTTGAGAATAATTCTGACCAAAATTAGCATTTTCACGTTGTGGGTATCCCTTCGAAGTTTTCTGACCAGATTCAAGGTTCCCACGTTGTGGGTGACTCAAATTTTGAGAATAATTCTGACCAAAATTAGGATTTTCATGTTGTGGGTATCCCTGATTTCGATTTCCAAAATTAGGATTTTCACTTTGTGGGTATCCCTGATTTCGATTTCCAAAATTAGGATTTTCACGTTGTGGGTATCTCTGATTTCGATTATCCCACTGAGTAGTGTTTCCAGGAGATGGATATTGTTGAGTCTGATTAGGGTTTTGCGGATAGTTCTGACCCAGGAAATTAGGGCTTCCTCCTCCACCACGTTGAGGATATCCCTGACCTAAATTGGAAGGATTTCCCTGATATTGATTATTCATTTGATTAGAACTACAGAAGTTCGGATTTTGGTTATTCCACTGATTAGGCGGCGGAGTTTGGTCGGCCCACTGATTAGGGTTTCTATAATCGAAATGGGATTGTTGAGACGGTGGGAATTCCTCGTTTGGAACGGCAGCAGAGGAAGCGGCGGTGGTGGTGGTTAGGGTTCTCAACGTAAGGTGGATAAGATTGGAAAAGGAAGATAAGGGCCTTAGGGATAGGTTTTGGGAGTTTCCATTATTGAAAATGAAAAGAGAAGACTGATGATCAGAAGAACGTACCTTGACAGAAGAAAAAGAAGAGGTAAAAATGGAGGGCCGTGTTCGGCGTATCGCCATTAGAGAGGCCATTTTTGTTGCTCTGCAAGTTGGTCTAAAAACCCTAATTTAAACTGCTAGTGCTACTCGTAGTGATAAACCCTCGCTCAGTTTTTTCGTCCTAGGATGGAGTGTGCGATTAATATAGGACTGAGGAAAAACGCAAAAAATTGAATAACCAAATTGAATTGAATTTTGACTAAAGTACGTTCTGTGCCCTAAATTTTACAGGCATGTTAAGGTTTATATTTGAATTTTTAAGCGTGCCCACTTGCACCTTAAAGTTGAATACATAACAAAAAACACCTTTGGTACCCTCAATCAGTCAAAAATGACTTAAAGTTGAATCTATGATTAATACTTTAAAAAATACAGGCATGTTAAGGTTTATATTTGGGAGTAGTATATTTACATTAAAAGTAAAAAATAAATAAATAGAAAATAATTAAATTAACATCATTTATTCTCTTTATTTATGTTCATCTTTTTCATTTTAACCCTAAACCCACAACAAACTTTAACTCTTCATCAACCCTAATTTCTAAAATTAACACCCAAATATTAATCACTTCACTTTCACTCTCTTATTTTTATTCATCTTCATCACTATTGGTACAGCTCCTTTCTTTTTCATCATCACTATTACATCTCCTTCACCCTTTCATCCAATCTTTCATCCAATAAAAGTAGAGTAGAGAGATATGCATGATTAGATATAGAAAAGAAGAATTCATCTCCTCCTCTCTTTCATCCAACAATATAGAGAAAAACAAAGAGAAAATGAATCTTGATGTTTCTTTGCAGATTAAATGATGGGTCCCAGTCAAAGCTATGAAAATTTTAGTAAAGATAAAGTTCTATTCAGGGTGAGAATTTATTATTCTGTTGGAATATCCTCGCTTGCAATTAATTTTGCACGACACGGTTCCGCTTCTTTATTATTCTCGTTGGGAATAACTCATCTGTCATAGTCTATCGCACGCATGGTGAATCCTTCTGTTATTCCATTCTTTATTATTTTGTTGGAATAACCTATCTGTGTGGATTATCACATGCATGGTGAATGATCCTTTCTATTCATTTCTTATTAAATTATGGAAATGATCTGGCTACGTCGATTACCGCATGGCGGGCAAAAATTCATTTGCAGTTTCATATATTCTTTATAATACTCAGTTGGTTAAAGTTTTGACTTCTATACTCCATGAAATTAGTGGGATATCCTTGATATTTGCGCTTCATCCAGTATCTTTTCATGGAAATATTCTTCTGAACATTCTTGAATTTTACTCTACAAAGAAGTATCATGTTGACAATTTGGACGTTATTAGTTCCTGGATAAATTAATTCTTGAACTTGTTTTTATTGAATTCTTATATCATTGTCATCATCCTCATGTTTATTTTATGTTGAAAGTCATCTGTGGCCTGTAGTGCATAGATGGACTTGGTATGATTATGACCATGGATTAATCGGTATAATCATGACCGTAATGTTACAAATGATATGGTAAAAGTCCTCATTGGCCCGTAGTGCATTGATGGATAGTTGTTGGCATGATCATGACCATTGATGAATACACGAATATCCTTGGCCCGTAGTGCATGGATAATTTGTGGTTGTGATACTAATGAATATCCTTGGCCGTAATGCAGGGATGATGTGGATTATTTATTTTCGAGTCTCATCGATAAAAGTGATGAAAAACCTTTTAAATCATAAAAGATAGTAGATTTTATTCTCTACTTGACTCTTTTAATGGATTGCTTGTTCCGCTGCAGTTAAACTTGATGTTTGTTATATTGTATCAATTTAACATTGTTGAAGGCTAATGATAATTTATTCTGCATTATCTTAGTCATAATATTTCTTATCGGGATAGTTGGGCTCACCCTTTTACTTTCATTGTTCTCTTCAGGAAATGAGAACGTAACAGGGACTAGTCGGGAAATGTAGTGACGGTCCAGTTAATAGCATTAGTAGTCCTCACTATTCTGTTAAATAGTGTGATAATAAATGTAATGAGGACTCAATTGAGTGTGGATATTGTCTAGATGACAATATTTGTATTAAAACTCACAGCATATATTTTGTCGTATTTTACACGACCGTTGTATTATTAAGTTGTATTTGAATTTTGTACCATGTATTTGGCGACTCAAGATGGGTGATGTATACCTATTTTGGGGGCGTCACATAAGAGATGGAACTAATTGGGCTCCTCTTAAATAGGAGTACTGGCGACCATCTGTGGTGCAGTCAATCTCAGAGAGGAAAAGCCACACTCCTCTCCACATTTCCATACAGAAACCAGTCCTAAGACGCCAAAGATTGTAGGGATACACACAGATCAATGATCCATTCTGAAAGATCCTGCGACGTCTCAATGTCCACACATCAAGGATGAGTTCATAATGCATCAAGATCACAAGCCCTGAAGAAACATGCAAATATCAAGCAAGTAGCAAGGCACAACTGAAAAACAACTGAATCAAAATATATTTCCTTGCCATAGATAATACTGTTTGATATATACAATATGTGTTGTACATGAAAAAATGGCTAAGCTAGTCTGTGCAGGAAAATACAAGTCTATCTACGAATCTGTATGTATGCGGACTATCAGATCTAACATAGCATCCCTCTCCGAAAAAGGAGGTAATGCTGCAAGCTCCTGCCCAATGGTATCTACACGAGCTAGCAGATCTGAGGCTAACTACATGGTTGCATGATGCTCATCAATGTATGCACTCATATTGGTAAGAATGCCATTCGTAAGGGATCTCACTGAAGTACTATCTATGATGGTCACATCCAGGGCATATAGGGCAGCATCCCGCTCTACAATCAATGCATCTCTGGCTGATCTGGCCTCGTCTCTCTCTAATAGAGCTACGTCTCTCCCATCAAGAGCTGTCAACATCAAGGCCCTAGCCTGATCTCTCTCAAAGGTTATCAGATGAAGACTTTACTCCAGATATTGTGCTGAATGCTGAATCATAGTAGCACTCGTAGTGGGAGAATCCATCACAACTGCTGGCAACCTAGTAGTCAAATCCTCCTTGATGGGAATATCAGTCTCCTCCATAGGCTCCTCATCGTCGGAATCAGTCCCCTGCACTGTAGATACTACCGCAGTCGATGCAGTCTCTGTCTCCATCCATGCGGAATACTCTATAGAACAACTCGGATGGTTGACGAAAAGCTTAGCTAGCTCACGTTGATCCTAACAGGCATATAACCGGGATCTATGCTCTGATGATAAGTGGCGAAAAGCTGATTCAATGCCCCCTTAAAAGGATGAAAATCCTGGAACTGGTCAAACTGACACATCACGACCAATGGGTGGTAAGTAATCATGCCTCTCAAACCAGCTAGAGGGAGATAATCCATGCCCGAAGCATGACTGATGAAGCTGTAGGGTGAGCTAAGCCCTGAACATGGTAATATAGCAAACAAATCTCCTATCCCTGCCAGGAAAGCTGACCAAGATGCAACATCTATACACTCCGCAGGCTAAAAGGGGTATGACATGGCTACATTATGGGTGAAACAATACCCATGCCATCTAAAAGTGCCAATCGGTCTCAAGTGTGACATAAACCACACATACAGCATGACCGAGCTGCATGTAAACACTCCCGTCGAATAAGTGCAGCAGTATGTGGCCGACCTCGGAGTCTCTGCTATAATCATTGGTATAATGGTGTGACCCTCCCTAAGAGCTCTCACTACCATGATAACTCTTATATCCAACTCATCCATGTACTGTGGCATTTAGACATACGACAGTATGCATAATAGCAGTACATCCACTCTGGCCAAACGCCAATGATCCTCCGGTGTGGTGAAATTCCTGGAATGTCGTGTATAACTGTCCTCAGAGCCAAATCTGTCAAACAGAAAATGCTGGGATATAACGTGGCCAAATGTGAGCTCATCCTGCACCACCCTACGCCACAATCTAGTGAGGGTCATGAACTGTCGACTCATGTCTCCAATCTCCATATGCACGCAAGGTCTGTCTAGTGGCAACATCATCAAACGTGCATACTCCTCCAGAGTAGGAGTCAACTCCTAGGTCCCAAATCAGAAAACCTGCCTCGCCGATACCAGTGCTTCAGCATGCCTTCCACGAATCCTGCGAAAACCTAAAACATCAAGAGGGTCATAGTATGTTGCAACAGCTGATCTACAGTCACCCTGTCTGATGGTGACATACTATCATACCACGATCACATACCAGATGCCACCTGTAATGGTGAGGTATGATCAATACTGACTAATCGTCAAGAAGACATCTCAGATGGGCCGTGTCATAAGACCATCCAGGTCAATCTTTGAATATCTCTCGATATACATACATATGCATAACATAATAACATGCATGATACAATAGATGGCAATATGATATAGGGAATGGAAAACTGTACATACATTCCTAAGTATATCATCATCTAATACATCTTTGTACAACTAAAATACAGGGAAATGGGGCACTGACGCCTAACAACTAACAACGGCTTACCAAAAGAGATATCGGGAATGGGGCAAAGATATCCAATGTCTAACAGAGGCCTATCAAATGAAATAACGAGAATATACATCAGAAGAAGACAATGGTGTCAATGTCTACATCATAAATCCTGTCCACCTGATGTAACTCCTCCTGAGTTACTGGATCTCTATCCACAGGGATGTCAGGCCTATACAAGGGAGGATCTGCACCGACAAAACCATACGGGTCACCTGAGGGGCCAGCGCCAGAGCTGGAAGGATCAAAAGTATATGCCTCTGAAGGATCTATGCCTAAGTGTCGGATAAAGAAATGTGCCCGGTCCAACTGCCGGGTCAAACTGTCAATCTGTTTCAAATGAGTCGGATCTCGGACACAGGCAAGCCAATTCGTCATCATCATGGATCTTGGAACCATATCCCCCATGAACTTGGGGTACTCAAAAAATTCGGTTTTCTCAATTTTTTACCTAACCGGTTGAAACCAGTACTAGCTGTACCTGTTTTTCAATTTTCTTATACTTTTCGGTACCGGTAATGAAAATTTTGAATTCGGTAAATACCGAAAAACCGAAAAAAACTGAATTACTGAAAAGTTGAAAAGTTGAAGCTGACTATATGTGGCTGGGAAGGGTTTTGCTAACTGCTTTTACTAGTCATGTACCTCTTGTTAGTTCTAATTCATGCCAAGGTGCCGATGTTCTCTTAAATATCTTGGTATTGAAAATACATGAAAATCAAAATTAATTGAGTGGCATTTCTAGCTAATTAGAAACCCATACTATAACTAGTAGTTTACATGATTAACAAATTGAGGCCAGTAGTGCATCTAAAGGCAATCATGAGTCGATATTTAAGAGAAAAATCGAAACCTGCTTTATGTATAGATATGTATAAGAACTTAATAAAAAACGACCAATTAAAATATGATTTAATGCAAATAAGTTATAGTTTATTCCTAACTCCACATTATTTTAAGACATATATTAGATAATCATTTGAATATATTATAACTACAATAATATTATTTTGTTAGTATAATATTATGTTATGGGTGTATCAATAATGTTATTATCTTTATGAGACATTAAGTAACTATCTTTGATATTAATTTAAATGGTATAATATTAATAAGTATTGATTTCATAGCAAGAAACATAATACTATTTGACCATGATGTTTAAGAATTAGTTTATTTATCAAAGATGTTCTATTAATTCAGTATAAGCAAGAACTTATGATAATTATTGCCACTAATAATTAATTAAATGTTAATTATTAATATTAACATTAGTCATGCGAGTGTATTAATATATGTGACATATTGTATACACTATCTTCAGATAGTGTATTTGACTAGAGATTACTAGCATCATAGGTCTTTATTTAATTATTGCGGTATAACAGAAAACCAAACCAAAAAAATCGGTGACGATTTTTGAATTTAACCTATAAAAAACCCGATTATTCTGCACTGTGAATTCATTCTTGATTTTTTGGTTTTTTCTTGTACCAGCTTCGATTTTTTACCGATGAGCACCCCTACCATGAACTGAGTGGTGCAGGTCTAAGCTCTAATGGTATGAGGGAACCACCAATGCTGGAATATCTCCTGAGCGCAGGGACCCTCTGATAATGTAAAACCGACAACACCCAATAATGGGATATCAATGACGGGTGACTGTGAAACAGGCCAATAACGCCTGGCAGAAGGCAAGATCGGTATACGAATCTCTCCTGTGGTGCTCCTGATAGCACGCTCTCCTAAGTAGAGCTCCCATCCTCCATCTGTGAAAAGAGGAATCCTACGGGTGGAAATCACGTGCTCGACACCAGTCGGGTACCCATCCTCAAATCCAATGCTCAAATGCTCCCCTGAATAGGGAATCCACGTGATGACATCCATTGGCAACAACTCCAGCTGTAGGAGACAATGAGTGAAACCCTCCGCAACAGGGACCTCCGCCTGTGACACCCCTAAATCCAAGTACTCCATTCCCACAGGATTTGGTGTTCACTATCCAAAACATTACATCTAACTACCCATAATTAAAGGATAATGACGTAATTTAAATAACTTAAACAATAATCTTCCCCATTAAAGGGTTACATCATAATCTCAAAATAAATCCCAGGTAATCTAACCTTAAAATTATTACATAAGTTTGCGGAATACATCATATATTAAAACAAGTCTTGAAACGTAAAACATTTAAATAATGTCTAATAAGTCTTCAGCAATTAGACAATTTGCCCTTTCCTTTTCTAGTAGATGGCTCATCAACTTTCTCCACTTTAGCTGCAGTGTTAATTGCAAGAGTGAGCAAACAAATACTCACTGATATAGAAAGTAGTAATGATAGCAACATGAGAGTGAACAACGAAAGCTGAACAATAAGGAACTTGTTCTACAAATCAAAATAGAAAACAAGTTTGAACTTTAATTATATGAGGGTCTTAAGACCACGAACTATGTCCCCAGTACATATGTATTATTACCCAACCTTAACAGTTATTTAGACTATACGGACCCTTCTTAACGTACTTAGGGGGATCAACCCATTGTACCATGTATTGTACACAAACATCTAAATGTTACACGTACAAAATCCCCTAGATTAGGGTTGTTCGTCTCAGTTTGAATTTTGAATTTCTGCACTAAAGAAAGTTTAGTTTGCAACTAGCTTATCAGTATTTCTAGAATTTTAGAACACTATTCAATTTACATCAATAAAGGTTTGATACAAGAATTTATAACTGAACAAGGCTGCTTAAATCAAAGGTTAATAATAACAATATACATTTGGGTAAACATGGAATTCATGCAAAGTGCTACATTCAAATGAGTTAGAACTATCTCATTTGAAGCAATGAATTAAAGCAATACAAATTCTGAATAACAATAATAAGAAATAGAAATGTGAAACTCATTCGATGTAACGAAATAGGTTACAATAGCTTATTCAATCGTACATAAGAATAAAATCAATAATCTCGCTCAATTAAAGTTTAGGAACTTGCATTCATTAATAGAAGAATGAAGTTAGAAAGCTTGCTGAATAAAAGTTTAGGATAAAAACTAGTTCAATGTAAAGAGGTAAGGTTTATAAACTTGCCTTGATTATAAGCTACACAAATGTAAAATAATCTCCAATTACCCTACACATATCATTGAAATCACAACAACAATTAATTGTATGAATATTAGCTTTATGGGTTTTAACCCATCATTTAGGTCATAACCCTAACTTAGCATCTAACCATGTAGGTTAACACACTTAACGAATCTGAAATCTCATTACGAGCCAATATAGCTTAATCGTTCATCTTTAACTTTTGAAAATATCACTTTTAGTTTCATTATATAACTCAATTAACAATCACTTAAAATCTTTTACACTTTGTATTATATCGCATGACAATCTTTTATTGTAGTTTATGTTACGCCTCGACATCATTAACATGCATGCTAAACTAATATAAGTTCGTTACGCATGACCTGCAAATAAGCAGACATCATCATCATATTTCGAGGTGTGTGCAAATTGCCCACACTTAAGCTTCGATCCTGCAGCAACTTCGCCATTTTTTACTTTAACACTTGTTAGCAGCACTGCTACTGGTGCTCAATCTGAGAAACTCAATGGCAAGAAGTATTGCTGATTTCGTGTGTGTGGTGACTACAAGCAATTGAGCCACACACCGCATGTAAACGCTGAAGTTGCTATGTTCTCGCATAACACCAATTCCCAATTTAACCCAATATCACAGAAAACATGAAAGCTAACAACTAGAACTTTGTGATAACATCCATAATATGCAATACCACATAATAACAACATAAACACTCTATACCTACAATTTTGAAGGATCAAAATCCCAATTTCCCTAAATTTTATCATTTTTACACTATTAGCGAATTCGATCCCCATGAATTCATTTCTTGACCAATTGACACAATTCCAACTATGCCGCTTTCGTTTCTTAACATACTAACATAATCCACCAACAAATTACAGATTATAATAAGTATTGATCATGAAAATTTATACTTTCTAAAGTCAATTTCAAACAAAAACACTATTATTTATTTTTCTCCTTATAAACCCAAATTTCATGTATTTGAACACCAACATAGACTTATAAAGGATAACTAACAGATTTAGCAAGAGGACACATACATATAAACAACATCTTCTATAACAATTCAACCAAAACCCAATTTCCAATGAATAGAAAATTACAATAACCAAATATTAGAATTAGGGGTAGATTACCTTGATTGAATGCTAGCAAAAGATAGTGTTAGAATTTAGAACTTCTCCTTCTTCCTCTTGACAATCACCAAGAACTCAGTGTTTTTCTCTCTTCTCTCTCAACTCTGCTATTTAGCTTTAGGAGAAAAATAAGACGCAAAAGAAAATTGATATGGCTTAACTCTCCCACGTATTCATCCGTTAAAGAAAACAAAAGACGTCAGTTGGAAAAAGCCAAAGGCCACAAGGCCTTGTTTGGCTACCACCTTTTCCCCCCAAATTAAATTATTTTTATAATATTCTTATTATATAGTTTCATGTCACACCTTTAGTTGATTAATTTAAATAACTTAGTTTAGTTAATTTAAATAACTTATAATAATAAAAATCTTATTATCATTATAATTATAATTAATAAATAATTATATATCTAATTTACTTAATAAATTAGAAACATCACTTTATTTAATTTATTTATTTCCATTAAATTAAACAATTCATGTAATTTAATTATTCTCTTAAATATTAAGAAATTGATTTAATTTAATTATTTCCTTAAATTAAATTCTTCAGATAAAATTATCAATACTCAATTTAATTAACACTAATCAATTTAGTTACTAAATTAATTCACCACAATTCATCAATTATTTATTTTTCTCAATAAATAAATTATTTAAAATATTTTTTTAATTCCATAAATATTTAAATTAAATTACAAATTTCTCGATCATTACATCCTTCCCTTCTTAAAAGAATTCTGTCCCTAGAATCACAACTTGAAAAATTTATTCGTTACATTCTTCCCTCCTTAACAAGATTTTGTCCCCAGAATCGCTATACAAAATCAAGCAAACAACTGAGGATAATTCTTCATCATAACACTTTCAAGTTCCCACGTGGCTTCCTCAGCATTGTGGTTCCTCCAGATTACCTTAACAGAAGGTATTACCTTATTCCTCAGTACTTGCTCTTTCTGTCAACAATTTGAACAGGGACTTCTTCATATGACAAATCTTTCTCAAACTGTAATGGCTCATATTCTATCACATGCTTATAATCAGGCTTATATGGTCTCAATACCGAGACATGGAAAACATTATGAATATGCTCTAACTTTGGAGGTAAAACTACCTCATACGCTACTTCACCAACCCGTCGAAGCACTTCGAAAGGTCCTATAAACCTAGGACTCAATTTCCCCTTCTTGCCAAACCGAATTTTTCCCTTCCAGGGAGACACTTTCAAGAAAACATAACTACCGATATCGAATTCCCGATTTTGTCGATGCTGATCGGCATATTTCTTCTGTCTATCTTGTTCGGCTATCAATCTCGCTCGAATAACCTTGATGATCTCGACAGTCTGTTGTACTAATTCTGGACCCAATAGCTGACGTTCACCTACCTCATCCCAACATAACGGAGTTCTGCATTTTCTGCCGTATAACGCTTCGTAAGGCGGCATGCTAATACTCGCGTGGTAACTATTATTATAGGTAAATTCTACCAATGGTAGGTGGTCATCCCAATTTCCCTTGAAATCCATGATACATGCTCTGAGCATATCCTCTAGTGTTTGGATGGTTCTCTCACTTTGTCCGTCGGTCTGAGGATGGTACGCTGTGCTCATTCTCAGCTGTGTTCCCAAGCATTCTTGTAATCGTTCCCAGAAACTAGATGTGAAACGTGGATCTCTGTCTAATACAATGGACACAGGTACACCGTGTCTTGACACAATTTCCTTCACGTACAGTTTTGCTAACCGATCTAGGGTAAATCGAATCTTGATTGGCAAAAAGTGTGCCAACTTCGTCAGTTGATGGACAATCACCCAAATGGCATCATAACCTTGTTGGGTCATTGGAAGACCTACCACAAAATCCATTGCGATATGCTCCTATTTCCATTCTGGTATCTCCAACGGTTGTAACAATCTGCTTGGCCTTTGATGTTCAGCTTTGACTTTCTGACACATTAAACATTTTGCCATGCATTCAGCCACATCCCTCTTCATATTTGGCCACCAAAAATGATGTCTAAGATCCTGGTACATCTTTGTACTTCCAGGGTGAATCAAATATATTGAGTTGTGAGCCTCACTCAGAATTTCCTCCTTAACTTCTAGTACTTGCAGAACCCAAATTCTCCCTTCTAATCGAAGTAACCCTTCCGAATAAATTTTTAATTTGGTTTCCTCACCTTCAGATATCTTCTGTTTTATCTTTTTCGCAGCCTCCATCCAGAAGTTGTCAATTTTTCACCTTTTCTACCAACGTTGAACTGTTACTTATCTGGAATAACTTTTCTTCGGATTCTGTTGGATATTTAATTTCCAACTCCATCTTAGCCATTTCCGACACTAGCTTCTCCTGAGCAGTTAACATCATCAACTTCTCTCGTCCTTTCCTACTTAAAGCATTAGCAACAACATTCGCCTTTCCAGGATGATAGAAAATCTCACAGTCATAGTCTTTGATCAGCTCCAACCATCTTCTTTGTCTCATATTTAAATCTTTTTGTGTGAAGATATACTTCAAACTTTTATGGTCGGTATATATCTCACACCTCTCTCCATAAAGATAATGTCTCCAAATTTTCAGGGCAAACACCACCGCCGCCAACTCCAAGTTATGAGTCTGATACCCTTTCTCATAATCTTTCAATCGACATGATGCATCATATGCATAACTCATTGCTCAGATAAGAACACAAACTTTAGTCCTTTATGCGATGCATCATTATACACCACAAAATTTCCTGTATCATCAAGCAATGACAACACAGGTGCAGAGCTCAGCCTCTTGTTCAATTCCTGAAAACTTTCCTCACACGTCTCTGTCAAAACAAACTTAACTGCCTTTTTAGTTAGGTTCGTCAACGGAGTCGTGATCTTGGAAAAGTCTTGAATAAAACGCCTGTAGTAACCTGCCAATCCTAAGAAACTCTTTACTTCGACGCCTCTTCTACCGATCCCAAATTTATTCTGACTTCAACCTTTGATGGATCTACCAAATTTACATCCTTATCAATAACGTGCTCGAGAAATCAGACATCGCCCAACCAAAATTCACATTTTGAGAACATAGCATACAACTTCTCTTTTCTCAACGTTTCCAACGTTAATCTCAAGTGTTCCACATGTTCCTCTTTGGTTTTGGAATATACCAATATATCATCAATAAACACCACCACAAATTTGTCTAAGAATGGTTTAAACACCCTGTTCATCAAGTCCATGAACGCTGCAGGTGCGTTGGTTAAACCAAAAGACATAACCAAAAACTCATAATGACCATACTGAGTTCAGAACGCTGTTTTTGGTACATCCTCAGGCCTCACCTTCAACTGATGATAACCACTTCTCAAGTCTATCTTAGAGAAATACCTCGCTCCCTTCAACTGATAGAACAGGTCATCGATTCTAGGTAATGGATACTTATTTTTAATCGTGACCTTATTCAATTCTCTGTAATCAATACAAAACTGCATCGATCCGTCTTTCTTCTTAACAAACAAAATCGATGCTCCCCACGGCGACACACTCGGCTGAATATATTTCTTGTCGAGCAGTTCTTGTAATTGCACCATTAACTCCTTCATCTCTACCGGGGCCATTCTATATGGTGCTTTAGATATCGGGGCCGTTCCTGATAGTAAGTCAATCACAAACTCGATTTGTCGATCCGGTGGAAGACCCGACAAATCGTCTGGAAATACATCTGCAAAATCTCTTATGATCGGTATTTCTTCTAACTTCGCACTCTTCTTCTCTGTATCGACTATGTAGGCTAAGTATCCTACACAACCTTGTCTCAATAACTTCTTGGCTTGCATCACTGTCAGATAACTTGCTTGTCGAGGTGACTTGTTGCCAAAGAACACAACCTATGACAGAGTCATAAGGTTAACACACTTCCTTTGGCAATCAATTACTGCTTTGTAATTGAATAACCAATCCATTCTCAGTATAACATCAAACTCACCAAGTCTAATTGGTATTAAGTCCACCATCATCTCGTGACCTTTTATAACTACTCTACAATTCCTATATATGAATTTAACTGGAATCACTTCCCTATTCGTAATCTCTATACCTAAGGGAAATTCTAATTCTTCCTGAGGCAAATCTAAGTTCTGAGCAAATTAATTAGATACAAATGAACAAGTAGCACCCAAATCAAATAGTACATAAGCATTAATACCATTAATCAGAATGATACCTGACACCACATCCTTAGATCGCACAAAGATCACCATGCATTCATATTGAAAGTCCTTGCAGTAGGTCGGCTTTACTGTGCTAGTCCAGTGATAGTCAATGCACCACCACCGTTGTTGTTTCCTTTTCCACCATTTGCACTTCCTATTGGCTTCTTAGGGCAATCACGAGCCATGTGATCCTTTGAACCACAGGTAAAACATGCTCCTTTCTTTGGACTAAAACAGTTTGGTGCAATGTGTCCCTCCTAACCACAGTTGAAACACACTCTCTTTCCCTTCAAACATACCCCAGTATGGTTCTTCCCACAAGTTGCACAAGCCTCAAACGTTTTCTTCTGCTGATTTCCCTGCTGTCCTCCCGCAGTCGAATTCTCGCTCCATTTCCTCTTCTGATTGTTACTTCCAACGTTACTTCCACTCACCTTATTCTCATTCTCATTCTTCCTCTTCTTCTGTTCTTGATTGTACTTGGTCAAGGCATCGCTTCCACCTTCCGCGATAATTTCCTTCTCCAGTACCGCCACAAATGTATTCAACTGGAACATTGAAACCTTGCTGTAAAGCCAGGGGTTCAATCCTTGTTCGAACCTTCTCGCTTTACGCTCATCGGTGTTGACTTTATATGTGGAAAACCTTGCCAACTCGTTAAATTTCACAGCATATTCTGGCACCGTCATCGTTCCTTGCTTCAACTCCAGAAATTTCACTTCCAACTGATTTCGAGAACTCGCTGGAAAGTACATTTCAAAGAACATCTCCTTAAATCTATCCCACGCTATCACTCCTTGTCCTCCACAAACCTTATTTGCCTGCCACCAATAGCTAGCTTCAGACTTCAGCATGAACGTTGTGAACACAGTCTTCTGATTCTCGTTAACTCTAGCAACGTCGAACACTTTCTTCATTTCCATAATCCAGGTTTGGGCTTCCACTGGATTCATAGACCCTTGAAACTCTGGCGGTCCAACCGCTTTGAATTCCTTGAAGGTCGTGACTTGAGCTTGAGGTTGATTCGCAAGTGCACCCGTCAACAGAGCTACCAACTGCTGAACCTGATTAGCATTGGTCTCATTGTTATTATTAGTAGACCCCTCAGGAGGTGCTTGCTGTCGTGGTTGTCTTCTTCTAGGAGGCATTTTCTGTTAAAATATGCGTTTTATTAGTTCATTACTCAACTTCTTCGGTATTTGAAGTTTAACTTAAACATTCCAAGATTAAAGCTATAACACAACATTTCAAATAAACTTTTATTCATTCATAACGTTTTACAACATACTAAAGATAACATAACCGCTATAAACATTTACTTTCCTGAACTAGACAAGTTTCAGGATTACATACTCATACTATCCCTTTATTTATCTCAAAATAAGGGATTCACAATTTATTTATTTACATAATTAACCACATATTATTATCACTCCTATTCTATCTAGGCATATTAAGACGTCGTAAGGCTTCTCGACGTTCCTCCTCCATGATACGATACGCTGTTCTACGATCCATCACGAACCACGATGAGTCTTCGAACTGAGGTGGATAATAAAATACTCGATCCTGGGCCCTATCAATCGCCGAATTAAAAGCGTAATCCATCTCTTTCATCTTGGCTTTCTTCACTTGGACCTTAGTCTCAGTACGATCTGCATGTTGAGTCGTCTTCATCTAAACATCCTCTGCTCTTGCATGCTTAGCTGACTCCTCTTTGAAGTCATCTTTCAATTTCTCTATGTCAGTCATCATCTTCTCATTTACCACCAACAGATCTTCATGTTGATCCTTTGTATGAACTAAGTCCCACTCTGTGTTTCCAAGTTTTGAGTCAAGTTCTTGAATCTCCGCATCCTTCTGCTCTATCGAAGCATAATGCATCTCAACCATCTCCTTCAGCTCCTCAATTTCGTCCTGTAACTCTATGTTACGGTCGTACAGAGCGTCATACATCTCAGCTGATATGGAGTTTGGTGGAAACTCCTCAGGATCCTCTTCCTCATTCTCCTCCTCTATCTCCTCAGAACTTTCTTCCTCGGGATCGGTCACAGGTATATCCTCCTGGATCAATTGTTCCCGCACAACATGAATATCCCGGGGTTCATCGTCTATAGGTATCTGAGGTATCGCTTCCCTAGTTGGACTGGATCCTCCTTCGTTTGACATCCTGACAACAAAATATGTTAAGTTTTACTTAACATTTTTCGATACTCGCGAGCACATAAGTTATTAACACATAGCACATAGTGTCCTTTTGTTGTTTAGCTTCAATGGATACCTTAATCCATTTCTTAAAACTCGATAAGAGTTGAACACCTTTATGTTTTCTATTTCCTTAAAGGTTACTTCCTAAGGTTTCCCCACCTAAGGTTCATAACCTAAGGCTTTGATACCAACCTGTGACACCCCCAAATCCAGGTACTCCATTCCCACAGGATTTGGTGTTCATTATCCAAAACATTACATCTAACTACCAATAATTAAAGGATAATGACGTAATTTAAATAACTTAAACGAAATAATCTTCCCCATTAAAGGGTTACATCATAATCTCAAAATAAATCCCAGGTAATCTAACCTTAAAATCATTACATAAGTTTGCGGAATACATCACATATTAAAACAAGTCTTGAAACGTAAAACATTTAAATAATGTCTCATAAGTCTTCAGCACTTGGAAAATTTGCCCTTTCTTTTGCTAGTAGATGGCTCATCAACTTTCTCTACTTTAGCTGCAGTGTTAATTGCAAGAGTGAGAAAACAAATGCTCACTGATATAGAAAGTAGTAATGATAGCAACATGAGAGTGAACAACGAAAGCTGAACAATAAGGAACTTGTTCTACAAATCAAAATAGAAAACTAGTTTGAACTTTAATTATATGAGGGTCTTAAGACCACGAACTATGTCCCCGGTACTTAGGTATTATTACCCAACCTTAACAGTCATTTAGACTATACAGACCCTTCTTAACGTACTTAGGGGGATCATCCCTTTGTACCATGTATTGTGCACAAACATCTAAACATTACACGTACAAAATCCCCTAGATTAGGGTTGTTCATCTCAGTTTGAATTTTGAATTTCCGCACTAAAGAAAGTTTAGTTTGCAACTAGCTTATCAGTGTTTCTAGAATTTTAGAACACTATTCAATTTACATCAATAAAGGTTTGATACAAGAATTTATAACTGAACAAGGTTGCTTAAATCAAAGGTTAATAACAGCAATATACATTTGGGTAAACATGGAATTCATGCAAAGTGCTACATTCAAATTAGTTAGAACTATCTCATTTGAAGCAATGAATTAAAGCAATACAAATTCTGAATAACAATAATAAGAAATAGAAATGTGAAACTCATTCGATGTAACGAAATAGGTTACAATAGCTTATTCAATCACACATAAGAATAAAATCAATAATCTCGCTCAATTGATGTTTAGGAACTTGCATTCATTAATAGAAGAATGAAGTTAGAAAGCTTGCTGAATAAAAGTTTAGGATAAAAACTTGTTCAATGTAAAGAGGTAAGGTTTAGAAACTTGCCTTGATTGTAAGCTACACAAATGTAAAATAATCTCCAATTACCCTACACATATCATTGAAATTGCAACAACAATTAATTGTATGAATATTAGCTTTATGGATTTTAAACCATCATTTAGGTCATAACCCTAACTTAGCATCTAACCATATAGGTTAACACACTTAACGAATCTGAAATCTCATTACGAGCCAACATAGCTTAATCGTTCATCTCTAACTTTTGAAAACATCACTTTTAGTTTCATTATATAACTCAATTAACAATCACTTAAAAATCTTTTACACTTTGTATTATATCACATGACAATCTGTTATTGTAGTTTATGTTACGCCTCGACATCATTAACATGCATGCTAAACTAATATAAGTCCATTACGCATGACCTGCAAATAAGCGATTTCATCATCATTAGCTTTCGTGTGTGTGGCAAATTACGCCACACTTAAGCTCGATCCAAATAAGAATCATTACCATTTTTGGCTTAGCACATTGCAGTATGCTGCTACCGGTGCTCAATCATAGAAACCAATGGCATTACATTAAGCCGTTCGGGATCATGGTGACAATGAAATTGCGCCACACACACCAGACATGGGAACGCTGATAGCTTCTGATCAGATAACAACATGCTCCAATTTAACCCAATATCATAGAAAACATGAAAGATAGCAACTAGAACTTTGTGATAACATCCATAACATGCAATGCCACATAATAAAAACATAAACACTCTATACCTACAATTTTGAAGGATCAAAATCCCATTTTCCACAAATTTAATCATTTTTACACTATTAGCGAATTCAATCCCCACGAATTCGTTTCTTGACTAATTGACACAATTCCAACTACGCCGCTTTCATTTCTTAACATACCACCAACAAATTACAGATTATAACAAGTATTGATCATGAAAATTTATACTTTCTAAAGCCAATTTTAAACAAAAACATTGTTATTTATTTTTCTCCTTATAAACCCAAATTTCATTTATTTGAACACCAACATAGACTTATAAAGGATAACTAACAGATTTAACAAGAGAACACATACATATAAACA
Organism: Panax ginseng; assembly: GCA_020205605.1. Classification (NCBI taxonomy): domain Eukaryota; kingdom Viridiplantae; phylum Streptophyta; class Magnoliopsida; order Apiales; family Araliaceae; genus Panax; species Panax ginseng. The sequence goes on from CM035139.1 coordinate 53,919,364, forward strand.
ACATCTACAACAATTCAACCAAAACCCAATTTCCAGTTAATAGAAAATTACAACAACTAAATATTAGAATTAGGGGTAGATTACCTTGATTGAATGCTAGCAAAAGATAGTGTTAGAATTTAGAACTTCTCCTTCTTTCTCTTGACAATCACCAAGAACTTAGTGTTTTTCTCTCTTCTCTCTCAACTCTGCTATTTAGCTTTAGGAGAAAAATAAGACGCAAAAGAAAACTGATATGACACTCTCCCATGTATTCATCCGTTAAAGAAAACAAAAGACGTCAGTTGGAAAAAGCCAAAGGCCACAAGGCTTTGTTTGGCTACCACCTTTTCCCCCCCAAATTAAATTATTTTTATAATATTCTTATTATATAGTTTCATGTCACACCTTTAGTTGATTAATTTAAATAACTTAGTTTAGTTAGTTTAAATAACTTATACTAATAAAAATCTTATTATCATTATACTTATAATTAATAAATAATTATATATCTAATTTACTTAATAAATTAGAAACATCACTTTATTTAATTTATTTATTTCCATTAAATTAAACAATTCATGTAATTTAATTATTCTCTTAAATATTAAGCAATTGATTTAATTTAATTATTTCCTTAAATTAAATCCTTGAGATAAAATTATCAATACTCAATTTAATTAACACTATCAATTTAGTTACTAAATTAATTCACCACAATTCATCAATTATTTATTTTTCTCAATAAATAAATTATTTAAAATATTTATTTAATTCCATAAATATTTAAATTAAATTATAAATTTCTCGATCGTTACACTGCCAGTATGGAATGATGCCATCTCCGTCCTCATGGATAGGTATCTAAGCCTAACACACTCATAGGACCAAACATGGGAGCGTCTCATAGGCCCAGAACTATCAATGTAAAGACAAACATCTGTTGTCAGTTAACACTCTTAACCTGTACATGGGAAAAGACATGAGAAATACTCACCAGCAGAAACGGGTAGAATCCTAACCAAGCCTCGGTCAAGCCTTGCGAACGCATGCGCATTCCCCTGAGGAAGTAGCCCCAATCATACTCTCCAATATGGTCCACGTGTCGAGTGGCGCTGATTAAAGCGAAAGACACTATAGAAGAGTTATCTGCTATGAAGCTGCCCCTAATGATCATCAGGAACAATCGCCGAAGAATGCGATCCCTGACTATCACATCATCGGGTATGGGCTCACTCACCAACCCACTTATAGCATCTACGCTCAAAGGACTCATCTGAGCAAGATCGCCCGATGGTAGCCACCGAAAACTCCTAGCAAGGATTTGATGGTAGTCGGGGTAATATCCGCCGTACAAGGCACTGGTACCCCTCCAAACTCCATACCTGTGATAAACCGCCAATCCATCGGCGTCATCATCACCTCACAATCTAGCAAATGGAGTGACTGAGTGTTGTGAAACCAGCGCTTAGATAATGCCCTGAGGTAACCCCAGGGACAACAACGGGGAAGAATGGAAAAGAACGTCCCGAATCCCCAGTCGTGTACAATCACTCTATAGTTATCATGCAGAGCCTGATACATAGAGTGGATGCTGAACCAGTTCCCTCGAGGCTGTGTAAAGCCGGGAACCTACATTAAAATGCAGATCAACATCAGAATCCTTCACTCCTAATTAATAGGAAAAAAGGAAGATTAAGATTTAACTTTATACCTCATTTGCGTGCAGGTAAACTGAAGGGTGTTGACTCAAATCGCCCAGAAGCTCTGGGTTCGCCACCTGAATGCCTGGCAAATTCCTACGGGGAACAGATGCAGCAGGAGCGGGGTCCACAACTGGAACATCCTCCTCCTCGTCCTCGATGTCCGACACATCAACCTGAACTGGACGTATCATCGCCTCCACAAAACGACGAGGCTGTCTAATAGAACGGGGTCGAGGCACTTCAGAAGCCCTTCACCGTACACCAGAAGTGGTCTTACGGAAACTACTCGGCTGATCCGGATTCATATATCTAGACAACAAGTCTCCAAATCACCTCAGAAAGGGTGTGGTAAATTCTTATCTGGAGATTTTCAAAATGCATTTTTATGACTATATGTATGCATGCATTATTTTAACGTACATCTATAGTAGAGTTAAAAATGCATGACTACCCAATACCTACATTTTGGAAAAATTTTGTCGTAGTCCCCTTTGTAAATAGGACTATCCACATGCACATAGGCATGACTAGGTGGCCATTTAGTAGCACACCTACCCACAGTCATATACATCCTACAGGCATTAATACATCATAGTAAAAAAATCCGTAAGGGTAGTCTAATTACCAAGATAATTTTACTTTTCCACCTTTACTCATTTGTCCTCAAATAGGATAAGAAATGACAGTAAAAGGTGCCAATTTGACTATTTCAAAAGTCAAATTTTGTCACATTATTATGTTCAACATGGTTTAATACTAACATTTACTATGTTGAATATTTTTATAAAAGTCGTATCGATTTATATTCACTACTATGTGTTTAGATGCATTTCATATGATAAGTCATTTTCAACAGATATAAAAACTGGAAAGAATACATAAATGCGTTACTAGACGGATAGAACACTTGGACGGTAGCAAAATTTGTAGAAAGTCGCCCGAACTCAGCAGATTTAAAGAAGAGCTCTCAGATTTCCTTCGCGGTGCAACTTGAAAGTGACTTATGAAAGCAACCTGCAGCCTTTACATATTCATAGTTGGCCGCAGGTCCACCTGCGACTACCACAGGTGTACCTGCGACTACCACAAGTGTACCTGCGGTACCCCTACATGGGTCCCACCCCTCTGGCTCAGTCCAATTCAAGTTACAAAGGAGGTCTCACAAGCTAAAAAGGCCAAATTAGGAATAAAAACGCTACGCGATTGAGCGGAATAGCCTGGAATCCTGGTTGTCACAAGTCAAATTATGGCTTTACATGTCACTCATTGGTATTCGCCTAAATACAAGGTACACTATACCAATAAGCTCGACTTTTACCGTCATACTCGCGATGCCTCACACAGTCCGATCTTGCTTGAATACAGGGTCGTAACCCTAAAAGCCTTTCCCCGACAGGGGTTACAGCGCATAATTCATTGACAATGTATCGTCGGCGGGGGTTTCAACGCATTCTTCGATCATCCACGTATCCCCGGTGGGGGTTGCAACACATTCTCATCCATTGATTTACATGTCAATGAAGGTCAAGCAACCTTGACGTCATCTCAGCCGGTGGCAAGTAAACCCATCGAAGCATCGGAAACTATTCGATGAGTGGTATCCATATCCACGTATCCCTGGAGGGGGTTACAACGCGTATCTATCTGTTGATACACACATCAATGAAGGTCAAACAACATTGACAGTTTTTCCAACAGGGATCTATCCGGTGATACACATCAGTCAAGGTCGAGCGACCACGATAATACATCTTTGTTGGCGATAACTCCAGCGGGGCCGTGGTATATCTTTGGTGACACAAACTAGAAAAGACCATCCTTATCGGAGAGGACCGATGATGGAATATTTTATACACATCCTCAAATAAATAAAGCTTTATCCCTACAGATCTCTTGTACACGAGAGGCACATCTTCAGAGTAAAGTCTGTATCAAGGATTCAGGACTTTGGTGATAACCCCAACGTCAACATCCTGGAAGACTTGGATCAAACGTCCAAGACATCACTGATTGTCATCCTTGGCAGGATTAACAGGGAACCGGCAATAATTCCATCATGTTGGAAAACAATCCAACAAAATACATGCATCATGCATTTGCATCATGTTGCTGCACATGGCATCATATTTATCTTGTTGCATTTCAAGTGTCTAGGATTCTTTATCCTATCCATGCCTTGCATTTCATGAATATGATAAAGAGGGGGATCTGTAGACACTCAAAATTTTCTGCACACCTGTTACTAACATTGCAGAGGGGCCGATTTATCTTTCAGAGATAACCCTAGAAGACAGCTCATATCCATTCCGGATACCACCGAAAGTTCAGTCTCAACCCTGGAACACACACCGGGATTATCAGTATCAATCTCGGAGATAACCCCGAGTTTCATCCTTGGAGATAACCCCAAGGAATGCCGTTGTAGTTCCAGCGATAACGTTAGAAATGCTTATTGTAAATGCATGCAATCAGCTTCAACCTCAGAACTCCCGCCGAGGCACTCATTCCAAAGACCCGGAGATAACACCAAGAAGACAGGCACACTTAAAGATGACCTTGAGGAATTCAAACACTTGCAGCAGTCCAATCTCAGAGATAACACTGAGCAACGTCTACTTTATCAGCCCAAACCAGAGATAACCCCAGTGAGGGGAAAAATCATCATCTTGCCACCTCAACCACACATTGAGCCGTCTCAACATCTCACACATACATTTCTACACAACAATGTCCCACAAGAGCCAAGGAGTTCCAATCCCGAGTGATTATTACGCAGGGCAGCACACCAGATAGAATTTGAAGCTTGAAGACCATGTGTATGATCCCCTCTTCCTGACTTCGTACAACCTCTAATCCCATGTCATTGCGTAACTCTCGACAACGGCGGTCCAAAAAAGGTCTTGTACACCTCAATCGGATGCTCGGATTGATGTTCTGCAAGTTCGAGCGAACATCACAGTGCACAAGTGCACGTACTTTGAGACGATGGGATCCACGGAGCCCAGGGCACCTCGAGTAGCCAGCGTGCATCTGCATTGCCCATGAGTCAGCTTCCACCACCAAACTCCATAAATATAGAGCTTGGGGTGGCCATAATTCAAGAGAAAAAGGCGAGGAAGCCCTGTCAAATTTTCTCTGTACACACCCCATATTGAATGCTTTCTCATTTCAAACACTTTTTAGCTCACATATAGCTATATTTTTACCGGCGAGAGCCGATTGTTCATCCACTTAGAGTCATAGAAGTCTTCTTTGGCAGCCCACTGTAAGCTTTCTTACACTTTATAAAGCATTTCTCTTCATCTTTGCACACATTATTCTTTACATTGAGAGTCGTGTTGTGTGTGTATGCCCGGACTTTGGTCCGTGGTTTTCATTTCTGTCTATATATATATATATACTTATATATGTATATATTTATATATATGGACTAACATTATCGAGTTATGCCTCGATTGATCCTAGACTTATGTCTGGAGCGTTTACTTATATACACTTATATATATGAACTGTTGTCGAATTATGTCCGATGAGCCTGAATTTAACATCCGGGCGTTTCTTTGGTTATATATATATATATATATATATATATATATATATATATATATATATATATATATATATATATATATAGCGACAAATCATTGAAATGATAAACCGAAGCCGGGATTAAGAAACATCATGTGCGTTTATGGCTTATATATATATATATATATATATATATATATATATATATATATTACATTTCAGAGGCACAGAGTTTACTTATGGCCTTTTCTTTGCTTTATTTACATTTAAATCTCGCTTTGGAGTTTACTTAAATGGCGGTTGATCGTTTTACTACTTTATTTACATTTAGTCCCACAGAGTTTACTTAAGTGGCGGTTGATCGCATTTATTGCTTTATTTACATTTCGATCCCCAATAGAGGTGCTTCGTGGTGGTTGATCATGTCTCTATATATTAATTTACCGCTTTTATATATTTACATTTCCAATCCCCATGGAGGTGCTTCGTGGTGGTTGATCATGTCTGTATATATATATATATATATATATATATATATATATATATATTCTGATTTTATATATATAATCATTTCTTGCTTTTCATATAAACTGCGGCATCATGTGAGCCTAGGAATCATGTGATCACAGATTCAGTCCACTGAATCTAGATTCGGTTCCCGTGATGGACATTTTCAGCTATAAGCAGCTTATAAATTATTCACGGTGTTTGAATTTCCTTAGATGGCTTTCATGCCCATGAGGAGTTCGACACTGCTATATATTATTTTCTCGAAGATGCTTTGCATCTCAAAAATAAAAGCAATCAAGCCGAACATTTAATAATAAAATGGAAGTATGAAAAGGTCTCAATTACTATTGAGCACAGGGTTTGAAAAAACTCTTTTACAAAACTTCACTGCTATATCATGTTTAAAACTGAATTTTTCATATAAATTCAAACCCTTTATATATAGGTGCGAACGAGGCCTTGTACTACTTCCAAATAAATTGCACATTGATCCACATACACACACACACACATTCATATAACAGTTTCTTGAAAAGTGGTGATCACTAGTGGTAACATTTGATGTCGAAGTGCTAACACCTTCCCTCTACATAATCAAGCCCCCGAACCCAAATGAATTTCGGTTTCACATACCCGTTTAGCAGTGTCACATCACTGGGTCAATGCCCAAACCTTTTCTCGGTTGCGTTGGTGCAACCAGTTAAAAACACCAACTGGTGACTCTTACAGTCAAATCGTCGACATATACATGTCGAACCTTTTTCACTTGTTTTTTCAAACAAAATCTCACATAAAATGAGAACACCAAAGAACAAGAACAGAAAAGGGTCAAATAAAAATCCCGACGTCGACATCTAGTTTGGTGAAATAAGTAGCTCCGTGGAGCTCATCAAGCATATCATCAACTGTAGGAATAGGAAACCTATCCTTTATGGTTACAGCATTAAGTGCCCTATAGTCAGTACAAAATTTCCATGACCCGTCTTTTTTTTTTCTATTCAGGGTGAGAACTAACCACAAGAGTTTTGATTGGAATAAACTTACTTTATTGATAATTTAGAAAGAGTTTAAATAACAATAGAAAATAACAACTATTCCTAATTCTCAGGTCACAACTCTGAGAAATAAGATACTAAAATAACAAGATAGCCGAACTTTATTAAACAAATAATAACCACTTGTCCTATTCTTCAGCAAGCATGACTAACAATCTTGGACTATTTCTTTGGCCACCGACCAATCCACTTCTTCTCATTGCATGACTCATGTGTTGTCTCTACGTGTGCATGTGCATGTTAATCCAAATACTTTGGATTTTTTACTGGCATTCTTTGAGATCTTCTTGGTGGTTTATCAATAAACTTCCACAAATACCTTAAACCTTCATTTAATTTTGATCTCTAACCATAGCTCCAATTTCTAATCTCACACCCAATAAAATTTACAACAAATTTCTCCTTTTCTTCACAATAATATTAATCCTAAACCTAAAATCTAACCCCCAAATAAGATTTTATTGATGTTTTAAGTTAATTGGGTGAGAAATTTTTAGATCAATTTGGGGTTGGTGTGGGTTAGGGTTTTACTAATTGATGGTTAAATTTGACTTGGATGATTTTTTTTTATCGAGGATGAAACAATGAATTGAAGTCACAATCAATTGATTATGCCGCTGCTTTGCAAACATCACGGTGCTAACCATAGTCGATGAAGATGAATTGATTGAAGAGAAAGAATGAGAGAGAGAAGGGTGGTGGCATTAAGTTTAATTAATTTTTATTTTCATTTATTAGTTTTAATATTATTATATTATTTTTGTTACTAGTTTACTTATTTTATCATTAAAAAAATAGAGTAACTTGAACTCCCAATCATTTTTGACCGGTTGAGAGTTTGGAGATTATTTTTTGTTACGCAAATTAAACATTAGGGTACAAGTAGACACATTTAGAAGTTTAAAATACAAACCTCATCATGCATGTAAAATTTAGGGTGCAAAGTGTATTTTAATCTTGAAATTTTAATCAATTTTTTTTTGGATTATTCGGTTATTTTTTGAAATTTAATTATATCCAATTTATTATTCGATATTTGGATTCGGGTTTGGTTTTAAAATTTTTGTAATTCAGTTAACTGAACAACCGAATTGTCCAAAAAAATTAACCCTTAAAAATAAAAACAAACAAACTATAATCTCTCATCAATCATCTTACTCTCAGATCTCATCTCTCACTAGGCGATACGGGATACCCTCACTCTTTAGATCTCTCATCTCTACCCTAGTGCCCTAACTCAAAACCCTAGTCCCCAAATTGCGAGTTGCGACTCCGTTCCGCCTCCGGGCTCCGGGCTCCGGGCTCCGGCCTGTTTGTGCTTAATTTTCTCCTTTTTTGATTTGATTACATCATATTCTTACTTTGTGTTGTAGTTTTTGAGTGATTTTAAAACTTGAATTTGTGAATTTAAATTATTTTATGTCTGATATGAGGCGATCGATTTAGTATTTGTGAAGATTATGTAATTTTTAGGTATTTCTAATTGTCTTGCTTTGTGGATTTATAGAGTTTAAATATGGTTTCAAAGCTCTTAAGCAATTTTGATTAACATTCTTTGAATTGAATTAGTGATTTAAATTTTGGATTGGTATCACAATTGTTGTTTTATTACTCAACAGTTAACCCTAGACTTTTGTTATTATTATTATTTTTAATATAAAAATTATCTTTTATTGAGATGATCGTTTAATTGCTAAGAATTGTTAATCTTTGTACATTTATACATTTGTTCTTTGTATTTAACATTATATATAAATATATAAGGCATTTTAATTTTCTGAATATTATTTAATTAGAATTGTAGTATAATTTCAAACTTATATTCTAATTCCATATGCCAATCAAAATATTTTCTTTTGCTTCATCTACATTTTCATGGTTTATGTACCACAATATTAATGCATCTTTGATTTGTCAAGCCTAACACATCAAAGTATTCTTTATGCCTAACACTACCACACGATTCTCCAGTTATTGCTACAATACTCATCATCACATCTGTGCTGCAGCCTGCATGTTGTTGCCCAAGTGTTGTGTATATTTCTTCTGCTTTGTCAAGTGGCGAAGCCATAAAATTTATTCAGTGGGGTCAAAATATTGTGATGTTATAAATAGATTGGCGGGTGTTCAGGGGTAACGCCCTGAGCCCAATTTTTTAAGAAAATTTTGTGCTTTATAGTCGATTGCATATGTAAAACATGTATTTTGTTACAATATTGTTAATATAACAAGTAATAACACTATATATATATATATATATATATATATATATATACACACACACACATACACAACCTTATTGACCCCTAATACATCTTTTTAATCACAAATTTGTTAATAAATATTTAAATTTCTTATGTTATAAAAATAGTATAAATTAGATTATTATTTATTTTAAAATTATTAGAGTAAGATGCATACATCAAGGATTAGAAGTAACATAGAATTGAGAAAGTTATAAGAAAAATTTAATTTGACCCCGTATATTAAAAAAATTATAAAATTTTAAATTTATTCATTACACTTAATTTTTTTTTCTAAATTTATCATATATTATAAAATAATTTTTTTTAGTAGAGTCAATTGACCCCACACCCTAAAGGATGGCTTCGCCCTTGGCTTTGTTTGCTGAGTGTTGGCTACTACAGTACTTCATGTTTCTGCTATTAATTTTGGTTATTAATCGAATAACAAATTGGGTTATCCAGTTACCTTACAATTCGGGTTGTTGTTCGGATAGTTAAAAAGTGGAGAATTTTGGTTTTCAGTTATAACCGAATACCTTATTCGGTTCGGTTATAACTAAATATGCTCAGTCTTAATAATACATATAGAAAAACTCTCGGAAAATAATATTTATTGCAAATATTTAATTTGATTTTTTAATATTTATTGAAATTCGGTGTAGGATAGGAGTGAGAAATATTTAGGAAATTGATATTTTTACACCATTTTTTGATATATTCACATGAAAAGTGTTGCTATAGATATATAGCGACGGTGAAAATCGTCGCTATAAGATCTAAAGCGATGGTTTTCATGTGAAAATATTATTTTTTATTGTGAATTTTTCAGTTTCCAATATTTATTTCTACCTCATACTCTTATATGCGGTATACCCCTTTATAAAAATAATATTTTAAAAATCTATGATATTATAATTTAATTTTATATTAAGGATCTACGAAAAAATCTATAAAAAAATTTAGCAAACAAATTTAAGAGAAATTTACCTTTTTATGTAAAAATAGAGACATTTATTACTAGACCAACACTTGGGCAACCACCATTTTTATTCAAATCACAAGTAATTATTTTGTGTGATAAAAATAATATTTCGAGACTTTTATACCAAACATTAACAATTATGAGGAGAGCAAGAATTTGTATTTATAACATCATCTTTAAAATTTACCTGATGTGATGCGGTGCAATGCGGTATGATTTTTAAAATTAATATATACACATACATATGTGCATGCGGATGTGGAATATCCACACTACATTACACCGAACCATAAATATCTGCATATATATAATTTATTATATATATACACATACATACTTAGAAATTCTAAAATCTAATTTATTATATATATACACATACATACTTACAACACATGAATAAATTATAAATTATTTGATATCCTAAAATGTAGATTAAGGTGCTAACTGTTATAAAAATAGAATGGACACTATATATATATATATATATATATATATATATATATATATATATATATATATATATATAGTCCCCTTCAGTTGAGGGATCCCTTAAATAGTGTTATTTGAGGGATATGGCGCTCAACCATTGGATCTGTTTTAATGACTTTATGTGGCTGAGATTGTTTTACATCTTTTAACCCGTTTTCTTCAAATAACCCAACACATCCATTAGAACTTATATCATGAAATCATCATTAGAACCCAAATCAAGAATTTAACATAAATTAAAAATAATCCATTAGAACTTATACCAAGAATTTATCAATGGAATCCAAATTAAGAACTACCCATTAGAACCTATATCTAAAATTCATCATTATAACTGAAATAAAAAATTACCCATTAGATGTTTGATTCTCTTGCTTCGTGTTTCTTGACTTTTCTTTTCTTTCAACAATAATAAGTCACACGAATTTTTACAAATTCATATTAAATCTGGAGATGTAATCTTGTAACGACCCCAAAATTCATACAATTTAATTCTCAACTTCAGTCGTTAATAATACATTCAACCTCTAATTTTACATCATTAAACGATAATACAACCATTGAAATTTGCAGAATAATTAAAATTTTCTATTACAAACTATCCTCGTTCCCAGAACCTTCAACCTTTACATCTAAATATCTCAGAATCATTTTAATACTACAATAGTTTACATCGCAAAACGATATTACAATTCGACATTAATACATTATCCGGAACCTTAAACATGGTTCAAATAATAATAACAGAACCAAAGTGTTAAAATCTTCAAGTATCACATCTGATTCATGTCTTTCAAGTAACACATAACTTTACCTTCAATCTTGAACTTGCAAAAGTGGTTATTTGCAAGGTTGAGCTCGACAGCCCAGCAAAATCTAATAGTTTTCATGCATCACATAGCACATAATAACATGCTCAACATATAACATACATGATACAGTTCATATAACAGGTATAAAGATACTCAATTAGCATGCTTTAATCCATCAACATAGTCATAAATTGACTTTAACATTTCATACTTTCAACATATATATAACACATCATGCTCTTTGCAATAAAGATTTAAAACAGTAAATCATCCAGTTCACATAGCAAATAAGAATTGAAAGACTTGCCTGATTCGTAGTTTATGAACTACGACTTAACTGCTTAACGCTTATCTGCACTTCGTGTATTCCTACATAATTATATAATCATGGATTCACATCCAATAGTCATATATTTCATACGCTCTTAATATAAAAACAAATATTGTTTCCTATCTTGGTTTCATTTTTACTTGAACTTAGGATAATCATGAGACTAGTTCATTCTATTATCATATTTATCTAAACAATCTTGTTTCATATCTTGTAGTCTTTAAAGACAATATATAACCATAACTTAAGACCATGTAGTTAACAAACTGCTCTTGGTCACTCTAGAATGAGCAATGGCGGCAGTGCATTTAAAGCTTGGGAGTGGCGCGGTAGCGCTTACTCCTCGACAAAATAAGACTTGAGCTTTTTATTGCTCAGTTTAGTCCTAACCTACTATGCATTCTGATACATACTATAAACATACATTATATAAGTTCTGATATTTCTTCAAGTTCACATTTTAAATCATTTAGTTTTGAATTACATAGTTCTATTTTGAATTATTTACATCAACAAGGCTTAACAACTTCTTTTAACGAAGGTTCAAGGTTTATAAGCTTTTAAACTTTATATTGGTACTAACAACCTTTAATACACATGTTCACATGTATCTATCTCATTTACATAGACATAACATAGTTTATACTTTTAAAACGTGCTTAAATAACTTATGTCATGCTTGACTAGTTGAGTGCACATATCATTCATGTTCAAAGGCATAAATAACTCTATCATGCTTGCTTATAAGGTCATAATGCAAGTAACGATTGATTCATCAAAGTTAGTTTCTAAAACTTTAAAATTTCTTTTGAAAACACATATTATCCAAGCTATACAAGTTATCTTATACGAGGTAACTTAAGATCACATTTTATGCTCGCATGACTCCACCATATGCTCACTACAAAGTCAGAACTCAAGTGACTTTAAGTTCGTCAAGGTTTTGTTTTTGAAATCTTCAAGTTTCTTTTAAAAACACATACTAAGTCATGCTTAAGCATCCCATTATGAGTAAAGTAATCTTGGCCATAAGACATGTCTATTATCATGCATATTCATGTTTTATTACTTAGAATAACATAATCCATCGTCCGGAGCACTATACTTGCGTATGTGCTCGTTCGACGCCCTCCGATCGCCTCCTATTACGTAACAGTCACAAAGATGACTATTTTGACCCTTCCTAACGACCTCAAATTGAAAAAATTAAAGAACAAAAGTTATTGGTCTATTCGTCCTCGTTCTGGACAAAACAGTCACAGTCAGAACACATGGGGTGTGGCTGCGCTCCTTTTGCTCACCAATACCACGCGCCCGCACTAATGCCCAGCTCGATTCTTGCGCACATGCACACAAGACAAGCAGGCGGCGTCTTCAACCACATAAAAGCAGATTTTAGACATATCTTTTTCATTTTAAGTCCGAATTAGTCGATTTTTGATTCGTTGGACTCGTTAAATTCTTAGCTACTCATCTAGAGAATAATTATAACACTTCAAACATATTAACAAATCATTTTAAGGGTTCCAATTCAGTGTTCATGCTATATTTTCATGTTTTAAACACATTTAGTGAATTTATTCGCTAAGAACTCGTTTCTCAACCAAATTGGTCCGTTTAACTTTCGTTTTTTTCGTTTTTCAACATACTAACAACTTCCATTATCAATTTACAGTTTAAAGTATGAATTCAAAACCAATTTTGATCCCAAAACATACCATGTAATATATATAAAACCAAAACTTAAGTTCTTCACCTTCAAACATGTTTTCATGAATTCGATACTTTAAAAATCATCTATAGACAACATATAATAGATTATGTAATCCCAATACACATAAAAATTAATTTCTCAACAATTAACCCTAGAACTTCAATTATAGAGAACTTAGAAAACAAAACTAAGAACTCAAAACTTTAAAATAGATTACTTACCTTTAATTAGCTAGATGATTAGAGAAGCTTGATTAATCTTCTTCCTCTTCTTTGATTCTCAGAATTTATCTTCTCAATTACAAAGAATTCTCTCCCTTTCTCTAACCCTCTCTTCTGTGTTCTTAACCTTAGAAAAAGAACACGTAAAATAAATTGTCTCCCCTCTCTCTCATGTACATTAGTTACAATAGGTGTCAGTTACAATAAACCAAAAGCCATAAGGCTCCGTTTGGTTACACACAATTTCTCACATACTAGATTATTTAAATAATATTATATTATATAGTTTTTATTTGTCACACCTGCAATCAGTTTACATAACTTACAATAAGAATTATAATAATTATAATTTTTATTATAATTCTTTTGATGATTAATAAATAATTATATATCTAATTTAATTAATAAATTAGACTTAAACATCGCTTTATTTAATTTACTTATTTTCTTTAATATTAAACAACTCATTTGATTTAATTAATTCATTAAATTAAATCTTCAAAGAATAAAATTTACCTTTGCTTTAACTTAATTATCATCTACACGTAACTAAATTATTATACCACAATTTCATAAATTATTTATTTTTCTCAATAAATAAATTATTTAAAATATTTATTTAATTCAATAAATATTTAAGATTAATTACAAAATTCTTTTAATTCCTTCAATAGTTAACTTAACTATTAAACCTCACTTTCCCAATATATGAATATATATTTCTCTTCACACCGATCACATATTTCAAAATATATAAGCGTATATATACATACTCAAACTCAAAACATCTCATAATAAGAATTTTAATTATTAAATTCCTATTTTAATAACTTATAAAAATTCAGGTTGTCACAAATCTCAACTCAGATTTAAAAAACCCAATTCAAAAAACCCTCGTACATCTCCAAATCAACGCCCACAACCTAGATTTTGTTAGGAAAAAAAAACTACACGGAAACCTTGTAGAAATAGAAATCTTGCAAGTTGAGTTGAAAATTGTGAAAATGGTGGGTCATCTCTTCATCTCAAAAGGGTTGGTCTTCTCTTAGGCTTACACGGGACTCTTCCTCTTTTCCCTTTTGCGTGCCTTAGGTTTTCTCCAGCATTGGATGTATTGGGTTATTTGGAGAAAACGGGTTAAAAGATGTAAAATCTCAGCCACATAAAGTCATTAAAAAAGATCCAACGGTTGAGCGCCCTATCCCTCAAATAACACTATATGAGGGATCCCTCAACTGAAGGGGACTGTATATCTATATCTATATATATATATATATATATTATTAACTTATCTCAAACTGTAAAAATTAATTTTTCAAGGCTAGTACTTGGTTTTATATCCTTAAGAAAATTATGTCTTCCTTACAGTGCTCAGAGTTGATAGCACTTGTCCATCAGTATATATAATGACAATGTATACTATAGTAGCACTCCAAATAGTATACAAATAGTATACTCGTCGAACCAAAATTATAATGCTCAGAACTATCTCTCTAAATGAACTATAAACTGCTAATGAAATGAAAAAGAAAAAGAAGACTTAGAATGCTTAATGCTAGTGAATTCGAATGAATGAAAAGGCTGCCCCTTCCTATCTATTTATAAGAGGGATTAGTGACCCTTCCAAAGGGATATAACCCCTTGAAAAGGTACTATTTAGCCAAAATGATGTAATTTAAGGCTTAACAGAAAGGGCGCATCCGTTCAGCCAAAACTGACATAATTTTGGGGCGTCCGTTCAGACAGATAGCGCTTCCCAAAATGATGCAGTATTAACGCGTCCGTTCGACAGATAAAGCTTCCCAAAACGACTTAGTATTGATAATATATAACATTTATCAAAACAACACAGTTTTGATAATAGAATTAAATAAATAAAAATTTAAATAAATTTTGTCCAAAAAATTATATACAAGGACCTAAACCCATGAACCTCGAACCACGAGCTTGAGCCGAGCCAGCCGATTGGCGACGACAGCGCACCCGCGTGTGGGTTCGAACCAAGCCTTGACTAGGTCCTCTCCCTTCCACAAAAGTGGGGTGCCCCTTGGGGCCCAAACCCAAGAGCAACTTTCTTGTATATAAACATATTAAATTTGTACTTCTTAACCGTGTGGGATTTAACTTCCCACATCTATTTATTATCATTTTTAAGGGTGATCTTTGGGAGTTAATATCTCATTCATTACTTTATGAATTTGTGCTTCAAAATACTTAATTTAATTTACTCATGGAGTAGAACACATTAATATGTGGATTCACTTTAAATAATTAATAAAACCCACTTTAATTTTGGCTCAAATTCTAATAATTCTCACATGAATGATATTGACTGTCAGCCTTATGCAAACGTTATGTGGACTCTGAAAGAGAGAGAGAGAGATGTCTTTTTATCTCTGAACCTTACCTTGTGAAAGACTATCGGCTTTACTGATTGTCCAGTGAATGTGATGTCTTGAATTGTCCAACCGTTTGTGTAAATTGAGACAATAGTAATTCACACATAATATTTCTAGACATTATTTGGTTCTCATGATTTTGTTCATTTTGACCTCGAACAATCCCAAATTTATGAGTGTTTTAGAGAAGTATAGCCTTATCCTTCTCATAGAATTGGCCCAGTTCACACTCACATATGTGATTCTTAATGAGAGTATCTTGCCATACTCCACTTGTTTATCAAGATTTAAGAATCATTAAAAGCATATCTTATCCTGAAACCGCTGCAGGTATCACTATCTCTTATCATAGGAATGAGCAGAAGAAATTAATTTCTTCATAGTGATTAAGTTGAATCTTTCATAATTTAGTTGTCCCTTTGAACCTAGATCTTGGGATATCCAGTTAACTAGGTTGGATTTTCATGATAACGATCCTTGTTTATAGGCTTTAAATACATTCCCCTTGAAGTTATTTTCACTTGCTCTCTAGTCAAACCTTTAGTAACGGATCTGCTATACTTTCTTTCGACTTTATGTACTCAATAGACATAATGCCATTAGAGAGAATTTTTTTTATGGTATTGTGTCTATGACGAATATGTCTAGACTTACCATAATACATGTGACTATGTGCCCTTCTAATTGCTGATTGACTATCACAATGGATAAAAATAGGCGACATAAGTTTAGGTCACATAAGAATATCTTCTAAAAAGTGATGAAGCCACTCAGCTTTTTCTCCAGCCTTATCCAATGCAATAAACTCAGATTCCATCGTTGATCGAGCAATGCATGTTTATTTAGAAGATTTCCATGATACTGCTCCTTCACTTAGTGTAAACACAAAACCACTTGTGGATTTAGAGTCTTTTGTATCCGATATCCAGTTCGCATCACAGTATCCTTTGAGTAGTACTGGATGTCTTGAGTAGTGCAATCTAAAGTTTTGAGTGTATTTTAAATACCTTAAAACTCTTATAATCGCTTTCTAGTGATCTTGTCCTAAATTACTTGTAAATCTACTCAATTTATTGACAGCTTGTGCTATGTTAGGACGAGTACAATTCATTACATATATAATGCTTCCTATTATTTGTGCATACTTTGATTATGATATGTTCTCTCCTTTATTTTTAAATAAGTGTAGATTTGTATCTACTGGAGTTCCCACAAGATTACAATCGTATTGATTAAATTTCCTGAGTATTTTTTCAATATAGTGTGACTGTGATAACACTAACCCATCTGATGTTTTAAAATTTTTAATTCCTAATATTACATTGGCAATACCCATGTCTTTCATGTCAAACATATTATTTAATATTCTTTTAGTAGTTTTAATGACATCATTATTACAACCCATAATGAGCATATCATCTATATAAAGACAAATAATGACACACCTTTTCTCAGTATCCTTGACATACACACATTTTTCATGCTCATTTATCTTGAAACCATTTGATAACATTGCATTGTCAAATTTTTCATGTCATTATTTAGGTGCTTATTTTAATCCATAAAGGAACTTCACAAGCCGACAAACTTTCTTCTCTTGTCCTGGAATAATAAACCCTTCTGGTTGTTTCATGCAAATTTCTTCTTCTAAATCTCCATTCAAGAAAGTTGTTTTCACATCCATTTGATGAATCTGTAAATTATATATAGCTGCAATAATTATTAACATCCTAATTGAGGATATTCTTGTCACAGGAGAATAAGTATCAAAATAATTCAAACCCTCCTTTTGCTTGTATCCTTTGATTACAAGTCTTGCTTTATATTTGCCTATAGATCCATCTGCTTTCATTTTCTTCTTGACTATCCACTTATATCCTAGAGGTTTAGAGCATAGTGGGAGATCTACTAATTCCGACGTATGATTGTGCAGAATGGATTCTACTTCACTATTTATAGCCTCTTTCCAATATGGAGCTTTGGGACTCGATACCGCTTCTCTATAAGTTTGAGGCTCAATTTCTAACAAATAAGTTATAAAATTTGGACCATAAGATTTTGATATTCTAGCACGTTTACTACGTCTAGGCTCATCAATATCTTCTAATCCATGATCATTTTCACTAACAGTGTCATAAGTTCTTTTGTTTGAACTTATTTCTTGTTCATTAGAACTTGGCTCTTGTTCCTTTTTATTAGTAAATACAGTTTTAAAGAATTCAACATCTTTTGACTCAATAATACTATTTTCATATATTTCCTCTATTTTTGATTTATTAACCAAAAATCTATATGCACTGTTGTGATGCCCCCAAAATAGGTATACATCACCCATCTTGGGTCGCCAAATACATGGTACTGAATACAAATACAAACTTAATTATACAACATGAGCTGAGTTTTACATGAATATTATCTCATAGACAATATCCAAACTCAAATTCAATCCTCATTACATTTATTATCACACTAAATAGTGAGGACTACTAAAACAACCATCTCGGACCATCACTCCATTCCTCGACTAGTCCCGGCTACGTTCTCATTTCCTGAAGAGAACAATGAAAGCAAAAGGGTGAGCTCAACTAGCCCAGTAAGAAATATTATGACTAAGATAATGTAGAATAAATTATCGTTAGCCTTCAACTAGCCCACTAAGAAATATTATGACTAAGATAATGCAGAATAAATTATCGTTAGCCTTCAACAGTGTTAAACTTATAAAATACAAAAAACATCAAGTTTAACTGTAGCGGAACAAGCAATCCATTAGAAGAGTCAAGTAGAGCATGATATCTACTATCTTCTATAATTTAAAAAGTTTATCATCAATTTTATCGCTGAGACTTAGCTTAATAAGTAATCCACATCATCGAATCATCCATGCACTACGGCTCAGGATATTCTTTAGTATCACGATCATGAATTATCCATGCACTATGGTCTAAGGATATTCGTGTTTTCACCAATGGTCATGATCATACCAACAACTGTCCATCAATGCACTACGGGCCAATGGGGACTTTTATCATTTGTAACATTATAGGTCATGATTATACCGAATGATCCCTGGTCAAAATCATATCAATCACCAGTCCATCTATACACGTAAGCCAAAGATGACTTTCATCACAATATAAGCATGAGGATGATGACAATGATATAAGAATTCAGTTAAAAGAAAGCAAATGATAAATTTTTAAAGATTTATAATTTAATTTATCCAGAATTCAATAATGTCCAAATTGTCAACATGATACTGCTTTGTTGAGTAAAATTCAAGAATAATATTGTATCAAAAATGATTTGGACAACAAAGAAATTAATTTTTGTCATGAATAGTACCCCGGGTAAATAGTACCCAAGTGAATAGTATCCCGTGAATAGTACTTCGTGAATAGTACTTTGGGAATAGTACTCTGTGAATAGTACCCAATGAATAGTACTTTATGAATAGTACCCCATAAATAGTACTTTGTGAATAGTACCCTATGAATAGTACTTTATGAATAGTACCCATAAATAGTACCCCATGAATAGTATTCCGGCATGCAAAAACTTAGAATTTAACAAGAATGTTCAAAAAGTATCCTTGTGAACGATACTAGATGAAGCGCAAAGTTCAAGGATATTCTACTAATTTCACGGAGTATAGAAGCAATACTTTAACAAATTGAGTGTAGAAGTAGGAATACGAAACAAAATAATATTACTTACATACTACATAGTATGGAAGAAAATATTACTGCATACAAATACTGAACAAAATAATATCCCTTACCTTAGAAGAAGACTAGATACTAGAATAGTGAAGTAGTAGAATACTCTTATTCTTTCTCTCTATAACTTTTCTCTCTATAGTTTCTCTCTCTATAATTGCTCTTGTGAGTCTTAGTGAATTGATGAGAATGAAAAAAGAATGAACTTCTATTTATAGGAAAACATAGTTTCGATAATTGCACATTTGGGGCTCGAATTATTATAGTATAGTACCTTCATCTTTTCCTCCATTTTTAATTTAGTCCTATAAGTATTATCAAACGTGCACCACCTCCCTTAATAGTACATCATGTGAATCAATAGTTCCATTCATGTGAACAAATAGTTATATGCATGTGAACTAATAGCAATTAATTGCTCATTTATTCGATTAATTACCCGATTGGTCAATTTAACCTCCAGAAATCAATTATTATCTAAATAATTGTCAATTTTTGCCAACACTAATAATCCCAACCCAATGAAAATATCAATTTCATCTTTAATCAACACGAACTTATTCATAATTAATATTATAACTCATAATATTTAACAACCAGATCATTCCCAGGAAAGAGGGGGCTTTCCGACAAGGATTTCTCCTTATTGGCGAGCAATTAGGTGACCAAACCCCTTTCCTTGACAGAACTTTCTAGACATCGTCAATATTGCAAATAATAATATAAATAACTTTTTCATTTCAATTATTGATTTAAAAATATAAAATATTAAGCAGATGATACTGTGATAATAATTGAATCAATAATATGAGAGATATTATGCAATAATTACTGTAGCAATAATTGAGTATAACTCAGTGACTTCTCACGTAAGCATCAATAATTAAAACCGTGTGCTACTATGCAACCACGAGTATTGCTGTACTTTTACCACTGGGTATTTAAACAGTTTAACGGTAAAACTTTCGCCGTTATTTTTATAAAAAGACATTTCTGTCATTTTTTAACTCCGACAATACTTCCGTTGTGGGGTCCACCCGTGATTTTGCCATCGTGCGAATATTTCCTGTTAAAACAAATATTCCTCGACCAATCGAATATTTTATAACAACTTGCTTACTTTGCAAAATTTGTAAATATTGCCCACAACTATAACATTATATCAAATCCACACCACAATATTCAAAAATATATTTCGAGAAAAAAAATAATCTTTATTCATAAAAGTTGGGGTCTTACAACCTCCCCTTCTTATGAAATTTCATCCTCGAAATTAGGGTACGTACCTGGTCTATCTAAGAGGTGAGGATACCTTAACTTCATTTCAGATTCTAACTCCCAGGTCATTTCCTCAACATCGTGGTTTCTCCACAAAACTTTGACTTGAGGTATAACATTGGAGTGTAGAATATGATCCTTCTTATCCAAGATTTTAACAGGTACCTCTTCATACGTTAAATCTTCCGCTATCTCATCCAGTTCTAATTTAATAATGTGGTTCAGGTCTTTCACATATTTACGTAACATAAATATGTGAAAAACGTTATGAATACAAAACATACTTGGCGGTAAGGCGAGTCTATAGGCCACAGTTCCTACTCGATCGAGGATTTCAAATGGGCCAATAAATCAAGAATTGAGCTTTCCTCTCTTTCCAAATCTTTTAACTCCTTTCCATGGAGGAACACGTAACAACACATGCTCTCCAACATTGAATTCTACGTTCTTTCGATGAAGATCAACATAACTCTTTTGTCTATCTTGTGAGGTCTTTATATGTTGATGGATCATTTGAATCTTTTCTGTTGTTATGAATACCAATTCTGGTCCCAACAACGTGGCTTCACCCACCTCATCTCAGTATACTGGAGAACGACACTTGCGTCCGTACAACGCCTTGAATGGAGCCATGCCAATACTTGATTGATAATTGTTGTTGTAGGAAAACTCCACCAACGGAAAGAACTTGTCCCAACTTCCTTTGAAGTCAAGGACACATAGTCTTAATAGATCTTTAAGAGTTTCAATAGTCCTCTCCGACTGCCCGTCCGTTTGAGGATGATATGCCGAATTAAATCGTAAATTTGTCCCCATAACTTTTTGTAAACTAACCCAAAATTGTGAAGTGAATCTTGGGTCTCGATCAGAAACTATGGATACTAGCATACTATGGAGTCTTACAATCTCATTTATGTAAATACGAGCAAGACGTTCTAGTGAATAAGTTTCTTGTATAGGTAAGAAATGAGCAGACTTGGTCAATCTATCAACAATGACCCATATCGCATCTATGGCTTGAGAAAACTTGGGAAGACCAATAACGAAGTCCATGGTAATGTGCTCCCACTTCCATTCTAGAATTTTAAGTGGTTGCAATGGACCTTTTGGCACTTGATGCTCCACCTTGACTCGTTGACACGTTAAACACCTTGAGATAAACTCCGCGATCTCTCTTTTCATATTGCTCCACCAAAATGTATGTCGAAGATCACAATACATTTTGGTACTCCCAGGATGGATTGCAAATGGTGTGTTGTGTGCTTCCATCATAATCTTATACTTTAAAACAGGGTCATTAGGAACACAAAGTCTGGAGTTAATTTGAAGTATTCCTTCTTCATCGATTCTTGCTTCTGGGATAACACCTTCTTTTACTTTCTTCCTCATACACGCGTCGTCTCAAGATTACGTAGCTTGAAAGACTTTAACTTTATCAATTAAAGTCGGTTCTACTCGTATATTGGCCATCATCACGTGGGTCTGTGTAGTCTTTAACTCTATCCCCATCATTTGTAAGTCATTCAAAGTGGGCCTTTGCGTTGACAATATCGCACTCGTACCCGCATATGATCTTCTACTCAATGTGTCAGCTACTACGTTCACTTTTCCAGGATGGTATTGAATGGTATTATCATAATCTGTCAACAGCTCAAGCCAACGTCTTTGACGCATGATACGTTCATTTTAGTTGAAGAAATATTTGAGGTTTTAGAAATGGGTTTTGTACCTGGGTCAATACAAAATTTGATTTCACGCTCTAGAGGTAGGCCAAGAAGTCTTCAGGAATACGTCTGGAAATTTATTAACGATAGAAATATCATTCAAAACTGTGACTCTCATCCAAGACTTGGATAATACGTCACATTGATACCTATCAACTTGCCATCGTTATTTACGGCGTCCCCTATGAAGAGTCTGGCTTCGATGCATTCCAAGACTTGGAAGTCACCAGCGAAAGGTTCGGGGCTCTTTAATTATGGTTTAATATGACAGTGATTGACTTTAGTGGTTGGGTTGCTTGAATTCGCATAACAGGTTGGTTAGGAATATGAAAACTAACAACCTTATGAAAACAATCAATTTTAGCATGATGAGTAGTTAACCAGTCGATTCCTAGAATCACATCAAAGGAAAGTATTTTCAAATAGATAAGATCGACTGGTAACGTGAGGGTGACGATTTGAATTAAACAAGATTTATAAATAGTGGATGTAACAAAGGTTTCTCCTAACGGAGTTTCAACAGATAATTCAAAGTCTAATTTCTTAGGGGTCAAGTTCAAACGTTGAGCGAAAGTAGAAGAAATAAAAGAGTGGGTAGAACCGGTATCGAATAAGGTATAGACTTTGCAAGAGTTTATGATTAGCTTACCCGTGATAACCTCGTTCGAGTTCCTCGCTTTTTGGGAAGTCACGAAAAGCGCTCTCACTTGAACCACCAACTTTGACTTTTTCGGGAAAGCCTTTGGTGTTATCATTATCATTGGAATTAACATTCGCTATAGAGCATATTCCACCCTCAACTGCTTCGTCATACTCCTGATCCATGATCTGAATCATTAATCTTCTATCCATATCGAATTGGGGTTGACCGCGATGTACCGGGTAATTCAAAACTTGATGTTGGGTTCTCCCAATTGCTGTCCAAAAAGAGAAATACATATCATATATTTTAGCCTTCTTGGATCTAACCTCTCTTTCTATAATATCAATGCGTCGTGCGGCTTTTACCCATACATCTTTCATTCTCACTCGTTCTGTTGTTTCTTCTTTCAGCTGATCCTTGACATTTGAATTCTCAGATTCTAACTTTATCATCTTATACTCTGCCAAAGAGTGCTTCTGTTCAAGCATCACATATCGGGTACCACAAGCTTGAATTGTTGCATCCTTTTGCTCCACGACCGCCTGCCGTTCTTCACCCTGCTCTTCTAACTCATGAATACGATTTTGTAGTTCTACATTTCGATCATAAAGTTCTCCTAATAAATTCTCCTTAGGTTCCTCTTCTTCCTCACTCTCAGCTGCTACCTCTGCGACTAGCTCGGGTGCAACTATTAATTCTTCACTCACCACATGGATATCTCTAACTTCTTCTACACCTGACATCCTACAATCAAGTTTAATAACTTAATTAGTACTCCCCGATAAAATCTTTGTTATAACAAAATATTATACTCAAATATTTATTCTTTAAATGAATCTCCTCGATTCATCACTTAAAACTCTATATGAGTTCATCTCTTGAGTTTCAGATGTCATTTTCAAATACTACCATAAAATAAGGGTTAATTGACATACCGCATAATACCCCTATATTCTGACTGACCAAAATAACAAATAAGCTTAGGTAGGTCATACTAGTGAAGGATTTACCCGTCTCACACCTCATAGTTCTAGTCTCACATCTCAGCCAGGGATCATATCCCTAAGCTTTGATACCAACTGTGACACCCCCAAAATAGGTATACATCACCCATCTTGGGTTGCCAAATACATGGTACTGAATACAAATACAAACATAATTATACAACATGAGCTGAGAGTTTTTACATGAATATTGTCTCATAGACAATATCCAAACTCAAATTCAATCCTCATTACAATTATTGTCACACTAAATAGTGAGGATTGTTAAAAAAACCATCTCGGACCATCACTCCGTTCCCCGACTAGTCTTGACTATGTTCTCATTTCCCGAAGAGAATAATGAAAGCAAAAGGCTGAGCTAAACTAGCCCAGTAAGAAATATTATGACTAGGATGATGCAGAATAAATTATCGTTAGCCTTCAACAATGTTAAATTGATATAATACAATAAACATCAAGTTTAACTGTAGCGGAACAAGCAATCCATTAGAAGAGTCAAGTAGAGCATGATATCTACTATCTTCTATGATTTAAAAAGTTTATCATCAATTTTATCGCTGAGACTTAGCTTAATAAATAATCCACATCATCGAATCATCCCTGCACTACGACCAAGGATATTCTTTAGTATCACAACCACGAATTATCCATGCACTACGGGCAATTGATATTCGAGTTTTCACCAATGGTCATGGTCATACCAACAACTGTCCATCAATGCACTACAGGCCAATGAGGACTTTTATCATTTGTAACATTACAGGTCATGATTATACCGAATGATCCCTGGTCATAATCATACCAATCACCAGTCCATCTATGCACGTAAGCCAAAGATGACTTTCATCACAATATAAACATGAGGATGATGACAATGATATAAGAATTCAGTTAAAAGAAAGCAAATGATAAATTTTTCAAGATTTATAATTTAATTTATCCAGAATTCAATAATGTCCAAATTGTCAACATGATACTGCTTTGTGGAGTAAAATTCAAGAATAATATTGTATCAAAAATGATTTGGACAACAAAGAAATCAATTTTTGTCATGAATAGTACCCCGAGTGAATAGTATCCGAGTGGATAGTACCCCGTGAATAGTACTTCATGAATAGTACTTCAAAAATAGTACTCTATGAATAGTACCCTGTGAATAGTACTTTATGAATAGTACCCTGTGAATAGTACCCTGTGAATAATACTTTATGAATAGTACCCGTAAATAGTACTTTGTGAATAGTATCCCATGAATAGTATTTCGACATGAAAAACTTAAAATTTAACAAGAATGTTCAAAAAATATCCTTGTAAACGATACTAGATGAAGCACAAATTTCAAGGATATTCTACTAATTTCATGGAGTATAGAAGTAATACTTTAACAAATTGAGTGTAGAAGTAGGAATACAAAATGAAATAATATTACTTACATACTACAGAATATGTGACGCCCCCAAATTCAGACACTCATATCTCGAATTTGATTCGTCACGTGCTACTTCTAATTTCAGACTAAAATCATCAACAACGAAGATAAATAGAATAATTTACATTGATATAATATAAATATTTGCGTCCCAAGGTACCTTAACCATTACTACAATAATCCAGTGATTAAACTTAAACATAACTTAATCATCCTTAAATACATCATAATAATCATAACAATAATAATAATATTTCTACACTTAAAGGACTAAGTTATTCTGTAGTGTTGCCCTTTCCCTTGTCCTTTCCCGATGTACCGCCTTGCTCTGCCTTAACTGTAATGTTTTTAGGGAAGCAAGAATGAGTAACAAGTTTGCCCAACAAGTAATATAACAAGAAGAATAAGCAATTATAGCATTTGAATCTTCAAGGGTATAACAATAATTGATAGTTCAAGGATATCAAGAAATATCAAGAGTATTCAATAGGTGTCACTATAGACTGAAGGTTATTAACAAAATTTCAGGATTTATTCATTTCAAGGTTCAATAAGAATGAACATTGAGTAGTCACTAAGGACTAAGAACTCTTAGTAGAATTAACAGTATTATACTGCAATCCAATATAAATGAGTACAATAGGTGATCAGCCTAAAGTACCCTACGTTATGCATAACATTTAATTATACTCATGTGCGCACGTCGATTCCCCGACAATATAAAATTTCCCCTTTTAAGAGCGTTGTTCATCTCAGTAGATTTACAAGAATCCGCACCAAGTCAATTAGTTTTGATAGCTTTCTTAACACATGATTATAGTCTAGCCGAATCAAAGGCTTAGACCACTTTTATAATGCATTTATGAACGATAGGTCCCATTTTTGTAACAATGTTAAGGCATACAAAAGATTTCCGAATAATAATAAGTATTTGCTCGATATAAGTATGGCAACAATTCAGGTTATACAATATACAAATGTAAAGAATTTAGAAAACTTGCATTCAATATGAGAATCAAACGAAGTTAGAGAACTCGCACAAAATCCAAAGTTTTGAGAGTTAGGAGACTTGCCTTTAGCGTTGATTACCACTTATAGCGTAAAATCACCTCAATGAACTATGTTATCCTATTTATGTATGTATAGGTATTCATTAGACACACACACACACACTTGATATACATATTTGCATACTTTCATCACATATATCTAAATTCATATAGGCTACACACATTTAAACTCATAGATGCGTAACTCGTATTGATTTTACCTTTAAAATCTTTAGAATATTTTTAGTTCTCTTATACTCACATCATGTGTGAAACATTACCTAAGTTACACATACATGTTGAAAAATCTTTAGGCTAAGTTTGGTCCTTGGTTATATTTACTCCTAAACTTCCATTTTTCAAAGTTAAAAGAGCTCATTATATCAATTACTAACTATAGTATTTATTAAACACATAACATCGCCAAACAACTTCTTTCTATATATGCTGGCATAGTTTATAAAATGTCTAACTAGATGTGTGAACTTGTCTTATCTCTAGAGGAATAAAGCATCCTATCCTAATTGTTCAAAAGTTCACAATATAAGTCATAGAGTTTTCAACTCAATTGGTTTTAAAATATTAAGATGTCATGTCTAACAATCTATACATGTAAAGGTACGTTGAGTCCACATTTCATATGTATTTACAAGACTAACTAACATATGCTCAATAGGTTAGATTCAAAAAGGCGTAAGGTTTTATAACATGATTTTCGTCTTTTAACTTTTCTTTCAAAAGGTTATAATTCAACTCTAAACCAACTAAAACATCTTGCAACTTTCATTGATACATGTTTAAGAAGTATGTATGTTCTTGAATTTAAGTGAAGTTAAGACTTCTTGCATCAAACAATCAAAACAAAACAAAACAACAATAGTCGATCAGACTTTTCACGGCCAGTGTATGTATCCTCTGCTAACATCTTCTTCCATTGAGGGCCTCATCTGAAGATGACCCCGGCAAGGTAATCATTTAAGCTTGAAAGAAAATTTTTCCCCTGCTATGAACCTTTATGAAATTTTTAACCCAACAACCCACCAATCAAGAATGTAATGATGTATAATTGATATAAACTTGGTATGAAACATCCCTAGCATGCATCTAACACTTCCAAACATACAAATAATTAAATTGAAGGACCAATTCAAGATTTTTGTCATTTTTCCAAAGTTTAACACATTTAGTGATTCTCTTTACTACGAATTCGTTACTTGACCAATTTACTTCGCTTAACTTTCATTGATTTCGTATTTAACCATATTAACAATGTCTAGCTTCAAGTTACACATTCTAGCATGATTCAACCATAAACTTTTCAACTCAAAACAAGTATTATTGTACTTTTCTAAGAACTTTGCAAATACTTGAATGTAAGAACATATAGAGGAATATTACCTTTGGTGGAGTTGAATTGCTACTTTAGCTTTACTTTGCAGATTATATAAGCTCCACCCAATCACACTCACACACACTTGAAGTTTTAACAGAGAATTAGCAAAATGGTTGTGAATGTGAAGGGCTCCATTTATAGGAAAGCTTGTGACCAATTTAAGCTTTACTCAATGAATTAAACCATTGGAATGGAGAAGAAGCTGATGGTTATGAAGGATTTGGTAGAAGAGTACCATATAGACCACTCCCCTTCTCATGATTTGCTAGCTTTGTTTTTGGTAAGGAGGGACTAGGCCAATGGCCTATTACGTGAAGAAGAAAAAGAGTGACACTCAATTTGGGACACTACTAATACTCAACATTTGCAAGCCATTACTTAGCATACTTAGGTTTATTTTCCAATTGTCCAAAAAAAAATGTACATACATATACACCCACTCATATAATACATAGAATTATATAATCCATGTACATTGGATTAATTCATATAATATTTACCCTAAACTAGGATATAATTTAGTTGGGTACAAATATTACTTATCATTCCAATTCTACATAGATTTTAAAATAATCACTTATTATTAATTATTTATTTGATCCAAGTTATTTTCTCCCATAGGTCTAGAATACACATTTAAATACCCCTACACACAACATGAGGTCACATAAGACTCTTTTTTACCCAACATAATAATTTACATAAGTTAAGCTTACTTTTATCATATAGTGTTATATAATAATTCCAATGTCACACCTCATCTTATATTGAATGAAAAACCTTATTATATATGATTTCTCCTTACATGCTATTATTCATGATAATTAATGAATAACAATTAGTCAATGAAATTATTTATTTATTAATAGTACTAATTAATTTAATCCATTTTATCATTAATTAAATTAGTACTTTCTCATTTCACCACTTTGCCACACTAGGCATAATTAAATGACTTAAACTAAGCTTCTCATCACTTTTGCTACATTGCTTAATTATCACATACTTAGTCAATTAAATTAATTTCCAAACTCATGCCAATACTATATATATTTATATTCAAATAACTATGCAAACAATCTTTATTCTCAATATTATAATTTATTAAAATTCACGGGTATTACATCCTTCCCCCCTTATAAGAATTCCTTCCTTGGAATTGTACAAGGTTACACAAATAAGTGGGGATAATCCCTTCACATCTTATCTTCTAATTCCCATGTGGCCTTTTCGGTATCGTGGTTTCGCCAAACTACTTTTACAGAAGATATAATTTTATTCCTCAATGTTTGCTCTTTTCTATCTAGTATTTGAATAGGAATTTCCTCATACGTTAAATTTTTCTCTACTTGAATAGGCTCGTAGGAGATCACGTGTCTATAGTCGGGCTTGTACGGATGTAACACCGAAATATGAAACACATTGTGAATGTGTTCCAATTCAGGTGGTAATGCAACTTTGTATGCCACTTCGCCCACTCGTTTCAATATTTCGAATGTTCCTATGAACCTCAGACTCAATTTCCCTTTCTTTCTGAATCTGATCTTTCCTTTCCAGGGAGACACTTTCAAAAATACAAAACTACCAACTTCAAAGTCTCGATTCTGACGATGCAAATTGGCGTACTTCTTTTGGCAATCTTGAGTTGCTACCAATCTGGCCCTTATCGTTGTTACCACGTCGGCCGTTTGTTGAACTAATTCTAGTCCCAAAAGTCGTCGCTCTCTGACTTCGTCCCAATATAATGGTGTTCTACATTTTCTCCCGTAAAGAGCTTTATATGGCGGCATACCAATACTCGAATGATAGCTATTATTGTAAGCGAATTCTACCAATGGTAAGTGGTCGTCCCAATTGCCCTTGAAGTTCATCACGCAAGCTCTAAGAATATCCTCCAACGTTTGTATGGTTCATCCATTCTGCCCCTCAGTTTGAGGGTGATATGCAGTACTTAATCGCAACTGAGTTCCCATTCGTTCTTGCAAACTTTTCCAGAACTTTGACGTGAAATGCAGATCTCGATCGGAGACAATCGCACCGGCACTCCACGTTATGACACGATTTCCTTTACATATAAATTTGCTAATTGGTACAAATTGAATCGGATCTTGATGGGTATAAAATGAGTTGTCTTTGTCAATCGGTCCACGATAACCCAAATGGCATCATAACCCTTCTGTGTGATCGGAAGTCCAACCACGAAGTCCATCGTAATGTGCTCCTATTTCCATTCTGGTATTTCTAGCGGTTGAAGTAGTCCACTTGGCCTCTGGTGTTCTGCTTTGACTCTTTGACAAGTAAGACATCTACTAATGCACTCTACAACTTCTCTTTTCAAATTAGGCCACCAAAAGTGGTGTCGAAGATCCCGATACATCTTTGTGCCTCCTGGATGAACAACGTTGTATTGTGTGCTTCATGCAAGATTTCCTCTCTCAGTTCGGTTACAGCTGGCACCCATACTCGACCCTCAAATCTCAATATACCATCCTTATCTACTTTGAACTTTTCTTCCTCATTTTCTTCTATTCTCTTCCTTATCTTCTCACATTCTTCATCTTTCTCTTGTGCTTCCCTTATTCTGTCCAATAATGTCGGGTAAGTTCCCATTACGAATAATTTTCCTTTCACTTCTTTCGGTTCTTCCATCTCTATTTCCAACTTTTCTATTTCTCTTATTAATTCCTCTTGATTTGTCAAGTTGAATAATTTCTTCCTTCCTTTTCTACTCAAAGCATCGGCAACTACATTTGCTTTTCCCGGGTGATAAAGAATTTCGCAGTCGTAATCCTTGATTAATTCCAACCACCTCCTTTGCCGCATGTTCAACTCCTTATGTGTGAAGATATATTTCAGACTCTTGTGGTCCGTGTATATCTCACATTTTTCTCCATACAAATAATGCCTCCAAATCTTCAACGCAAAAACTACCGCTGCTAACTCTAAGTCACGGGTAGGGTATCATTTTTCAAAATCCTTCAACTGTCATGATACATATGCAATGACCTTGCCATGCTGCATTAGCACACAACCAAGTCCTCTATGCGATGCATCACTATACACCACAAATCCTCCCGTATCATCTGTTAATGATAATACAGGCGCTTGCTCATCCTTCTCTTCAATTCTTGGAAACTCTCCTCGCATTTGTCCGTCCACACGAACTTCATTGCCTTCCTCGTTAGATTGGTCAGCGGAGTTTCTATCTTAGAAAAATCTTGGATAAATCTTCGATAGTACCCGGCTAACTCTAAGAAACTTCTTACCTCTGTTGGCGTCTTCGGTTGTTCCCAATTACTTACTGCCTCCACTTTTGCAGGATCCACGTAAATTCCATTTTGATCTATCACGTGTCCTAAAAATTGAACCTTCTCCATCCAAAATTCATATTTCGAAAATTTAGCATACATCTTTTCCCTTCTCAATGCTTCCAATACCATCTTCAGGTGTTCGGCGTGCTCTTCCTTAGTCTTTGAATAAATCAAAATGTCATCGATAAATACTACTATGAACTTATCTAAGTATGGCTTGAAAACTCAGTTCATCAAGTCCATGAATACTGCCGGAGCATTAGTTAACCCAAATGACATCACTAGAAATTTGTAATGTCCGTAACGAGTTTGGAGCGCCGTCTTTGGTATGTTCTCCTCTCGCACTTTCAAGTGATGATAACCTGTTCGTAAGTCTATCTTGGAAAAACACTTTGCTCCCTTCAGTTGGTCATAAAGGTCGTCTATCCTTGGCAACGAATATCTATTCTTAATGGTTACTCGGTTCAACTCCCAATAGTCGATACAGAGCCTCATCGACCCATTCTTTTTCTTTACAAACAACACTGGTGCTCCCCAAGGAGACACACTTGGACGAATGTAACCCTTATCTAGCAACTCTTGCAATTGTATCATCAATTCCTTCATTTCTACTAGCGCCATACGATATGGGGCTTTTGAAATCGGTGCGGTTCCCGGTGCTAAATTTATTATAAATTCGATCTCTCTATCTGGGGGAAGACCAGGTAGATCGTCTGGAAACACATCTTGGAAATCTCTCACAACTGATATATCCTTCATTTTTACTCCCTTTTTCTGGGTATCCACTATATAGGCTAAATAACCTACACATCCTTTCTTTAACACGATTGCTTGAGCGATGAGCTACCATAAAACACTAACTTAAACCGATTTGAGGTCTGAAGGTTCACACTTTTCTCTTTACAATCGATTATCGCAGCATGGCTGGATAACCAATCCATTCCTAATATCACATCAAACTCTCCCAATTTAATCGGAATTAAGTCTACGCTTAGTTTGTGACCTCTAATGTTTGCACAACAGTCTCGGTAAACAAACTTTACGGAAATTACTTCCTTATTCGCAATCTTTATGTTCAACGAATTTTCTAGGCGTTCAGGGGGTATGTTTAATCGATTAGCAAATTCTTCAGACACAAAGGAATAGGTAGCACCCGAATCAAATAATATATAGGCATTTATATTATTGATTGGGAGAATACCTGACACCACGTCATTTGCAGTCACTGCGTCTTGGACAGTCTGTTAAAGGTTCGGGCAGTCGGTCGGTTGAATTGCGTTGGTCCGCTGATCATCAGCTTGCTGCCCCCTCCCTATTGGCCGCTTCCTCTGCTGCTCCCTTTCTTTGGGCAATCCTTGATTTGATGCTCATTTGAGCCACATGCGAAACATCCCTTGATCTTTTTTGGCTTTGGGCAATTGGGTGAAATGTGCCCTTCCTGGCCGCAGTTATAGCAGACGTTGCGCCCCTTCCAGCATTCCCCTTGATGGTTTTTCCCACATTTCGAGCAAGCTTCACTCCTTTTCTTAAACCCTCCTTGATAACTTTCTGACCGGTTGATACTTCAGTTGTTGGTATTGTTGTTGTTGTTGTTGTTGCGGTTATCCCATTTCCTCTTCCCCAGATGACTTCCACCACTGCTACTTCCTCCACGAGTTTCTCCCCCAGCATTCTTGTTCTTCTTCTCCTTGTTGTATTGGCTTAATGCCTCGCTACCTCCCTCATCAATTATCGCCTTCTCCAACAATGTGGCGAACGAGTCGATTTAAAGGACCGACACCTTGTTGAACAACCAAGGTTTTAGTCCAAGTTCGAAGCGTTGAGCTTTCCTTTCTTTGGTGTCTACTTGATGTGTTGCGAATCGTGCGAGTTCATTGAACTTGGCCGCGTACTGCGCCACCTTCATCTCCCCTTGTTTCAGTTCTAGAAACTATACCTCCATCCTATTCTTCATGCTCTTCGGGAAGTAATTCTCGAAGAACAAGGTCTTAAACCTCTCCCAGGTTATAATCCCTTCTCCCGCCCTCTGTTGATTTGCTTCCCACTAGTAGTTTGCTTCTCCCCTCATCATATTAGCGAACATGGTTTTCTGGTCTTCACCCACACGAGCAATGGCGAAGGCTTTCTCTGTAACGACCATGAATTTTAAACTCCTTATTAATTAAATATGTGATTTAATTTTAACGAGTTAGTTTTGTGAGTTTATTTAAACCTTATGTAGTTATGTGAATTCATGAAATGATTAAAGGGAGTCACTAATAGTTTATTTAAATTAGTGGACTAACCCTAAGAGTTTGATATCAAGAAATTGATAGGATTATTAAATATTCAATTTATTTGAATATAGTAGCAAGAGTTGAACATATTAATTAATTTTAATTATGAGTAATTAATTGATAATGTGTTAATTAATAATTATTATGAATAAATAATAATTAATGTGTAAGAGATTAATAATTTGTAAAATGATTATATGTTACTTGATTAATTTGTGCAATATAGTAAACCTTTATTATACGGTAGTTAACTATATATTTTATATAGTACAAGGTGGCACATTAATATGTCTATATATATATATATATGTATATATATAAATATATAGACTATATAGTAAGAGTTATTTGCATTCATGTGAGTTGCATAATAATATTTTTATATGATGTGGAGTGTGTGGGTAAACATTCATGTATACCCTATTGACATATAATAATATCAATTGTTAAATTAATAATGTTTTCATTAAGTTATTATGATAATAACAGTCATGGTAATAAATAATAAGCAATGCACAATTGTATTTGTGGTAATAGAAATTGTACATGAATTATTTGTATATGCACTACTTGATACCTTGTAATTGGGAAATACAATGTATGCTCTTTAAATCATTATAACATATGTTGTATGAAATGAATTGTGTGTACATATTATATAACCAAAGTTTATATTATGTGTATATATGGTTTTAACCAAGTGTTGCATTACATTGTTGCATTTCACTGTGCAAATGAAGAGAATTATTTCCTTGTCCCAAAATGAGTGTCACCAAGTACATGAATAGTGACTTAAAGCTAAATCACGTATTTTCCAAAAAGGCTATTGAATAGGTGATCATTTTCTAAGTAAATGGTTGGTAAGGGTGGTTGATCAACTCTTGATTAACCAATGTATTGTTTCTTTGCACCATGAATCCAACCTTGGTGCAATGTGATTATCTAGTGCAAGCTTCTTCTATATATACAAGCTTCAAATTCAGTTTTTTTGTTTGTTAAGTCTTAGTTTGAGAGTCTTAAGTTGTTGAGCATATCATAGAAGCATATTCAAAGTGTAGGAAGTCTATTAAGCTTCAAAAGGTATAAATTCTAAGCTTTTGTTCTTAGTTGGGTTTGTCAAATTCTTGAGAATTACTTGAAATTCTTTATTAGTCTATGTGAATTAACATGTCATGATGTGTTTAAGAAGTTTACTTACATGTTTGAACTCTCAAATAATGATTTACAGCATGCTTGAATTGTTGGAAACCAAGTTGGTTAAGGCTCTGCAAACAGAGTCTGCTTACTGTCTTTGATGTAGGCACGGCGCAGTTGCGCCCTATTTGTACTAGGGTGCAGCGTAAATTGCTGTAGTAACTCTAAACTTCGGTTTGTTTCGGCATGGCGTACTGCTACTTATTTGTATTAAGGTGTAGCCTTGATTCATGAGACTGCACACATCTCGATGTTTTTACATTAAGTTTCACAGTGCTAACTTGTTAGTATATGGTTAGAGCAAGCATGTAAACTATTTTAGCACACACACATAAGCATGTGCATACAGGATGAACAAGTATAGCAATGATTGGCACAACACTTGTGGTCTTGAAATGAAATTATAGTCTCAAAAGTGAACTTTGTCACGAGCACATCATGTGAGCATTTTGACTTTATGAACATGATGATATGGTTTATATTGACATAAAATGCAAGACTAAAGTGATTGAACACACTAGCATACATGATTGAAAGTTAAGACTATTTCAAAGATAAGAAACTTAAGGCTTTTCAAGGAGAACTTGACCGAGACTTTTATCTTATAAGATATGACCATTTGAGCATACATATGTGACTTTATTAAATGTTGTAAATGCATGAGAGTTATATGCTAATATGCCTTGTATATGCTAAGTTGACTTAGTGTAAAATTCAAAGAAAGTTATAATGAGGAAGCTAATGTCATCAAGTAATGAGTAAAGTATGTTATGACCATGCAAACATGTGTATTAGGATTCATTATGCCTATAGACATATTGACATGAACTTCGTTTGGTTAATGAATGGTTTCCACTTATTCACACAGTCATAAAAGGGAAATTTCTAAAATATGAACTATGTGAGTAAAGTATACATATGTTGTATATACATACAAGCATGACTACTGAGTATTGAATGATCAAGTTGTAAGGCACAAATGATTACATGACCTTGTTATGTTTTAATGACATATAAATTATAAGTAAACTTGTGATAGTGAAGTCAAGTAGGGTCATGTGTTATATGTTAAAATATAGCATGTATGTATGTTGAAATACATGTATAATTAGTGTGTTAGAGTTAGATTGAAGTCTGGAGAGTAGAAGCTCAACCTTGGTCTGACCAAGGGACAGCGCTGCTGCGCCGTCCTGCAGTCTTGCCAAGATGATCTATTTTTGGTCTGAAGTATTAAGGCATGCTTATATGATTACTTTACTTTGTAATGTATGACCAATATGTCATATAATGTGTTGAGAAGCATGCTATGTGATGATTTGATTCTTTTAAGTGTAGACTCGTACTAGTTTACACATACTAATTGAAAAGACCGACTTGTTAATGTTAGGTCGTTTCAACACAAGTTAATTAAAGCTAGTATTATACTGTAGCTGAGCAAACAGGCAAGTTTCCTAAACTTACTCTAATTATTATTGAGCAAGTTTCCCTAACCTTACTCAAATTTATATTGAGCAAGTATCCGAACACTATTTTATTGTGTTGTAATGTTTCCTAGCTTACACAACTTTGTTTGTTGTGAAAGTTTCTTATCCTTCTCATATTGTATTGAGAAGGTTATTGTTGAATTGAAAGTTATTCATTTAAGCTTGAATCTTATTTCCAAGCATGCTATTAAGTGGTTTAATTACTGTATAATTATTCCACATCGATATTATTGATATTCGCACTTAGTACACTTGAGATCGTACAGTCTTGGACTTGTACACCATTTAAAGTTCAAATAATTCTTGAACTGTGTGAGATAGAGTCTGAACCTTTGTTCGGTCAGACAAGCATATGAAGTTTTATAAAAGCTATCCAAACCTATTGAGGGTAAGGATTCTTAGACTGAAAGAACACCCCTTTCTATGATAGGGGAGTACCAGGTATCTAATATAAGATACACAAAGCAGATTTAAATGTTATGCATATACATAGAGTACGTGAGGTTGATCCCCTCAAGTACTTATTCTGTAGCCAGTAACCAAAGGGTCAATAGCTAATTGACAATCATAAGTACTTATTCTAAAAGCAATCATTATCTTTGCTTATGATATTCATATTGTTGAATCCTTCAGATATTCATATTGTTGAATCCATTGCCAGATATTTTTCCATTCATCATGATATTTCCTTATTGTGGTATTTAAACTTGTTGAGCAAACTTGTTGCTCATCCTTGCTATATCATGAATTATATTGTAGCTAAGCCCGAGACCTCAAGAAAGGACAAGGGTAAAGGGAAGATGTAGGATAATTGCGAGAAGCAGAATTTATCTTATGCTTAGTTTAAATTATGATTATATAATGTGAACCCTAATATTTATTTTAGGTTATGATTGTAAGATGATATTAAGGTTATCGTATCTTGGGACTAGTAACACCTTTTGAATGAACGACTTATGTTTATTATATTCCGCATTTTAGTTATCGTATATTGTTTAGAGGTGGATGTTTGTATTTTATCATGATGACCAAACCGGGGTCAGAGGACCCGGATTTGGGGGTGTCACAGGTTGGTATCAAAGCAGTAGGTTTTAAACGTTAGGAATGCGAAACCTAGGTTATAACCTTATTAGAAAACTCAAGTAGAGTATGTAACTGATGGGTTGAGGAAATCCATCGAGTTTTATTGTGATAATGAAGTTCTTTATTTAAATTAAAAAATGATTGATAGACGTCTTAAACTTCTTCATGCTAACATGAATAGCATATAACATAAAGCCTAATAATTTTCTTCCTTTCCTCAGATCATGCTGCCTAGGAGAATTCCATGGAATCAGAGGGAGGAAGGATCCGTTAACAATGGTGGAGGGGCAAATATTGATCTAATGCAGAACTTCGTTAATCTGTTAACTGAGGCAATGCAAAACAGACCCCCACCAGCAGCAGGGCAGCCAAGACAACACTTGGCTAACTTTAAGGACTTTAAATTGGTAGGACCACTGGAGTTCCGAGGAATTTTGGATCCAATTGAAACCCAGACGTGGATAAAAGAGATGGAGAAGGTGTTTGAGGTCGCAGGCGTGGCCGAAACATAGAAGATGAATTTTTCCACTTTCATGATGAAGGGCGGAGCTAACTATTGGTGGAAAGCCAATAAGGAGCGAGCAGAAGAGGGAGTTATTCCTTGGGACATATTTAAGGAGCTATTCCTCCAGAATTACTTCTTGGAGAATACGCAACAGGATATGGAAGTTAAGTTTCTGGAACTGAAGCAAGGTAGTATGTCTGTCGCAGAGTACACGGGACTAAAACCATGGGTGCAGAAGGCAGTGGCTGTGTTGAAGATTAAGACTTACTCTGATCTTTTGGAAAGGGCTATCATTGCCGAAGGAGGCAATGAAGCCATCGCTCGATTCAAACAAGAAAAGAAGACCGGTCAGGAAGGTCAGAAAGGGGGAAGCAGCGGAGGCAGCAACACTAACAAGCGTAAATGGACGGAGAGCCAATCCTCTAGAGGCAATAAGTCCGAAGGGGAGGCTAAGAAAAGTATGAAGTGTAACAACTGTGGGAGGAATCACTCGGGGGAGTGCATGAGGGGAAAGTGTGTTTGTTATCATTGTGGACAACCGGGGCACATGGCTCCTCAGTGTCCGAATAAGCAGAAGGGAGGATGTTTCTCGTGTGGAGCCACAGACCATCAAATTAAGGATTGCCCGAAGAAAAAGAGCGATGCAGCTAGCGGCAACCGCAAACAACAACAACAACAACAATGGGCTGAACATTGGAGGGTCAGCCAGTCAAGCCAACAGACCAACGGCACGAACGTTCAACATGACTGTACAGGATGCGGTGGAGTCTAAGGACGTGGTGTCAGGTATCATTCCAATCAATGATATAGATGCATACGTGTTATTTGATTCGGGTGCTACCTGCTCTTTTATTTCTGAAGAATTTGCTAAACAGTTAGACTTACCCCATGAGAGATTAGAACACCCTATGAACGTAGAAGTAGTGAACAAGGAAATTATCCCCGTAGAATACATTCATAGGAATTGTTATACCGAATTGCGAGGATTTAAGCTCAAAGTGGATTTGATACCGATTCGTTTGGGGGAGTTTGATGTAATCCTTGGAATGGATTGGTTATCGGTTCACCGGAGCGATTATAGACTCATGAAGAAGAAGTGTACACCTTAAGACTCCTAATAAGTTGAAGGTGGTATTTTATGGTAGTAAATCACTGAGACAATCTCATTGTCTGACGATGGTGCAAACACAGAGATTGCTTAGGAAGGGTTGTATAGGTTATTTGGCTCACGTGGTTGATACTCGATGAGTCGAGGGTGAACTGAGTCAAATACATATTGTAAAGGAGTTCGTTGATGTCTTCCCAGACGAGATTCGGGATTGCCACCGGATAGAGAGATTGAGTTTGTCATTGATTTGGCACCAGGGACAGAACTGATATACAAAGCGCCGTATCGTATGGCACCGGTAGAGATGAAAGAACTAATGGCTCAATTACAAAAGTTTTTAGATAAGGGATACATTCGACCGAGCGTATCATCATGGGGAGCACCAGTCTTATTCGTAAAGAAGAAAGATGGGTCACTATGACTTTGTATCGACTACCGAGAGTTGAACAAGGTCACCATTAAGAACAAGTACCCGTTGCCCATGATAGACGATTTATTCGATCAGTTGAAGAGGGAAAATTACTTTTCAAAGATTGACTTAAGGAAAGGTTATCACCAACTGAAAGTGAGGCTGAAGGATATTCCAAAGATGACATTCAGAACTCGGTATGGACACTTTGAGTTTCTGGTAATGTCATTTGGATTGACTAACGCACCAACAACCTTTATGGATTTGATGAACATAGTGTTCAAATAGTACTTGGATAGGTTTGTTGTCGTATTCATGGATGACATTCTAGTATATTCCGAAATGGAGGAAGAACACGCCGAGCATCTTCGGATAGTGTTGGAGACATTAAGGAGGGAGAAGCTGTATGCAAAATTCTCCAAATGCGAGTTTTAGTTGCAGAGAGTGCAATTTTTAGGACACGTTATCGACAAGAATGGTGTTTTGGTGGATCCAGTGAAGGTAGAAGTGGTTATCAATTGGGAGTAGCCGAAGACGCCAATAGAAATTAGGAGTTTCCTAGCATTGGCGGGATACTATTGAAGATTTATTTGGGATTTTTCGAAATTAGCATCACCGTTGACCAATCTTACTAGAAAGACAATTAAGTTCAATTGGACGGAGAAGTGTAAAGAAATTTTCCTAGAATTGAAGAAGAGGCTTTGTCAAGCACCTGTGTTGGCCTTACCGGATAACACGGGAGGGTTTGTAGTGTATAGTGATGCGTCACACAAGGGACTTGGCTGTGTACTGATGCAACACGGCAGGGTCATTGCGTACGCTTCACGTCAGCTAAAAGATTATGAGAAGGGATATCCGACTCATGACCTGGAGTTAGCAGTAGTAGTTTTTGCCTTGAAGATTTGGAGACATTATTTGTAAGGCAAGAAATGTGAGATATATACAGACCACAAGAGTCTGAAGTATATCTTCACGCAGAAAGAATTAAATATGAGGCAGCGTCGATGGTTAGAATTGGTCAAAGATTATGATTATGAGATTCTGTACCATCCAGGCAAAGCAAATA
The DNA here is from genome assembly GCA_020205605.1 of Panax ginseng. Lineage (NCBI taxonomy): Eukaryota > Viridiplantae > Streptophyta > Magnoliopsida > Apiales > Araliaceae > Panax > Panax ginseng. The sequence continues at coordinate 53,960,011 of CM035139.1, forward strand.
TAGTGGCAGATGCCTTGAGCAGATAAGGCAGAGAGAAGTTATTGAAGTTAACTATTCAAGAAGAATTGGTGAAAGATTTCGAACGACTAGACTTGGAGATTAGATATCCGACGGAGGCGAACGAACAATTATTTACAGTAACAACGAGTCTGACTCTATTGGATAAGGTTAAAGAAGCACAAGAAAAGGATGAAGATTGCAATAACATCAAGAAGCGATTGACTGAAGGTGATGAGTTGAAATTTAATATTGATAGCACTGGACTGCTAAGATTTGAAGGACGAATTTAGGTATCGTTAGTACCAGAACTGAGAGAAGAGATTTTTCAAGCTACCTGTAAATACCCCTGCAGGGTAGGTGCTATAATATGTGGCCGATCTCAATGTCTCTGCTACAATCATCGGTACAATGGTGTGACCCTCCCTGAGAGTTCTCACTGCCATAATGACGCCAATGTCCAGCTCATCCATATACCGTGGCATGTACACATATGACAATACACACATCAACAATATGTCTACTCTGGATAGACTCCAATGATCCTCCAGCATGGTAAAATCCTCGGAGTGCCGCGTGTAACTGTCCTCTGAGCCAAATTTGTCCATCAGAAAATGCTGCGATACCACGTGGCCGAATGTGATCTCATCCTGCACAACTCTATGCCTCAGTCCGGTGAGGGTCATAAACTGCCGGCTCATGTCACCGATAGCCATCCGCGCGCAAGGTCTGTCCAATGGCAGCGTCGTCAACCATGCATACTCCTCTAAGGTAGGAGTCAACTCATGGATACCAAACTGAAAAACCTGCCTCTCTGATATCTAGTGCTCTAACATACCCTCTACAAAGCCTGCGGGAACCTGAAGCATCAGGAGGGTCATAGAATGCTGCAATAACTGATCTACAATCACCCTGTCTGGAGGTGACATATTGTCATACCACGATCTTAGATGGGATGCCACCAACACTAGTGGGGTATGATCAATGAGGCTAACTGTCGAGGAAGACATCTTTGTGGGCCGTATTATAAGACCATCCAAGGGTCAATGCTGAATATCTCTGGACATACATACATATGCATAATATGATACACGTAGGATAAACAATAGATGGCAATATGATGTAGAGAATAACAATACTTATATATTCCTAAGTACATCATCATCTAATACATCTCTGTACAACTAAAAATACAGGGAAATAGGCACAGACACCCAACAACTAACAGATACCTATTAAAAGATATAGCGAGAATGGGGCACAACCACCCAGTATTTAACAGAGGCCTATCAAAAGATATAACAAGAATCTATATCAGAAGAAGAAAATGGTTTCAATGTTTACTTCATCAATCTTGTCCACCTGATATAACTCCTCCTGAGTCACTGGATCTCCATCTAAGGAGATGTCAGGCCAATACAATGGAGGATCTATATCGGAAAAACCATATGGGTCACCTGAGGGGCCAGCGCCTGAGCTAGAAGGATCAAAAGTATCTGCCTCAAGGGATCTACTGCCAAGAAGTGTCGGGTAAAAAGAAATGTGCCGGTCAAGCTATGGGTTAAACTATCAATCAGTCAAATGAGTCGGATCTACGACACGAACCATCCAATCCGTCATCATCACGAGATCCGAGAACCATATCCCCCCAAAATCTGCGTGGTGCGGTGCATGCTCCGATGGTACGAGGGGACCACCAATGCTGGAACACCTCCTAAGAATAATGACCCTCTGATAGTGTAAAGCCGTCAACACCCATCAATGGGATATCAATGGTGGGCGACTCTTATACAGGCCAATAATGCCTGGCAGGAGGTAAGATTGGTATACAGATCTCCCTTGTAGTTCTCTTAATAGCACGCTCTCCCAAATAGAGCTCCCATCCTCCATTAGTAAAGAGAGGAACCCTACGGGTGGATATAATGTACTCGACACCAGTCAGGTACCCATCCTCAAACCCAATGGCTAAATGTTCCCCAGAGTAGGGAATCCAAGTGATGACATCAGTTGTCAACAACTCCAACTGTAGTCGACAATGGGTGAAACCCTTCGCTATAAGAACCTCCGTCAAAATGGAGTGATGCCATCGCCATCCTCGTGGATAGGTCTCCAAGCCTAGCACACTCACAGGATGCAAGCATGGGAGCCTCTCATAGGCCCAAAATTGCCAACACAAAGGTAAACATCTGTTATCAGTCAACACTCTTAACCTGTACACGGGAAATCAAAAGAGAAACACTTACCAGTAGAAATGGGTAAAATCCTAGCCAAGCCTCCGTCAAGCCCTGCGAACGCATGCGCATACCCCTGAGGAAATAAGCGAAGGTGTAGGAACCCCAATCATACTCTCTAATACGGTCCACATCTCGTGTGGCGCTCACTAAAGTGAATGACACCGTAGAAGAGTTATCTGCTATGAAGCAGGCCCTAATGATTATCAGGAATAATCGTCAAAGAATGCGATCCCTGACTCTCACATCATCGGGTATGGGCTCACTCAACAGCCCGCTCATTGCATCTATGCTCAAAGGACCTGTACGAGCTATCCTACCCTTGAGCGCCTCAGCCAGGACTCCTAACAAGGATCTAACAGTAGTCGGGGTAATATTTGTCGTATATGGCACTGGCACCCCTCCAAACTCCATACCGGTGATAAACTGCCAATCCATCGGTGTCATCATCACCTCACAATCCAACAAATGGAGAGACTGAGTCTGGTGAAACCAGCGCTCAGACAATGCCCTGAGGTAACCCCAGGGACAACGACGGGGAAGGATGGAAAAGAACGCCCCAAAACCCCAAGCATGCACAATCGCTCGATAATCAGGATGCAGAGTTTGATATGTGGAGTGAATACTGAACCAGTTCCCTCTAGGTTGTGTGAAGCTAGGAACCTACATTACAAAGTAGATCAACATCAGAACCTTTACTCCTCATTAATAGGAAAAAAGGAAGATCAAAATCTAGCTGATACCTCATTTGCATGCAAGTAAACTGAGGGGTGTCAACTCAAATCACCTAGAAGCTCTAGGATCGTCACCTGAATGCCTGGGAAATCCCTACGGGGAACATGAGCAGCAGGAGTGGGGTCCGTAACCTGTACATCTTCCTCCTCATCCTCAACATCCGGTACCTCAACCCGGACAAGACGTATCACCGCCTCCGCCAGACGACGAGGTTGTCTAACTGAATGGGGTCGAGGTACATCAGAAGCCCTCCACCGAACACCTGAAGTGGTCCTATGGGAACTACTCAGCTGATCCGGATCAATATATCTGGACACAAGTCTCCAAATCACCTCTGAAAGGGTGTGGTAAATTCTAACCTGGAGCTTTTTCAAATGCATTTTATGATTACATGCATGCATGCATTACTTTAACATACGCCTACAATAGAGTTAAAAATGCATGACTATCCAATACCTACATTTTGGAAATTTTTTGCCATAGTCCCCTTTGTAAATAGGATTATCCACATGCACATAGGCATGACTAGGTGGTCATTCAGTATCACACCTGCCCACAGTCATAAACATCCTATATGCATTACACTATCAAAGACATAATCCGTAAGGGTAACTTAATTACCAGGATTATTTTGCTTTTTCACCTTTGCTCATTTGTCCTCAAATAGGATAAGAAATAACAGAAAAAGGTGCCAATTTGACTGTTTCAAAAGTCAAATTTTTTCACATCATTATGTTCAGCATGGTTAAATACTAACATTTACTATGTTGAATATTTTTTATCATGTCATATAAGCATGCATATTCACTACTATATGTTTAGATGCATTTCATGTGATAAGTCATTTTCCAACGGATAAAACTGGAAAAAAAGACATGCATACATTACCAGAGCAGTGTAGAACACTTGTACGATGACAGAATTTGCAGAAAGACACCCAAACTCGGCAGATCTGAAGAAGAGCTCTCAATTTCCTGTGTGGCGCGACTTAGAAATGAATTTTGAAAGCAAACTGTAGCTTAAAACCACCCACAGTTGGCTACAGGTGTACCTGCGGCTCCCCTGGGTTAGTCCCACCCCTTCAGCTCTGTCCAGTTCTAGTTGCAAAGGAGATCTCACAAGCTGAAAAAGCCAAATCAGGAATAAAAACGCTACGAGATTGAGCGAAATAGCCTGAAATACTGGTTTTAAGAGACCAAAATGTAGGTCTACATGTCACTCATTGGTATTCACCCAGACACAGGGTTCCCTATACTGATGATCACAACAGTTGCAAACCACACTAGGAAATGCCTCACGAAGGTCCGGATGCCATCTATACGGGGTCGGAACCCCAAAACCTTTCTTCCCCAGCGGAAACTCTATCTAAATCATCCGTTGATGCACATGTCAATGAAGGTCAAACATCCTTGACAATATCCTTAGCAGGGATTTCATCCGTTGATGCACATGTCAGCAAAGGTCAGGCAACCCTGACAACACAGACTATTAGCAGTAACTCCAGCAGAAGAGTGAAAAGACCTGGAAGTATAAACCAGGGAAGAACATCCTCATCGGGGAGGACCGATGATGGAATATGTTATACACATCCTCAACAAACAAAACACATCCCCACATAATCTCTTATACATGAGAGATACATCTTTAATATAAAGTCTGTATCAAGGATTAAGGACTTTGGTGATCACCCCAACGTCAACATCCTGGAAGTTCCTGAAGACTTTGGATCGCACATCCAAGACAGTTCATCAGGGTTGTCAGTAATGACTGCCAACCCCGGTAGAAGTCAAGGGAGCCGGCAATCATCCCATCCTATTGGAGAACAGTCCAACAAACCACATATATTTGCATCATGCTGCTGTACATATCATCATGATTATCCTGTCACATTTGAAGTGTCTAGTATTCTTTATCCTATCCATGCCATTGCATTGCATGAATATGATAAATAGGGGCATCTGTAGACACTCTAAATTTTGCATTCCTGTTACTAAAATTGCTGGAGGGCAGAATCATCTTTCAGAGATAACCCTGGAGGACAAAATAGTTCCAATTCCGAAAAGCCCACCAGAGAAGCCTTTTCAACCTCGGAGATAACCCCAAGATAGTCAATCCCAAAAACAACACTAGGAGTTTCATTCTCAACCTCGGAATTAACACCGAGGAGTGCAGTTGCAGTTCTAGAGATAATCCCGGCAAAGCTCGTTTTAACCCCCAAAAATCAGCTTCAACCTCAGAGATAACCCCGAGGCACTCAGTCCCAAACCCAGAGATAACCCCGGGAGGTCAGGTACACCTTAGAGATAACTCTGAGGACATCCAGTACTTGTAGCAGCCCAATCTCAGAGTTAACCCTGAGCAACGACTACTTTATCAGCCCAAACCGGAGATAACCCCGGTGAGGGGCAAATTAATCATTTTACCACCTCGATTCCACACGTGCACCATCTCAAAACATTTCAACATACATTCTACACAGTAATGTCTTACAAGAACCGAATAGCTGTAATCTCGAGTGACATGGTCCCATCTTCCTGAATTCTCACAACCTCTGATCCCATGTCATTTGTGTAGCTCTCGACAACAGCACTCCGTAAAAGGTCTTATACATCTCAATCGAAGGCCCAGATTGAAGTTATAAAAGTTTGAGCAGACATCATGTTGCACGCGTGCACGTACTTCGAGACTATAAAACCCGAGAATTTCCGCGTATTATTAAATAAATACATTAATGGAAATTAATATTTATTTGAATATAAACAATTTCGTGTTATGAAATGAGAAAACTCAATTATATTAAATAAATGAATAATTGAGAATATGTGGAGTTTGTAGTAAACTCGTTGAAGGCCTTGTGTGGCATAGTGATGGGAAGTACTAATACTAATATTAATCGGCGAAGAGATTACAAATTGAGCAATTAGGTAATATTAATTATCAATTGTTGTTGTAGTATACTATTGGTTGTTAATTGATGTGTGGTATACTAATTATTTGATAATGTGGATTAATTAATGATTATTAATTGTCATATTATTTAATTGATAATGGTTATGATGGAATATTGATTTCTTGGTAATTAATTAATAATAGGTGATTATTATATAGATAAGTAATGGTTATGGAAATCCACAAATATATTGATCAACGATTAATTGATATTGGTGAAAATTAATTAAGGAAGTGCATGATTTAATTACTTCACATAATTGAGTAAGTCTGTAAGATAATAATATTATATTAACAGTTATGTGCATATGAGTATATACAACCATACTATATAGTGCGATTAATGACATTTATGTGACTATATATATTAAGTCTTATAAAACTATATTGTATGAGCATTGTGATTAAAAGTATTGGAACTATATGTTATAAATATATTATGTGACAATATGTATGTGGGCATGTATGGAAATAATATACCATGAACTATTAAAGTATGCCAGTGTGATAAAATGTACATGGATTATATGTATATTACATTTTCATATTTCATCTACTACATTGAAACCTTATTTATTAAGTGTGACATTTAGTTATAATATATGGTTAATATGTATATATAATATATAACATAAGAATAGGAGATTGAATTAGTATAACAAGCATACTGAGTTAATTTATTTGTCCCAAAATGAGTGTTTAATTGCCTCATTTCTCAATCACGTGAGTTTCATAAAGGCTAAGGCCTATAATCCTTTCTTCCTTCCAAGCTTTGCTAGACTATGATCATGGTAGAGAGTGGTGGTTATGATGAGTTTAAACCACCATCCAACCACTCCTCCATAACCTTCATGCAATCCTAAAATCTCTTGGTTTAATTTCTTGGATAATGGCTTGGCATGGTTAGTAAGTTCTCTATAAATTGAGCACTCTACTTCTTCATTTCTTGTTGCTTTGAGAATTATCTCAGAAAGTCCAAGTTGAGAGGGAGAATTGCTTGTCAGTTAAGAGAGGGTCTGAGATTTGTAAGGAGTTCAATTGAGCTTCAAGAGGTATAAAATTCTACTTCTATGTTCTCAATTCTTAAGTTTGTCAAAATTCTAGAATTTGTTGAATTCTTTGTTAATTGATGTAGGATAGCATGCTATTGTGTTATTTGAGTTGATACACATGTTTTGGAACCTGGTAGCTGGTCTAATAGCAGGTGTAGCATCTTTTGTGTCAAGGCTCTGCTTCTGCAGAAGCCATTTTTTTCAAACTGCTCGAAGTGGCACGGCCGCGCCACTTCCATAGGCCAATACCGCGCGGCCGCGCGTGGTGCAGTTCTGAGATAATGAATTGAAGTTTCTGATTTGTTTTGAGCATGCTATGATGGTTAGGTTAAGCCTATAAATGACCCTATCATGTGGTTAGATACTGTTTGAACATATATGGTGTTTTAGCATGATGTTGAGCTAAGTTTTCAAGAAATTTTCAACATTTGGAAAACTAGAAATGGTAAACTTGGATTAATGTATATTCTAATTTTGTGAACATGTGTAGATAACCTAAGTATGCACACAAATGAGTATAACATTAGACACGAACTGGTTCGGTGTATAATAGAGTTTTCTAGCTTGGTTTTAAAGGAGTTCTAAAGGAAGACTTGAAGTTTTGCAAAACAAAGTATGATGAGCATTATGTTTTCAAATTCTGATATTTCTAGCTTATGTAAATAACTTGAGTATGTGCGCAAATGAGTACGAAAGTATGCTTTAGACAATGTGTGTGCTTATCTTTCATGCTTAAATAAGTTTACTAATGAGACTTATAATTTCAAAGATAAACTTGATAAACTATGAGATAAGATTGTGAGCATGCTTATGTGGTTTAAATTGTGCATGCAAGATATCACGATTAGGTGTGTTATGCATGTAGATATGATTAATATGAATGCCTAGTGGGCCTTATGCATAGTAAAACTAGTTAAATGTGGCTTAGAGCAAGCATGGATGAACTAGAACGTCATAACTTGTAATACATGACTAATCTAATGAAAACATGAGTTGTTGACCTGTGGATCATATAGTTTTGTTCAACGCTTAAACATAAGAAAATTATGAATTTAGCCTTTAAAGTCTTGAATAAATGGGAATAGATGGTGACCTATGATAATGTTAAGATATAGAGTCAAACTTGGTTATCCACCTACTAACATGTATGTATTGCATGATTATTTATGAATGTACCAGTCATGTATGTACTGACCTTCTATAGGAGTAGCCATCTTTGGTTTGAACTGAGAGTCGCTCGTCTCCTTAGTACAAAACCAGCGCCATTGCCTTCTATCTATTTATAGGATCAATTTACATTTTTTTTGTAGCAATTGCATACTTGTATTATTACTCTAGCATACATTATATGACCAGTACATGTCCAATGTGTTAAGAAGCAAGCTAGATAATATGAGTGAATGTTTAATGATGTGATTAAAGACTTTCAAGTGGTAAGTCCAAAAAGTATTTGCAAACTATAGAGCAACGATTAAAAAACTATATAATTGATTTTCATGGTGACTTACAAATTGATTTTGTGTTATAAATACGTGAAGTATGAAATGTGATATGTGATGAGTATACGACTAAGTTAGATGTTTAAGTATGCTTTTAAACTTACATATCAAGCATGAGCACATTTAACTAATGAATATCTTATACATACTACATTATGTTAAGAATTGAAAGAATATTGTTAAGCGATATTTTGGTAAACTGCGCTTGAGGCAAGTTTCCTTGAACCTTACTTTTATTGTGAAAGTATCCGAACCCTATTATTATTGTTGTGCAATATCATTGCAATATTTTATTCGACAAATACCCTGAGCTTATCCCTTTGAATACAAGTTAGATTACTTTCTCGTTCAAAAGAGCTAATATGTTTAAACCCTTGTGAAAGTTATTATTCATGTTAAACTTTGTATTGATCTTGAATATCGTGAAAGAGTCGATGCCATTTGTTTCGGCTAGACTGTATGCATGTTTATAAAAGCTGTCCAAACCAATTGATTGGTGCGGAAATCTTGAAAATCGAGTTGGACAGCCCTTTTGGTAAGGGGAGTGTATGTTGTTGGAAACCCCAACACATGGATAAATATTATTGTGGTGTTATGCATAACGTGAAGTATTGTAGACTGATCATCTATAGTACTTGATATTTTTGGTTATCAGTTTAATATTGGTAACTCTAGTGAAAGTTCAATGGTCCTTAGTGACTGCTCAGTATAAATTGTTTATCCCGTTGGATATATTGTTAGCCGTTGAATTCATATATATCAGTTGATTTATATTAAATTGTCATATCCCTTATTGATGAGTTATTCTGACCCTTTGAACTATCCTAGAGATAACCCTTCGATATTTCAAACCTTATGATATTATATCCTACACCCTTGTTGTATATTACTTGCTGGGCAATTTGTGCTCATCCTTGCTTATTTAAAACTTTTCAATAAAGGAAGAACAGGGAGGTGTCTCTGGAGCAGACAAGGGCAAGGGCAAGGCTATCGACTAGCTTGTCCTTTTTTTGATTAAAGCTATTATATTATGTTAGGAATATTTGTGGACTATGTTTAAGCTTAAGTATGATCATGTAATAAGTCTTTATTAGATATTATTATTTAATCTATTAAGCACTGTAGGTTGCGAGACTTGGGGGAATAATTATAATAAATCATTGTATATTATTCTAAAGTAGATTTTCCGTTGTGTATGCGTTATTTTAGTTATTATGGTTTTACCATGAGAACGTGATGAACCGAATTCGAGTGACCAAGTGGAGTTCCGAATTTGGGGGCGTCACAGAGGCAACGGGACCCAGAGCCGGGGCATGCTTACCACCACCATGAGTGCATCTGCATGGCTGCCATAGAAATCATCTGGCTCCCCCTCTATAAATAGAGGGCTTGGGGTGGCCATTTTGTAAGAGAAAACGGCGAGGAAGCCCTATCCAATTTGCTCTGTACACACTATAAACTAAGTGCTTTCTCATTTTAAACACTTGTGAGCTTATATACTGTCCTATTTTTACCAGCAGGAGCTGAGTGTTCATCCATTTAAAACTTTAGAAGTCTTTTTTGGCAGTCCACTGTAAGCCTTCTTACACTTCTTAAAGCCTTTCTATTCTAATGTGCACACACTTTTATTCACGTTGAGAGTCGTGTTGTATGTGTATGCTCGGACTTCGATCCGTGGCTTTTATTTCCTTTTGTATATATATATTTTTATATATATTTATATATATGGACTAACATTATCGAGTTATGCCTCGATTGAGCCTGGACTCACGTCCAGAGCATTTATTTGCTTTTGTGTGTGTGTGTGTGTGTATATATATATATATATATATATATATATATATATATATGTATATATGTATATGTATATATACTTATATATAAACTGTTATCGGACTCTGTTCGATGAGCCTGGATTTTATATCCAGAGCGTTTATTGATTATATATATATATATAATCTATAAACGCACCGGATATATATATACATACATACATTTTTGTCAGACCTGAAGTTTATTTCGTGGCCTTTTACTGCTTTATTTACATTCCGTCCCGCCTGGAGTTTACTTCGTGGCGATTGATCATTTTTACTACTTTATTTACATTTTCATCCCGCCTGGAGTTTACTTCGTGGCGTTTGATCGTACTTATTGCTTTATTTACATTTCTGATCCCCCATGGAGGTGTTTCGTGGTGGTTGATCATGTCTCTATATATTTACCACTTTTATATATTTACATTTCTAGTCGCCCATGAAGTTCGCTTTATGGTTGTTGACAGTCTGTGTGTGTATATATATATATATATATATATATCTTTTATATATATAAACTGCTACATCATGTGAGCCTAGGAATCATATGATCACAGATTCAGTCTCCTGAATCTAGATTCATTTCCCGTGATGGACATTTTCGGCTGTAAACAGCTTGTACATTATTCACGGTGTCTAAATTTTCTTAGATGGCTCTCATGACCACAAGGAGTTCGACACTGCTATATATCTTATTTTCTCAAAGATGCTTCGCATCTCGAAAATAAAAGCAACTAAGCCGAACATTTAATAAAAAATAGAAGTATCAAAGGCCTCAATTACTATTGAGCATAAGGGTTTGGAAAACCTCTTTTACAAAACATCATTGCTATATCTTGTTAAAACTAAATTTTTACATAAATTCAAACCCTTTATATATAGGTGCGAACGAGGCATAGCTCTACTTCCAAATAATTACACATTGACCCACACACACACACATTCGTATAACAGTTTAATTAAAAAGTTGTGGTCACCGTGGTAACACGGATGTCGGGGGGGTGCCTAACACCTTCCCTCCGCATAAGCAAGTCCCCGGACCCTAACGAATCTCGGTTTCACAGACCAGTTTAGCAGTGTTACATCACGTGGTTAATGTGCAAACCTTTTCTCGGTTGAGTTGGTGCAACCATTTAAAAATACCAACTGACGACTCTTACAGTCCAATCGTCGACATATAAATGTCGGACCTTTTCACAACTTATTTTTTCAAACAAATCTCACCTAACATGAGAACACCAAAAGACAAGAACAGAAAAGGGACAGTAAAAATCCCGACGTCGACAAGAATAACAGGATAAGAATGAGGAGCTGAAAGAGTTAGCTGAGATGCGTCAAGCTACTATAGAGTAGAATGAGGTCGAGATTCAAGAACTTGACTCGCAACTTGGGAACACAAAATGGAACCTAGTTCATATAGAGGGACAACAAGAGGATCTGTTGGCCGAGAATGAGAAGATGAAGACTAAAGTGGAAAAGCTGAAAGATGACTTGAAGGAGGAGTAAGCTAAGTGTGCAAGAGCAGAGGACGCTTGGACGAAGGCTACTCAACGTGCAGATCATGCTGAAGCTAAGGTTCAAACAAAGAAGGCTAAGATGAATGAAATGGATTATGCCTTTCATTCTGCGATTCATAGAGCCCAGGATCGAGTCTTTTACTACCCAGCTTAATTTGAAGACTTGTCATGGTTTGTGATGGATCGTAGAACGGCGTATCGTATTATAGAGGAAAGGCGTAGAGAAGCCTCTCGACGTCTTAATATGCCAAGATAATAATAATAATAATAATAATAATAATAATAATAATAATAATAATAATAATAATAATAATAATAATAATAATAATAATAATAATAATAATAATAATAACAATAACAATAACAATAAAAATAACAATAACAATAACAATAATAATAATAATAATAATAATAATAATAATAATAATAATAATAATAATAATAATAATAATAATAATAATAATAATAATAATAATAATAATAATAATAATAATAATAATATGTGGTTGGGTATGTGAATAAATAAATTGTAAATCCCTTGTTTTGAGATAAATAAAGGGGTAGTATGAGGATGTAATCCTGAAACTTATTTAGTTCAGGAAAATGGATGTTGATAGCAGAGATGTTATCCTTATTATGTTTTGGAAAATTATGAATGAATAAAAATATCAAAGTTTATTGAAATGTTATGTGTTATAGCTTTAGTCTTAGAATGTTTAAGTTAAACTTTAAGTATTCAAGAAGTTGAGTAATGAACTAATAAACATATATTTTAACAGAAAATGCCTCCTAGAAGAAGAAAACCACGCCAACAACCACCTCCTGAGGGGTCTACTAACACTAATAACGAGGCCAATGCTAACCCGGTTCAACAGTTGGTGACTTTGTTAATGGGAGCACTTGCGAATCAACCGCAAGCCCAAGTCACGACCTTCAAGGACTTCAAAGTAGTTGGACCGCTAGAGTTTTAAGGGTCTATGAATCCAGTTCAAGCCCAAACTTGGATCATGGAAATGGAGAAGGTGTTCGATGTTGCCAGAGTTAATGAGGATCAGAAGACCGCTTTCGCAACATTCATGTTGAAGTTTAAAGCTAGCAATTGGTGGCAGGCGAATAAGGTTCGTGGAGGACAGGGAATAGTAGCGTGGGATAGATTTAAATAGATGTTTTTTGAGATATACTTTCTAGTGAGTTCTCGGAACCAATTGGAAGTTCAATTCTTGGAGCTAAAATAAGGAATCATATTTGTGCCAGAATATGCTGCAAAGTTTAATGAGTTGTCAAGGTTTGCCACTTATCAAGTTAATACCGATGAGCGTAAGGCAAGAAGGTTTGAACAAGGGTTGAAGCCCTGGCTTTATAGCAAGGTTTCAATGTTCCAGTTAAACACGTTTGTGGCTATACTGGAAAAGGCAATTATCGTGGAAGGTGGAAGAGATGCCTTAACCAAGTATAACCAAGAACAGAAGAAGAGAAAGAATGACAATGAAAATAAGGTTGGTGGAAGCAATAATGGAGGTAACAGCCAGAAGAGGAAGTGGAGTGAGAATTCGAATACGGGAGGACAACAAGGAAGTCAACAGAAGAAGAAGTTTAAAGCTTGTGCTACTTGCGGGAAGAACCACACTAGGGTGTGTTTGAAGGGTAAGAGGGTGTGTTTCAATTGTGACTGCACCAAACTATTTTAGTCCAAAAAAGGGAGCACGTTTCACCTGCGGGTGGAAGGATCACATAGCTCGTGATTGCCCTAAAAAGATAACGGGATGTGCAAGTGGAGGAAAAGGAATCAACAATGGAGGTACTTTAACTATCACTAGACCCGGCCTGATCAAGTCATCCCATCATGGGGACTTTCACTATGGCCGTCATGGGATCTTTGTGCGGTCAAAAAGGATGTGGTGTCAGGTATCATTCCGATCAATGGTATTAATGCTTATATACTATTTGATTCGGGTGTTACTTGTTCATTTATATCCGATGAATTTGCTCAGAACTTAGATTTGCCTAAGGAAAAATTAGATTTTCCTTTAAGCATAGAGATTGCGAATAGGGAAGTGATTCCTATTAAATTCATATATAAGAATTGTAGAGTGGTTATAAAGGGTCATGAGATGATGGTAGATATGATACCAATTAAACTTGGGAAATTTGATGTTATACTGGGAATGGATTGGTTATTCAATTACGGGGTAATAATTGATTGCCAAAAGAAATGTGTTAACCTTATGACCCCGTCAAAGGTAGTGTTTTATGGCAGCAAGTCGCCTCAACAAGCAAGTTGTCTTACGGTGATGCAAGCCAAGAAGTTGTTGAGACAAGGATGTGTAGAATACTTAGCCTACATAGTCGATACATAGAAGAAGAGTGCGAAGTTAGAAGAAATACTGATCATTAAAGATTTTTCAGATGTATTTCCAGACGATTTGTCTGGACTTCTGCCAGATTGAGAAATCAAGTTCGTGATTGATTTACTGCCAGGAACGGCTCCATATAGAATGGTCCCAGTAGAGATGAAAGAGTTGATGGTGCAGTTGCAAGATGTAAGACCCCAACTTTTTATAAAATCATATTTTCTCTATTTATTATTTTGAAATAGTAAGGGGTTGATTCGATTAATGTGGTTAGTTATGGGTAAATGCGCAAATATTTTAAATAAGCAAGTGGTTATAAAATATTCATTGTTGTCGGGGAATATTCGTTTGGTCGTAGAATATTCTTCTTTGTCAAAAAAATATTAAATGCTGACAGTATGACCATTTATGTGAAGCCCATAACTTGGAAAAGCTGCTTGGATGAAGAAAATGACAAGTATGAATTTTTTATAAATAACTTGGCGTAGTTATTCTAATTAACATCATTGAATAATACGATGGGTAAAATACAAGATGTCTGGCGGTGTTACAAAGAAGACACGGTATTGCACAATAATTTTAATTATTGATTCTTACGTAAGAAGTCACTACTCAATAATTGTTACAGTAATTACTGTTCAATATTTTATTTTATTGATTCAATATTTGCTACGTTGATATTTTATATTATTTATTCAATAATTGTCACTGCACAGTATTTTTCATTATCAGATCAATAATTCATATTATTTGAATAATACTATTAGATAACATTATTGGCAATGTCTAAGGAAGTTCTGTCTAGGAAAGGGGTTTGGTCACCTAATTGAGCACCAGTAAGGAGAAATCCTTATTGGAAAGCCCCCTCTTTCCAGGGAACGACATGGTTGTCATTATTGTGATTCCGTAATATTATTTGTGAATAATTAAATATTGATAAAAATGATGAGAAAATATTTATTTAATGGAGAAATTTTAAATAGACAATTATTAAGAGTTGATATTTTATCTTCTTCGATAAAATAATTCATTCAAATATATTATTATAATATTACATTATAAGTGTATGATGTAATAATATAATAATATAACAACGGTGATATTTTTACAATGAATGCACGATATATGAATAAATGAGGAGGAAGAGAGTAAATTAGGTCTGAAGTATTTTTGTTACAAAAAAACATGTTAAATATGTTGGTGGGACCTATTTTTGACTGAGATTTGATTATAGCTTGCAAGATCATCTGTATATGGATTTCTGTCATTTTTCGTTTAGAATTTGGAAAAACTTTCTTCTACAAAGTTGTAGAGAATTAAATTTTCTATGAAATAAACATAAAATTTATATTTTTCTGATAAAAGGGCAATTTATTATGAATTATTGAAGTTCCAGAATAATTGATTTTTGGGTTTATAAATATATATTTTTACAAAAAATGTTTTTAATATGGTGGGACCCACTTGTGGAGTGCTAGGATTGTGATGTGGTGTGCTATGAAAAAAAAAATAAATTTAATAATATTTTATTAAATTTTCTACTTTGGCGTTATAAGCATTTTTCTATAAATAGGGTGTTTAGGTTAGAATTGGAAATCACACCAGAATCTGAAGTTTTCTCTCTCTATAATATCGAGCGTATTTTTGTGAGTATTTAGATATCTTGAGTGTTGCTATACAGTGCAAGTTTCCTTCAGCATTATATATGATATTTCAGCCAAAAGTACTATTCTTTTGAGGTAAGGGATGTTATTTTTTTCTTAAATGATATTATTTCTTTCAATATCATTATACCAAAATATTGGTATGAATTTTATTATAAAATTTTTACATTTTCATGTCGAGGTTACTATTCACGTATACGGTACTATTCACGAGTACTATTCACAAAGTATGATTTTTCTTGTCAAATTTTTGCTTTTTCGTGTTGGGGTTACTATTCACGTATACCACATTATTCACAGAAAAATTAAATTTTCTTTTCTTTGTCCAAGTTGTCTATTATGGTGACTATGTTTGATTGTATCCATGTTTTGATCTTAAATCTTGAATTTTGCTCCACAATTGATTATTATGGAGTATTTTTGAACTTGGATAAACTAAACTATGAATCCCTAATCTTTATCCTTTTATCTCTCCGGATTTGTTTTCTTGAAAATATTTTTATCATCCTCAGTCCTAAATGACGATATAACAAAATATCTTTGGCATGTAGTGCAAAGATGAATGATTACCTGATGAATATCTTTGGCCCGTAGTGCAAAAATGGACAGGTGTTGAGATGAACATGACCAACTAGTGATACGAATGAATATCTTTGGCCCGTAGTGCAAAGATGAATATTTGATTCAAGATGTATATTGATTGATGTCGCATGGATAAAATATTGATGATGGACTTTTAAATCATAGAAGATAGTAGACGTCATTCTCTACTTAACTCTTCTAATGAATTGTTATTTTCGCTGCGAATATTGATCTAAAACTTGTTGTCCATTATATTTTATCTGATTTATTGAAGGCTAACGATACTTTGTTTTTCATTATCTTAGTCATAATATTCTTTACTGTATTAGTTGAGCTCATCCTTTTCCTTTTTATTCCATTTTTCTTCTTAGGAGGAAAGAATATAGCGGGAACTAGTCGGGGTGTGGAGTGATGGGCCAAGACGGTTATTTTAGCAGTGTATCAATTGTAATAATGACTTATTTGAGTTTGGATATTGTCTACAAGATAATATTTGTATTTAAACTCACAGCATATGTGTTGTCATATTTTGCACGACAATTGTAATAATAAAGTTGTAGTTATTTTCTGTACCATGTATTTGGCGACTCAGAATGGGTTGTGTGGACCTATTTTGGGGGCGTCATAGTTGGTATCAGAGCTTAGGGATATGGTCTCTGGCGGAGATCGGGGAATAGAACCAGAAGGGGAGAGATGAGTAAATCCTTCGCTAGTGTGTCCTACCTAAGCTTATTTGGTATTTAATGGGTCAGTCGGAGTATAGGGTTAATATGTGGTATGTTAATTTATTTAATTAACCCTTGTTTTGTGATAGTAAAATGGCATCTGAAAATGTTGAGATAAGCAATGGAGCACATGAGACCGTTGAGTCACCGCTGATCAATAACCAGGATAATGTACATCAGGAAGGCAATAACCCTCATGTAAACAACAACACTGACCAAATAACGAACGATGGTATGTTTAGGAACTTTCTAGAATTCATGCAAAACTAAACGAGAGAGACTACTGTTCAAAATGCAGGTCGAAACAATGGTAACTCACGGCTTGTCACTGCCAAGCAATTCAAGGAGCTGGGACCACCGGAGTTTTTGGGAAAGGCAGAACCACTTAGGGCAGAGATGTGGATAAAGCAGATCACCATGATATTTGATGTCTTGGGATGCTCCGAGGAACAAAAGTTTCCCTTTGCCACCTTCATGCTTCGAGGAAAGGCAGATTACTGGTGGGAATCCGTAAAGCGTACTCAGTCTGCCGTACTTAATATATATTAGGAGAAGTTCCAAGAATTGTTCAACGACAAGTACTTTCCCAAAAGTATTCGTCACATGAAGGAGGTAGAGTTCATCAAGTTGGAGCAAAATAATATGACCGTGTTATAGTACGAAGCTAAGTTTGTCGATTTGTCCCGGTCTGCATCCCATTTGGTTGATAATGAGGAGAGAATGACGCGACTGTTTCTGCGAGGTTTAAAACCCAAAATACGTCAATACCTCATTTCTCATAAACTGTGTTTATATTCAGATGTAGTGAATAGGGCTCAGTTATTGGAGCGGGATTATGAGTCAGCTTAACCAAAAGATAACGACTAACAACACGATAATAATCCTACCGGTGGCAACGGTCATCGGAACAATGATAACCATCGTGAAGGAAATTATCATGCCAGAAATGGTAACCACTTTGGTGGTAATCGTGGCCAAGATAATAGAAGAAATGATTCAAGTGGAAATTTTAAGAAGAGAAGATTTAACGATGACGGGAAGACATCGGCAGCAGCACCAGCAACAAATTCAAGGGGAGGAGAAAGACCACTAGTTAGATGCTACAGATATGGAGATGAGGGACACGTAAGTCCAAACTGTTCACAACCTTCCAAGATATGTTTTAGTTGTGGAAAAGATGGTCATATAGCTCGATTTTGTCCTATAGAGAAATCAAGTCCAGCTAGGACGGTGGCACCAAAGGCGGATAAGGACAAAACAAAGTCGATGGTTTCAGGAAGAGCGTTTTTCGTGACTTCTAAAAATACGAGGAACCCGAACGAAGTTATCACGGGTTAGTTAATCATAAATTCTTGTGAAGTCTATACCTTATTAGATACCGGTTCTACTCATTCTTTTATTTCTCCTGCTTGTGCTCGACGTTTGAACTTGACCCATGAGAAATTAGACTTTGACTTATCTGTTGAAACTTCGTTGGGTGAAACTTTCATTACATCCACAGTTTATAAATCTTGCTTGATTCAAGTTAGCACCATCACATTACCTGTTGATCTTATCTCTTTAAAGATACTTGCCTTTGATGTGATTTTAGGAATCGACTGGTTAACTATTCATCAAGCTAAAATTGATTGTTTTCGTAAGGTTGTTAGTTTTTATATTCCTAACCAACCTATTATGCGAATTTAAGTAATCAAACCACTAAAGTCAAACACTTTCATATCAAGCCATAAAGTCATTCGTTTATTGAAAAATGGATGTCATGCATTCTTAGCCCATGTAATGGACATGAACAAAAATACGTCAGATTTGAATAATATTTCTGTTGTTAATGAATTTCATGACGTATTTCCTAAAGAACTTCCTGGCCTACCCCCAGAGCGTGATATTGAATTTTGTATTGACCTTGAACCCGATACAAATCCCTCAAATATTTCTTCACCTAAAAGGAACTCAACATGCGGCAACGACGTTGGCTCGAGCTGTTGAAAGATTACGACCATACCATTCAATACCATCTTGGAAAAGCAAACGTGGTAGCTGACGCATTGAGTAGAAGATCGTATGCGGGTACGAGTGCGATGTTGTTAACACAAAGACCCATTTTGTATGACTTAAAAAGGATGGAGATGGAGTTAAAAGCTCCAAGTACCCACGTGAAGATATCAAATATACGAGTAGAATCGACTTTAATTGATAAAGTTAAAGTCGCTCAAGCTACAGACTCAGAGCTAATGAATGTAAAGAAGAAGGTACAAGAAGGCATTATTCTAGAAGCAAGAATCGATAAAGAGAGGAAATCTCAACCCTCAATTTATTAGTCCATTTGAAATCCCCGATTGAGTAGAAAATGTGGCCTATAGACTCGTATTACCTCTAAGCATGTCTCGTGTTCATAACGTTTTCCATATATCCATGTGACGTAAATATGTGAAAGTTCAGAATCACATTATTGAATTAGAACCAGATGGGATAGTCAAAGATTTAACATACTAGGAGATACCTGTCAAGATCTTAGATAGGAAGGAGCATTTCCTATGCACAAAGGTTATACCACAAGTTAAAGTTTTATGGAGGAATCATCCTATTGAGGAAATGACCTGGGAGTTGGAATCAGAAATGAAAATGATGTATCCTCACCTTTTCGAAATAGCAGCTACACACGTCAACTTCGAGGATGAAATTTTATAAGGAGGGGAGGTTGTAAGACCCCAACTTTTTATAAAATTGAATTTCCTTTAATTATTATTTTGAAATAGTAAGGGGTTGATTCGATTAATGTGGTTAGTTATGGGAAAAATATTCAAATATTTTAAATAAGCAAGTGGTTATAAAATATTCATTGTTGTCGGGGAATATTCGTTTGGTCGTGGAATATTCTTGTTGTCGGGAAATATTCGTACGACGGTGCAGCCATTTGTGGGCCCTATAACAAAAAACTGTCGGATAAAAAAAATGACAAGTATGAATTTTTTATAAATAACAATGTAGTTGTTACCGTTAACACTGTTGGAATACCTGGTGGGTAAAATACAATAATACGCGGTGTTGCACAGTAGCACACGGTATTTCACAATAATTATAATTGTTGATTCTTACGTAAAAAGTCACTACTCAATAATTGTTACAGTAATTACTGTTCAATATTTTATTTTATTGATTCAATAATTGCTACGTTGATATTTTATATTATTGATTCAATAATTGTCACTGCACAGTATTTTCCATTATCAGATCAATAATTCATATTATTTGAATAATATTATTAGATAGCACTATTGGCAATGTCTAAAGAAGTTCTGTCTAGGAAAGGGGTTTGGTCACCTAATTGCGCGCCAGTAAGGAGAAATCCTTATTGGAAAGCCTCCTCTTTCCAGGAAAGACCTGGTTGTCATTTTTGTGATTCTGTAATATTATTTGTGAATAATTAATTATTGATAAAAATGATGAGAAAATATTTATTTAATGGAGAAATTTTAAATAGACAATTATTAAGAGTTGATATTTTATCTTCTTCGATAAAATAATTCATTCAAATATATTATTATAATATTACATTATAAGTGTATGATGTAATAATATAATAATATAACAACGGTGATATTTTTACAATGAATGCACGATATATGAATAAATGAGGAGGAAGAGAGCAAATTAGGTCCGGAGTATTTTTGTTAAAAAAAACATGTTAAATATATTGGTGGGACCTATTTTTGACAGAAATTTGATTATAGCTTGCAAGATCATCCGCATGTGGATTTCGGTCATTTTTCGTTTAGAATTTGGAAAAAAAAATTCTAAAAAGTTGTAGAGAATTAAATTTCCCATGGAATGGACATAAAATTATTATTTTTCTGATAAAAGGGCTATTTATTATGAATTATTTAAGTTTCAGAATAATTAATTTTTGGGGTTATAAATAATTTTTTTTACAAAAAACATTTTTAATATGGTGGAACCCACTTATGGACTACTGAGATTGTGATGTGGTTTGCTAACAAAAAAATAATAAATTTAATAATATTTTTATTAAATTTTCTGCTTTGGCGTTCTAAGTATTTTCCTATAAATAGGGTGCTTATGTTAGAATTGGAAATTGTTAGGTTTGTAATATTCATGAACACAATCAAATTGCACAAAATAAGCGAAAGCATGGAAAATCAGAGTTTTATAATTTTACAAATCATATACCTGGATCATCCTTTATGCACAATTATTAATTAAACGAAAAGATAAAGAATAAAATCATACCCTTGAAGATTCGAGCTTCCTCAAGTACAAGTTCATCTCCAAATCCTTCTAGCATTCAACTTGAATTCACCGGGTTTGGTTCCTTCCTTTGATCAACGTTAGTCACCCAAGTGTTTGGCCTCTAGAGGTGATCCACTAAGGAAAAACAAAAATTCAAGAAGATGTGTGTTTAGCAAAACCCTAGTTTTTCTATCTCTCATAGAAAAGGAGCGTACTCTCCAACAATTGGAATCACGTCTGTTGTAAAAAAGTCAACATCCACACCACCTATAATAAGACTCCTCTTATTTATAGATGTTGGCAACCCTCCTTAACAATTAAGAAATTGAGTTTTATTTTAATTAATTAAACTCCTTTAATTAATTAGGCTCATAATCTTATTAGGAATAATTAATTAAAATCTTTTAATTAATTAGCCTCCTAATCTTATTAGGAATAAATGAGAGTACTAATATTAAATTAATTTCCAACTCTTTAGAAATTAAAATAATAATAATTGTAATAATCTTAATAATACTCTTCTTATTAATTTATATATTTAATATTTCTAAAATATTAAATAATATATATTAAGCTATTTAATTTATTCTATCACCATAGATTAAATTAAATACACTTAACATATTATTACGATTATGCCATTAACTTCTTAAATAATTATTTTTCCTTTTATGGTGTGACCCTTTAGGTTCTCCATATTAAACCGGTTGTGAATAAATCAATTAGAAGAATTCTAATCTTATTTAAATAAATAAATTAAACAATTAATTTATTTAAATAAATAATATTTATTCTACAATAGGGATAAACCTCCCTAGCGATTAACGACTTTCCAGATAATATAGATTTCAACATTAATCATAAAAGAACCTTTGAGTAAATAGTTACCGTACAATTCAATCCTTCTACCATACAATGTCCCAATTAAATATAAGACATGGAATTACTGTCAAGTCTTATTTTATTTAATTATATGTATTTCGATCCTTAAATGCACAACTCCAAATAATGCAAATTAGAAACTCCTTTCTAATTTCATTCTGCCATGGCCAAGGACTACTGGGTTGTCATTTATCGAATCACATAGGACATTTCTCTTCTTTTACTAGAAGTGATAGATTCTTTATTGAGCATACATTATCTCTATGTACAACTTATTATACCCAAGCATACCCTTTGATATACCCTAAGGGTCTTAAGGAATAAGTCAAAGTATAATTCATCATACACAAGATACTATGATGATCTCAAGTCCAAGGATCACTTGTACTACTATCACTACATGAATTCCTATTGACAAGCAAGTAAAACTCCATTAGGTATTCCTTAGCGAGCCACGTTCAGTGAACTTATTCTCTTATAAGCACCTACATACTTGTTTTAGCGTCTCCACACAAATGATCATGAGATCAATCATCCTTATCCAATGAGCAAGCAACGTATGTACCAATCTATCCGGATTCACTAATCCCAAATTTAGTAATCCAACGATTGGAAACTATTTTAGTTTTAAGCTTTCTAAGAATTTAGATCTCATTAGAATGATCATCATCATTATTCTAAAAGCATTGCTTAAAACTATGGGTTTATCACATATTATAAAACAACATCATATAGATAATTAAAAGCCTTTAATAAATTAATACTTTTTATTAATAAATGAATAAGATTCTTATAAAGTATATGCTTTATCATCAAACATGATTGGCTTGTGTGCATACTACTTTCAGAAATCACACCAGAATCTGAAGTTTTCTCTCTCTATAATATCGAGCGTATTTTTGTGAATATTTAGATATCTTGAGTATTGCTATACAGTGCAAGTTTCCTTCAGCATTATATATGATATTTCAGCCAAAAATACTATTCTTTTGAGGTAAGGGATGTTATTTTTTTCTTAAATGATATTATTTCTTTCAATATCATTATATCAAAATATTGGTATGAATTTTATTATGAAATTTTTACCTTTTCATGTCAAAGTTACTATTCACGTATACGGCACTATTCACTTATACGATACTATTCACGAAGTATGAAAATATCCGATGGAATAAGATGAAAAATTATTTCAGATGGGAAACAGTTCAACGGTGGTAGATAAGGTGAGGAATGCACAACTCCAGGATGAAAATTGTGAAGAGATAAGAAGAAAATTGTCTAAAGGTGAGGGAGACAAATTTAAAATTGATTCGGAAGGATTACTTCGATTCAAGAGGAGAATTTGGGTTCCACCAGTGCCAAAAATTAAAGAAGAAATTTTAAGCGAGGCTCATAACTCACGATATTCGATTCACCTTGGAAGTATGAAAATGTACAAGAATCTAGGACATCATTTATGGTGGTCAAATATGAAAAAGGATGTGGCTGAATGTGTGGCGAAGTGCTTAATGTGTCAGAAGTTAAAGCTGAACATCAAAGGCCAAGCAGATTGTTGCAATCGTTGGAAATACCGGAATGGAAATGGGAGTATTTCATAATGGATTTTTTGGTAGGTTTACTAACGACTCAGCAAGGTTACGATGCAATCTGGGTGATTATCAATCGATTAATGAAGTCGACACATTTTCTGCCAATCAAGATTAGATTTAACCTAGATCGGTTGGCGAAACTATGCGTGAAAGAAATTGTTTCAAGACATGGTGTCCCGGTGTCCATTTTATCAGACAGAGATCCACATTTCACATCAAATTTCTGGAAACGACTACATGAAAGCTTGGGAACGCAGTTGAGAATGAGCACATCGTTTCATCCTCAAACCGACGGAAAGAGTGAGAGGAACATTCAGACACTGGAGGATATGCTCAGATCATGTATTATGGATTTCAAAGGGAATTGGGATGACCATCTACCATTGGTTAAATTTGCCTATTATAATAGTTATCACTCGAGTATTGGCATGCTGCCTTATAAAGCGTTATACAGCAGGAAATGCAGAACTCCGTTATGCTGGGACGAAGTAAGTGAACGTCAACTATTGGGTCTAGAATTGGTACAACAAACTTTCGAGATCATTAAGGTGATTCGAGCAAGATTGATAATTGCACAGGATAGGCAGAAGAAATATACCGATCAACACCGACAAAATAGGGAATTCGATGTCGGTAGTTTTGTTTTCTTGAAAGTGTCTCCCTAGAAAGGGAAAATTCAGTTTGGCGAAAAGGGAAAATTAAGCCCTAGGTTTATAGGATCTTTTGAAGTGCTACGACGAGTTGGCAAAGTAGCATATGAGGTATCTTTACTTCCGAAATTAGGACATATTCATAATATTTTCCATGTTTCAGTATTAAGGCCATATAAGCCTGATTATAAGCATGTTATAGAATATGAGCCATTACAGTTTGAAAAAGAATTGTCATATAAAGAAGTCCATGTTCAAATTATCGACAGGAAAGAGCAAGTACTAAGGAATAAAGTGATACCTTCTGTTAAGGTAATCTGGAGAAACCACAATGCTGAAGAAGCTACGTGGGAACTTGAAGATGTTATGATGAGAAATTATCCTCAGTTATTTGTTTAATCTTGTATAGCGATTCTGGGGACAGAATCCTGTTAAGAAATGAAGAATGTAACGAATAAATTTATTGAGTCGTGATTCTGGGGACAGAATCCTTTTAAGGAGGGAAGGATGTAACGATCGAGAAATTTTGTAATTAAATTTAAATATTTATTGAATTAAATAATTATTTATTAAATTAAATAAAAATTTTAAATAATTTATTTATTAAGATAAATAAATAATTGATGAAATTAGATGCAATAATTTAGTTAAGTGTGTATGTTAACTAAATTAATGAATGGTAATTTTATTATTTGAAGATTTAATTTAATAAAATAATTAAATTAAATGATTTGTTTAATATTTAAGAAAAATAATTAAATTAAATAAATGATCTTCTAGTTTAATTGATAATTAAATTAGATATATGATAATTTATTAAACATAGGTACAATTATAATGAAAATTATAATTACTATAATTGTAATTGTAAGTTATTAAAAAATTAATTAAATAAAAATGTGACAAGTGAAACTATATAATATAAATGTTATCAAAATAAATTGAAAGAGGGGAATTTTGTGTAGCCAAACATGGCCTTATGGCCTTTGGCATAACATAACCGATAGGCTCTTTATTTTTTTTAACTGAAGTGTACGTGGGGGGAAAGGCCATATCAGTTTATATCTACGCGTATATTCCTAAGGCTAAGTTCAGATGTTAGAGAAGAAGAATAAGAGAGAAACACAGTGAAATTGAGAGAGAATTCTCTGTAATTTTGTTAAGAAGAAGGAGAAGGATTGCTAAACCTTGTTATCATCATCTTGCAAGCAAAGGGTTAAGGTATAATATATCCTAAATTCTAAATTTTTGCTTTGCAATATCTATTCTATGTGAATTAAAATTTTTGCTGTAATAGGGTTGAGGTGTTGATTATATATACATGTCATCTGATAATTGTCATACATAAGTGATGTTGAAGTAATCAAATTCATAAAATTTAGTTTGAAGAAGAAAAGTTTAACTAACAGTGTTATGTATATGTAAAATGGCTTAATTGATTCCAAAATTTAAGGTTCAATCCTTGATAGAATCTATAAATTGGTTGTAGATTGTGTTAGTACATCAAGAAACGAAAACAACGTAGTTGGAATCGTGTCAATTGGTTAAAAAAAATAAAGGTTTGGCAATTGAATTTGCTAAAAGTATTGAAATATGAAGAAATTGGTAAAATATGATTTTTAATCCTTGGAAGTTATCTATATATAATGTTTATGTTGGTAGAATTATGAAGTGCATGCTTGGTGATGTTGTTACCAAATTCTAGTTGTTGAGGTTTGTGAATTTTTATAGTAATTAGGAAAAATTGGGGTTTGGTATCGTAATCAGGGGAAAAGGCTGCTGCGGTTTACATCTGCGTCTTTGATGCGGTACAAATACGATACCAAAGGCGAAAAATGAATTACACTGTTGGCTTTACGAGATTGTGCACCGACCACAATTACTTGGCTGAAGTGCCAAGGCTTAGAAGCGTAGCAATTGCTGTTAGCGTGAGCAAAAAGCAAGATATGTTTTGATTAATTGTAGACTGTAATATGAAGACTTAACCTAACTTAGTAGGTATGATAAAGATGTTAAACCATATCATAAGATATAATAACAGATGGTTATGTATGGTAATACCAAAAAGTGAAGATTTTAAATAATCACTTAACAAGTTATATAATGAATGAAATTTGATGTTTGCAAGAATTAGAGGTGAATGATAAAGCTTTATATTAGGTGATAGTGAGTTTTCAGATTCGTGTGAGTGGTTAACCAACATGGTTAGACATTAAGTTAAAGGTTATGACTTAGATGGTGGATTGAATCTATAAAGCTAATGATAGTATAACTAATCGGTGTTGCGATTTCAATGGTATATGTAGGGTAATTAGCGAACGTTTATTATACTTGTGTAGCTTACGCACGAGGCAAGTTCTCTAACTTCATTCTCTTTATAATGAATGCAAGTTTTATAACTATGTTTATCTTTTGTTGTCAGGCAAACTTTCTAATCCTTATTTATCATTATGCAAGTTCCTAAATCTTATATTAAAGTTGAGCAAGCATATTGATTCCATCTTGTTTATGATTATGCAAGCTCTTGTAATCTAATTCTTTACATCGAGCGAGTTTCACATTCCTAATTCTTGTTATTGCTATTTAAAGCATAAACTGTTTAAATTCATTATCCCGAATGAGTTTTCTAACTCTTTTGGATGTAATACTTTATTTATACCATGTCTACTCAATTGTACATTGTTATTATTCAATCTTTGACTTAAGTATCATTGTTCAATTCTATATTAATGTGTTGAACCTTCGAATAGCAAGCAAGCTCTTACTGATTGGACTAATCTGTAATTGAATAGCGTTCTAAAATTCTAGAACTGCTAATAAGCTAGTTCCAAACTAAACTTTCTTTAGTGCGGAAATCCTAAAGTCAAGCTGAGATGAACAATCCTAATATAGGGGATTATGTACGTAGTAACGTTTAGATGTTTGTGCATAATACATGGTACAAAGGGCTGATCCTCCTAAGTACGTAAGGAACGGTCTGTATAGTCTAAACAATTGTTAAGGTTGAGGTAAGAATACCTATTACCGGGGACATAGTTCATGGTCTTAAGACCCTTAGATATAAATCCTGAACTTGTTTTCTATTTTTGATTCGTAGAACAAGTTCTCAATTATTCAGTATTAGTTGTCTAATCTCATGTTATTGCTATTATTATTCTTTATAATAGTGAGCAATTGTTTGCTCACTCTTAAAATTAACACTGCATCTAAAGTTGAGAAAGTCAATGAGCCATCTTCTATCAAAGGAAAGGGCAAGATGTCAAATTGATGAAGACTTATTTGAATTTATTTAAATGATTTTATGTTATAAGGCTTATGATATTATGGGATGTATTCAGCACACTTATGTAATAATTTAAGGTTAGATTACTTGGGATTGATTTAAGTTGATGTAACCCTTTAATGCGAAAGATTATTGTTTAAGTTATTTTAAGTTTTGTCTTTATCCTTT
Organism: Panax ginseng; assembly: GCA_020205605.1. Classification (NCBI taxonomy): domain Eukaryota; kingdom Viridiplantae; phylum Streptophyta; class Magnoliopsida; order Apiales; family Araliaceae; genus Panax; species Panax ginseng. Next base: position 53,987,947 of record CM035139.1, read on the forward strand.
ATTATGGGTAGCTAGATGTATTTGTTGTGGATAGTGAACACCAAATCCTATGGGAATTGTAAGACCCCAAATTTTATGAATAAAGATTTAATTTTCTCGAAATATTTTTTTTTATATATTATGGTGTGGATTTGAGATAATGTTATAGTTGTGGGTAATATTTATAAATTTTCAAAAGTAAGGAAGTGGTTAAAAAATATTCGATTGGTCGGGGAATATTCTTTTTGTCGGGGAACATTCGTACGACGGCACAATCATTGGTGGACCCCATAACAGAATTACTGTCGAAATGAGAAAACGACAAAAATATATTTTTATGAAAATGACGGAGGAAGTTTTACCGTTAACTGTTGAATCACCCGGTGATAAAAGTACAGTAATACGTGTGGTTGCATAGTAGCACACGGTATTGATTATTGATGCTTACGTGAGAAGTCACTAAGTTTTGTTCAATTGTTGTTACAGTAATTGCTGCATAGTATCTCACGTTATTTGATTCAATTATTGTCAATATTTTATATATTATTAAACCCATAATTGAGATGACAAGTTATTCATATTATTATTTGCATAATTAAAAATGTCTAGAAGTTCTGTCGAGGAGAGGTTTGGTCACCTAATTGCTCACCAATAAGGAGAAATCCTTATTGGAAAGCCCCTTCTTTCCTGGGAACGACTTGGTTGTTAAATATTGTGAATTATAATAATGATGATAAATATTGTTAAAAATATTGAGAGGATTTTTATGAAGTAGTTGTTGTAAATTTTATCTATTATTTGGATCCCCATTTACCCATTTTTAAAATAATCGGTAGAAAGTTATTTAGTATAAATATAATGAGACCTACATGTGATTATGAGATGTTGGTGGGAGGGGAACACGTGGGGACCACGATTGGAAGAAAAAATGGGGAGGGGAAGAGAAATCCTACAAAATTGTCACGGGTGGGTGAGTTTTTTTTCTTTTAAGCATGTGTTATATATATATATATATATATATATATATATATATATATATATTCTTTTTGTTTTGTTTTATTGAGAATTTCAATCGCCAAATGAAGTCCGTGACTTGCATTATGAATCCGTGAGTTTTTTTTTCTTAACAGTACTCCTTTCATTCTCCTATAAATAGGATGCTTAATCAGAATTGAAAATCACACCATAATCAGAGAATTCTTCTTCTATAATATTGAGCGTATTTCTTTAGAGTTTTAGGAAGCTTTGAGTGTAGAAAATATTGAAAAGTTTTCTTCAAGAATATATCCGTTATACCAATTGGAATACTCTTCTTTTTGAGGTAAGGGGTATTATTTCTTCCGTATTCATGAAGAGAATTATTTTATTTCAATACTCGTAAGGGGTATTATTTATTATTCTGAAGAGATATTATTTTTCGTATTCGTATGAATATTAATTCCGTTCAATATTCATAAGAAATTTTATTTCGTTTAATATTCGCAAGAAATATTATATTCGTTTAATATTCGTAATGAATATTATTTTCATTTAATATTCGTAAGGGATGTTATTTTTGTTCAATATTCGTTTGAAATAATATTTTCTTCCATACTCTGTAGTATGTAAGTAATATAATTCCGTTTAGATTTTGAATTCTATACTCATTTTGTTAAAGTTTTGGCTTCTATACTCCCTGAAATTAGTAGAATATCTTTGATATTTGCGCTTCATCCAATATCTTTTCATGGAAATATTATTCTGGGCATTCTTGATAAGTTTTAACTTTTTCATGCCGGAGTACTATTCACGAGTTACTATTCACGGAATACTATTCACTCGAGTACTATTCACCCAGGGTACTATTCATGATAAAAATTAATTCGTTTTCGATCCAAATCATTTTTGGTATAATACTTTTCTTGAATTTTACTCCACAAAGCAGTATCATGTTGACAATTTGAACGTTATTGAATTCTAGATAAATTAAATTATAAATCTTTAAAATTTATCCTTGAACTTGTTTTATTGAATTATTATGTTATTGTCATCATCCTCATGCTTATATTGTTATGAAAGTCATCTTTGGCCCGTAGTGCATAGATGGACTTGGTATGATTATGATCAGGAATTATTCGGTATAATAATGACCGTAATATTACAAATGATGTGGTAAAAATCCTCATTGGCTCGTAGTGCATTGATGGACAGTTTTTGGTATAATTATGGCCATGGATTCTCTTCGGCCAAGGGTGTAAAGATGAATTATTTTATGACATGATCATGACCGTTGATGAAAACACGATTATCTTTGGCCCGTAGTGCATGGATAATTTGTGGTCGTGATACTAAAGAATATCCTTGGCCCGTAGTGCAGGGATGATTCGATGATGTGGATTATTTATTAAGCTGAGTCTCAGCAATAAAATTGATGATAAACTTTTTAAATCATAGAAGATAGTAGATATCCGGACGAGCAGCGTTAACAGCAAGGACTCGTTGATGTGGTCTCGGAGTAATAGTAGTAGCAGTTGCAGCACTAGTGCAAGAACAAGCATTAGTGATGCTTCCGAGAGAAAAATAGTGATCAGTCGAGCCTCGGTGGTTGGGGCCAAGATCAGACCATAACTTTTCGGCGAGGGACTGAGTTTCGGTGGGAGAGTTTTCTTCCGTCTGATTATCAAGAACTCATTGCCCGGTCGGTTGATTATGGGGATTCGTGCTGGAAGATTCCCCCGTCTTTTGCTTCTAGGAAGGAATTGTATCTCTATCTATCTGATAATTCTCTCATCATTGATGGTGGCGCTAAGGGAAACTTATCTTGATAGATTATCCTTGAGGTATGAGAAAGTGTTGCCAGCCGTTTAAGGAGTTTTCACCTGTTAACGAACACCACACATGCATGGCCGGATTCACGATCGCTCCTTCACCGGATTCAACTTGCCGGCCAGCTCAGAACTATCGAACTAGCCATCTTCTCCGTTGAAGAACTGCTCGTTGTTACTTCCAACATGATGCTAGCCCAAAACGCCGAGTAAGCTGCAGATGGCTACACGTGGAGTCGATGACCACAATCTAGTCTGTCAAGGCACGACAAAGCTTGACGGCGAGAGGCAATCCTACGGTCGAGGTGGGCGTGAGTTTATCTAATGGAACTGGTCCAGAGTGCTGTGCTCCAAGTGGTCTCCATCCTGAACCCCGCCCAAGGGTTGTTGGCTCAACATCGATGGCAAGGAGAAAGAGATAGAAGGAGAAGCAAACGGATTCGCCGTGAAACTTCGTTGCTTATTGTCGTTTTGGCCATCTTTTCTTCTAATTATAATAATAACATTAATGCTCCTGTTACGGCCGTGTCAATCGGTGAGCCCAAGCGAAAGAATCTATGACGAATTCGGTCGGGAGAGAAAAGCATGGCGGATGAGGCTTGGACGTTAGGCTTGAAAGCGTGGGAAGAAGTAGATAAATATAATGAAAAGGAGGTCATCGAGTGCAACACTTGAGGGCAAGCAGAGTCCCATCCTCATGGGTATCAAGTAAGTAGCGACGTAATTAGCTATGGGAGATCAAATTATGTTTCTTCCATGTGGATGATGGGAAGCTCGAATGGGACAGTTTCTTAGCAAGAAGTATATCTATCTTGGGTTGTTTGACAGCGAAATGGAAGCAAAGAAGGACATATGATGAGGCGCAATAAAATGCAATGGAAGGGAAGCAATAACCAATTTTGATCCAAGCACATATGATGGCGAGTTAAGTGCTGAAGCTGATATTGGAGGCAGCAGCCATAATCTGGATTTGAAATTGGGTATTGCTCCCCCCTTATTTTGATGATGGCCCAAAACAAACTGATAACACAGGGAGTTTTAACTTCCAGAGTCACCTAGATGACATCCCGGAGACCAGAAAATCTAGGAATGAGAGTTATACTTCAATAATGGGTGGCTCATAATAGTCCTGTAATTCATATGGTACATTGGGGGATGGTTATATCTTTACCTTGGCTAGTCATGGTGGTATCGTGGATGGAGAATAACATCTCCGGGACCTCTTTATAATGTATTACGTTCGAGAGTTAAGCGTGAGGAAACAATTATTGTGGTAAGAAGTAATTATTTTATGGTGTTATAAAATATTTTAAGTTATTTTAATGACTTTTAATATTTTATAATGAATTTCATTAATAGTTTATTATTAATGGTAATTAGTTTATTTAATGAATATATTAAATAAATTATGGAAAAATAGAATTAATGCTTTAAAAATCATATAAAAATAATTTAAGTATTAGAAAAATATTTTAAGTTATAGACTACAACTTTTGATATTTTGGCATGAAAATATTAATATTTTATTATTAATATCAATTATCGGATAATGGATTTAATCGTTTAAAAATCATATAAATATGATTTTAAAGTATTAAAAATACTTTGATATATTATAAATATATTATAATATTATGTTAAGATTTTTATTAATATTTAATGATAAATAGATATTAATGATTAAAGAATTAGGTGGTATTTAATTCATTAAATACGTTATCAATGATCGAAAAATTTAGATAAATGATATTAATTATCCGAAAATTATTACAAGACTATGAAAAATGTTTTGGTGATAAGAAAATTATCGTGATATCGTTAAGTGTTTAGGCGAGTTTAATTAAACTTAGACTAGATTAATTGTCCGATTAGACCATCGGGATGATAGAATTGTCTGGAATTTCAACTTCGAATTTGAAATAGTTTGACTTGAAGCTATGTCTTATGTGTATAAGAGACCGATAAGATTATGTGGTAATATGTTTAAGTTATTTTATAACTGTGATGATATTATTCTAATTACGGAGATCTATATTATTAATATTAGGTCTTGGGAGAAGCTTATTATATTATGTTTCTGACGAATCAATCTTCGAGCAAGTTTTCAAGTTTTCTTTTTACTTAAACTCTTCTACGAGTAGTTTCAATCGAGATATGCATATGAATTGTACTCTGTACATATTGCATGTATTCATCGGTATGAAAAGTCGATCACCTTCATTACCAAATGCGTTCCAGATATAATTGTTATGTCCATTTTCAATGTTCATTCAAATTTATGAAATTTTGTTCATGCTAATTCACAAATACATTGTGAAGGATAGCCAGCTTATTATTCAGACTCTTTCAATCATGATATATCTTTACATTGTTTTTAAACTTGATGGGCAACTTTCATGCTCACCCTTGCTATATCATGATAAAACATTGCGAGATAAAGCCCGAATCTGACGAATCTGAGAAAAAGGATAATGCCAAGTTCACTTGGGATAGAATGTCTTGACTAGATTGTAATGGTATAGTTTGTAATAGTATAGTTTATGATGTGTGTATTAGTTAAGGTTACTCGATTTTGGGGAATAGTGTGTAAAATGTAATGTATAAACAATTTATGTTTATATCTTCCGCAACAGTTGTAGAATGATTGAACCAGATCCGCAGCGATCCAGGACCCGGATCTGGGGATGTCACACTATTCACTCGAGTACTATTCACCCAGGGTACTATTCATGATAAAAATTGATTCGTTTTCGATCCAAATCATTTTTGGTACAATATTGTTCTTGAATTTTACTCCACAAAGCAGTATCATGTTGACAATTTGAACGTTATTGAATTCCGGATAAATTAAATTATAAATCTTTAAAATTTATCCTTGAACTTGTTTTATTGAATTATTGTGTCATTGTCATCATCCTCATGCTTATATTGTTATGAAAGTCATCTTTGGCCCGTAGTGCATTGATGGACTTGGTATGATTATGACCAGGGATTATTTGGTATAATAATGACCGTAATGTTACAAATGATGTGGTAAAAATCCTCATTGGCCCGTAGTGCATTGATGGACAGTTTTTGGTATGATTATGGCCATGGATTCTCTTCGGCCAAGGGTGCAAAGATGAATTATTTTATGGCATGATCATGACTGTTGATGAAAACACGATTATCTTTGGCCCGTAGTGCATGGATATTTCGTGGTCGTGATACTAAAGAATATCTTTGGCCCGTAGTACAGGGATGATTCGATGATGTGGATTATTTATTAAGCTGAGTCTCAGCGATAAAATTGATGATAAATCTTTTAAATCATAGAAGATAGTAGATTTTATGCTCTACTTGACTCTTTTAATGGATTGCTTATTCCGCTGCAGTTGTTGATTTAAAACTTGTTGTCTATTATATTCTATCAATTGTTATACTGTTGAAGACTAAAGATAATTTATTCTGCATTATCTTAGTCATAATATTTCTTACTGGGCTAGTTGAGCTCACCCTTTCTTTCACTGTTCTCTTCAGGAAATGAGAATATAGCTGGGACCAGTCGGGGAATGGAGTGACGGTTCAGATGATAGCATTAGTAGTCCTCACTATTCTATTAAATAGTGTGATAATAAATGTAATGAGGACTTATTTTGAGTTTGAATCTTTTACAGAAGACAATATTTGTATTAAAACTCACATTTCATGTTAGATATTTAAGTTTGTATTTAAGTTTTGTACCATGTATTTGGCGACTCAGAATGGGTGATGTATACCTATTTTGGGGGCATCACAGGAATAGAGTACCCGGATTTGGGGGTGTCACAATTCTAAGTCTCCAAATACATGGTACAGAATCCAAATACAAACTTCATTAATACAACAATTGAACTGTCGTGCAAAATATGCCAACACATAAATGTGAGTTTTAATACAATTATTGTCTCGTAGATAATATCCAAACTCAAATAAAATACTCATTACAATTATTGACACACTAATTTACAAAATAGTGAGGATTATTAAAATAACCATCTTGGACCATTACTCCACTCCCTGACTAGTCCCAGCTACATTCTCGCCTCCTGAGAAGAACAATGGAACCAAAATGAAAAGGGTGAGCTCAACTAACCCAGCAAAGAATATTATGACTAAGATAATGTAGAACAAATTATCCTTCGTCCTCAACAGTGAAAAATCTGATAGAATACAATAGGCAATAAGTTTTAGATCAACAACTACAGTGGAAATAATAATTCATTAGAAGAGTCAAGTAGAACATGATGTCTACTATCTTCTATGATTTAAAAGTCCATCATAAATATTTTATCCTTGTAACACCAATCAATAAACATTTCACATCAACGAATTATCCATGCACTACGGGCCAAGGATATTCGTTAGTATCACCAGTGGTCATGATCATGCCAAATAACTGTCCATTTATGCACTACGGGCAAAAGAGTACTTTCACCACATCATTTATCTGTAACATTACATGTCATGATTATACCAATACACAATTCTTGGTCATAATCATACCAATCAATAGTCCATCTATGCACTACGGGCCAAAAATGACCTTCACCACAATATACGCATGAGGATGATGACAATGATATAAGGAATCAATCAAGTGAGATCAAAGATAAATATTAGAGATTTGTAATTCAATTTATTCAGAGTTCAAGAATGTCCAAATTGTCAATATGATAATTGTGACGCCCCCAAAATAGGTATACATCACTCATCTTGAGTCGCCAAATATATGCTACAGAAATCAAATAAAAACTTCTTTAATACAACTGTCGTGTAAAAATACGACAAAACATAGCTGTGTTTTTACATGAATATTGTCTTTTAGATAATATCCAAACTCAAATTCAATCCTCATTACATTTATTATCACACTAAGTAGTGAGGACTGCTAAAACAACTATCTCAGACCATCACATCGTTCCCCGATTAGTCCTGGCTACGTTCTCATTTTCTGAAGAGAACAATAAAAAAAAAGGGTGAGCTCAACTAGCCCAATAAGAAATATTATGACTAAGATAATGCAGAATAAATTATCATTAGCCTTCAACAGTGTTAAACTGATAAAATACAATAAACATCAAGTTTAACTGTAGCGAAACAAGCAATCCATTAGAAGAGTCAAGTAGAGCATGATATCTACTATCTTGTATGATTTAAAAAGTTTTTCATCAACTTTATCGCTGAGACTCAGCTTAATAAATAAACCACATCATCGAATCATCCATGTACTACGGGCCAAGGATATTCATGTAATCATCAATGGTCATGATTATACTGAATAATGCCTGGTCATAATCATACCAATAACTGTCCATCAATGCACTACGAGAAAATGAGGACTTTTATCACATCATTTATAACATTATGGGTCATGATTATACTGAATGATCCCTAGTCATAATCATACCAATCAACAGTCCATCTATGCACGTAAGCCAAATATGACTTTTATCATAATATAAGCATGAGGATGATGACAATGATATAAGAATTCAATTAAAAGAAAGCAAATGATAAATTTTTAAAGATTTATAATTTAATTTATCCAGAATTCAATAATGATCAAATTGCCAACATGATACTGCTTTGTGAAGTAAAATTCAAGAATGATATTGTATCAAAAATAATTTGGACCGAAAAGAAATCAATTTTTGTCATGAATAGTACTTCGGGTGAATAGTATCCTGTGAATAGTACCCATGAATGATACTTTATAAATAGTACCGTATAAATGAATAGTACTCATGGACAGTACACCCGCATAAAAAGCTTAAAATTTAACAAGAATGTGCAAAAAATATCCTTGTGAAACGATACTAGATGAAGCGCAAATTTCAAGGATATTCTACTAATTTCACAGAGTATAGAAGCAATTCTTTAATAGAATGAGGGTATAATCAGGAATATGAGACGAAATAATATTACTCACATACTACAGAGTATGGATGAAAATATTATTCCTTATGAATACTGAACAAAAATAATATCCCTTACCTCAAAAGAAGACTAGATACTGGAATAGTGAGGTAGCAAACTTCTCTTCTTCTTTCTCTCTATAGCTTCTCTCTCTATAGCTTCTCTCTTTATAATTGCTCGTGTGAGTCTTAGTGAATTGGTGAGAATGAAAGAAGAATGAGCTTCTATTTATAAGAAAATATAGTTTGGATAATTGCACATTTTGGGGCTCGAAATATTACAGTATAATACCTTCATCTTTTCCTTCATTTTTAATTTAGTCCTACAAGTATTATCAAACTTGCACCACCTCCCCTAATAGTACATCATGTGAATCAATAGTACATTCATGTGAATCAATAGTTATATACATGTGAAAAAATAGTTACAGTATAGTACCTTCATCTATATCTTTATTTTTAATTTAGTCATGCAAGTATTATCAATCTTGCACCACCTCCCCTAATAGTACATGCATGTGAATCAATAGTACACATATATGAACAAATAGTTATAAGCATGTGAATTAATAGCAATTAATTGCTCATTTATCCGATTAATTACCCGATTGGTCAATATAACCTCCAAAAATTAATTATTATTGAAATAAATGTCGATTTCCACTAACACTAATAATCCCAACACAATGGAACTATCAATTTCATCTTTAATCAACACGAACTTATTCATCATTAATATTATAACTCGCAATATTTAACAACTAGATCATTCCCAGGAAAGAGGGGGCTTTCCGATAAGGATTTCTCCCTATTAGCGCGCAATTAGGTGACCAAACCTCTCCTCGACAGAACTTTCCAGACATTGTCAATATTGAAAATATTAATATGAATAACTTTGTCATCTCAATTATTAATTTAATAATATAAAATATTGATACTGTGACAATAATTGAATCAATAATATGAGAGATATTATCGCAAAGAATTATTGTAGCAATAATTAGTATAACCGAGTGACTTCTCACGTAAGCATCAATAATCAATATAGTGTACTAATATGCAACCACATGCCATTCATCGTACTTTTACCACCGTAGTTCAACGGTTTAACGGTAAAACTTTCGTAGTTATTTTTATAAAAAGAGAATTACATCATTTTCTAACTACGATAATACTTACATTGTGGGGTCCACAATGATTGTGCTTGCGTCTGAATATTCCTTGTTAAAACGAATATTCCCCGACCAATCGAATATTATATAACCACTTGCTTACTTTGTAAAATTTGTAAATATTACCCACAACTATAACATTATATCAAATCCATACCATAATATTCAAAAATATATTTCAAGAAAAATTAGTCTTTATTCATAAAAGTTGGGGTCTTACAACCTCCCCTTCTTATGAAATTTCATCCTCGAAATTAGGGTGCATACCCGGTATGTCGAAGAGGTGAGGATACCTTGAATTCATTTTAGATTCTAACTCCCAGGTCATTTCCTTAACATCGTGGTTTCTCCACAAAACTTTGACTTGAGGTATAACCTTGGAGCGTAGCAAATGATCCTTCTTATCCAAGATTTTAATAGGTACCTCTTCATACGTTAAATCTTCGGCTATCTCGTCCGGTTCTAATTCAGTAATGTGGTTCGAGTCTTTCACATATTTACATAACATAGATATCTGAAAAATGTTATGAACACGAGACATAATTGGAGGTAAGGCGAGTCTATAGGCCACAGTTCCTACTCGATCGAGGATTACAAATGGGACAATGATTCGAGGATTGAGCTTTCCTCTCTTTCCAAATCTCGTAACTCCTTTCTATGGAGCAACACGTAACAACACATAATCTCCAATATTGAATTCCACGTCCTTTCGATGAAGATCAGCATAACTCTTTTGTCGATCTTGTGAGGTTTTTATACGTTGTCGGATCATTTGAATCTTTTCCGTAGTCATACGTACCAAATCCGGTCCTAATAAAGTTATTTCACCCACCTCATCCCAGCATACTAGAGAACGACACTTTCTTCTATACAACGCCTCAAATGGAGCCATGCCAATACTTGCTTGATAACTGTTGTTGTAGGAAAACTCCACTAATGGTAAGAACTTGTCCCAACTTCCTTTAAAGTCAAAGACACAGAGTCTTAATAAATCTTCAAGAGTTTGAATATTCCTCTCCGACTGCCCGTCCGTTTGAGGATGATATGCCAAACTAAATCGTAAATCCGTGCCCATAGCTTTTTGCAAACTAACCCAAAATTTTGAAGTGAATCTTGGGTCTCGATCAGAAACTATGGATACTGGCATACCATGCAATCTTATAATCTCGTTTATGTACATATGAACAAGACGTTCAAGTGTATAAGTTTCTCGTATCGGTAAGAATAAGCAGACTTGGTCAATCTATCAACAATGACCCAAATTGCATCTATGCCTTGAGAAACCTTGGGAAGACCAGTAAAGAAATCCATAGTAATATTCTCCCACTTCTATTCTAGAATTTCAAGTGGTTGCAATGGACCTCTTGGCACTTGATGCTCCGTATTGACTCGTTGACAAGTTAGACACCTTGAGATAAACCCCGCTATCTCTCTCTTTATATTGCTCCACCAAAATGTATATCGAAGATCACGATACATTTTGGTACTCTCAGGATGGATTACAAATGGTGTGTTGTGCGCCTCCATCATGATTTTATAATTCAAGTCTGAATCGTTAGGAACACAAAGTCTGGAGTTGACTAGAAGTATTCATTCTTCATCAATTCTTGCTTCCGAAATAGAACCTTCTTGCACTTTCTTCCTCATACACATCAGCTCTAGGTCTGTAGCTTTAGCATCTTTAACTTTATCGATCAAAGTCGGTTCTACTCGTATATTTGCCATCATCACATGGGTCCCTGGAGTCTTTAACTCTATTTCCATCCTTTGTAAGTCATACAAAATGGGCCTTTGCGTTGATAATATCGCACTCATACCCGCATATGATCTTCTACTCAATGCGTCAGCAACTACGTTCGCTTTTCTAGGATGGTATTGAATGGTATGATCATAATCTTTCAATAGCTTAAGCCATCGTCGTTGCCGCATGTTGAGTTCCTTTTGAGTAAAGAAATATTTGAGGCTTTTATGATCCGTATAGATCTCCACCTTCTCTCTATACAGGTAATGCCTCTAAATCTTAAGCGCAAAAACGATAGCTGTCAACTCTAGATCATGAGTAGGATAATTCCTCTCATATTCTTTGAGTTATCGTGAGGCATAAGCTATGACTTTCCCATGTTGCATAAGAACACATCCTAAACCTTTTCACGAAGCATCATTAGATATGAAAAATCCTCTGAACCCGGATGGTATTGTCGAACAGTCTTTGAAATGAGTCTCCTCTTGAGTTCTTGAAAACTCTTCTCACATTCTTCGCTCCAACTGAAGTTTCTATCTTTCTGAGTCAGCTGAGTTAATGGAGTAGCAATTCGAGAAAACCTTCTCCTAGATCTCTCGATAATAACCAATGACTAAGCCGAAAAGCTATGTACTTCGGTCACTAACTTAGGTTGCTCCCAGCTTTGAATTGCTTCAATCTTTGTTGGGTCAACAGATATTCCATGATTTGATATCACATGCCCAAGGAATGCTACTTCCTCAAGCAAGAACTCGCATTTCTTCAACTTGACATATAGCTTGTTTTCACGAAGCTTTTGAAGTATCAGCCTCAAGTGTTGCTCATGATCATCACGACTTTTGGAATAAATGAGGATGTCATCAATAAAGACAACCATAAAGTGATCCAAATATTCTTGAATACTCGGTTCATCATATCCATGAAGGCAGCAGGAGCATGAGTCAATCCAAAAGACATAACTAGGAATTCGTAATGCCCGTACCGAGTTCTAAAAGCAGTCTTTGGAATGTCATCAGTTTTAATCTTTAATTGATGATATTCTAAATGAAGATCCATCTTTGAAAAGAATTTGGCACCTTGCAACTGGTCAAATAGATCATCAATACGAGGTAACGGGTACCTATTTTTGATGGTGACATAATTCAACTCCCGATAATCAATACAAAGTCGAATACTTCCATCTTTATTCTTCACGAATAGAACAGGAGCACCCCAAGGAGACGTACTAGGACGAATGAAACCAATGTCTAACAATTCCTGTAGTTGGGTTTTTAACTCCTGAAGTTCAATAGGAGCCATTCGATATGGGTCTTTGGAAATGGGTTTTGTACTGGATTCAAGGTCGATACAAAATTCAATTTCACGCTCTGGGGGTAGGCCAAGAAGTTCTTCAGGGAATACGTCAGTAAATTTATTAACAATAGAAATATCATTCAAATTTGACGTATTTTTATTTAAATCCGTGACATGGGCTAAGAAAGCTTGACATCCATGAATAGCTTTATGGCTTAATATCACAGTGATTGACTTTAGTGGTTTGGTTGCTTGAATTCGCATAATAGGTTGGTTAGGAATATGAAAGCTAACAACCTTATAAAAATAATCCATTTTAGCATGATGAGTAGTTAACCAATCAATCCCTAAAATCACATCAAATGCAAGTATTTTCAAATAGATAAGATCGATAGGTAATGTTCTGTTACCGATTTGAATCAAACAAGACTTATAAACAGTGGATGTAATGAAGGTTTCTCCCAACGAAGTTTCAACAGATAAATCAAAGTCTAATTTCTCCGGAGTTAAATTTAAACGTTGAGCGCAAGTAGGAGAAATAAAAGAATGGGTAGAACCGGTATCAAATAAGGTATAGACTTCGCTAGAGTTTATGATTAGCTTACCCGTGATCACCTCGTTCGGATTCCTCTCTTTTTGGGAGGTTATGACAAACGCTCTCCCTTGAACTACCATTTTGTCTTATCTGGGATGCCCTTTGATGCCTCCATCCCAGCTGGACTTGACTTTGGTGCATGACAAAATCGGGCTAGGTTACCTTCTCTTCCACAATTGTAACATGCTTTGGACTGCTGCGTACAGTTTAAACTGATGTGTCCCTCCCCTCCGTATTTGTAATATACAATCGACGGTCGTTCTCCTTCTTTAACAATAGGTGTTTGTACTGACGTCTTTCCATCATTATTGAATCTCCTTTTCTTGAAATTTCCACTTGTATTATCTTGGCCATTATTACCACCAAAGTGGTTACCATTTCTGGCATGTTGATTCCCTCCACGTTTGTTGTCACCTCTTCGATGACTGCTACCACTGGTATTATCGACTTATCGGGTGCTCTCTCTTGGTTGGGTTGACTCATTATCGCGCTCCAATAACTGAGCCCTATTTATAACATCTAAATACAAACACAGTTTGTGAGAGATAAGATATTGATGTATCACGGGTTTCAAATCTCTTAGAAATATCCGCGTCATTCTCTCCTCATTATCAACCAAGTGTGACACAAACCGGGACAACTTGGCAAACTTAGCTTCGTACTGCGATACAGTCATATTTTTTTGCTCTAGTTTGATGAAATCCACTTCCTTCATGTGATGAATACTTTCGAGAAAGTACTTGTCGTTGAACAGTTCTTGGAACTTCTCCCAAGACATCTTTAGTGTGGCAGGCTGAGTACGCTTTACAGATTTCCACCAATAATCTGCCTCTCCTCGCAACATGAAGGTGGCAAAGGAAACCTTTTGCTCCTCGAAGCATCCCAAGACATCAAATATCTTGGTGATCTGCTTTATCCACGTCTCCGCCTTAAGTGGTTTTGGCTCTCCCAAAAACTCTGGTGGTCCCAGCTCCTTGAACTACTTAGCGGTGACCATCCGAGAGTTGCCAGTGTTTCCACCTGTATTTTGAACAGGAGCCATTTTTACCTGATGTTGCATAAATTGCATAAAGCCTCTGAACATCCCATCGTTCATCATTTGATTGGTGTTGTTGTTTACCTGAGGATTATTGTCTTCCTGTTGCACATTATCCTGGGTATTAATCGTTGGTGACTCAATGGTCTCATGTGCTTCATTGCTGATCTCAACATTTTCAGATGTCATTTTTAAACAATACCACAAAACAAGGGTTAATTAACATGTCACATATTATCCCTATACTCTGACCGACCAATTAAATACCAAATAACTTAGGTAGGTCATACTAGCAAAGGAATTCCCCATCTCCCCCCTCCTAGTTCTTGTCTCACATCTCAGCCAGGGAACATATCCCTAAGCTTTGATACCAAATGTGACGCCCCCAAAATAGGTATGCATCACCCATCTTGAGTCGCCAAATACATGGTATAGAAATCAAATACAAACTTCTTTAATACAACTGTCGTGTAAAAATACAACAAAACATAGCTGAGTTTTTACATGAATATTATCTTCTAGACAATATCCAAACTTAAATTCAATCCTCATTACATTTATTATCACACTAAGTATTGAGGACTGCTAAAACAACCATCTCAGACCATCACTCCGTTCCCCGACTAGTCCCGGCTACGTTCTCATTTCCTGAAGAGAACAATGAAAGAAAAAGGGCGAGCTCAACTAGCCCAACAAGAAATATTATGACTAAGATAATGCAGAATAAATTATTGTCGACGTCGGGATTTTTAGTGTCCCTTTTCATTACTTGTTCTTTGGTGTTCTCATGTTAATGTGAGATTTGTTTGAAAAAACAAGTGAAAAAGGTTCGACATGGATAATGTCGACAATTTGACTTTAAGAGTCGCCAGTTGGTGTATTTAACTGGTTTCACCAACGCAACCGAAAAAGGTTTGCACATTGACCCAGTGATGTGACACTACTAAACGGGTCTGTGAAATCGATATTCATTTAGGTTTGAGGGCTTGATTATGCGGAGGGAAGGTGTTAGGCACCCCCCGACATCCGTGTTGCCACGGTGACCACCACTTTTCAAAGAAACTATTATATGAATGTGTGTGTGTGTGTGTGTGGATCAATGTGCAATTATTTGGAAGTAGTGACGTACCTCGTTCGCACCTATATACATAGGGTTTGAATTTATGAAAAATTCAATTTTAAACAGGATATAGCAATGAGGTTTTGTAAAAAGAGGTTTTTCAAACCATGTGCTCAATAGTAATTGAGGCCTTTGATACTTCCATTTTATTATTAAATGTTCGGCTTGTTTGATTTTATTTTCGAGATGCGAAGCATCTTCAAGAAAATAATATACAGCAGTGCCGAACTCCTCATGGGCATGACAGCCATCCAAGGAAATTCAGACATTGTAAAATAACGTACAAGCTGCTCACAGCTGAAAAAGGTCCATTATGGGAACCGAATCTAGATTCAGTAAACTGAATCTGTGATCACATGATTCATAGGCTCACATGATACTGCAGTTTATATGGAAAGCGATGGCGATTATATATATAAAAAGTCAGTAATATATATATATGAGACTTGATCAACCACCACGAAGCAACTCCATGGGGGATTGGAAATGTAAATATATAAAAGCGGTAAATATATATATATGGACATGATCAACCACCACGAAGTAAACTCCAGGTGGGACAAAATGTAAATAAAGCTGTAAAAGCGATCAACTGTCACGAAGTAAACTCCAGGCAGGACGGAATGTAAATAAGGCTATAAAAGCCATCAACTGCCATGAAGTAAACTCCAGGTAGGACGAAATATAAATATATATATATATATAAAAGCAGTAAACACACCGGATGTAAATCCAGGCTCATCGGATATGTCCGACAATAATTATATATATGAGTATATATATATATATATATATATATATATATATATATATATAAGCAAATAAACGCTCCAGACATAAGTCTAGGCTCAATCGAGGCATAACTCGATAATGTTAGTCCATATATAAAATATATACATATATATAAGTATATATATAAAGACAGAAATGAAAACCACGGGCCGAAGTCCGGGCAAACGCACACAACACGACTCTCAATGTGTATAACAGTGTGTGCTAATATGGAAAGAAGGCTTTATAGAATGTAAGAAGGCTTACAGTGGGCTGCCAAAGTATACTTCTATGACTCTATGTGGATAAACACTCAGCTCCCGCTGGATAAAAGTGTAGCTATATGTGAGCTAACAGGTGTTTAAACTGAGGAAACACTCAATATGGGTGTATACAGAGTAAATTGGACAGGGCTTCCTTGCCTTTTCTCTCTCTTCCCTCTTCTCAAATGGCTAATCCCAAGGTCTATATTTATAGACTGATGGCCACAGGTACACCTGAGGCAACCGCGATTATACCTGCGGCTGGTCGTGGTGCATCCGGGCCCCCCTGTTTTGTCGTCTCAAAGTACGTGCACTCGTGCACTGTAATGTCCGCTCGAACTTGCAGAACTTCAATCCGAGCATCCGAACGAGTTATATGTGACCTTCTTCGGACCGCTTGTGTCGAGAGTTACACAATGACATGGATTTAGAGGTTGTACAAAGTCAGGAAGAGGGGTCTATGCCCATGGTCTTCAAGCTTCAAATTCTATCCAAGGTACTGTCATACGTAATAGTCACTCGGGATTGTAACTCCTCGGTTCTTGTGGGACATTGTTGGATGTATGTATGTATGAAGTGTTTAGATGACGCGCAGGTGTTGAAGGGGGCAAGATGACATTTGACTCTTTACCGGGGTTATCGTCGGTTTGAGTTGAAAGCAGACGTTGCTCAGGGTTACATCTGAGATTGGACTACTTGTTGGTATGCTGCGATATCATCTTGTGAGAGAGAACGTTGAATCGGTAAGATGACGTTTGACTCCTCACTAGGGTTATCGCCGATTTGAGCTGAAAGCAGACGTTGCTCAGGGTTACATCTGAGATTGGATTACTTGTTTGTATGCCACAATGTCATCTGTGGGAGAACCTGTCTTCCCGGTGTTAGCTCCAGGTCGGAGGTATGAGCGCCTCGGCAGGATGTCTGAGCTTGAAGCTGATAGCATGCATTTGAAATAAGCATTTTCAGAGTTATCGTCGGAACTGCAACAACACTCCTTGGGGTTATTGCCAAGGACAAAACTCGGGGTTATCTCCGAGGTTGGAAATGATCCTTCTGGTGTGTGTTCTGGGGTTGGAAATGATGTTCCCAGTGTGTGTCCTAGGTTTCAAGCTTGAACTTCCGGTAGTATCCGGAATGGATGTAAGCTATCTTCTAGGGTTATCTCCGAAGATCGATCCCCCTCCCGCAATGTCGATGTGAGCGTGCGAGAAAATTTTGAGTGTCTATAGATTCCCCTCTTTATCATATTCATACAATGCAAGGCATGGATAGGATAAAGAATCCTAGACACTTGAAATGCAAGTAAGGTAAACATGATGCTATATGCAGCAATATGATGCAAATGTACGATGCATGATTGTCAAGTAATCCTGTTGGGATGACAATTAGTGATGGCTTGGACATGCGATCCAAGTCTTCAAGAATGTTGACGTTGGGGATATCACCAAAGTCTTGAATCCTAGATAGTGGCTTATATTCCATAGAGGTGCCTCTTATGTATAAGAGATCTGTGGGGATAAAGCTTTGTCTATTTGAGGATGTGTATAACATATTTCCTCATTACATTGAGATTCTTGCCAACATGCATCATTTGTTAGGGTTGCCTGACCTTCATTGATGTGTGTATCACCGGATAGATCCCTGTTGGGTGCATTGTCAAGGTTGCTTGACCTTCATTGATGTATGTGTCAATGGTTGCATTGCGTTGTAACCCCCACCGGGGATACTTGGATGAACTGCTTTGATGGGTTTACTTTCCATCGACTGACATGACGTCAAGGTTGCTTGACCTTCATTGATGTGTGTATCAATGGTTGCATTGCGTTGTAACCCCCTCCGGGGATACTTGGATGAACTGCTTCGATGGGTTTACTTGCCATCGGCTAACATGACGCCAAGGTTGCTTGACCTTCATTGATGTGTGTATCAATGGTTCTATTGCGTTGTAACCCCCACCGGGGATACTTGGATGATTGAAAGACGTGCGTTGTGACCCCCGTCGGGGATACGCAATCATTTGATAACTTCAGCGTTGTAACCCCCGCCGGGGAGGATTAGCATTTCATGGCTTGGCGTTGTAACCCCCTGATGAGTGAGTTTTATACCCATGAATTGGATACATTCGGGCTTAATTTATTGTTGTTCTTAAGTCTTTTAGGAAGTTTTTATGTGTTTGTGTCTATTCAAGCATGTTTTATATTGTTTTGTAGGATTTGGGACAAAAGTTACATGGATCGATGTTTGGGGTGGCTAGATTCGCGTTTTCGGCTTGCCATTTACACAGCAGTCACTTCAGAGCCAATTTTAGTATCGCTCCTGACATTATTTCGACAAATTTCAAGAATGAAAGTTGTAGATCTACTTCTCCTCTTTCCGGAACATCTTGAATCATCAAAATCGGAGTTCGGACGAAGAAGTTATGGCCATTTTCCCAAAGGACGCTTGAGCAGAGAAAATGTCGATTTTGGGCCAGCCGTCGGGCGCCCATTTTAGCCTATGCCCAGCGCCGGCGCTAGGGCGAACTCGGCATGCCGTTGCCAGTATTTGGGCGCTAGGGGAAGGGTTTGGTGCGGCCTGGACGCGTTTTTGGGCGAATTTTGACACCTTTTTGACTCCAAATAGGATTGGGTTTGTTCCTAAACTAAAAATTGGACTTGTAACCTATAAATACATGATGTAAGGCATAAAATAAAGGGAGATTACATAGCTTAGCCTAGATTAAACACTCCTTTAGATTAGAAAATAACCCTAGTTCTTATTAGTTTTGGAGATTGAAGCAACTTGGAGACCATTGAAGATCAAGAAGCAAGAAGCGAGAGGGAGCATCGATTCTTTGACAACAGATTCTATTCTCTTCTCTCATCTTACTTTTATCTTTTGATGTCTATTCAACAGGTGGATTCTTGATTTTAATTCATTAATTATGAACTAACTATTTTTGAGATTTCAATTGAACTTTTTATGGCTATGAACTAGTTATTCATTATATTCTAATTATTTATGTTAAAGTGAGTTGTTTATCTTGTCTTGTGCTTATTGCTTATTTATTTGATCAGTAATTACTTTGTTACTCTAGAAGGAATTGGAAGAGGAATTCTAGGGTTAGAACTGGGCATGATATCATGTGACTTAGTTATTTGCACAGTGAATAATTAGGTTTGTGAATAGAATGGAAATATCTTTTTGCCGCATGTAACACATAAGGAATTGGGATTATGTGAGTTTAATTCAATTGTTTTGCATAGGAATATAGCAAGATTAATCTGGATTAAATAGAAGGCAATTGATCACTTGGAAAAGGACTTTTGGCATTTTAGAATTCTTGTTAACAATTCAGTAGGCATAATAATTGGGATAATTGGATAATTGATTTATAATTCATAATTGGGGATATTGAAGTCTTAATCTTTATTTATTTGAATTCATTCGTTAAAATCTTAGTTTTAATTAGTTAATTTAGTTTTCTTAATTAGAAAAAACACGATTTGAGATTGTTTAAATAAAATTAGTTTGGTTAAGAATTAGTACTTGGTGATTTTTATTAAATAATTCCTCGTGGGAACGATACTCTACTTTCACTTTATTACTTGTTGACCGTGTATACTTGCACGTATTCATTGATTGCAAAATCGATCAACACCCCCGCCGGGGAAGTTTAGGGTTGTGACCCTACAATGATGGCCTCGGACCTTTGTGAGGTATTGCCGAGCATGATCTGTGAAAGTTGAGATCATTGGTATAGTATACCGTGAATTCAGGCGAATACCAATGAGATGGCGGGAATTCAATTTCGACCGTGTATGAAACCGAGGATTCCAGTTATTTCGCTTCAATCACAGAGCATTTTATTCTGATTTGGCCTTTTTAGCTTGTGAGACCTCCTTAGAAACTCTAACTGGAGCGAGCCAGAGGTGTGGGACCCATGTAGGAGTGTTGCAGGTACATCTACAGCAGTCGCAGGTTGACCTGCGGCCAACTGTGGCTATGTAAAGCCCAAAGGTTCTTTCATAAGTCATTTTCAAGCTGCACTGCGAAGGAAATCTGAGAGCTCTTCTTTAGATCTGCTGAGTTCGGGCAACTTTCTGCATATTCTGCCACCGTACAAGCGTTCTTCACTGTCCTGGTAACATATGCATGTATTTTTTTTCCAATTTCTATCCGTTGGAAAATGACTTATCACATGAAATGCATTTAGACACATAGTATTGAATATGCATGCTAATATGACTTGATAAAAAATATTCAACATAGCAAATGTTAGTATTAAACCATGCTGAACATGATGATGTGAAAAAATTTGACTTTTGAAACAGTCAAATTGGCACCTTTTACTGTCATTTCTTATCCTATCTGAGGACAAATGAGTAAAGGTAGAGAAGCAAAACAATCCTGGTAATTAGACTACACTTACGGATTTTTTACTGTGATGATAATGCATGTAGGATGTATATGACTGTGTACAGGTGTGCTACTTAATGGCCACCTAGTCATGCCTATGTGCATGTGGATAGTCCCATTTACAAAGGGGCTATGGCAAAATTTTCCAAAATGTAGGTATTGGATA
Source organism: Panax ginseng (assembly GCA_020205605.1). Taxonomy (NCBI): domain Eukaryota; kingdom Viridiplantae; phylum Streptophyta; class Magnoliopsida; order Apiales; family Araliaceae; genus Panax; species Panax ginseng. Next base: position 54,009,221 of record CM035139.1, read on the forward strand.
GTCATGCATTTTTAACTCTACTGTAGAAGTATGTTAAAACAATGCATGCATGCATGTAATCATAAAATGTATTTTGAAAGGCTCCAGGTAAGAATTTACCACACCCTTTTTGAGGTGATTTGGAGATTTGTTGTCCAGATATTATGGATCCGGATCAGCCGAGTAGTTCCCGTAGGACTACTTCTGGTGTACGGAGGAGGGCTTCTGAAGAGCCTCAACGTCGGTCTGTCAGACAGCCTCATCATTTGGTGGAGGCGGTGATACGTCCTATTCGGGTTGAAGTGCCGAATGTCAAGGATGAGGAGGAGGATGTACCAATAGAGGTTCCTGCTCCTGCTGTACGTGTTTCCCGTAGGGAATTACCAGGTGTTCAAGTGGCGAACCCAGATCTTTTGGGTGACTTGAGTAGGCATCCTTCAGTATACCTACATGCAAATGAGGTATGAAGTTAGATCTTTAATCTTCCTTATTTCCAATTGATGAGGAGTCAAGGATTCTGATGTTGATCTGCATTTGATGTAGATTCCCGGCTTCACACAGCCTCGAGGGAACTGGTTTAACATCCACTCTATGTACCAGGCTTTGCATGATGACTATAGAGAGATTGTACATGGCTGGGGATTTGGGATGTTCTTCTCCATTCTTCCCCGTCGCTGTCCCTGGGGTTACCTCAGGGCATTGTCTGAGGTGATGATGACGTCGATGGATTGGCGGTTTATCACAGGTATGGAGTTTGAGGGATCCAAAGGCCTTGCATTACGGATATTACCCCTACCGCCACGATCCTTGTTAGGAGTTTTACGGAGGCGCCAAGGCGGGCTGCTCAGTGCGGGTCCTTTGAGCGTAGATGGTATGAGCAGGCTGTTGAGTGAGCCCATACCCAATGATGTGAGAGTCAGGGATCACATTCTTCGGCGATTGTTCCTAATGATCATTAGGGGCTGCTTTATAGCAGATAATTCCTCTACGGTGTCCTTCTCTTTGATCAGCGCCACTCGACACGTGGACCGTATAGGAGAGTATGATTGGGGTTCCTACACCTTTGCCTACTTCCTCAGGGGAATGCGCATGCGATCGTAGGGCGTGGTTAGGATTCTACCCGTTTCTGCTGGTGAGTGTTTCTCTTGTCTTTTTTCATGTACAGGTTAAGAGTGTTGACTAATAGCAGATGTTGCCTTTATGTTGGCAGTTTTGGGTCTATGATAGGCTTCCTTGTTTGCGTCTAGTGAGCGTGCTAGGTTTAGATACCTATCCACGAGGACAGAGATGGCATCATTGCATACTGGCGGAGGTCCTTGTTGCTGAGGGTTTCACTCATTGTTTCCTACAGCTAGAGTTGTTGACAGCTGATGTCATCACATAGATTACCTACTCTGGAGAGCATTTGGGAGTTGGATTTGAGGATCGGTACCAATCGGAGTTAGTACGCCATTTCCACCTCGAAATTCCTCTCTTCACGATGGAGGATGGGAGCTCTATTTAGGAGCGCGTCTTATCGAGCACTACAGAAAGATTCGCATGCCAATCTTGCCTCCCCGCCAGTGTTATTGGCCTGCTTCGCATCACGGCCATTGACATCCCATTGATGGGGATTAACGGTTTTACATTGTCGAGGGGCCCGGGTCTCGTGGAGATGTTCCATATTGGTGGATCCCTCGTACTATTGGAGCTCGAGACCGCCACACGCTTTATGGGGATATGGTTCCGAGATCCGTGATGATGACGGATTAGCTAGCTGTGTGAAGAGATCGACTCATGTGACATGATTGACCCGGCAATGGGCCCACACATCTTTTCATTCGGCATTTGGGCAGATATCCTTCAGAGGTAGATACTTTTGATCCTTCCAGCTCTGGCGCTGGCCCCTCAGGTGACCCATGTGGCTTTGCCGGAGCAGATCATCCCTTGTATAGGCCTGACATCCCTGTAGATAGAGATCTAGTGACTCAAGAGGAGTTACATCAGGTGGACAGGATCGATGATGTAGACATCGACACCATTGTCTTTTTCTGATGTATATTTCTCGCTATCTCTTTTGATAGGCCTCTGTTAGCTATTGGGTAGTTTTGCCCCATTCTCGATATATCTTTTGATAGGCCTCTGTTAGATGTTGGGTAGCTTCGCCCCATTTCCCTGTATTTTATCTGTACAGAGATGTATTAGATGATGATATACTTAGGAATGTATGCACAGTTTTCCATTCCCTATATCATATTGCCATCTATTGTATCATGCATGTTATTATGTTTATGCATATGTATGTATGTCCAGAGATATTCAACATTGACCCTGGATGGTCTTATGACCCTACCGTCATGAATGTCTTCTTTGACGATTAGTCAGTATTGATCATACCCCACCATTTTGGTGGTATCTGTATCTTGCCATGGTATAATAGTATAGCACCATCGCATACGGTGATCGTAGATGATTTTTGCAAAGACATACTATGACCTGCTTGATGTTTCGAGTTCCCACAGATTTGTTGAGGTATGTTAGAGCATTGGGTATCGGAGAGGCGGTGTTTTTCGATTTGGGACCTGGGAGTTGACTCTACTTTGGAGGAGTATGCACGGTTGACGATCTTTGTCGGATGACCAGACCTTGCGTGCATATGGCTATCGGAGACATGAGCGATATTAGCTTCATGATTGTAAGACCGAATTTTATGAAATAAAAATATTCAATTTTTTTCTTATAATTATTATTCAAGAAATGGTTAAATTGATAAAAGTTTAAAGTTATGGGTGAATTATGCAAATTTTACAAAATACATGAAGTGGCTATAAAATATTCATTGTTGTCGGGGAATATTCGTTTGGTGGTGGAATATTCTTCGCTTGTCGGGAATATTCGTATTTACAACAAGTAGCCTTTTGTGGGCCCCATAATGTGAAGCGATTGGATGAAGAAAACGACAAATATAAGTTGTTTATAAATAATCTGGCGTAGTTATTCACAGATTAATCTTGTTAAAATACTCTTTGGTTTAAAACACAAGAAGACACTCGGTAATGCACCAATTATTGATTCTTACGTAAGAAGACACTACTCAATAATTGTTATAGTAATTACTGTTCAATATTTTATTTTATTGATTCAATAATTGCTGCATTGATATTTTATATTACTGTTGTTTCAATAAATTGTCATTACACAGTATTTTCCATTATCGGAGCAATAATTCATATTATTTGAATAATATTATTGGATAACATTATTGGCAATGTCTAGAAAGTTCTGTCTAAGGAGAGGTTTGGTCACCTAATTGCGCGCCAGTAAGGAGAAATTCTTATTGGAAAGCCCTCTTCCTCTGAGAATCGCACGATTGTCAATATTATGATTATATAATATTATCTGTGAATAATTAATTATTGATTTTTATGATGAGGAAAATATTCATTTTATATGGATATAGATGGAGAAAATTTTAATGTGAAAATTATTGAAAATTAATATTTTATCTTTTTCTCGATAAAATAATTCATTTAAATATATTATTATATTTTTAATAATATAATAATGGTGATATTTTTATAGTGAATGTGGGATATATGAGTATATGAGGAGGAGGAGTATTTTTGTTACCAAAATGTTTAAAACATGTTAAACATGTCTGTGGACCCCATTTCTTGATCAAATTTGATTATAACTGTAAAATCGCTTCGTTTGTGGATTTCTATTAATTTTGTTTGGAATTTAGAAAAACTTTCTTCTGTAAAGTTGTAGAGAATTGAATTTCTTATAAAAACACGCGAGATTCAATTTTCTGATAAAAGGGCTATTTATTATGAATTATTGAAGTTTGGATTAATTAATTATCATTTTTTGGAGTTTTAATTAATTAATTAAGAAAAACGTTTTTGACATGTTTGGGGGCATCTTTAACATGTGTTTGATGGTGAAAATTTGATTCTAGGCATGCGTAGAAGATTATATATATATATATATATATATATATATATATATATATATATATTAATATTTTAATAAATTTTCTTCTTTTGTTGTTAAGCAATTTTCTATAAATAGGTGCTTAGGTTATAATTGAAAATCACACCGAAATCAAGTTTTCTCTCTCTATATTATCGAGCGTATTCTTGTGAGTATTTTGAGTATACTTTGAGTATTGCTATACGGTGCAAGTTCGTTTCAAATATTCGATCCAATCTTTACTTTCTTTTGAGGTAAGGGATAATAAGGGATTTTAAGGGTTATTATTTCGAAATTCTTCTGGACCTTCAAAAATTCTGGAAAAATTTGAAATGATAATTTGATGAGTTTTGTTGATTGTGTCCAAAAATGACGATTTTTGGATGTATAGATTAGGAGTTATGGATTTTATGAGAAAAGACTATTTTAAAAGTAATTGCTTATAACTCCTTGTGATTAACTCCAAAATTAATGAAATTTTTATTATGAGTACATCTATATAATATTAGTATACCGTGTAAATTTCAGAATTTTTGGATAAAATTTTAATTTATGATAAATGTCTGAATATTCGGTGGTTTTGGCCATGTGAAAAATAGTAAATGAATTTTAAAAATTTTGAGAAAAATATATATTCAATATGGGACTATATTCTTCTAAATCCCAGAAAAGAAATATTTTTAAAACTGATTTGTTATTTTTCATGAAAATGTTCTAGTTATGAGTAAATGAATTAAATATGTTGTGTGAATTAAGAAAATTGGAAAATATGATTTTATGGCTTGAGAATTATATATGAGATATATGCATTTTTTGATGAGGGTTTTGGCTATTGGTGATGAGATCTTATGAGGTTGGCATTTTAAGATGATTAAATGCATTTATTAGTAAAGTGTAAACAATTAAAATAAATTGTTTATAAGTTTAAGAAATGATTAAAATATTGTGGTAGTATTAATAATATTAGATTATGAGATTATTAAGTGATTTATAACATTTTGATTAAGTTGTTATGAAATCATTGATTTATGAATCTTACTCTTGAGATTAAATCTATATGTTGATTATATTGTTTTTATATAACATTCTTATAACCCTAATGATGATATTTCTCTTTGACTTGAGTGTAAAGATGGATAGATTATTGGTATGATCGTGACTATAGGTTCTCTTTGGCCAAGAAGTGCAAAGTTGAATTGTTGGTAATCGGTATGATCATGACCATTGAATTTATAATTGAATATCTTTATCTTAAGTGCAAAGGTGAATTGATCAACATATATGGTTATAATTATGGTTTATATAAATTCTGAAATGATTATGTATTTCTTTGAGATATGAATATCTTTGGTCCGTAGTGCAAAGATGACTTGTTGATGAATATCTTTGGCCTGTAATGCAAAGATGAATTGTTGATGAATATCTTTGGGTCGTAGTGAAAAGATGACCTGTAGTTGAATATCTTTGGCCTGTAGTGCAAAGATGAACTGTTGATGAATATCTTTGACATGTAGTGCAAAGATGAACTGTTGATGAATATCTTTGGCCCGTAGTGCAAAGATGAATTTATTAGTATGATTATGAACAGGAACTGTGATTTGGTATAACCATGATCTTTGATATTTCAGGTAAAGACAAGTGATGAAAATTATCTTCGTCCCGAATGAGAAAAGGAATTTAGAACAACAATTACGATTATGAGTTATACATGTGATTGTGGATGAGGAATTGTTGATTGATGTTACGGGGATAAAACATTGTTGGTGGACTTTTAACATGGAGAAGATAATAGACTTTATAGTCTATTTGACTCTTCTAATGGATTGCTTCGTTCAATGCAACTATGGTTGAATTTTTTTTATCATCTACCATATGTTCTAAATCTCTGATTTATTATTGATGAAGGCTATTGATAATTTAATTATCTTTAGTCATGATATTTTTTTCGAGCTAGTTGTGTTGACCCTTTTCTTCTTCAATTCCTTTCGTGTAATAAAAGTGTAGCTGGGACAAGCGGGGAATAACAGGAATAGAACGGTGGTCTATAGATGTTGAGGGTGAGGTGAATTCAACTTTGGAAGGGTGTTTTGTCACTATTATACAAGATGTTTAATGACATACAACCTCGAGTCATCATAAGACAGGATTGTGCTCATCCACTTGCTGAGTATATCTACCAGCACTAAATATATAATCTTGGTGTTTGTTTGGAGTATAATACCCAATTAGAGACAGTGGAGATAATGATATGTCAAGAGAAAACTCACCATTGGGAAGAATATGATAGTAATCTTCTCGTTTTTCTTTAGGGTCTATTGGGTCATCCAAGGATAATTCTGTGGCCATATGATATCTATCATAACCTATACGCATGGCCTCCCATGTACGAAGGTTTCCTTGAGCACTTCCCAAAGATTCTAATTTCTAAAACAGTTTTTGACTATACCTTTATGTAAGGTGTCATTTGTGAGGTGTTGTCCACTATTGGGACATGTGTCACATTTGGTATATATTTGTATCCAAACTCACAAAGATATGTGTTGTTGTATTTTGCACGACAATTGTTGTAATAAAGTTGTAGTTATTTTCTGTACCATGTATTTGGTGACTCAGAATGGGTTGGATGGAATGGACCTATTTTGGGGTTGTTACAATGACCCTCACCGGATTAAGGCGTAGAGTGGTACAGGATGAGATTACATCCGGCTACGTGATATCCCAGAGTTTTTTGTTTGACAGATTTGGCTCTGAGGATAGTTATGCACGGCATTCCGGGGATTTCACCACATCGGAGGATCATTGGCGTTCATCCAGGGTGGATGTACTGCTTTTGTGGGAATTATCATACGTCTTCATGCTGCGGTACATGGATGAGCTGGATATCGGCGTCATTATGGCAATGAGAGCTCTCAAGGAGGGTCATACCATTGTACCGATGATCATTACAGAGACTCGAGGTCACTTACATCTTCTTTAGTACTTATCCGGCGAGAGTGTTTATGAGTAGCTTCGGTCATCTTTGTATGTGTGGTTTATGTCACACTTGAGACCGATTGGCACACTTAGACGGCAGGGGTTTTGTTTCACCCATGATATAGCCATGGCATACTCTTTTCAGCCTACGGAGTGTACAGATGTTGCATCGTGGTCAGCTTTTCTAGCAGGGATTAGGGATCTGTTTGCCATATTGCCGTGTTCGGGGCTTAGTTCACCCTACAGCTTCATTACTCATGCTCCGGGCATGGATTATCTCCCTCTGGCTGGATTGAGGGGTATGATTACTTACCATCCACTGGTCGTGATGTGTCAGTTTGATCAGTTTTAGGATTTTCACCCTTATGAGGGGGCAGTGAATCAGGGCTTCGCTTCACACCGTTTATCAACTGAGGACAGATCCAGGTTGTATGCCTGTTGGGATCAGCGAGAGCTGGCTGGATTTTTTGTCAGTCATCCAGGTTATTATGCAGAGTATTCTGCATGGATGGAGACAGAGACTGCATCGACTGCGGTAGTATCCACAGTGCAGGAGACTGATTCTGACAATGAGGAGTCTATAGAGGAGGCTGACATTCCCATCGATAACTTGATCATTGGGTCGCCAAAGATATGTGATGGATTCTCCCACCCCGAAAAGCCATCACATACCTAGTATTCAAAGACAAGATTTGGAGCAGAGAGCTTACATCCGATGACCTATGATAGAGATCGTGGCTAGGGTCGCGATGTTGATGACTCTTCTTGAGAGAGAGACCTTTCTGTTAGAGAGGGATGAGGTTAGATCAGCTAGGGATGCATTGATTGCGGAGCGGGATGCCGCATTATCTGCTAGGGATATGGCCATTGCAGACAGTACTTCAGTGAGATCCCAGATGACTGTCAGTCTTGTCGACATGAGTGCTTACATTGATGAGCATTATGCCACCATGCAGTTAGCTTCTGATCTGCTAGCTCGTGTAGATACCCTTGGGCAGGAGCTTACAGTGCTACCTCCATCTTCATAGAGGGATGCCATGTTAGATTTGATAGTCCGCATACACACAGATCTGTAGATAGCTTTGTATTTTCCTGCACAGACTAGCTTAGCCATTTTGTCATGTACATCACAGATGTATATATCAAACAGTATTATGTATGGCAAGGAAATATATTTTGATTCACTTCCCTTTTAGTTATGCCTTGATACTTGCTTGATATCTGCCTGTTTCTTCAGGGCCTTGTGATCTTGATGCATTTTGAACTTATCCTTGATAGGTGGACATTGAGACGTCGCAAGATCTCTCAGAATGGATCATTGATTTCTGTATATCCCTACCATCTTTGGTGTCTTGGGACTGGTATCTTTATGGAAAAGTGGAGAGGAGGGTGGTTTTTCCTCTATGAGATTTACCGTACCACAGATGGTCGCCAGTACTTCTATTTGTGAGAAGCCTAGTTAATTCCATCTCTTATGGGTTGGTATTGCTCTTTGAGGCACAATCGCAGCTTAGATGGTCACCGAATCTTCTATTTGTGAGAAGAGGTTGGGTAATTCCATCCCTTTGATCTGAAACTGATGAAATGTGGTGAATTAAAGGTTGATCCCACTACCGTGTGATAAGAATTTTTATTCTGGTAGGGGTTAGACTGAACCATGAATGGCTGCTTACGTACTCCTATTGAAGAGGAGATCAAGTCTGCGTAGTTCGAACCTAGTGTAAGAGGTTCAACGCTGAATGCGAAAGGCAGATAGGTGTAGAAATGTTTTTTGTTGTTTTTGTGAAGAAAGGGTAGAAATGTTTTTATTGTTTTTGTTGTTTATTACGACCGCCATATAGAATATGGTTGCCTCCACGTACCCAGTGTATCGGGAGATCGGTCGACATAGTTCGCCCTCGTGACTAATCGTAGCCAAATGTATGTAAATCCCATGTGCAGGCTATCTTCATGGGATAAGAAAGTTTAATCCCATAATGGGGATAAAGCGCGGTGTGGAAAAAGTTTGATCCGTCTTCGGGACAAACGCAAGCGTGAAAAGTTTAATCCGTCTTGGTGATAAACTCCAAGTGTGAAAGGTTCAATCCGCCTTCGGGATAAATCAAAATGGTATGAAAGGTTTGAAATGAAGTGAAACCAGGCTGCTGGTTTGAAGTGTATGTTTCCCTGAGGGGCAGAAGAGTATGTAGAAAGGAAAGTGTTCAAAACCGGAATGATTGGTGATTTGATGATCAACACTAGGATGTTTGTTTGATGGTAACCTCAGACATAGTACTGTTTCGCGGTGTCCGAGTTGATAAGCTGTGGAAATTCATTGACATCCATTCCCTGCAACCTGAGAGCACCTCCTGTCAATACCTCCTTGACAACAAATGGGCCTTCCCAGTTAGGAGCGAATTTTCCCTTAAAATGATCTTGGTTGTCAATGATCTTCTTCAAAACCAAGTCATGTTGTTTGAACTGTCGTACTCAAACTTTTTTGTTGTAGGATCGTGCGATCCTTTGTTGATATAACTGACCATGGAAGATAGTCATGGTTTACCTTTCGTCTATTAGAGACAATTGGTGATACCTGTCTTGTAACCATTGGTCTTCATCCAACTGAGCATCCATCAACACTCGGAGGGATTCCATTTCCACCTCTATGGGGAGCACTGCTTCCATCCCATAAGCTAATGAGTAGGGGGTTACCCCAGTGGAAGTACGCAAAGAAGTTCTTTAGGCTAATAAAGTTAGAGGCAATAGGTCAGGCCATCCTTTGTGATTGGCGGACATTTTCTGCATGATCTTTTTGATGATTTTATTAGCCACTTCAACAACACCATTCATCTTTGGACGGTAGATGACGGAGTTAAGGTGTTTGATGTGGAAATTTTTGCATAACTCCTCCATCATTTTGTTGTTGAGGTTCTTAGCATTGTCTAACACAATGACCTCTGGTTGTCCATATCGACAGACGACATTGTTTCTGATGAAAGAAATGACGACTTCTTTGGTAACCCTGGGGAAGTATGCTACTTCTACCCATTTGGTGAAGTAGTCGATCATAGTGAATATGAATCGATGTCCATTACTGGCTTTGGGCTCGATGGGCCCGATCACGTCCTTTCCCCACATTGAGAAGGGTCATGGCGAACTCATATTGTGGAGTTCCCTTGGAGAGGCGTGGATGGAATTTCCATGAATCTGGGATTGATAGCACCTCTTGACGTGATCATCACAATCAGCTTTGAGTGTAAGCCAATAATGCCCTGTTCTAAAGATCTTCTTGACAAGTAGGGGTCCGCTCATGTGAGGGCCACATACTCCACCATGGATCTCATCCATGAGTCTTTGAGCTTGGTCTTTATCCAAACATTTGAGGAGACCTAATCTTGTATCTCTTTTGTAGAGTGAATCTTCGCTCAGGTAGAATTTCATAGCCATTCGATGAATCCGCCTCTTCTCAGTTAGGCTCGCCTCAATGGGTATAGATCCATCTCGCAGATACTTCTTGATGTGCTGATACCAAGGGTTGTGGATGAGAGGTAGTTCATCCGATACTTCTCCAACATAATTCCCATAGACTGGGGCTTTTTGCAGAGAAAACGTGATGCTTGGCATGTTTTCATTATCAGATATATGAACCAAGGAGGCCAACGTTGCTAATGCATCCGCAAAATCATTCCTATTGCGAGGAATGTGTAGAAAGGAGATTTCTTCGAATTCCAAAGCCATCTGTAGAACTGGTCGATGGTAAGGCAGCAAATGTAATTCTTTGGTTTGATAGATTCTCATGGATTGTCTGATTACTAATTTGAGATCCCCAAAGACAGTTAACTGCCTGACGCCCATTGAACGGGCACGTTTTAGCCCCATGATACAACCTTCATACTCAGCTGTGTTGTTGGTGCTGACAAACTGCAATTTGACGACAACGGGATATTGCTCCCCCGTACCGCATACTAGAACTGCTCCAGCTCCAGAACCTTTTGCATTAACAGCTCCATCAAAATACATTTTCCATGTATGACATGTATCGTACTGATGTTGTTGCTGAACTGTCATTACCCCTTCATTGGGAAGTATGTTTCCAAGGGTTTGTAGTCCCCTGCAGGTGCGACGGCCAGTTGATCCGCAATTCCTTGACCTTTGACAAACTTTTGCGTCACAAAGACGATGTCAAATTGTTGTATGATCAACTGCCATCTGGACAGTCGACAATTCAGTATAGGCTTACTGAACACATACTTAAGAGGATCTACGCAGGATATGAGATGGGTTATGTGACCATGGAGGTAATGTTGTAACCTCATGGAAGCACATGCTAAAGCACAACAAGTCTTCTCAATCAGAGTGTACTTGTGTTCACTGATGCTGAATCTTTTGCTGAGATAATAGATAGCTCGTTCTTGGCCTCTATCGTCTTTTTGCACCAGCATACAGCCCATGGCATTGTCATTAATGGACATGTACATGAACAGGGGAACATCATCCCTGGGAGGTACCAAAATAGGAATGTTAATCAGCTGCTCTTTAATGGTAAGGAAGGCTTTCTGACACTCATCATTCCATTTTATGGAGGACTTCTTCCTTAACAGCATGAAGATTGGCTCACAGGTTGCTGTAAGTTGAGAAATGAACCTGCTAATGAAGTTGATTCTTCCAAAAAATCCCTATATTTCCTTCTCTGTCTGAGGAATGGGCATTTCCTTGATGGCCTGGATTTTGGTAGGATCCAGTTCAATCCCTTTGTGGCTGACTAGGAAACCTAGCAACTTACCTGACTTAACACCAAAGGCTCACTTGGCTGGATTCAACTTCAAGTTGTACTTACGCAACCTGTTGAAAAGTTTTCTGAGATGGTCTAAGTGGTCATCCTCCTTTCGGGATTTGACAATGATGTCATCCACGTAGATCTCTATCTCTTTGTGAATTAAATCATGGAAAAGAGCCATCATAGCTCGCTGATAGGTTTCCCTGGCATTGATGAGGCCGAATGACAACCGTCTGTAGCAAAAGGTTTCCCAAGGCGTGATGAAAGCAGTTTTCTCACGATCCTCCTCAGCGACCATAATTTGATGGTACCTCGCAAAGCAATCAGCAAAGGAGTACATGCCGTATTGAGCAGTATTGTCAATAAGAATGTGGATAAATGGCACGAGAAAGCTATCTTTAAGGCAAGCTTCGTTCAAATCCCGGTAATCCACGCAGACTCGCACCTTTCCTCCTGGTTTAGGTTCGGGAACAATGTTGGATATCCACTCCGGATATGTAGACACCATAATGATACTAGCTTGAAATTGTTTCACAATTTCTTCTTTAACCTTTAAACTCCACTCAGGTTTCAATCGCCTGAGTTTTTGCCTAACTGGCTTGAATCCTTCTTTAATGGGAAGGCGATGAAGAACAATGTCAGTGGACAAACCTACCATGTCTTCATGAGACCATGCAAACACATCCTGGAATTGGGTTAATAGTGCAACCATATCATTCCGTTGATTTGTGGTAAGGTCTGAACCAATTTGGATAAGCTTAGGGTTGTCTAAGGTTCTAAGATTGAAAGAAGTGGTTTGATTAAGATTGGGTTTGGGTTTGTCTGTGACCCATTCCTTAATCTCCTAAGGTGTCTCAATGTCCTCTTGGATGTCCATCAAGTCTGAGTCCAACTTTGCATCAAAGCTACAGCCCTTGTGGAGAGAAGGCACCTCATCAATAAAAGTGAGCACATCTAAATTCGAGTCCTGAAACAAAATATGCTTTCACTTAATATATGCAAATCGCTGATCGATCATACAAAAGTGTTAGCATGTACTTGATAAAATAACCTGCTAGTAATCAGAAAGGAAAGCAAGCAATTAAAGTTATCTACAGTGGGATTTTTCTGCCTATTTTACCCTCGTCGACCAATGCATGGAGTGTTGCTCTAATTGTTGAGGGCAAAGTCCTGATGGACTGCAGTGATGGAAGGATCATCATTGTCCTCCTTCTCATGAATGATAACCATGAAATCTGGGCAATCATCATCTGGGGTGTATCTATTTGTATGTTCATCATGAACAATGACGCGTATGCCTGTCATCATCAAGGCAATGTCATGTTTACATTTTCGTTCCTTTTCTTCCACTTTGGGATTAGGAACCAGCACCTCTTTAGCTTTGATAGGCACTGGTTTAGGAAACAGCATGGCCACAACATGGGCTGGCACCTTTACTGGAGACTGCATTAGCTCATGGGGTAAAGGTATAGAAAATCGCCGTCATAGTGTAAGCTTGAGGAACTGTTTGTGCTTATGAGGGATTCCTGTGGATCGAATCGCGTAATAGCCTAGTCCGGTTGTTCCAATTTAATTTGGACACTTGGATAGGGTGCTTAATACCGCTTATCTTTACCAAGCCCTTGTCCAAAGTTAATAACCCAATGACATCATTTCTTGAGTGGTAGACATAACCTCGGCGAAATCTGGTATGGGAAGTGACGCTCCAATAGAATGGTATTAAGGTGGTATTCACTTCCAGTAGTATGAAAAACCCGGCCGCTTCAACTTCCGAATTAAAGTGATGATTGGTAGAGTTCCTTGTTCGTGACATTCCTACCGCCGCTGATTGGCGACCGACTTTGTTGTTGATAATGTATTTGAGCTGTTGATGTAGCGTGGAGGGAACGGCTCCAGCCATGTGTATCCATGGTCTCCCCAATAGCAGGTTGTATCCTGAATCTATCTTGAGGACATGGAAGGATACATTGAATGTATTTGGACCAATCTCAATTGGCAATTCAATCTTTTCGACGGCATTTCTTCGGGATCCATCAAAAGTTTTGATAACCATATGGCTGCTTTGGATCCGCTTGAGATTGACATTCATCTTCACCAAAGTGGCATAAGGACAGATATTTAGAGATGAGCCTCCATCTATCAAAACTCCAGCTAGCATGTACCCGGAAGACAAAACCGCAATGTGCAATGGCTTGCGAATTTGCCTTTCTTCTAAGCGATATATCATCATCGATGAAGGATATCACATTGTTGTTGAAAATGTGATCAACCAAATGTTGAAATTTTTCCACATCCACCGATTTTGGTAAATAGGCTTCTTCCCAAAACCTTGATGAAAAATCTTCCATGATCCTCAAGAAGAAAACCAAGTCTAGTATAGATATCTGATGTGGAGCTTCTCGCAAGCTTAAAACCACTTTGGCTTCATTATGGCCCATAGTGCGGAGGAATTTTTCAATCTTCTCCATGGGAATCTTCCCTTTTGCTTCGCAAGTAGGTTTCATAACCCGTTGAGGAAGATACAGTGGATTTTCCCTCGACACTGTAGTAGTAGTAGTATGAGACATGGATCCTTCAGCTTTTCCATAATTCCATGGAACTTTGTGCAAGCTGACAACAGGATGTTGTGGTCTGAAAGGTAAAGAAATTGGCTCTGGTGCGGCCATTTTCAAAGGATTTTCAGCTCCTTTTAGTTGAATTGGTTGTATGGGAAATAATTTGACAGTCTCATCATCCACTTCGGATATAACTGCTACTGATCCCTTCCATTTGGTAGGACATGCATTCCCGCCCTTGAGTTGCACATTGTAATCATCTGCTATTTGCAGGACACCACTATCAATAAGATTCTAAATGAGATGGCAGAGTGCCCAGCATTCTTCTGTGCTGTGACCGCGAAAATGTGAATGATATTGACACACTTCATCAGAATTGGACCGTCTTGAGTGGGGATTGATTGGAGGCAGAAGGAAGGTAATTCTTCCTTCATTGATCAACATTTGCAATATCTCCTCCATAGATTGGCCAAGATAGGTAAATTCCCTTTGATTGGCAAAATCCCGAGGGGCTTTAGCATTGGCTCTCTTTGCAACCTTATCCGCCATAGCTTCTCTTTCTCAAGGTGGTGATGGATCATTCATAACAAAAGGAAGGAGATAGGCATGCTCCTGCCTGATTAATTGGCGTGTGACTTGATCTTTGGTGGGTCACCGCCTACGCGAATTGCTCAATTTGTTTGCAAAGAGCTTTCATCTTTCGTTCCATAGTGAACTAGAACTTTGCATAATCCCATCTGTCAACACCGTCTTTGAGGGTTTGGGATGATTCACCATTAGAATTGGAACTCTGTCCAGTGCTCCAACTGATCATGTTGACCTATTCTTCTTTGTGTTCAGGAAGAGGGTTGTCTTTCACATGAGGTTGATCTGTTTTGGTGACCACGATCTCACTGTTGTCTATTAAATCTTGGATCTTGTGTTTCAAGGCCCAACAATCTTGAGTATCATGTCCAGGTGCTCTGGCATGATAAGCACATTTCTGAGTAGCATTAAAACCCCTCCCATTAGGGTTGGCTGGCAGAAGAAGATGTGTAATTTTCTTCTGAGTAGTCAGAAGAGCAAGAATATTCTCGAGCGAGTCCTCTAAGGGTGTGAACGTTCGAGGATGCTTTACTTCTCCACCTTTAGGCAATGGAGGGTTTGAAGACTGTGCTTGAAAAGGGGAGTAGTTTCTCCTCTGTAGAGGCACACTTTGATTGCCTTTTTGACCTTGTAGTATCAAGGAAACCTCCTCTTTCTTTTCATGGACCCTCCGGGGGTTGTTTCCATAAGATCCGGACTGGATGTGCTCAGCAACAGCTTTAAGAGCGGCTAGGTCTTGAATTTTTCCAGACTTCAATCCCATTTCAGCCATCTCTCCGTGTTTGATCATTTTAGAGAATGGTTTGCCAATACCAGCTAAGACTCTCTCATAGAAAGGAGCTTCCTGTACATCTATTAACGTCATGACCATTTTGGATTCCGTCATGGAAGGAATAACTTGAGCAGCAAGGCTCCTCCACCTTTGAGCATACTCTCTGAAAGACTCATTAAACTGTTTCTTGACCTTGGTAATTTGGTACCGGTCAGGAGCCATCTGAGATTGAAAACTATATTGAGTGAGGAAGGCGTGAGCCAGCTCTTCCCAGCTATGGATCTTTGAGTTGTCTAATCTGGTATACCATGAACGGGTTTCTCCAGTTAGACTCTTCTGAAACAGCTACATTCTAAGCTTTTCATTTTCTACGTAAGACCCAAGTTCTCCAATGAACACTTTCAAATGTGTATAAGGATCCCCTAATCCGTCATATTTTTCAAAATCAGGGGTTTTAAATTTCTCTGGATAATGAACACCAGGGAAGATACAAAGGTCAGCATATGATACACTTCCATGTGTTCCAATCCCTTTGAGAACACAGATAGTTTCCTCCATTTGGAGTACTTTCTTCCTGATATCACCGGTGTCTGGATCTCCTTTGAGATGGGTGTTTTCAGGGTCTTTGTTGGTCGTATCCAACGAAGGTTCTAGATTTGTTTTATCTAGACCTTGTGTTCCTCCTTGTGTAGAGGATTCTGTATGTGGAGGGATTTTTGTACCCTGATTGGACTGATGCAATTCTTTAAGTAGAACAGCCAAATTTGTGATTTATTGACTTAATCCGTCAAATTCTTCTTGAGAAACAGGATTAGACTGGTCAGACGAAGACATGATTGGCTGTAGGCTCGTGGCCTTTTTGGATTTTGAGCGGGTAACAGGCCCAATGATTTCCCTACAAAAGACTTATGTAGTTTAGTCTTAGGGTAATATAAATGTTATCATAACATGTCCTTTTTAGGAATATGGTCCTGCAAAATCGGGTGTTAATTGATAACATGCATGCACATATAATCTTCATATTTTCCATTACATAAAGATGAACATGGAATAAAATTACAAGTAAATGCTTTTACAAGTAATTGAAAATGGAAAGCATGAAGAGACTTTCCTCTGCATTTGGTTTATCAGAGGTTGACCTATCTTAGGGTTTCTCTCGCGGCTTTTTGGCATAAAGGTTCCCAGATCATCGCAATCTACTTGACGGAAAGTTAATCCGGTTTTTCAACTGGAGCGAATCTGGGTGGTGCCTTTCCTGAGCCTCATTGGAATTATTCTTCCTATGAGTCCAGTAATCAAACACCGACAGGATAGCCTCCTGATGGAGGAACCACACAACATACATTCACATACAAC
Organism: Panax ginseng; assembly: GCA_020205605.1. Classification (NCBI taxonomy): domain Eukaryota; kingdom Viridiplantae; phylum Streptophyta; class Magnoliopsida; order Apiales; family Araliaceae; genus Panax; species Panax ginseng. Next base: position 54,026,151 of record CM035139.1, read on the forward strand.
GTGTCTCACCGTTTATACAAAATGATGGCATGTGCGAAGCACTAATATCGTAGATAGATATAGTATAGTGTAGTAAGTAAAAATGCATTCGTACACATTCATCATAAATGTAAATGCAACATTCACACACAGGCATATAACAATTTTGAAAATCTTGTAATAGCGGCTTAAGCCCTCTTACTGGAGTCCCCAGCAGAGTCGCCACTTGTCGACGTCGGGATTTTTAGTGTCCCTTTTCATTACTTGTTCTTTGGTGTTCTCATGTTAATGTGAGATTTATTTGAAAAAACAAGTGAAAAAGGTCCGACATGTATAATGTCGATGATTTAACTTTAAGAGTCGCCAGTTGGTGTATTTAACTGGTTGCACCAACGATGAATCGAAAAAGGTTTGCACATTGACCCGATGATGTGACACTCGCTAAATGGTCTCAGAAACCGAGATTCATTTGGGTCCGGGGGCTTGATTATGCGGGAGGGAAGGTGTTAGGCACTTCAACATCCGTGTTGCTACGGTGGCCGCCACTTTTCAAAGAAACTGTTATTATATGAATGTGTGTGTGTGTGTGTGTGGATCAATGTGAAATTATTTGGAAGTAGTGTTGTACTCGTTCGCACCTATATATAGGGGTTTGAATTTATGAAAATTCAGCTTTTAAATAGGATATAGCAATGAGGTTTTGTAAAAAGAGGTTTTTCAAACCTCATGCTTAATAGTAATTGAGGCCTTTGATACTTCCATTTTATTATTAAATGTTCAACTTGTTTGCTTTTATTTTTGAGATCTGAAGCATCTTGAGAAAATAATATACGATGATCTTAAACTCCTCATGGGCATGATAGCCATCCAAGGAAATTCGAGACATTGTAAAATAATGTACAAGTCTCCACAACTAAAAAAGGTCCATCATGGAATCAGAATCTAGATTCATGGTAAGAATCTATGATCACATGATTCCTAGGCTCATATGATACTGCAGTTTATATGGAAAGCAGTAAGCAGTTATATATATAAAAGCTATGAATATATATATATATATATATATATATATATATACAGACTTGATCAACCACCACGAAGCAACTCCAAGGGGGATCGGAAATGTAAATATATAAAAGCGGTAAATATATATATATATATGGACATGTGAAAGTAGTATGCACACAAGCCAATCATGTTTAATGATAAAGTATATACTTTGTAACAATCTTATTCATTTATTAATAAAAAGTATTAATTTATTAAAGGCTTTTAATTATCTACATAATACTGCTTTATAATATGTGATAAACACATAGTTTTAAGCAATGCTTTTAGAATAATGATGATCACTTTAATGAGATCTAAATTCTTAGAAAGCTTAAAACTAAAATAGTTCCCAATTGTTGGATTACTAAATTAGGGATTAGTAAATCCGGATAGATTAGTGCATACGTTGGTTGCTTATTGGATGAGGACGATTGTTCTCATGATCATTTATGTTGAGACACTAAAGCAAGTATATAGGTGCTTATTAGAGAATAAGTTCACTGAACGTGGCTCGCTAAGGAATACCTAATGGAGTTTTACTTGCCTATCAATAGGAATTCCTGTAGTGATAGTAGTACAAGTGATCCTTGGACTTGAGGTCATCATAGTATCTTGTGTATGATGAGTTATACTTTGACTTATTCCTTAAGACCCTTAGGGTATATCAAAGGGTATGCTTGGGTATAATAAGTCGTACATAGAGATAATGTATGATCAATAAAGAATCTACCACTTCTAGTAAAAGAAGAGAAATGTCCTATGTGATTCGATAAATGACAACCCTAGTAGTCCTTGGCGGAAAGCGTAATGAAATTAGAAAGGAGTTTCTAATTTGCATTATTTGGAGTTGTGCATTTAAGAGTCGAAATACATATAATTAAATAAAATAAGACTTGTGATAATTCCATGTCTTATATTTAATTGGGACATTGTATGGTGGAAGGATTGAATTGTCATTTTAACTATTTACTCAAAGGTTCTTTTATGATTAATGTTGAAATCTATATTATCTGAAAAGTCGTTGATCGCTAGGGAGGCTTATCCCTATTGTAGAATAAATATTATTTATTTAAATAATTTAATAATTTAATTTATTTATTTAAATAAGATTAGAATTGTTCTAATTGATTTATTTACAACCGGTTTAATATGGAGAACCTAAAGGGTCACACCATAAAAGGAAGAATAATTATTTAAGAAATTAATGGCATAATTATAATAATAAGTTAAGTATATTTAATTTAATCTATGGTGATAAAATAAATTAAATAGCTTAATATTTATTATTTAATATTTTAAAAATATTAAATATAAATTAATAAGAGGAGTCTTATTATTATTATTACTATTATTATTTTTTAATTTCTAAATGAGTTTAGGAATTAATTAATAAAAGTACTCTCAAATATCATAATAAGATTAGGAGGCTAATTAATTAAAAGAGTTTAATTAATTATTCCTAATAAGATTAAGAGCCTAATTAATTAAAGGAGTTTAATTAATTAAAATAAAACTCAATTCCTTACTTGTTAAGGAGGGTTGCCTACATCTATAAATAAGAGGAGTCTTATTATGGGTGAAGTCGTTGTTGACGTTTTCATAGAATACGTAATTCCAATAGTTGGGAGAATACACCCTTTTCTATGAGAGATAGAAAAACTAGGGTTTTGCCAAATACCCATCTTCTTGAATCCTTCTTCTTCCTTGGTGGATCACCTCTAGAGGCTAAACACTTGGGTGGCTAACGTTAATCAAAGGAAGGAACCAAACCCGGTGGATTTAAGTTGAACGCAAAAGGATTTCGAGGTGAACTTGTACCTGAGAAAGCTCGATCTTCAAGGGTATGATTTTTATTCTTTATCTTTTCGTTTAATTAATAATTGTGCATAAAGGATGATCCGGGTATATGGTTTGTAAAATTTTAAAACTCTGATTTTCAAGTTTTTGCTTTTTTTGTGCAATTTGATTGCGTTCATGAATATTACAAACCTAAGAGTGGTATCAGAGCCAAACCTTTATGCGAATTATTAATTATTTTAATTTGATATGTATATTGATATGTGTTTAGAATAATTTAATTGGGCATAATTTTATTGTATAAAATTTATTTTTAAAAAAAATCGTGAAAACATTTTTTTTCTCATTTCGATTCATCGCGACTTATCGTGACTTAAATCACCTGGCCGATTCATGTGACTTAGTCACCGGTTCATGTGTATGTTAAGCAACAGGAAAGGAATATATAAAAGGATTATGTTATATATATATATATATATATATATAATATTTTAGGCTAGAATAAGCCGAAGAATTACTAGATTGAGTATTCAGACTAGGGGAATTACAGATAATCTGATTATTAGCTTCTGCTTACCTCGATTGCCATGACCACGACCTCTACTGGTCATTCTTGCAAATATTCTCTTGTTAGAAAATCTGGTAAAGAATTCTGGTTTCCTTTGATATATTCAATATCAAAGTCAAATACTGATAAAATACTTTGCCAAGTTGCAAATATCTGTTTAGATGCTAAATTTTGAACATCCTTTTTAAATATCTGTTTTGCAGCTGAGCAATTAACTCTGATTAAAAAGTGTTGGTTTAAAAGATCATCCTAAAATTTTAAAACACATTTAACAATTGAAAGGCATTCTTTCTTTATAGTGGGGTAATTTAAAGAAGGTCCTTTCCAGACTCCTGAAGTAAAACGGATAAGATCCTCTTTTTTACTGTTAGGATTAAGTTGTTTTAAAAAACCACCATATCCTGTATTAGAAACATCAGTCTGAACAATCTTTTTCCATTCAGGATTTGGGAGAGATAAACAGGGTAACTGTTTGACCTTGCTTTTCATCATTTTTACGACAGCAGTATGTTCAGTAGTCCAAGGTAAAGGATTTTTCCGTAGACGAGTATACAAAATGGAAGCATCTTGGGAAAGATTCGGATAATAGTCACGAATAAAATTTAGACTTCCCAAAAATCTTTGTAGTTGATTAACATCTTTAATTTCATCCGGAAATTTAGATGCAAATTCAATACATCTATCAATTGGAATAATAGTTCCATTGGAAATATTATGTCCGAGAAATCTGATTTTTGTTTGGAAAAGTTTCATTTTAGGAGCAGAAACCACCAAACCATTTTTTATAATAACATTTTTAAAAATATTTAAATGTTTTATGTGTTGTTCAATAGATGAAGAGAAAATTAAGACATCATCAATATAGCAAATAATAAATTCAGTAAAAGGATTGAAAATATCATTCATGATATGTTGAAATTCTGAAGGTCCATTTTTTACACCAAATGGAAGAACATTCCATTCATAGTGACCAAAAGGAACTGTAAAAGCAGTTTTATAAGTATTCTGTTCTCTAATTTGAATTTGCCAAAATCCTGATTTCATGTCAAATTTAGAGAAAATAGTGGGCATCATGAAGCCTGTCAAGAAGGTCCTTCTTATTCGGAATTGGATATCTAATCCATTGAAGGGCTTCATTAAGCGGTTTATAATTGATAACAAGACGTGGAGTTCCTCGTTCAATTTCTCGAATTTTATTAACATAGAAGGTTATGCGGACTCGGGGAGAAGTACTAAAGCTTAATTAAATTTTTCTGTTGAAGAGACTCAATTTCAGTTTTGCAAAGGAGTAAATATTCCTTCTTCATCTGACTGGGTCGAGACTTAGTAGGAATATTCTTCTCATTAAAATTAGGGATATAAGGAAGAGAAATAATATGTTTCTTCCTATTCCAAAAAGCATTCGGGACATCACTACAGACTTCAGCTTGAAGAGTTTTGTGGATTAATTTTATTTTTGCCTGTAAAGAAGGTTGTAAAATTCTTTGTTCTGTAGTAAGAAATTTTATTTCTTTTTGAATAAAATTAATTTGTTTCTCCTTAGAATAAATCATGTGCTTAACTTGACTTAATTCTTTAGTATAAGGTTCTATAATGAATTCAAAAATAATATCTCTGTTGTTAAGAGTAGTATGAATTCCCAAAGTATCAATTTTAGAAATGGGCATTAAAAGACACAAAAAGGGGGTGCCTAAGATGATACTTTGGTTCATATTACGAATAAGAACAAAAGAAGTAGGTAAACAAAGACCTTGATTACAGATTAAGGCTTCACGAATTTTATATTTAATATATTCATGGTATTCCCACTTTCACTGGTTAAAGATTGAGTGGTTTTTTGAAAGTATTTGGTAGGGATCAATCCTTCCTGAATACAGTTCATGTCAGCACCACTATCAACTAGGGCAATGGCATCTTTTATAATAAAATTTGGTTTGATAATAAATGTAATTCTGATATACCATTTCTGGAAAACAACTTGATTCATAAGCATTAAATATTGGCCAGAAGACTCTGGTTTATCAGAAGATTCAGGTTTTGAGGATCCTAGATTATTATCCTGTTTATGAATTAACTGTTGTTTAATATTATTTAAATCTTGGAAAATAATAACATTTGTATTCTGTAACTGTTTTATTTCAGATTTTAAAATATTTATTTCTCCTTTAAGATCCTGAATAGTAGTAGGTTTTTCAGTGGTAGAAACATCTTGTATTCGTTTCATAACTTCTTTCATACTATATTGATTAATGTGAAAAATATCTTCTGTTTTTTTATTTTTATAACAAAATTATAAAAATTTTAATTTAATTTCTGGATCTTTAATTTGATCGGCTAGGTCGAGAAGTGATTTCTGATTGTCGGTTAAGACATTAATACCGGGACCTCCAATATCTAAACCATTCATCTCGATGATAGCTTTCCAGTATTTAGCTTCAGTAGTTGTATTACAGTTATTAATTGAACAGGTTTGACATTGTTCAATATCAGAATCATTGTCAGATTTAGAATAGATTTCAGCTAAATCATTATCTGAACTTGGTTCTGAATTGTTGCTAGTCAAACAATTAAGAATTTGTTGTTGGATATCCTCATCAAGTGACATTTCATTAAGTTTCTGTTTTAATTTTGATCTGCATTTATTAGCAAAGTGTCCTGTTTTACCACATTTATAACATTGAATTTTAGATTTATCTTTTTTACTACTGCTCTTTCTTTTCTTAGAAGATTTTTCAGGGGTTTTGTTTTTAGAGGATTTCTTAGAAGAACGTCTTCGGTAAGATCTAGAAGGTTTAGAATTTTGTTGTTTCTTAGCCTTTTGGGGATACTGTAATTTTGTATCATAAGAGAATTGATCGCAAAATTCTCCTATCTCATGTCTTTTAGTAAGATTCTATTTTTTCATTAATTGTTGAAGCTTCATATCATTGCATAGTGATAATCCTTCTTCAATAATTACTAAGATAAGATAGCCATAAGAATACTGGTCATAAGGGATACTCATACGGTCATGTTTATCTCTTAGTTTTTTACGGATTTTCTCAGCAAAGAAGGTAGGAAGACCATCAATAAATTTGGCTTTCCAATGTTCACTGTTGGCATCAGTTCTTTGCATAACTTTCATTAAAAAGACATCCTTATACCATCTAAAATGGGTTAAGGATGGACAGCGAAGATTCTGTAAGAGTTCTCTACCTCTATCATTATTCATGAGTCCTGGTCCGATAAAATGATGAATGATAGCATTGACTAAGGTATAGCAAGCATCTTCTCTTTTTGTTTCAGTCCTAGTAAGAGGGTCAGTTTCATTCTTATAGGATTGGAGAATTTCAGTACGTTGTGTTTCAGTAAGTGCATTATCCCACCATCCTTTAAGAATGCCGGTAAATCCATTTACTAAGAAACGACAGATCTGATGGTCAGTATTATCATTTTGTCTACAGATTATTGCATACATCATGATATGATGGATGGTCTCAAAGATTTGATATTCTGTTTTACCATCAATATTCCATTCATAAATGGTTTTACCATGGTAAGATTTTTGAGAATGAAGAAAGTCTTCTTCATACAGAATATCCTGAGGAGTAGGTCTGGGGTAATAGTACCTACTAGGTCCAGTTAAAGCCATTCGATTGATAGGCTTCTGACTGTAAGTAGTTTTATTGATATTTTGCATTTCCTGAAAATTATTTTAGATTTCTAAAATATGAATTGGAGAAATATCATTAGTATTGTCTTCATCACTATCAGTACTATTATGACTGGTATGAGAAGAGGGTTGTCCAGACATCATATTAATTTGAGATGGGGAAGCAGTTGTAAGTTTCAAATCTTTTATTTTATTTAAAAGATTATCAATAAATTCATTATCAGCTTTAGAAGATTTCATCTTAAAATTATTAACTTCTAAAGGTGGTTTAATGGTTACAAGTTGAAGATCGATTTTTTGAGGAACAACTTGACAATTATCATTAATATGACTTATTTGTTCTTCTATCCTGGTTAACTGTTTTCCTACAGTTTGAAGAAATAAATTAGTATAATTATTCTGTTTAAACAAGGGCAAAATGTCTTTTATTTTTACCTCTTCTTGTTGATGGGATATGTCAGATATATCAACATACGGGCATCAAGAGCATCATGCCTCTTGCTAATTGGGGTATTAATCCTTATACTACCCGTACCATTGAATCTAGTCATACAACAGAAACCAGATACAGCTATTGGGATTATATTGATTCCTTTACCCCCAGTATTTTATTACCAGAATCCTATTCATAACCATACTTGGTTCATCCGTATCTATCCTGATGTTTTAAGAAATGAAATTCTCAATTGGTTTTTCATTTGGTGGGATAAAACCGGTATTACTATTGATACTTTACCAGAATCAGTTCAAAAAGCATTCAAGGAGTGGCAAGTGGCTTATGCCCATATACCAGTAAACAAAGATCTATCAATGCTGAAATTGCTTGCCCATTTTATAACTTAGTTTGGAATTCCTTGGATCTGGAAATGGGATTTCCAGTGTGACTATCAGAATAAGATCCCTCGCCTTAAAAGGGTATTTTTTTACCAAGTGGTGGGATAAAGGGCTTAATCCCACACTACCCGAACTTCTCAAGACCATAAAGAATCATACCCAGGCCTGTTTGGATGTTCTACCCCAGAGCCTTCCAGCATCAACACTAGTTAATCCTTTTGTTAAAATTCAAACAGATTTAAAACAGAAGTTTCCAAATCTAACTGAAACTGAACTATTAGTTAAAACTATGGATTATATGAAAACACAATTCTTACAATCCCTAGTCCAGGATGATGTTTCTATGAAAACTGTTAGCAGCGATAAAGGATCTGAACAGGATGACAATCAGTTCAGTGTCCTAGCCGGAGAAAGTCAAGAACCAGAGCCTACAATGGGAGACTTCTGGGATTCCCTTACCTCAATGATATCTGAAAAGATGGAACAGGACAAAAAAGGGAAAAGAAAAGCATAAAGCCCTCCAGAAGACCAACAATCAGAAAAGGATAACCACAGTGACTCCACTATCAGAAAAGAGAAGCCAGCTGTCCTCAATTATCAAAAGATGACAACCACATGTCCCCAATAATATTCCACTAAACCGACATCTTGTCTCATGCCTTACACTTCCTACGGCTGAGAATTAAAGAAGAAAAGATAAGGATTACTATTCGACTCCACTAGCCAGGACACGTCTGATCCCTTCTTATCTTCTTTCTTGTATAAATAGGGAGACCTCACCCTTTATTGAGGTAGAACTTTTCCTTGTATTTTCTCGTTGCTCTCTCTCTCTCTCTCTTGTAAAATATTTGATATATGCAAAATTTGAAGTTTGAAGATCTGCAAAGCTCTTTTGTAAGTTTTAATTATTGCTTCTATTAATTATTATGTTTCCCTGCTTGAGCTGCTAGATTATCATACCAAAAATAGTAATCGTTATAGAACTGCATGTTAAACTGCAACAGACAATTATAATCGTTCTTATTTTTTAGAACAGTTTTATAAATCAGAACAATATATTGTTTTAACTAAAAACGCTTTACGTGAAAACTCGTCAGCCGACATAGTTTTGGGTAGACCCCCAAATCAACAATAATCTTATGAGATCATATATGTGATAATTTATTTATTAATATATGTTTAATATGCCTTCAAAAATTCATGCCATTTTATTAATTAAGACAGATTAGAGTTAATACTTGATTAAGTGGAACGTCACCCAAGTCGCGTTTAGGAACTTTGCCTTTAGTCGTGTTGTTGCGCGTGGTGGTCATTATTCCCCAAGAAATCGTTGATGTGACGTGCTTTATCAACTCTATCTCCGATCCTGCCTAAGTTGGTATCAGAGCCATGTTTAGTTTGTTGACATATTAATGAATATATTACTTGTAAATTACGCATATATGATCACCTTTAAAATGACTGATTTTTCAACCTCTCTTTCAACCGTAGCTAATGCCTCAGCTTCTACCTTGGAAGCAACTGAACTTATAGCCTATCAGGATATAAAGGAAGCCCTAGATAAATGGACTATTCCTAAAATCAAACCCGAAACAATTTATAAAATTGGAACCTTTGATTTTATCAGTAAACGAATTATTAAAACCTTTGAGCATGTTGTTCCTTTACAGAATAACGATGAAATTTTATATTTGTTGCATGTTGAAGACTTATATCCTTTTTTGAAAAAATATAAATATGTTCATATAGGACTTGTCCAAGTAGCTTTCAAACCCTTGACTTTACTTGGCCAAAATACCAGTATTCAGTGCACACTTAGAGATGGTAGGTGTCTTAACTGGAAAGCCTCTCTTATGGGAGCAATCGAAACTAGCCTTGCTCATGGACCAGTATATTTCAATATCTACCCGAATTTAAGTGTTGCCTTAACTGATAATAATTTGTCAAAAGTTTTAGAAATGAGAATTATATCTCATGGTTATGAGTATCTACTTGGATCCCCTCCTTTTGCCATATTATTCCGTATTCACCTTAAAGTTTTAACAACTTTAAACCCTTATATCCGAAAGCAAAGCCAACAAGGACATATTGTTCTTATAGACACTAATCTCTTTAGTAGTCAAGTGGCTATTCCCAGAATGATCCCTTGGGAAGAAATTACTTTCCCAAAGCAATGGCAAATAACTAACGCCATTCCTACCAGACCCATAATTAGACAAAATATTAAAGATGTTGTCCAAACCAGTAATGAAAATATTTATTTAAAATTCCAAAGACCTTTTACCCGAAGTCGATCTATTAGTAATATCTCTTATAATATTGATTTTCCTGAATCATCTAGACAATCTGTGTCTGACCCTTTAGAATCTGCTTATCAAGAGTCTAAAAATCCCAGCAATGAGTCTGTTAAAAATGAAGACTTAATTAGAGGAATTCATATTTCTGAAAATCAAATACCTCATGGTATTTATGAGGCTACTCCTCAAAACAGAAGACCTTATAGTCCAACTGCTAGTGATATGAATTTTGAATGTTAAATGAATTTTTCTCCTTATAGTAAAATTCACCAATGTTTAAACCAGGAGTTCATGCAGGATAAATACCAGAATTTTAGAAATTGGTATTTTAAAAATCATGATAATAATAAGTTAGCAGAAATTAAAGCTAATTATTATGCTTATCTGAGTAATAACCAGTGTATTTTATCATTTGCTAAATGGTATTATGATTTTGTCTTAAAATCAGAATTTTACACTGCAAGTCAACTGAATGTGTTAACTGGAATTCAAAAGGATTGGATTACCACAAGTGGTAATATTATTCAATATATTCATCCCCCTCCTAAGTCCCTTGAACTTAGCTCAGGAAATGAAAAAGGAAGGAACCAAACCCGGTGGATTCAAGTTGAACGCGAAAGGATTTTGAGGTGAACTTGTACCTGAGGAAGCTCGATCTTCAAGGGTATGATTTTTATTCTTTATCTTTTCGTTTAATTAATAATTGTGCATAAAGGATGATCCGGGTATATGGTTTGTAAAATTTTAAAACTCTGATTTTCACGTTTTCGCTTATTTTGTGCAATTTGATTGCGTTCATGAATACCAGAGCCAAATCTTTATGCGAATTATTAATTATTTTAATTTGATATGTGTTTAGAATAATTTAATTGGGGATAATTTTATTGTATAAAATTTATTTTTAAAAAAAATCATGAAAACATTTTTTTTCTCGCTGCTGATTTGCGACTTCGCGTGACTTAAATCACCTGCTGATTCGCGTGACTTAGTCACCTGGTTCACGTGTATGTTAAGCAACAGAAAGGAACATGTAAAAGGAGTATGTTATATATATATATATATATATATATATATATATATATATATATATATATATATATATAATAGAGTATGTAACTTATATTATATATATATAATATATTACCGTAGTATATTATATATATATATATATATTTTAATAATTTTATAATTAAAATAAAAGTTTATTTTAATATTAAAATAAAAAGGTTTATTTTAATTTTAAAATTAAATTTCATGCTAACTAATTAGAGTTAAAATTGGATTTCATGATAACTAATTGGAGTTAAAATTGGATTCCATGTTTCCTTAAATAAAGGAGTTTATTTAGATATAAAATAAGATTTCATATTATTCAAAATAAAAGAGTTTATTTGTGAATAGGAAAATGAATCTGTATTTCCTTAAATAAAGGAGTTTATTTATATATGAAATAAGATTTCATATTATTCAAAATAAAAGAGTTTATTTGTGAATAGGAAAAAAGAATATGTGTTTCCTTTAATAAAGGAGTTTTTTTTACTTCAAATTGGATTCCATAATTAATTAAAATAAATGAGTTTATTTTGATTAAAGATTTTGATTAAGATAAAATAGTTTATTCTATTTAAAATAGGATAAATTAAAATAAAAGAGGTTTATTTTGATTTAAATTTAGATTAAAATAAAGGAGTTTATTTTGATTCAAAATTAGATTTTATACTAACTAAATTTGCCCATTAAATGATATCAATATATATATATTGAAGTTTTATTATTCATGAGATGAATGTTATTTATTGATGCATATGGTGATGTGTATGATAATAAATGGGATTGATTATGGACTATTGACCAATGCGATTGGATTTTATTTTAGTTGGATGCATGAATGTATGAGTTTTATTAAATGGGGTCTGCGTACCTCGTCTTCTCTAATTTTTTCTTAATGTAAATTCTATCTCTCTCCTATGTACTTCCCCTTGACTACTGATCAAGGTTTCTATTTATTTTAAATAGTTTTGTAATAGGAATAGTTAGAATTAATTTTGAAGAATTGGACATCAAGGATCAAGGAGCGCTTGAAGACCCGTTTGTAATAGAGAGCTCTTCAAGTTTAAATGTAATAGTTATATTTAAATATTAATTCTTGCACCCTAGGGTTTGACCTTTTTAGTTCACTTGGTGGCTCTAGAGAACCAAACTAGAATAAAAGTCCATAATCAATCCAGGTAGAATATAGTATTCTATATGTGCATGCTTATACTATATATATTATATATTATGCAAACATGCTTCACATGTTAATTAATATGACGCGTATTATATATATATATATATATATATATATATGTATATATGCATGCGTGTTAAAGAAGATGAGACAAATTAATAACAAACTCCTCAAATATTTTATATTAAGTTGTAACGTTCAAAGATATTTGGAATATCGAACGTCGCCTTCTAGCATGGTAAAATAATAGAGTATTAAATATTTAATATGAGTTTGTTGTGCACACACAAGGCAAGTATTAAATATTTAAGATGTTGTTTTATCACATTTAATGCTTATAAATAGACTGAACAATGCTGTTTTGTTGTGCACACACAAGGACAGTGTTTTTCTTTCGAATATATGGAAGTGCTAGGTATGACTTAACTTAGATTATTTTAGTTCGGATGTGCACACACTTGACCATTATGATCTAAGAGAAAAAATACAAGGAGTTACATAGTTGATGTAATTGACAAGAGTTGTCTACCTATTTATTTATATATAGTTTGTTGTGCACACACAATGCTATATACATTTGAAATGGGATCCTTATTGTAAGACCCCAACTTTTATGAATAAAGATGATTTTTCTATAAATATTATTTTTGAATATTATGGAATGAATTTGATATAATGTTATAGTTAGGGGTAATATTTATAAATTTTGCAAAGTATGCAAGTTGTTATATAATATTCGATTGGTCGGGGAATATTCATTTTAGCAGGGAATATTCGTATAACCAAGACAATCATTGGTGGACCCATGAATGGAATTATTTTCGGATTGAGAAAACGACAAAATATTTTATGAAAATAACGGCGGAAGTTGTACTTGCTAATAAGCTGAAACAATCGGTTTTAAAAAGACGATGTCTGCTGTGGTTGAATAATAGCACACGATATTGATTATTGATACTTACGTGAGAAGTCACTCAGTTTTGTTCAATTATTGCTACAGTAATTGTTGCATAGTATGTCACGTTATTTGATTCAATTATTGTTGATATTTTATATATTATATTTTATTTAAAAGATTTTTTTTTATTAGAATATTTTATTTATACTGCATAGTAAATCAATATGGACCGTCCGTTTAAAAGTAAATCAATCTGGACCGTTCATGAATTAGTTACTATTCAGTCCATTCTCCTATAAATAGAAGCTCATTCCTTCATTATTTCTTACGAATTCACTAAAACTTTAGAGAGATAAACTATAGAGAGAAAGAAGAAAAATATTCTGCTACTTCACTACTACTATATCCAGTTTCTTCTAAGGTAATGGGTATTATTTCTTTCGTATTCATGAAGAGAACTTCTGTTATTCCATTCTTTATTATTCTCTTGGAATAACCTGTATACGCGGGCTACCCTATACTTGGTGAAATTCTTCTGTTATTCCATTCTTTATCATTATGTTGGAATAACTTTGCCTCATACTGATATCGCATACATGGTAAAATTCTTCTGTTATTCCATTCTTTATTATTTTGTTGGAACATCCTGTCTGTGCGTTTATGCATGACCTGGTTCCGTTATTTATTATTCTTTGGAATATCCCAGCCGGTGCGTATTACGCCTTTGACACGTTCCATTAATTATTATTCTGTTGGCATAACTTTTGTATGTGCGGTCTATCGCATGCATGGTGATTTCATTGTTATTCCATTCTTTATTATTACATTTGAAATATCATCGTATGGGTCAAGCAATTTACTTTGACCGGTTCCGTTATTTATTATTCTGTTGGAATAACCTGTATGTGTGGTCTATCGCATGCCTAGTGATTTCTTTTGTTATTCCATTCTTTATTATACTCAGTTGGTTAAAGTTTTGACTTCTATACTCCATAAAATTTGTGGAATATCTTTGATATTTGCGCTTCATCCAGTATCTTTTCATGGAAATATTTTTTTGAGCATTCTTGAATTTTACTCTACAAAGAAGTATCATGTTGACAATTTGGACGTTATTAGTTCCTGGATAAATTAATTCTTGAACTTGTTTTATTGAAATCTTATATCATTGTCATCATCCTCATGTTTATTTTATGTTGAAAGTCTCTGTGGCCTGTAGTGCATAGATGGACTTGGTATGATTATGACTAGGGATTAATCGGTATAATCATGACCGTAATGTTACAAATGATGTGGTAAAAGTCCTCATTGGCCCGTAGTGCATTGATGGACAGTTGTTGGCATGATCATGACCATTGATGAATACACGAATATCCTTGGCCCGTAGTGCATGAATAATTTGTGGTTGTGATACTAATGAATATCCTTGGTCGTAGTGCAGGGATGATGTGGATTATTTATTAAGCTGAGTCCCAGCGATAAAAGTGATGAAAAACCTTTTAAATCATAAAAGATAGTAGGTTTTATTCTTTACTTGACTCTTTTAATGGATTGCTTGTTCCGCTATAGTTAAACTTGATGTTTGTTATATTGTATCAGTTTAACACTGTTGAAGGCTAACGATAATTTATTCTGCATTATCTTAGTCATAATATTTCTTACTGGGCTAGTTGAGCTCACCCTTTTCTTTCACTGTTCTCTTCAGGAAATGAGAACGTAGCCGGGACTAGTCAGGGAATGGAGTAACGGTCCAAACGATAGCATTAGTAGTCCTCACTATTCTGTTAAATAGAGTGACAATAAATGTAATGAGGACTCCATTGAGTGTGGATATTATCTAGATGACAATATTCTTATTAAAACTCTTAGATTATGTTATGTCGTATTTTATACAACTGTTGTATAATTAAGTTGTATTTGTATTTTGTACCATGTATTTGGCGACTCAGAATAGGTGATGTATACCTATTTTGGGGGCGTCACACTTATTCTCACTAGCATATCTTTAATTAGATATTGTCGAACTATATATATTGAGGGTAATATAGTTTGAAGAAAATAGTGGGAGATACCAATTTAAAACAAGACCTAAATTATTTTAGTAATTAATAAAAGAATGTATGTTAAAATGTTGTTAATTACAAATTCATTTACAGAATTTTACAATGTATAAATCACTATCACTGTGAAGCATATTAGATGCTATTTAACCTGACTAAATTAAATGGATTGGTTAAGGAATTTGAGAATAGTTCTCATGGCTGAAAAGCTATCTTATGTTCTTAATACGCCTATCCCTGCAATGGTTGCAGACAATGCCTGTGAGGAAGAGATTGCTACTTTTAGAAAGTGGCAAGATGATGCACAGTTGGCTCAATGCATCATGCTCGTATCCATGAGTAACAAGCTTCAACGTCAGCCTGAAACTATGGATACTCCTACTATACTCCTGCACGTCAAGTAGTTGATGGTGAGGAAAGTAGGACAGATAGATATCAGATATCTAAGGAGCTCTTTCGATCTAGAATGACCGATGACACTATAGTACAGATAAAAGTCCTTAACATAATCAATTTGATTAATCAATTAGGACAACGGATTTTGTCATGGATGGAGAGTTGAGCCAAGATTTGATCTTGCACTCACTCCCGGACTCCTATCACAAGTGTTGTGAATTTTTAATATGAACAAGCTAGATATCAGCCTCGCTGATTTGCTTAACATGTTGAAAATTATTGAGAGTCACTTTCCAACCAAGAAAGACCATGTCTTACTGGTAGGGGCCAAAGGATCTTCTAAAAGGAAGAACGATTCAAAGAAGGTAAATTGAAAGGCAAAAACAAAGGATAATAAGAACAAAACTGATACGGATAGCAAAGGAGTTTGCTTCCACTACAATAAGCCTGGACACTGGAAAGAAACTGCAAGAAGCATCTTGTAGAGGCTAACTAGAAGAAGCTTAGTGAAGTTTCGGTTACAAATACAGTTTTGTTCATTATTTAAAATAAATTTTTCTTTAAGTCAAGGTTCTACTTGGGTATTAGATACCGACTTTGGTTATCATAAATATAGATTTATGAAGGGACCAAGCAGAAGTAGAAAACTAAACAAAGATAAGTAATCCTATGTGTGGGAAATGAAGCAAAGGTTGTTGCATTAGCCATAGAAACTTATAGTTTATCATTGCTTACGGGCAAACCTATTAAGTCAATAAGTTGTTATTGTATTCCAGTTCTCATTGAAAACATTATTTCCATTTTGTTGTTGGACAATGAAATTTGGTATTATATTTAAGAACAATTATTGTTCTATTTATAATAATAATATTTTGTATAGAACTGAAATATTACTTAATGGATTTTGTATACTTGACTTACGTGAAAATAATTTTGCAAATTGAACAAACGAGTATACGAAAAGGAGATGATCATTTAAAGAGTTGAATGTGTGTATTTGCTGAAATACAAGTGTGAATTATTTGAAAGGTTCAAAGAATTTAGAAGTGAAATAAATTGTCAAAGTATTAAGATTCTTTGATTAGATCAAGGAATAAATACTTGTGCAATAAGTTTCTAGATCATCTCAACTGGTTTTCTCATAATGGACGCCTCCCGATACGCAATAATTGATTGATGTATCTAAAAGGAAAAATCGTACCTTGTTGGACATGGTGCAGTCCATAATGATTTTACCGACATTCCAGTATCCTTCTGGGATAATGTCCTAGAAATTGTTGTATATTTACTAAAAGGTAACCTCAAAATCTGGCCACAAGACTCCGTAAAAGTTATGGACAGGGAGGATTCCTAATCTTAAGTATGTTAAGAAAAGGGGTTGTCCAACTTATGTGAAAAGGTTTCAAAGGATAAGCTTGGGACAAGATTTGACAAGTACAGATTTGTGGGATATCCTAAAGTAAGTTTAGGGTATATGTTCTATAATCCTACTTAGTAAAAGGTGTTTGTTGCGAAACACGCTTCCTTCTAAGATAAAGGTGTTTATCATTGAAGGAGCTAGTGGGAGGATAATAGATCTTAAAGAGTTCAAGAACCACAAATCACTATAAGTCAAATAAGAGGAACCTGTAGATAGACCTATTGTATCACAACCGAATTATAAATCTGGAATAGTATCGAAGATACCTGGGAGGTATGGATTCATTATGGATGATGATGATGAGGTACACATCATAGAAGATGATGAACCAGTTACATACGATGATGTAAGAGTTGTAGACACTAAGAGAAATTGATTGAAGCAGTCTTCTCAAAAATGGAACATTCGTTTTAATGAAACAATCAAAAGAGTTTGATTTTATCAAAAAATAAGAATGAACCTAATGTGTACAAAAGGGTCAGTGGGAGTGTTGTGATATTTCTAGTATTATATATTGATATACTACGGATAAGGAATAACATACCAATGCTACAATCAGTAAAGATAAAGTTATCTAAACATTCCTCCATGAATGATTTGGGAAGAGTATCGTAATTGGGGATACAAATCTATATAGATAGATTTAAAAGGATGCTCACCTTAACCCAAGGAACGTATATTCATTTTATGTTAAAGTCGTTTAGCATGGCAAACTCCATGGGATGTCTCATGTTGATGAGCCTTGGAGTGTATCTCTCTTAATAGTCCCCATAGACTCATAAAAGAGAGATCACATGAGTAACTATCATGTATGCAATGAAATGTACGAGACCTGATGTTGATCAGTCATATTATGGAGAAGTTCACTATAAGTCAATGAAAACATCTTAAAGTACTTAACCGGCACTAAGGATGTGATCATATTCATGATGGGTCTAAATTAAAACTAGAGGGCATAACAAACTCCAGTTTTTCAGACAGACCAAGACAACAGAAAATCCACTTTAAGGTAAAGCGTTACCTTGAACAGTGGTGCGGTGAATTGGAAAGGTTCCAAACAGCAAAGAGTTGATAGTTTAGTGATAAAGACAAAGTATATAGCTGTAAATGAAGCTGGAAGTTGATTGTTTGGATGTAAAGTTCATTACAGAACTAGGAATAGTTCCTACGTCTCATCTTGGATCTAAACATGTGTTGTGTCACTTTCATTTGATTATAGGAATCATTGAAAGATGGAAAATCACTATAGAGATAGTGGACTCTCAAGAACAACATTACATATCCATTAACTAAAGTTTATCCAACAGCAGGATAATCGTCACTTAGAGAAGAAGGGTATGAGATACCATGGCGATTGGCTTTAGTGCAAGTGGGAGATTGAAAGTAGTATGCACACAAGCCAATCATGTTTGATGATAAAGCATATACTTTGTAAAAATCTTATTCATTTATTAATAAAAAGTATTAATTTATTAAAGGCTTTTAATTATCTATATGATGTTGTTTTATAATATGTGATAAACTCATAGTTTTAAGCAATGCTTTTAGAATAATGATGATGATCATTCTAATGAGATCTAAATTCTTAAAAAGCTTAAAACTAAAATAGTTCCCAATCTTTGGATTACTAAATTGGGGATTAGTGAATCCGGATAGATTGGTACATACGTTGCTTGCTCATTGGATGAGGATGATTGATCTCATGATCATTTGTGTGGAGACACTAAAGCAAGTATGTAGGTGCTTATTAGAGAATAAGTTCACTTAACGTGGCTCGCTAAGGAATACCTAATGGAGTTTTACTTGTCTGTCAACAGGAATTCATGTAGTGATAGTAGTACAAGTGATCCTTGGACTTGAGGTCATCATAGTATCTTGTGTATGATGAGTTATACTTTGACTTATTCCTTAAGACCCTTAGGGTATATCAAAGAGTATGCTTGGGTATAATAAGTCGTACATAGAGATAATGTATGATCAATAAAGAATCTACCACTTCTAGTAAAAGAAGAGAAATGTCCTATGTGATTCGATAAATGACAACCCAATAGTCCTTGGTTGCAAAGGCGAATGAAATTAGAAAAGAGTTTCTAATTTGCATTATTTGGAGTTGTGCATTTAAGAGTCGAAATACATATAATAAATAAAATAAGACTTGACAATAATTTCATGTCTTATATTTAATTGGGACATTGTATAGTGGAAGGATTGAATTGTACAGTAACTATTTACTCAAAGATTCTTTTATGATTAATGTTGAAATCTATATTATCTGGAAAGTCGTTGATTCTTTAGGGGAGGCTTATTCCTATTGTAGAATAAATATTATTTATTTAAATAAATTAATAATTTAATTTATTTATTTAAATAAGATTAGAATTGTTCTAATTGATTTATTTACAACCGGTTTAATATGGAGAACCTAAAGGGTCACACCATAAAAGGAAGAATAATTATTTAAGAAGTTAATGACATAATCGTAATAATAAATTAAGTATATTTAATTTAATCTATGGTGATAAAATAAATTAAATAGCTTAATATTTATTATTTAATATTTTAGAAATATTAAATATAAATTAATAAGAGGTGTCTTATTATTATTATTTTTTAATTTCTAAAGGAGTTTAGGAATTAATTAATAAAAGTACTCTCAAATATCCTAATAAGATTAGGAGGTTAATTAATTAAAAGAGTTTAATTAATTATTCCTAATGAGACTAAGAGCCTAATTAATTAAAGGAGTTTAATTAATTAAAATAAAACCAAATTCCTTAATTGTTAAGGAGGGTTGCCTACATCTATAAATAAGAAGAGTCTTATTATGGGTGAAGTCGTTATTGACGTTTTCATATAATACGCAATTCCAATAGTTGGGAGAGTACACCCTTTTCTATGAGAGATAGAAAAACTAAGGTTTTGCCAAATACCCATCTTCTTGAATCCTTCTTCTTCCTTGGTGGATCATCTCTAGAGGCCAAACACTTGGGTGGCTAACGTTGATCAAAGGAAGGAACCAAACCCGGAGGATTCAAGTTGAACGCGAAAGGATTTGGAGGTGAACTTGTACCTGAGGAAGCTCGATCTTCAAGGGTATGATTTTTATTCTTTATCTTTTCGTTTAATTAATAATTGTGCATAAAGGATGATCCAGGTATATGGTTTGTAAAATTTTAAAACTCTAATTTTCACGTTTTCGCTTATTTTGTGCAATTTCATTGCGTTCATGAATATTACAAACCTAACAACATGATCAACCACCACGAAGTAAACTCCAGGTGGGACAAAATGTAAATAAAGTTGTAAAAGCGTTCAACTGCCACGAAGTAAACTTCAGGCAGGACGGAATGTAAATAAAGCTATAAAAGCGATCAACTGCCACGAAGTTAACTCGAGCGGGACGAAATATAAATATATATATATATATATATATATATATATATATATATATATATATATATATATAAGCGATAGAAACGCATTCTGGATGTAAATCTGTGCTCATCGGATATGTCCGACAATAATTATATATATATATATATATAAGCAAATAAATGCTCCAGACATAAGTCTAGGCTCAATCGAGGCATAACTCGATAATGTTAGTCCATATATAAAATATATACATATATATAAGTATATATATACAGACAGAAATGAAAACCACGGACTAAAGTTCGGGCAAACACACACAACACGACTCTCAATGTGTATAACAGTGTGTGCTAATATGGAAAGAAGGCTTTATAAAATGTAAGAAGGCTTACAATGGGCTGCCAAAGTAGACTTCTATGACTCTATGTGGATAAACACTCAGCTCCCGTCGGATAAAAATGTAGTGATATGTGAGCTAACAGGTGTTTAAACTGAGGAAACACTCAATATGGGTGTATACAAAGTAAATTAGACAGGGCTTCCTCGCCTTTTCTCTCTCCTCCCTCTTCTCAAATGGCTGACCCCAAGGTCTATATTTATAGATCGATGGCCATAGTACACATGATATCTGGCAGCCAGCGGTTATACCTCACTGGTCGGTCGTGTGTGCATCCGGACCTTCATGTCCCGTCGTCTCGAAGTACGTGCACTCGTGCACTGTAATGTCCGCTCGAACTTGTAGAACTTCAATCCGAGCATCCGAACGAGGTATATGTGACCTTCTTTGGACCGCTTGTATCGAGAGTTACACAATGACATGGATTTAGAGGTTGTACAAAGTCAGGAAGAGGGGTCTATGCCTATGGTCTTCAAGCTTCAAATTCTATCCAAGGTACTGTCATGTGTAATAGTCACTCGGGATTGTAACTCCTCGGTTCTTGTGGGACATTGTTGGATGTATGTATGTATGAAGTGTTGAGACGACGCGCAGGTGTTGAAGGGGGCAAGATGACGTTTGACTCTTTCCCGGGGTTATCGCCGGTTTGAGTTGAAAACAGATGTTGCTCAGGATTATATCAGAGATTGGACTACTTCTTGGTATGCTGCGATATCATCTTGTGAGAAAGAACGTTGAGGCGGTAAGATGAAGTTTGACTCCTCACCGGGGTTATCGCCGGTTTGAACTGAAAGCATACGTTGCTCAGGGTTACATCTGAGATTGGACTACTTGTTTGTATGTCGCAATGTCATCTGTGAGAGAACCTGTAATCCCGGTGTTAGCTCCGGATCTGAGGTATGAATGCCTCGGCAGGATGTCTGAGCTTGAAGCTGATAGCATGCATTTGAAATAAGCATTTCCAAAGTTATCGCCGGAACTGCAACAGGACTCCTTGGGGTTATCGACAAGGACGAAACTCGGGGTTATCTCCGAGGTTGGAAATAATTCTTCCGGTGTGTGTTCCGTGGTTGGAAATGATGTTCTCGGTTTGTGTCCCAGGTTTCAAGCTTGAACTTCCGGTAGTATCCGGAATGGATGTAAGCTATCTTCTAGGGTTATCTCCGAAAGACTGATCTGCCCTCCTGCAATGTCAGTAATAGGCGTGCAGAAAATTTTGAGTGTCTAAAATTATCATTAGCCTTCAACAGTGTTAAACTGATAAAATACAATAAATATCAAGTTTAACTACAGCGGAACAACCAATTCATTAGAAGAGTCAAGTAGAACATGATATCTACTATCTTCTATGATTTAAAAAGTTTTTCATCCACTTTATCGCTGAGACTCAGCTTAATAAATAAACCACATCATCGAATCATTCTTGCACTACGGGCCAAGGATATTCATGTAATCATCAATGGTCATGATTCTACCGAATAATGCCTGGTCATAATTATACCAATAATTGTCCATCAATGCACTACGGGCCTATAAGGACTTTTACCACATCATTTGTAACATTACAGCTCATGATTATACCGAATGATCCCTGGTCATAATCATACCTATCAACAGTCCATCTATTCACGTAAGCCAAAGATGACTTTCATCACAATATAAGCATGAGGATGATGACAATGATATAAGAATTCAATTAAAAGAAAGAAAATGATAATTTTTTAAAGATTTATAATTTAATTTATCAAGAATTCAATAATGATTAAATTGCCAACATGATACTTCTTTGTGAGTAAAATTCAAGAATGATATTGTATCAAAAATGATTTGGACCTAAAAGAAATCAATTTTTGTCATGAACAGTACTCCGGGTGAATAGTACCTGGGTAAATAGTACGCCGTGAATAATATTTTGTGAATAGTATCTGTGAATAGTACTTTGTGAATAGTATCGTATAAATGAATAGTACTCATGGACAGTACTCCAGCATGAAAAGCTTAAAATTTAACAAGAATGTGCAGAAAATATCCTTGTGAAATGATACTAGATGAAGCGCAAATTTCAAGGATATTCTATTAATTTCACGGAGTATAGAAGCAATACTTTAACAGAATGAGGGTATAATCAAGAATATGAGACGAAATAATATTACTCACATACTACAGAGTATGGAAGAAAATAGTATTCCTTATGAATACTGAACAAAAATAATATCCCTTACCTCAGAAGAAGACTGGATACTGGAATAGTGAGGTAACAGACTTTTCTTCTTCTTTCTCTCTATAGCTTCTCTCTTTATAGTCTCTCTCTCTGTAATTGCTTTTGTGAGTCTTAATGAATTGGACAGAATGAAAGAAGAATGAGCTTCTATTTATAGGAAAATATAGTTTCGATAATTGCACATTTTGGGGCTCAAAATATTACAGTATAATACCTTCATCTTTTCCTTCACTTTTAATTTAGTCCTACAAGTATTATCAAACTTGCACCACCTCCCCTAATAGTACATCATGTGAATCAATAGTGCATTCATGTGAATCAATAGTTCTATACATGTTGGGAAAAAAATAGATACAGTATAGTACCTTCATCTATACCTCCATTTTTAATTTAGTCATGCAAGTATTATCAATCTTGCACCACCTTCCCTAATAGTACATGCATGTGAATCAATAGTATACACATGCGAACAAATAGTTATAAGCATGTGAATTAATAGCAATTAATTGCTCATTTATCCGATTAATTACCCGATTGGTCAATATAACCTCTAGAAATCAGTTATTATCGAAATAAATGTCGATTTCCACTAACACTAATAATCCCAACACAATGGAACTATCAATTTTATATTTAACACGAACTTATTCATCATTAATATTATAACTCATAATATTTAACAACCAGATCATTCCCAGTAGAATATCCTTGAGTTTTGCGCTTCATCTAGTATCGGAAAGCCCCTTCTTTCCTGGGAACGACCTGATTGTCATTATTGTGATTCTGTAATATTATTTGTGAATAATTAATTATTGATTTCTATGATAAGGAAATATTTATTTAATGTGGATATAAATGAAGGAATTAATGCTGAGGTATTTTATCTGTATTTTGTCAGAATGAATGTAACGCCCCAGAAAATTTGGATTTTTGAGAATTAAATTTTTATTTTGATTATGTGGATTAAATGAATTTAATTAATTAATTATGGGAGTAAGCTATTCGAATGTCGTTCTATGACCTAGATATGTCAGAATGTCATAGTATTTTGGCTACGTGGTAGAATTAAAGTGTTTGAATTTCCAAGACGAAAATAAAAGATTTCCGAGAAATTTTCCAAAAAATACTATTCACGCATTTCTGCTCTGGAATTATTTTTGAACTTCTGAAAAATACGTAATGATAGAATATCGAGGTGAGATAGAATATCCAATAATATTTCAGTTATGGCAAACGCAGTTTTTCTCCTGCGGACTTAAAACCTAACGATTAAGGAAAGTGAATTCGGAGAAGGAATTTTAATGCGTGTAATGAATTAAAGTAATGATTGTATAATACGTAGGTATTGTACGAAGTAATGAATACGAGTATGATACGAGGTGTTATACGAGTATGAATGAAGCATAGTATGTCGTATATGAATAAGTATACGAGTGGGAATACGAGATGAATACGCAAATTATACGTTATAAGGCTTTAAGTTAAATGAATTTAATTTATAGGATTGTGTAGAACATTGTAAAGTCCAATGAGAATTGATAAGGCCCAAGTGTAGAAATGGGTAAGTCCAATAGGAATTAATGTGTAAGCCCAATGCAAGCTAATGGTAAAGCCCAAAGAACTGTTAATGCAAGTCCAAGTATAAGTTAAGCTAAAAGCCCAAAGTATGAACTTATGGGTTATTGGATGGTTTAAACCCATGGGTGATCCAAAGTAATGAGCAAGTAATTAATGTGATAAGCAAGTGAAGTGCTTATGTGTGGTGAACAAGTAAAAGTTGTGATCAACAAGCAAAGGATACGCTAGGTGATTAACAAGTAAACTTAAAGGCTAAGTTATGTGATTAGCAAGTATACTTAATGGTTAAGTATATGTGATGCCCAAGTATTGGATAGATGTTGTGATGGCCAAGCAAAGAGTGTAGTGGCCAAGTTAACTTAGTACTTAAGTTAGGAATAGTAAGGAGGTGATTAAGGAGGTGGGATTGGCTTTGGACTAAAATGCCCTCACTTTGGGTTGCCTATAAATAGAGAGCTCTCAATTCATTTGATGGCTTGATTAAAATTTCTCCCAACTCCTCTCAAGTTAAACAACTTATTAGTTAGAGAGAATAAGCACTTATAAGTCAAACTTCCATTATGAGATTTTCAAGAAGCAAGAAGGAGATTAAAGCTTAGTCAAGTGATATTCAAGGGTAAGAACTTAAACCATGAATCT
Organism: Panax ginseng; assembly: GCA_020205605.1. NCBI lineage: Eukaryota > Viridiplantae > Streptophyta > Magnoliopsida > Apiales > Araliaceae > Panax > Panax ginseng. The sequence goes on from CM035139.1 coordinate 54,051,542, forward strand.
CTTTCTCTTCCATTGGTAGGGAGATGGGTAGTGGTAGAACATATATGCTAAGGAATGATAGGAATGAGTAATCAAAGAGCTTAAGTCTTAATAAGCCGTATAAGTCATGAATAAGCTATTCGTATTCATATAAGTTATGAAACAAGGAAGAACTTGTAGGAATTTGTTTTATGTTGAAATAATAAGGTTGTATGATAATAAGAAGTAAGGATGATGGTTAAAAGATTTAAGCTATGATAAGTCATGCAAAGTGAATTCATAAGTAGTTCATACTTTTACAAGTTATAGACTAATGAAGAACAAGTAATAACTTATCATGTCAATAAGTTAATGAAGTATGTATGTCAAGATGTTAATATGATGGATTGAATCCATTTAAAACGATGAACAAATCATAAGAAATGAAGTTAAGGCGAGATTTACGAGTTTGGACGATAATCGTCGAATTCGTGAAATTCTTGGAATGGAAGTCAAATTTTGATATTGAGCTTGGAAACACTGGTTTTCAATGGAGACAAGTCATATTTGGCATTATAGAGTTGCGGACTCGAAAATGACCGGATTCCGACTTAGAACGAAGAAACGAGCGTTGAAGAGTCCAACCCAAGGCCAAATGGGTGGCGCATACGTAAAATAAAGATGTCGAGGACATATCGCTAACGCGCCTTGACGCGAGATGAAGAGCTAAGTGTGAAAGCCGGCGCCAAATCCCAGTAGTTTTGAATGAGAACAAGAATGTTTACAAGTATAGAATGAAAGATAACTCATTAGTAATGAAATAAGGTGTTAATATAACATTATTAAAGCATTGTTAGACACTTAATGTATGATGATTAAAGGTTAATAATCAATTGAAGATGAACGTAATGAGAACAACGTAATGTGTTAAGCCGGCTATAGAAATTTGTTGACCAAGTTGATTATGAATCCAATGATTTGCAATACCAGTATGGGTTATGTAATTACTTAATGAACATGATAAGACCTTTCCTAAATCACTATTATAGTGATGACTTTAGGAATTTAATGTTGTTTAATGAGTAGTTAAACGACGAACGGAAAGTATAATGAACGTGAACGATATGCAGTAAGTGTAGTTAACCAATAACGATTGAGTTTCGATTAATAAATGTGATAACGTTAGTAAGCCGTGAAGAAGGATGATTAACTAGAAACGAGTTGTATTAATAAAGTAAATCAAAGTAAGACATAGAAGAGAAAGAAGTTGGTAAGAATGATGTAAGTTATAACGATAAGCCGGAACTAATAAATAACAAATCTAATACAGGATTAGATTGAGAAGAAGGGTAAGATTCATTAGGAGCCATGTATGTTCATTCATGACCTAATGTGGTATGTTATGTGGTTATGTGTTGTAGAGACCGTAAAGACTGAAAGGAAACGTTATTATACTGTAGCAGACACTGAAGGCAAGTTTTTCTTAAACGCTAGTCTAACCTTCGTGTTAGCCAAGTTTTCTGTGATTCATGTTATGAGATGCATGAAGTGTTTTACTAAAGGGTCGATGCCGGTTTTATCTCGGCTAGGCAAATCTTGAAGAGTTGATTGATTTATTTATAAGTCTTTCAATATAGAATTACTAACGTTATCCTACGCCAATTGTTTGGTACGGATTCAAGGTAAGCTTGAGTATGAATAAACAAATGTATTTTTCATTGATTATTCGATGGGCACGCGAGGTTGCCAAAACTTAAACGTACATACGTTTAACAGGATATAGTGTTGATCAACATAGAGTACTATGGGCTAATCACCCAGAAGTGCACGTAAGTAATGTCGGACTTACGGACTTAATGTCGGGTTGTCCTTTTCAAAGAAATTATGAACCGCTCATGGTCTTGAGCCAGAGTTGATGTTTTACTGAATATTGTTATTGTAAAACATTTTAAAGGAAAAGAAATGCTATTTTGAATTATTGATAGTACTTCATAACTATTATCCAGTTATTGAAGATATATGATTCCTATGTTTCAAGCATGTTGTTTAAAAGAAATTATTGTACTTGCTGAACTTGTTATGCTCACTCTTGCTTGAGCCATATGAATGCAGCTAGGACCGAACGAACCGAGGGATCTGACAAGGATAAAGGCAAGACGAAGATGAACGATTAGTTTACCTTGTAATAAACTAGTAAGTTGTATATATTATAGTATGATGAACAAAGAATGTAATGGTTTTAGAACCTGGGAACGGGATGTAATATTATTAATGTAATAAGAATGTCGTTGATTCACACATTTTGATATCGTTTCAATAGAATGAATGTACAGTTATGAGTACCGTGTAGCACCATCTGTCGGGTTGGAAGATACCTGGATTTGGGGGCGTCACAATGAAGGTGTTGAAAATCATCTGTATGTGGATTTCGGTCATTTTTAATTTGGAATTTGGAAAAACTTTCTTCTACAGAGTTGTAGAGAATTAAATTTCCTATAGAATGAACATAAAATTTGAATTTTTCTGATGAAAGGGCTATTTATTATGAATTATTGAAGTTCTGTAATAATTAATTTTGGAGTTATAAATATTTTTTAAAAGAAAAACATTTTTAATGTGGGTGGGACCCACTTGTGTGTGCTGAAGAAAATGATGTGGTGTGCGTAGGAATTTGTTTTTGTAAATATTATTATTTTATTAAATTTTCTGCTTTGGCGTTCTAAGCATTTTCCTATAAATAGGGTGCTTAGGTTAGAATTGAAAATCACACTAGAATTAGAAGTTTTCTTTCTCTATAATATTGAGCGTATTTTTGTGAGTATTTAGATACTTTGAGAGTTGATAAGCAGTGCAAGTTTTCTTTAGCATTATATCCGATATTTCAATCAGAAGTACTGTTCTTTTGAGGTAAGGGATGTTATTTTTTTTCGTAAATGATATTATTTCTTTCAATATCATTATACTGGAATATTGGTATGAATTTTATTATGAAATTTTTACCTTTTCATGTCGAGATTACTATTCACGTATATGACACTATTCACGTATACGGCACTATTCACGTATACGACACTATTCACAAAAAAATTAAATTTTCTTTTATTTGTCCAAGTTGTCTGTTATGGTTACTATCTTTGATTGTATCCATGTTTTGATTTTTATTCTTGAATTTTTCTCCACAATTGATTATTATGGAGTATTTTTGAACTTGGATAAACTAAAGTACGAATCCCTAATCTTTGATCTTTTATCTCGCTTGATTCGTTTTCTTTATTTTCATCATCCTCAGTCCTAAATAGTGATATAACTAAATATTTTGGCCTGTAGTTCAAAGATGAATGATTATCTGATGAATATCTTTGGCCGTAGTGCAAAGATGAACAGGTGTTGAGATGAACATGACCAACTAGGGATACGAATGAATATATTTGGCTCGTAGTGCAAAGATGAATATTTGTTTCAAGATGTATCTTGATTGATGTTACATGGATAAAATATTAATGATGGACTTTTAAATCATAGAAGATAGTAAGCTTCATTCTCTACTGAACTCTTATAATGAATTGTTATTTTCGCTGCGAATATTAATCTAAAACTTGTTGTCAATTATATTTTATTTGATTTATTGAAGGCTAACGATAATTTATTTTTCATTATCTTAGTCATAATATTCTTTACTGGGCTAGTTGAGCTCACCCTTTTCCTTTTTGTTCTATTTTTCTTCTTAGGTGGCGAGAATATAGCGGGAATTAGTCGGGGTATGGAATGATGGTTCTAGACAGTTGTTTTAGCAGTCCTCACTATTTTGTAAAATAGTGTATCAATAATTGTAATGAGGACTTATTTGAGTGTGGATATTGTCTAGAAGATAATATTTATTTTTAAACTCACAGTATATGTGTTGTAGTATTTTGCACGACAATTGTAATAATAAAGTTGTAGTTGTTTCTGTACCATGTATTTGGTGACTCAGAATGGGTTGTGTGGACCTATTTTGTGGACGTCACAGTTGGTATCAAAGATTAAGGATATGATCTCTGGTGGAGATCTGGGATTAGAACTCGGAGGGGAGAGACGAGTAAATCCTTCTCTAGTGTGTCCTACCTAAGCTTATTTGTTGGTCGGTCAGATTATAGGGATATTATGTGGCATGCCAATTTCTTTAATTAACCCTTGTTTTGTGGCAGTATTTGAGAATGGCATCTAAAAATGTTGAAATGAGCAATGGAGCACATGCGACCAATGAGACACCGATAATCAACAACCAGGATAATGAGTAGCAGGAAGGCAATATTCCTCCTATAAACAACACCACCGATCAAACGATGAATGATGGGATGTTTAGAAGCTTTTTGCAGTTCATGCAAAACCAGACGAGAGAGACTCCTGTCCAAAATTTAGGTGGAAACGATGGTAACTCGTGGCTAGTCACTTCTAAGCAATTCAAGGAGTTGGGACCACTAGAGTTTTTGGGAAAGTCGAATTCAATCAAGGCGGAAACGTGGGTTAAGCAAATTACTAAGATATTTGATGTCTTAAGATGCACGGAGGAACCGAAGGTTCCACTCGCCACTTTTATTGTAAGACCCCAACTTTTATGAATAAATATTAATTTTTCTCGAAATATATTTTTGAATATTATGGTATGGATTTGATATAATGTTATAGTTGTGGGTAATATTTACAAATTTTGAAAAGTAAGCAAGTGGTTATATAATATTCGATTGGTCGGGGAATATTCGTTTTAACAGGGAATATTCATACGACGGCACAATCATTGGTGGACCCCACAACAGAAGTATTGTCGTAGTTAGAAAATGATAGAATTATCTTTTTATAAAAATAAGGGCGAAAGTTTTACTGTTAAACTGTTGAACTACCCGGTGGTAAAAGTACAGTAATACGCGTGGTTACATAGTAACACACAGTATTGATTATTGATGCTTACGTGAGAAGTCAATCAGTTATACTCAATTATTGCTACAGTAATTGCTGCATAATATCTCTCATATTATTGATTCAATTATTGTCACAATATCAATATTTATATTATTAAATCAATAATTGAGACGACAAAGTTATTCATATTATTATTTGCAATATTGACGATGTCTAGAAAATTTTGTCGAGGAGAGGTTTGGTTACCTAATTGCGCGTCAATAGGGAGAAATCATTATCGGAAAGCCCCCTCTTTCCTGGAAATGATCTGGTTGTTAAATATTGTGAGGTATAATATTAATGATGAATAAGTTCGTATTGATTAAAGATGAAATTGATAGTTCCATTGTGTTGGGATTATTAATGTTAGTGAAAATCGACATTTATTTCGATAATAATTGATTTCTGGAGGTTATATTGACCAATCGGGTAATTAATCGGATAAATGTGCAATTAATTGTTATTAATTCACATGCTTATAACTATTTGTTCACATATGTGTATTATTGATTCACATGCATGTACTATTAGGGGAGGTGGTGCAAGATTGATAATACTTACATGACTAAATTAAAAATAGAGGTATAGATGAAGGTACTATACTGTAACTATTTTTTCACATGTATATAACTATTGATTCACATGAATGTACTATTGATTCACATGATGTACTATTATGGGAGGTGGTGCAAGTTTAATAATACTTGCAGGACTAAATTAAAAATGAAGGAAAAGATGAAGGTATTATACTGTAATATTTCGAACCCCAAAACGTGCAATTATCAAAACTATATTTTTCTATAAATAGAAGCTCATTTTTCTTTTATTCTCACCAATTCACTAAGACTCACAAGAACAATTATATAGGGAGAAGCTATAGAGAGAAAGAAGAAGAGAAGTCTGCTACCTCACTATTTCAGTATCCAGTCTTCTTCTGAGGTAAGGGATATTATTTTTGTTCAATATTCATAAGGAATAATATTTTCTTCCATACTCTGTAATATGTGAGTAATATTATTTCGTCTCATATTCATAATTATACCCTCATTCTGTTAAAGTATTGTTTCTATACTCCGTGAAATTAGTAGAATATCCTTGATATTTGCGCTTCATCCAGTATCTTTTTATGAAATATTATTCTGAGCTTTTTTGATAATTATTAATTTTTTCATACCGAAATACTATTCATGAGTTACTTTTTATGGGTTACTATTCACTCAAATATTATTCACTCGGGTATTCGGGGCACTTTTCATGCCGGAGTACTATTCTTGAGTTACTATTCACAGGTTACTATTCACTCGGTTACTATTCACTAGAATATTATTTACTCGAGTATTTGGGGCACTTTTCATGCCGGGGTACTATTCATAAGATACTATTCTCGAAGTACTATTCACAGGGCACTATTCACGGGGTACTATTCACCCGAAAAATATATTTCTTTTCTGTCCAAATTATTTTTGATACATGAATATTATTCTTGAATTTTACTCCACAAAGCAGTATCATGTTGACAATTTGGATATTTTTAAACTCTGGATAAATTTAAAGTCTTTAATATTTATCCTTGATTTTGTTTGATTAATGCTTATATCATTGTCATCATCCTCATGCTTATATTGTGATGAAAATCATCTTTGGCTTACATGCATAGATGGGCTGTTGATTGGTATGATTATGACCAGGGATCATTCGGTATAATCATGACCCATAATGCTACAAATGATGTGGTAAAAGTCCTCATTGGCCCGTAGTGCATTGATGGGCCGTTGTTGGTATGATTATGACCGAGGATTATTCTTATATAATCATGACCATTGATGATTATATGAATATCCTCGCCCGTAGTGTAGGGATGATTCGATGATGTGGTTTATTTATTAAAATCGAGTCTCAAATGATAAAGTGGATGAAAAACTTTTAAATCATAGAAGATAGTAGATATCATGCTCTACTTGACTCTTCTAATGGATTGCTTGTTCCGCTGCAGTTAAACTTGATATTTATTGTATTTTATCAGTTTAACACTGTTGAAGGCTAATGATAATGTATTCTGCTTTATCTTAGTCATAATATTTCTTACTGGGCTAGTTGAGCTCACCCTTTTGCTTTCATTGTTCTCTTCAGGAAATGAGAACGTAGTCGGGACTAGTCGGGGAACGGAGTGATGGTCCGAGATGGTTGTTTTAGAAGTCCTCACTACTTAGTGTGATAATAAATGTAATGAGGATTGAATTTGAGTTTGGATATTGTCTAGAAGACAATATTCATGTAAAAACTCAGCTGTGTTTTGTCGTATTTTTACACGATAGTTACACTACTAGAAAATCGACCTATAGCGACAGTCGCAGACCGTCGCTATAGGCCTAAAGACCGTCGCTATAGGATTTAGCGACCGTCGCCGACCGTCGCTAAAACATAAAAAATAAAACATACAACTCAACAAACACAAGTACACTATAAAATAAAACATAAAAAATATTATATACATAATTTAAAATCATTCACATTACAACTCAAGACTTAACAATTGCTTAATCAAAGGCGGACACACTTTGCTTCCTGAATATATGATACATACATTTTGATCTTCTGCTGGACCACCTGGGTGTGATTTAAGGTACTGCTCCAGCTACTTTCTGTTAGAGATCTCTTCCCCTGTTGGGGCAGTGAATAGGATCTCATTCTTCTTTGGGTTCCCTCCTTTTTTAGGCATAAACTGCATAGAAACATAGATCTTCGTTTTATATATTGATTCAAATGATACATATATAAACAGGAAAAACACAATAAAAGAGATTTAAAATAGTTTGAAGTTCCGGACATCCAAGACCTATAAGGAAACAAAAAGGCACTTGAAAAATAATTATTGCAGCAGAAAGTTGTACAAAAACGAAATATGGCCAAAAGCATTTATTAGGCATGGCATTGGACCTTCCATAAACATCATAGTTAGACCACATCAATGTGACAAACATTTAACCCAGTCAGAGCGTTGAAACCTGCTTCCAAAATATACCTAGAAAGTATAAAACAAATTACTTAGTCAAAAAGCCCAGATGTCAGTACACAATTGAAACTCAGACAGGTGAACATGATAATTAACCTCTTAATTTGGTCTATAAAGTATGATAACCAACCTTACCCATAAAATTTTGTTCCAGTCGTGGAAATGCAAAACCATTGCCTAGCCTACAACATTTTCAGTTTGTAATTTCATCAAACAGTTGGTGTGGTTCTAAGATGCAACATATATGCATAACATGTAAATATATCAATACACGTACCTAAAAACATTATTTTTCTTATGTACACAAAAAGTCTCAAACTTTTTCCCCATCTTTAAACATAAAACAATTTCACTTCATAATGTCATCCTACATTTGGTTTCACTCTAACTACACACATTATGCATGAAATTTCTACAAAGACTGCACATATAATTGAATGAAACTGTAAAAAATATACACATAAAAGATGAATTTCTGAATTTATGGCATACAAATTCACATAAAAATATACACATAAAAATTTCCATGCATAATCTCCCCTTTTTTCTTCCATAAAGATGTACACACAAATAATCTTGTTAGGATATTTACAAGTCAAGCACATTTCGTAGAATATTCCATTTCAAGTATCAGCACACAAAAATAAATATTGCTTACCATGCTGACCACGAATAGATTTTTGCTTCCAGAAATTAGTTTTTTCCTGCCAAATGGAATACATGATTTTTATATTTAGAAAAGCATACAGAATAATAGCACTGGCTTTCAGTAAATTAATTATTAATAGATAAAGTACCAACAAGTCATGAATTATTTAATTGTTCCTAGTACCTCAGAAAGAAAATGAATTTCCTTGGACAAACCGGAGGGCATACTAGCATCCCTTTGATCCATTATTCTAAATTTTTTTTATGATAATCTCCCCTCTATTCTTCCATAGAGATGTACACATAAATCAAACTAATTAAACCAAAAAATAATGATGGATCAATGAAATTGAAATTGGTTACCTAAGGGGTAACAGAAATTAAGCTTGAACTCAAAACCCTAGAAGAATCCGTCATTTCCAAATCCATCAGTCAAAAAAAAATAATGCTTTTTAAGATGCATTGCAGAAGTCCCAAAAAGAAGTGAATCGATAAAGCAGTTGTAATAATTAGGGTTTGGAATAAAAGAGTAAAGATGTAAAAAGGAGAGAAATTTGGGTATGGAGAAAGATACAGATATAGATAGAGATCGATGATAGTATACCCTTGTTCGCTCCGGTCACGATCGCTCCGGTCCGTTCGTCTGTAACAAGAGAGAAAGAGTGAATTAATGAAATGATTTGGGGAAAAGTGGGAGACTTTTATCTTAAAAAACCTCTATACCGAAGCGGTTTAAATGCGTCACCGCCAGTCCCTATAGATACTTCTATAACAACGGTTCCTGCGTCGAAATCATCATCGCTATAGCTCGTCGCTATATGTCGAATTTCTAGTAGTGTTATATTAAAGAAGTTTGTATTTGATTTTTGTACCATGTATTTGGTGACTCGAGATGGGTGATATATACCTATTTTGGGGGTGTCGCATTTGGTACCAAAGCTTAGGGATATGATCTCTGGCTGAGATGTGAGACAAGAACTAAGAGGGGAGAGACGAGGAATTCCTTCGCTCGTATGACCTACCTAAGTTATTTGGTATTTAATTGGTCGGTCAGAGTATAGAGATAATATGTGACATGTCAATTAACCCTTGTTTTGTGGCAGTGTTTGAAAATGGCATCTGAAAATGTTGAGATCAGCAATGAAGCACATGAGACCGTTGAGTCACCAACGATCAATACCTAGGATAATGTGCAACAAGAAGACAATAATCCTCAGGTAAACAACAACACCGATCAAATGATGAACGATGGGATATTCAGAGGCTTTATGAAATTCATGCAACATCAGGCGAGAGCGGCTCCTGTTCAAAATGCAGGTGGAAACACTGGCAACTCTTGGATGGTCACCGCTAAGCAGTTCAAGGAGCTGGGACCACCGGTGTTTTTGGGAGAGCCAAACCCACTTAAGGCGAAGACGTGGATAAAGCAGATCACCAAGATATTTGATGTCTTAGGATGCTCCGAGAAGCAAAAGGTTCCCTTTGCCACCTTCATGTTGCAAGGAGAGGCATTCTTGGTGGGAATCAGAAGCGTCTTCTCGACCGCCGCACTAAAGATGTCTTGGGAGAAGTTCCAAGAACTGTTCAACGATAAGTACTTTCCTGAAAGTATTCATCATATGAAGGAGGTAGAGTTCATCAAACTAGAGCAAAAAAATATATCTGTGTCGTAGTACGAAGCTATGTTTGCCGAGTTGTCCTGGTTTGCGTCACACTTGGTTGATAATGAGGAAAAAATAACGTGGATGTTTCTAAGAGGTTTGAAACCCGAGATACGTTAATACATTATCTCTCACAAACTGTGTTTGTATTCAGATGTTGTAAATAGGGCTCAGTTATTGGAGCGCGATAATGAGTCAACCCAACAAAGAGAGAGCAGCCGGCAAGTCGATAATAGCAGTGGTAGCAGTCATCAAAGCGGTGACAACAAATGTGGAAGGAATCAACTAACCAGAAATGGTAACCACTTCGGTGGTAATCATGGCCAAGATAATAGAAGTGGAAATTTCAAGAAGAGAAGATTCAATAATGATGGAAAGATCGTCAAAGACCAAAGACTTTTCTTTGTTAAGGAAGGAGAACGACCGTCGGTCATATGTTACAAATGCGGAGGGGAGGGACACATCAGTCCAAACTGTACGCAGCAGTCTAAAGCATGTTACAATTATGGAAGAGAAGGTCACCTAGCCTGATTTTGTTATGCACCAAAGTCAAGTCCAGATGGGATGGAGGCATAAAAGGCCATCCCAGAAAAGATAAAACCGGTAGTTCAAGGGAGAGCGTTTGTCGTAACCTCCCAAAAAGCGAGGAATCCGAACGAGGTGATCACGGGTAAGCTAATAATAAACTCTAGCAAAGTCTATACCTTATTTGATACCGGTTCTACCCATTCTTTTATTTCTCCTACTTGCGCTCAACGTTTAAATTTAACTCCGGAGAAATTAGACTTTGATTTATCTGTTGAAACTCCGTTGGGAGAAACCTTCATTACATCCACTGTTTATAAGTCTTGTTTGATTCAAATCGGTAACAGCACGTTACCTGTCGATCTTATCTCTTTGAAAATACTTGCATTTAATGTGATTTTAGGGATTGATTGGTTAACTACTCATCATGCTAAAATTGATTATTTTCGTAAGGTTGTTAGCTTTCATATTCCTAACCAACCTATTATGCGAATTCAAGCAACCAAACCACTAAAGTCAATCACTGTCATATCAAGCCATAAAGCTATTCGTTTATTGAAAAATGGATGTCAAGCTTTCTTAGCCCATGTCATGAATTTAAATAAAAATACGTTAGATTTGAATGATATTTCTGTTGTTAATAAATTTCCTGAAGTATTCCCTGAAGAACTTCCTGGCCAACCCCCAGAGCGTGAAATTGAATTTTGTATCGACCTTGAATCCAGTACAAAACCCATTTCCAAAGCCCCATATCGAATGGCTCCTATTGAACTTCAGGAATTAAAAACCCAACTACAGAAATTGTTAGTCATCGGTTTCATTAGTCCTAGTAGGTCTCCTTGGGGTGTTCATATTCTATTCGTGAAGAAGAAAGATGGAAGTATGCGACTTTGTATTGATTATCGGGAGTTGAATCATGTCACCATCAAAAATAAGTATCCGTTACCTCGTATTGATGATCTGTTTGACCAGTTGCAAGGCATCAAATTCTTTTCAAAGATCGATCTTCGTTCTGGATATCATCAATTAAAAATTAAAACTGATGACATTCCAAAGACTGCTTTCAGAACTCGGTACGGATATTACGAATTCTTAGTCATGTCTTTTGGATTGACTAATGCTCCTGCTGCCTTCATGGATATGATGAACCGAGTATTCAAGAAATATTTGGATCACTTTGTGGTCGTATTTATTGATGACATCCTCATTTATTCCAAAACCGTGAAGATCATGAGCAACACTTGAGCCTGATACTTCAAAAGCTTCGTGAAAACAAGTTATATGCCAAGTTGAAGAAATGCGAGTTCTGGCTTGAGGAAGTAGCATTCCTTGGGCACGTGATATCAAATCATGGAATATCTGTTGACCCGAAAAAGATTGAAGCAATTCAAAGTCGGGAGCAACCTAAGTCGATGATCAAGTACGTAGCTTTCTCGAACTTAATTTGGTTATTATCGGAGATTAAGTAGAAGGGTTTTCTCGAATCGCTACTCCATTAACTCAAATGACTCAAAAAAGATACAAAATTTGGTTGGAGCGAGGAATGTGAGAAGAGTTTTCAAGAACTCAAGAGAGAATCATTTCAAAGACTGCTCGACAATACCATCTGGTTCGGAGGGATTTGTCATATCTGATGATGCTTTAGGCAAAGGTTTAGGATGTGTTCTCATGCAACATGGGAAAGTCATAGCCTATGCCTCACGAAAACTCAAGGAATATGAGAGGAATTATCCTACTCATGATCTAGAGTTAGCGGTTTGCTGTTTTTAAGCGCTTAAGATTTGGAGGCATTACCTGTATGGAGAGAAGGCGGAGATCTATATGGATCATAAAAGCCTCAAATATTTCTTCACTCAAAAGGAACTCAACATGCGGCAACGATGATGGCTTGAGCTGTTGAAAGATTGCGATCATACCATTCAATACCATCCTGGAAAAGCGAACGTAGTAGCTAACGCATTGAGTAGAAGATCATATGCGGGTACGAGTGCGATATTGTCAACGCAAAGGCCCATTTTGTATGACTTACAAAGGATGGAGATAGAGTTAAAGACTCCAGGGACCCACGTGATGATAGCGAATATACGAGTAGAACCGACTTTAATCAATAAAGTTAAAGTTGCTCAAGCTACAAACCTGGAGCTGATGCATATGAGGAAGAAAGTGCAAGAAGGTGCTGTTCCGGAAGCAAGAATCGATGAAGAAGGAATACTTCGAGTCAAATCCAGACTTTGTGTTCCTAACGATTCTGACTTAGATTATAAAATCATGATGGAGGCGCACAACACACCGTTTGAAATCCATCCTGGGAGTACCAAAATGTATCGTGATCTTCGACATACATTTTGGTGGAGCAATATGAAGAGAGAGATAGCGGGGTTTATCTTAAGGTGTCTAACTTGTCAACGAGTCAAGGCGGAGCATCAAGTGCCAAAAGGTCCATTGCAACCACTTGAAATTCTAGAATGGAAGTGGGAGCACATTACCATGGATTTTGTTGCTAGTCTTCCCAAGATTTCTTAAGGCATAGATGCGATTTGGGTCATTATTGATAGATTGACCAAGTCTGCTCATTTCTTACCGAGACAAGAAACTTATACACTTAAACGTCTTGCTCGTATGTACATAAACGAGATTGTAAGATTACATGGTATGCCAGTATCCATAGTTTCTGATCGAGACCCAAGATTCACTTCAAGATTTTGGGTTAGTTTGCAAAAAGCTATGGGCACGGATTTACGATTTAGTTCGGCATATCATCCTCAAATGGACGGGTAGTCAAAGAGGACTATTCAAACTCTTGAAGATTTATTAAGACTCTGTGTCCTTGACTTTAAAGGAAGTTGGGACAAGTTCTTACCATTAGTGGAGTTTTCCTACAACAACATTTATCAAGCAAGTATTGGCATGGCTCCATTTGAGGCATTGTATGGAAGAAAGTGTCATTCTCCAGTATGCTGTGATGAGGTGGGTGAAGCAAAGTTGTTGGGATCGGAGTTGGTACGTATGACTACGAAAAAAGATTCAAACGATCCGACAACGTATAAAAACCTCACAAGATCTACAAAAGAGTTATGTTGATCTTCATCGAAAGGACGTGGAATTCAATATTGGAGATCATGTATTGTTACGTGTTGCTCCATGGAAAGGAGTTATGAGATTTGGAAAGAGAGGAAAGCTCAATCCTCGATTCATTGGCCCATTTATAATCCTCGATCGAGTAGGAACTGTGGCCTATAGACTCGCCTTACCGCCAAGTATGTCTCGTGTTCATAACATTTTTCAGATATCTATGTTACGTAAATATGTGAAAGACCCGAACTAAATTATTGAACCGGACGAGATAGTGGAAGATTTAACGTATGAAGAGGTACCTGTTAAAATCTTGGATAAGAAAGATCATTTTCTATGCTCCAAAGTTATACCTCAAGTCAAAGTTTTATGGAGAAACCACGATGTTGAGGAAATGACCTAGGATTAGAATCTAAAATGAAGTCAAGGTATCCTCACCTCTTCGACATACCAGGTACGCACCCTAATTTTGAGGATAAAATTTCATAAGAAGGGGAGATTGTAAGACCCCAACTTTTATGAATAAAGATTAATTTTTCTCGAAATATATTTTTGAATATTATGGTGTGGATTTGATATAATGTTATAGTTGTGGGTAATATTTACAAATTTTGCAAAGTAAGCAAGTGGTTATATAATATTCGATTGGTCGGAGAATATTCATTTTAACAGGGAATATTCGTACGACGGCACAATCATTGGTGGACTCCACAACAGAAGTATTATCGTAGTTAGAAAATGACAGAATTGTCTTTTATAAAAATAACGGCGAAAGTTTTACCGTTAAACTGTTGAACTACCCGGTGGTAAAAGTACGATGTCGATGTCTGGCGTGGTTCATAGTAGTAGCACTGCGGTATTGATTATTGATGCTTACGTGAGAAGTCACTCAGTTATACTCAATTATTGCTACAGTAATTGCTGCATAATATCTCTCATATTATTGATTCAATTATTGTCACAGTATCAATATTTATATTATTAAATTAATAATTGAGACGATAAAGTTATTTATATTATTATTTGTAATATTGACGATGTCTAGAAAGTTCTGTCGATGAGAGGTTTGGTCATCTAATTGCGCGCTAATAGGGAGAAATCCTTATCGAAAAGTCCCATCTTTCCTGGGAATGATCTAGTTGTTAAATATTGTGAGTTATAATATTAATGATGAATAAGTTCGTGTTGATTAAAGATGAAATTGATAGTTCCATTGTGTTGGGATTATTAGTGTTAGTGGAAATCGACATTATTTCGATAATAATTGATTTCTGGAGGTTATATTGACCAATCGGGTAATTAATCGGATAAATGAGCAATTAATTGCTATTAATTCACATGCTTATAACTATTTGTTCACATGTGTGTACTATTGATTCACATGCATGTACTATTAGGGGAGGTGGTGCAAGATTGATAATACTTGCATGACTAAATTAAAAATGGAGGTATAGATAAAGGTACTATACTGTAACTATTTTTTCACATGTATATAACTATTGATTCACATGAATGTACTATTGATTCACATGATGTACTATTAGGGGAGGTGGTGCAAGTTTGATAATACTTGCAGGACTAAATTAAAAATGAAGGAAAAGATGAAGGTATTATACTGTAATATTTCGAGCCCCAAAACGTGCAATTATCGAAACTATATTTTCCTATAAATAGAAGCTCATTTTTCTTTTATTCTCACCAATTCACTAAGACTCACAAGAGCAATTATAGAGAGAGAAGCTATAGAGAGAAAGAAGAAGAGAAGTCTGCTACCTCACTATTCCAGTATCCAGTCTTCTTCTGAGGTAAGAGATATTATTTTTGTTCAGTATTCATAAGGAATAATATTTTCTTCCATACTCTATAGTATGTGAGTAATATTATTTCATCTCATATTCCTGATTATACCCTCATTTTGTTAAAGTATTGCTTCTATACTCCGTGAAATTAGTAGAATATTCTTGATATTTGCGCTTCATCCAGTATCTTTTTATGAAAATATTATTCTGAGATTTTTTGATAATTATTGATCTTTTTATACCGAAATACTATTCATGAGTTACTATTTACAGGTTACTATTCACCAGTTACTATTCACTCAAATATTATTCACTCGGGTATTCGGGGCACTTTTCATGCCGGAGTACTATTCACGAGTTACTATTCACCTAGTTACTATTCACTCAAATATTATTTACTCGGGTATTTGGGACACTTTTCATGTCGGGGTACTATTAACGAGGTACTATTCTCGATGTACTATTCATAGGGCACTATTCACGAGGTACTATTCACCCAAAAAATATATTTCTTTTCTGTCCAAATTATTTTTGATACATGAATATTATTCTTGAATTTTACTCCACAAAGCAGTATCATGTTAATAATTTGGATAATTTTAAACTCTAGATAAATTTAAAGTCTTTAATATTTATACTTGATTTCGTTTGATTAATGCTTATATCATTGTCATCATCCTCATGCTTATATTGTGATGAAAGTCATCTTTGACTTATATGCATAGATGGACTGTTGATTGGTATAATTATGACCAGGGATCATTCGGTATAATCATGACCCGTAATGTTACTAATGATGTGGTAAAAGTCCTCATTGGCCCGTAGTGTATTGATGGATAGTTGTTGGTATGATTATGACCAGTGATTATTCAGTATAATCATGACCATTGATGATTACATAAATATTCTTGGCCCGTAGTGCAGGGATGATTCGATGATGTGGTTTATTTATTAAGCTGAGTCTCGGCGATAAAGTGGATGAAAAACTTTTTAAATCATAGAAGATAGTAGATATCATGCTCTACTTGACTCTTCTAATGGATTGCTTGTTCCGCTGCAGTTAAACTTGATGTTTATTGTATTTTATCAGTTTAACACTGTTGAAGGCTAATGATAATTTATTCTGCATTATCTTAGTCATAATATTTCTTACTGGGCTAGTTGAGCTCACCATTTTGCTTTCATTGTTCTCTTCAGGAAATGAGAACGTAGCTGGGACTAGTCGGGGAACGGAGTGATAGTTCGAGATGGTTGGTTTAGCAGTCCTCACTACTTAGTGTGATAATAAATGTAATGAGGATTGAATTTGAGTTTGGATATTGTCTAGAAGACAATATTTATGTAAAAACTCAACAATATTTTGTCGTATTTTTACACGACAGTTGTATTAAAGAAGTTTGTATTTGATTTCTGTACCATGTATTTGGCGACTCAAGATGGGTGATGTATACCTATTTTGGAGGCGTCACATTTATGTTCTATGGTGAGGCAGATTACTGGTGGGAATCTGTGAAGCGGACCCAGCCTACCGCACTCAATATGTCTTGGGAAGCGTTTCAGAAACTATTTAATGACAAGTAGTTTCCTGAAAGTATTCATCATATGAAGGAGGTAGAGTTTATTAGACTGTAACAGAACAACATAACTGTGTCCCAGTATGAGGCTAAGTTCACGGAGTTATCTAGGTTTGCACCTTATTTGGTAGAGAATGAGGAACGTATGACGCGGATGTTTCTGAGAGGTTTGAAACCCAAAATTCGTCAATACCTCATTTCTCACAAATTTTCTCTATATTCAGATGTTGTGAACAAGGCTCAATTATTAGAGTGAGATAATGAGTTTGTTCAACCGTGGGACCACAACCAGGGTCGTACCGGTGGCAGCAGTTATCGGAGCAATGACAACCAACGAGAAGGAAAATATCCGGATAGAAGCGATAACCACTCTGGTGGTAATCGTGACCATGATAGTAAAAGAAGCGAGTCGGGGGGAGATTTCAAAAAGAGAAGGTACAACAATGACAGCGTAAAGACGTTAGCACCAGCATCAACTGTTTCTAGGGGAGGAGAATGACCACCGGTCGTATGTTATAAATGCGGGAAAGAGGGACACATCAACCCAAACTGCCCACAACAATTCAAGGTGTGTTATAACTGTGGAAAGGAATGTCATATAGCTCGAGATTATTCTGTAGTGAAACTAAGTCCAGCAGGGATGGTGACTGTGACAACCTGAGAAATTAGACAATTTATTAAAATCTTAAATGATGGATTTAAGGTCAAATAATAGACCTAGACAGAAAATAAGTGTATGCGTTTGATATTTTTAGGAAGGAATTTTGAGGATTTAAAATTCTTGTGAAGAATTATCAGGTTTAAGTATCTAAGTGTATACGAGTCGGTATATGTGATCATATATGTGAACAGTAAATTTGTATGTGTATAATTTATGGTTAAGGATCAAATCTTGATCAGATAAGTTACATAGGTTACAAACCCCTAAAATTATAATGAAAATGTTAAGGTTAGGTTATGAAACCCTAATTAGTAATTTTATGTGTACAGTTTGTGAATAAGGATCAAGGATTTATCAGATGAGTTGTAACTTTATCAAACCCTAAAGTTATGTGAGAATGTCAAGGATTAAGTTAGTAAACTTTAACGAACTATTAGAAACCCTAATGATCGGATCGAAAACCCTAATTTTAGTTTCGGGAATTCGAAACCCTAATTCGGATATTGAAAACCCTAATTTGGGAATTCAAAAGTTAAGTTTAATTGGCTAAGTGTAAAATGTTATGGAATAAAAGGTAAATGTCCAAAATACCCTTCAAGTTGTAGGGGAAAAGACTAAATTGCCCTTAATAGGTGCGAAATGACCGAAATACCCTTTTTCTTGAAATTTAAGCAAAAGATTTTGCAATCTTGGTGAGTCATCAAGCCAAGGCTTATCAACATGTGCTATATATCTAATATATTAGCTATCTATTGCCACCTTGCAATATTTGGTACATGAATCAAAGATTTTAACTTAAAAAGAAAGTAAAGTAACTCACTTTTCTTTCCAAATCAATCAGGACCTTCTCTCTCTTCAAGTTTCGAAATCTAGAGTGAGAAAGAGTGAGAGACAAAGCTATGATCATCACTTAGCTGTCCAAGAACAGATCAAGGATCAAAAGTTCAAAAATCAAAGCATAAAGGTATAAAACCCTAGCCTTATAAAAATCTATGTGATCTTATGTTATATGTTGTAGTTAGATGTTTAAATTTGTGTTTAAGGATGTTATTGAGTGATCTATGATGTTATATCATAGATCCATAACATCTAGAAGCCAGAAAATCAAGTTTTAGAACTGACTTAGAACCCTAAATTTATGGTCTGACAGCCTAATGTCAATGCCCATAGATCTGTATATGTTAATGATTAGGTATGTTAGATGTTATAGACTTGTTCTTTGCTATGAGGATAATAGACTAGAAGTGGAATCACATTAATACCATGTCTAGATCTCAAGTTATAATCAGTCAAACATGGTTGACCGACCATGGAAATCAGTTTTTGGAAAACCCAGATTTTTTTTCCAGGTAGCTATGACAACATCTTTAAGGCCTCTGATCTTGCTACTGACAAGTGATTTGGCCATGTTTGTGTAATGAACTTGTAGTCTGGTATAAGTACTACAACATCATACCTTTCTAACACTTAGATATTGCAATGGACCAAAGTTATTAAGAGTCAAAGTAGCCTTGATCATCTGATTTGTGCATTTTTGGAAAACCCAGAAAACGGGAAGAACAGATTTTTGACATGGTTTGACCATGCCAGATCTCACTAATGTGTTGATGTTATGATGTTATCTACTTGTAGCCTGACATATCTACTACATATATGAATCACTAGATCACACAAAACAAGCCTGGAAAACAAGGATTTAAGGGCTCAAAATAGGTACCTTGACTGTTCTTAAATTCTGGAAAACCCAGAATTTGAAGAACAGGTCTGACATCATATTGGAGAGCTTATAACTCTCTGATTTGTTGTAGATTGGCCATGAAATTAGTATGTAGTTGTACTATTACACTTATACTACATGATTAAAACATTTTCTAGCCCAGAAGACATTAAGATCTAAGATCAAGTAGTGGTTAAACTAGCTACCTCGAGCACTGACCATGAATGTTCTGACATATTCAAGAACACCTATAGTGACGGTTCTGTCGCTATAGGGCCCTTTAGCGACAGATAATTTTGGAAAATTAATTATTTTAATTAATAATTAGAGAAAAATAGATTTTAATTATTAAAAATACATAATAAATTATTAAAAATTATTTTAAAGTCCGAAAATTAGTTTTTAATTATTTTGAGTATATTTCAAAAATATTTAATATTTTTAGAATATAAAAGGTATTTAATTTATTTAATTATAATATTAAATAAATTATCTAAAAATGATTTTAATATTTGAAAAATCATGAAAAATTATATTATGATATAAGAAAATATTTTAAGTTATTTTTAATAACTTTTGATATTTTGTGATGAATTTCATTAATAAATTTATATTAATGGTGAATAATTTATTTAATGAATATATTAAATAAATTATGGAAAATTAGAATTAATGATTTAAAATTATATAAAATGATTTAAGTGTTATAAAATATTTTAAGTTACAAAATGTAACTTTTGATATTTTGTCATGAAAATATTAATATTTTAATAGTAATAGCAATTATCGGATAATGGGTTTAAGTGTTTAAAAATCATATAAATATGATTTTAAAGTATTAAAAATACTTTGTAATATTATAAATATATTATAATATTATGTTATGATTTCCATTAATATTTAGTATTAAATAAATATTAATGATAAAGGAATTATGTGGTATTTAATTTAGAAAAATACGATATTAATGATTGGAAAATTATTTTAAATGGTAATAATTACTTGAAAATTATTGCAAGTTTATGAAAAATATTTTTACTGATAAAAAAATTATCAAAGATAATTGTTAAGTGTTTAGGCAGAGTTTAATTGAACTTAAACTCGAGTATTGTCCGACTAGACCGTCGGGATGTTAGAATTTTGTCGGATTCAACTCGGACTTAAATAGTATGACTTGATGCTAAGTTTTATGTGTTGTATAGACTGATAAGATTATGTGTTATGTGTTTAGGTTATTCTATGTATGTGTGTATATATATATATAAATAATAGTATTATATTATGATGATATTATTCTAATATTGGAGATCTATATTACTAATATTAGGTCATCGGATAAAGCGATATAGATTGCGTAGCAGTAATCAACCGATCAGGCAAATTTTTCTGAACTCTATTAAGAGTTGTTTCATTTAGATATGCTTATGGTTAATCATTACTAATTGCCATGTAGAATTGTACTCTGTACATATTGCATGTATAAGTCAAGTATGAAAGGTTGACCACCTTCATTACCGTTCGGTCCAGATATATTTGTTCATGTTTAACACTTGTTCAGTCAAAAGTTTGTTCGTGCTAGTTCTCAACTATATTGAAGAATTATAGCCAGCTTATTATTCAGACTCTTTCAATCATGATATATCCTTAAATAAAATTTAAACTTGTTGGGAAACTTTTATGCTCACCCTTGTTATATCATGATAAAACATTGCAGATTAAGGCGAATGCTTCGGATACGAGGAAAGGTTAAAGACAGTTCCAGCTTTAGGTTATGTGTGCAGCTTAATTTGTACAAGTATTGTATAGTAATGTTTTTGTAAGTCAAATAAGTTATGATTTGTGTATAAGTTAAGGTTACTCGACCTTGGGGAATAGTGTGTAAAGTTTAATGTATAAACAATTTATGTTTATATCTTCCGCAATAGTTATAGAAATAATTATACCAGATCCGTGGTGATTCGGGACCCGGATTTGGGGCTTTCACAGTGACTCCAAAGGCTGTCCCGGAGAAGTCAAAGTCAGCGGTTTCTGGAAGAGCGTTTATCGTGATTGCCCAAAACGTGAAGAACCCAAACGAGGTGATCACGGGTAAGCTAATCATAGACTCTTGCAAAGTTTATTCCTTATTAGATACCGGTTTTACTCATTCTTTTATCTCTCCTGCTTGTGCTCAACGTTTAAACTTGACACCTGAGAAATTAGACTTTGACTTATCTGTTGAAACTCCGTTAGAAGAAACCTTTATTACGTCCCCTGTTTATAAATCATGCTTGATTCAAGTTGGGACCCTCAGATTACCAGTTGATATCATCTCTTTGAAAATACTTGCATTTGATGTGATTTTAGGGATTGATTGGTTAACCACTCATCATGGTAAAATTGATTATTTTCGTAAGGTTGTTAGTTTTCATATTCCTAACCAACCTGTTATACGCATTCAAGCAACTAAACCACTAAAGTCAATCGCTGTTATATCAAGCCATAAAGTCATTCGTTTATTAAAAAGCGGATGTCAAGCTTTCTTAGCCCATGTCATGGACTTGAACAAAAATACGTCAGATTTGAATAATATTTCTGTTGTTAGTGAATTTCCTGAAAAAATTCCTGGCCTACCCCCAGAGCGTGATATCGAATTTTGTATCGACCTTGAACCCGATACAAAACCTATTTCCAAAGCCCCATATCAAATGGCTCCTATTGAATTTCAGGAGTTAAAAACCCAACTACAAAAGTTGTTAGATAATGGTTTTATTCGTCCTAGTACATCTCCTTAGGTTGCTCTTATTTTATTCGTAAAGAATAAAGATGGGATTATGCTACTTTGCATTGACTATCGGGAGTTAAACCATGTCACCATCAAAAATAGGTACCTACTACCTCGCATTGATGATCTGTTTGACCAGTTGCAAGGTGCTAAATTCTTCTCAAAAATTGATCTTCGTTCCGGATATCATCAACTAAAGATTAAAACTAAGGATATTCCGAAGACTGCCTTCAAAACTCGTTATACGGGCATTACGAATTCCTAGTCATGTCTTTTGGATCGACTAATGCTCCCGTGGCTTACATGGATATGATGAACCGAGTATTTAAGAAATATTTGGATCATTTTGTGGTTGTCTTTATTAATAACATCCTCATCTATTCCAAAAGTTGTGAAGATCATGAGCAATATTTGAGGCCGATACTCCAAAAGCTTCGTGAAAACAAGCTATATGCCAAGTTGAAGAAATGCAAGTTCTGGATTGAAGAAGTAGCATTCCTTGGGCATGTGGTATCAAAGTATGGAATATCAGTTGACCCGGCAAAGATTAAAGCAATACAAAGTTGGGGGCGACCTAAGACAAGAATCAAGTAGCTTTAGTCGGCTTAGCTTGGTTATTATCGTAGATTCGTTGAAGGATTTTCTCGAATCGCTACTCCATTAACTAACCTAACTCGAAAAGATACAAAATTCGAATGGAGTGAGGAATGTGAGAAGAGCTTCCAAGAACTCAAGAGGAGACTCATTTCGGCACCTATTCTGACAATACCATCAGGTTCGGAGGGATTTGTTATCTACAGCGATTCTTCAGGCAAAGGTTTAGGATGTGTTCTCATGCAACATGGGAAATTCATAGCCTATGCCTCGCGACAACTCAAAGAATATGAGAGAAATTATCCTACTCATGATCTAGAGTCGGCAATAGTCGTTTTCGCGTTAAAAATTTGGAGGCACTACCTGTATGGGGAGAAAGTGGAGATATATTCAGATCATAAAAGTCTCAAATATTTCTTCACCCAAAAGGAACTCAACATGCGGTAACGATGTTGGCTAGAGCTAGTAAAAGATTACGACCATACCATTCAATATCATTCTTTAAAAAGCAAACGTGGTAGCTGATGCATTGAGTAGAAGATCGTATGCGGGTATGAGTGCGATGTTGTTAACACAAAGACCCATTATGTACGACTTAGAAAAGATGGAGATAGAGTTAAAGGCTCCAAGTACCCACGTGATGATATCAAGTATACGCGTACAACCGACTTTAATCGATAAAGTTAAAGTTGCTCAAGCCATAGACCCAGAACTTATGTGTATGAAGAAGAAGGTACATGAAGGTGTTATTCCAGAAGCAAGAATCGATGAAGAAGGAATACTTCAAGTCAACTCCAGAATTTATGTTCCTAATGACTCTGATTTGAAGTATAAAATCATGATTGAGGCACACAACACAGCGTTTGCAATCCATCCTGGAAGTACTAAAATGTATCGTGATATTCGACATACATTTTGGTAGAGCAATATGAAGAGAGAGATTGCAGAGTTTATCTCAAGATGTTTAACTTGTTAACGTGTTAATGTGGAGCATCAAGTGCCAAAGGGTCCATTGCAATCACTTGAGATTCTAGAATGGAAGTGGGAGCACATTAACATGGATTTCCTTACTTGTCTTCCCAAGGTTTCTCAAGGCATAGATGCAATTTGGGTTATTGTCGATAGATTAACCAAGTCTGCTCATTTCTTGCCGATACGGGAGACTTGTTCCCTTGAATGTCTTGCTCGTATGTACATAAATGAGATTGTGAGGTTACATGGCATGCCAGTATCCATAGTTTTGGATCATGACCCAAGGTTCACTTCACGATTTTGGGTTAGCTTGCAGAAAGTTATGGGCACAGATTTATGATTCAGTTCGGCATACCATCCTCAAACGAACGTGCAATCAGAAAGGACTATTCAAACTCTTGAAGATCTATTGAGACTTTGTGTTCTAGACTTCAAAGGGAGTTGGGATAAGTACTTATCATTGGTGGAATTCTCCTACAACAACAGTTATCAGGCAAGTATATGTGTGGATCTATTCGAAGCATTATATGGATGAAAGTGTCGCTCTCCAGTATGTTGGGATGAGGTGGGTGAAGCAACATTGTTGGGACCAGAGTTGGTACGTATGGCTACAAAAAAGATCCAAATGATCCGACAACGTATACAAACGGCACATGATCGACAAAAGAGTTATGCGGATCTTCATCGAAATGACGTGAAATTTAATATTGGGGATCATGTATTGTTACGTGTTGCTCCATGGAAGAGAGTTACAAGATTTGAGAAGAGAGGAAAGCTCAATCCACGATTTATTGGTCCATTTGAGATTCTTGATCGAGTAGGAAATGTGGCCTATAGACTTGCATTACCTCCAAGCATGTCTCATGTTCATAATATTTTTCACATATTTTTGCTTCGTAAATATGTGAAAGACCCAAATCACATTATTGAGTTAGAACCAGATGAGATAGCCGAAGATTTAACGTACGAGGAGGTACCTTTCAAGATATTGGATAGGAAGGAGCATGTCCTACGCACAAAGATTATACCACAAGTCAAAGTTTTGTGGATGAACCATGCTATTGAGGAAATGACCTAGGAGTAGGAAACATAAATAAAAATGAGGTATCCTCGCCTTTTCGAAACACTAAGTACGTAGGTCAATTTCGAGGATGAAATTTCATAAGGAGGGGAGGTTGTAAGTCCCCGACTTTTATGAATAAAATAGAATTTCCTCTATTTATTATTTTGAAATAGTAAGGGCTTGATTTGATTAATGTGGTTAGTTATGGGTAAAATGCGCAAATATTTTAAATAAACGAGTGGTTATAAAATATTTATTGTTGTCGGAGAATATTCGTTTGGTCGTGGAATATTCTTGTTGTTGGGGAATATTCGTACGACGGCGCAGCCATTTGTGGGCCCCATAATAGAAAACTGTCGGATGAAGAAAACGACAAGTATGAGTTTTTTATAAATAACGACGCAGTTGTTACTGTTAACACTGTTGGAATACCCGGTGGTTAAAATACAGTAATACGCGATGTTGCACAGTAGCTCACGATATTGCACAAATTATTGATTCTTACGTAAGAAGTCACTACTCAATAATTGTTACCGTAATTACTGTTCAATATGTTATTTTATTGATTCAATAATTGCTACATTGATATTTTATATTATTGATTCAATAATTGTCACTGCACAGTATTTCTCATTACTAGATCAATAATTCATATTATTTGAATAATATTATTAGATAACATTATTGGCAATGTCTAAGGAAGTTCTGTCTAAGAAAGAGGTCTGGTCACCTAATTTCGTGTCAGTAAGGAGAAATCCTTATCAGAAAGTCACCTCTTTCCTGGGAATGACCTGATTGTCATTATTGTGATTCTGTAATATTATTTGTGAATAGTTAATTATTGATTTATATGGTAAGAAAATATTTATTTTATATGGATATAAATGAAGGAATTAATGCTGAGGTGTTTTATCAGTATTTTGTCGAAATGAAGGTGTTGAAAATCATTCGTATAGGAATTTCGGTTATTTTTCGTTTAGAATTTGGAAAAACTTTCTTCTACAAAGTTGTAGAGAATTAAATTTCCTATGGATTAGACATAAGATTTGAATTTTTCTGATAAAAGGGCTATTTATTATGAATTATTGAAGTTCCAGAATAATTGATTTTTGGAGTTATAAATATTTTTAAAAGAAAAACATTTTTAATGTGGGTGGGACCCACTTGTGTGTGCTGATGAAAATGATGTGGTGTGCATAGGAAATTTTTTTAAAATACTATTATTTTATTAAATTTTCTATTTTGGCGTTCTAAGTATTTTCCTATAAATAGGGTGCTTAGGTTAGAATTGAAAATCACACCAGAATTAGAAGTTTTCTCTCTCTATAATATCGAGTGTATTTTTGTGAGTATTTAGATACTTTGAGAGTTGATAAGCAGTGCAAGTTTCCTTCAGCATTATATCTGATATTTCAATCAGAAGTACTGTTCTTTTGAGGTAAGGGATGTTATTTCTTTTTCGTAAATGATGTTATTTCTTTCAATATCATTATACTAGAATATTGGTATGAATTTTATTATAAATTTTTTACCTTTTTATGTCGAGATTACTATTCACGTATACGGTATTATTCACGAATACAGTACTATTCACGAGTACTATTCACAAAGTATGATTTTTCTTGTGAAATTGTTACCTTTTCGTGGTAGGGTTACTATTCACGTATACGACACTATTCACGTATACGACATTATTCATGTATACGACACTGTTCACAAAAAAATTAAATTTTTTTTTCTTTGTCCAAGTTGTCTATTATGGTTACTATCTTTGATTGTATCCATGTTTTGATCTTTATTCTTGAATTTTGCTCCACAATTGATTATTATGGAGTATTTTTGAACTTGGATAAACTAAAGTACGAATCCCTAATCTTTGATCTTTTATCTCGCATGACTCATTTTCTTTATTTTCATCATCCTCAGTCCTAAATGGTGATATAACTGAATATCTTTGGCCTGTAGTGCAAAGATGAATGATTATCTGATGAATATCTTTGGCCATAGTGCAAAGATGAACAGGTGTTGAGATGAATACTGACCAACCTGGGATATTTAATAAATATCTTTGTACGTGGTGCAAAAGATGAATATTTGTTTCAAGATGTATATTGATTGATGTTACAGGGATAAAATATTAATGATGGACTTTTAAATCATATAAGATAGTAGATTTCATTCTCTACTTAACTCTTCTAATGAATTGTTATTTTTCGCTGCGAATATTGATCTAAAACTTGTTGTCCATTATATTTTATCTGATTTATTGAAGGCTAACGATAATTTGTTTTTCATTATCTTAGTCATAATATTTTTTACTGGGCTAATTGAGCTCACCCTTTTCCTTTTTGTTCCATTTTTCTTCTTAGGAGGCGAGAATATAGCGAGAACTAGTCGGGGTATGGAATAATGGTTCTAGACAGTTGTTTTAGTAGTCTTACTATTTTATAAAATAGTGTTGTAAAATAGTGTATCAATAATTATAATGAGGACTTTATTTGAGTTTGGATATTGTCTAGAAGATAATATTTGTTTTTAAACTCACAGTATATGTGTTATCGTATTTTACACAACAATTGTAATAATAAAATTATAGTTTTTTCTGTACCATGTATTTGGAGACTCAGAATGGGTTGTGTAGATCTATTTTGGGGGCGTCACAGATACTATGATAATAATTGAATCAATAATATGAGATACTATGCAACAACTACTGTGACAATTATTAAATGAACTGAGTGACTTCTTACGTAAGCATCAATAATCGTAGATATCAGATAATACCGTGTGCCATCTTGTGCGACCACACGTATTCATCGTTTTTTTATCACTGGTATTTCAACAGTTAATGGTAAAAGTTTTGCCGTTATTTTTATAAAAAGGTTATTTTATCGCTTTCTATATCCGACAGTCATTCCGTTGTGGGGTCCACCAATGATTGTGTCATCGTACAAATATTCCCCGACAAAAAGAATATTTTATGACAACTTGCTTACTTGTAAAATTTACGCATATCACTCATAAGTATAGCATTATATCAAATCACACCTTATTATTCAAAATAATATTTAGAGAAAATTCAATCTTTATTCATAAAAAATTGGAGTCTTACACATATATGGAACACATTACTGAGGGTGAGTTCCTTGACAGATGTCATTTTCAGAACCACTTTTCCTTGTCCAGCAATCTTAGATGAAGAAGAATTTCTCATGTACAATTGTTCTCCATTGTCAATTTCTTGATAAGTGGAGAACATCTTCCTGTCAGAACACACATGTCGGGTTGCTCTAGTATCTACCCACCATTCCCTGATATTCTCAACCAGTTTTACTTTAGAAACGACCACTGAAAGATTCATTTCAGAAACATCTTGAAGAAGACCATCCACTTCCATTACATTGGCTTGTGCGGATTTCTTATTCTGGTCTTTGCATTTACGACAATCATTTTCCCTATGTCCAGGTTTGTCAAAAATGTAGCATTTGCTTGGAACTTCTTATTTGTTCCTTGTTGAGGCCCATTGCCAGAAAACTTCCTCTTTTTAGATTTCGGACCTTGTTCCAACACGTTGGCTTTATATTCCATAAATGTCCTTCTTGTTTTCTTCTCAGAGGCACGGTTGTCCTTTTCTATCCTTAATCTTACGATTAAGTCTTCAAGTTTCATCTCTTTGCGTTTATATTTGAGATAATTCTTAAAATCTTTTCACATTTGTGATAGTTTTTCAATAATTGTAGTAACTTGGAAAGATTCACTTAAAGACATACATTTTGCATGTATTTCATGCATGATTACTTGTAACTCTTGGACTTGGTTGATGACAGCCTTGGAATCCACCATCTTGTAGTTCAAAAACCTAATAACTACGAACTTCTTCGTGCCAACATATTTTGTTTTATATTTCTTATCCAAGGAATCCCATAGTTCTCTTGCTATTTTGAGAGAACTATACACATTATATAATTTCTTATCCAATCCATTGAGGATATAGTTTTGGCATAAGAAATCAGCATTATTCTATGCATCAATAGTGGCAACAACTTGCCTGTCTATTTCATCTTCTTTGAGAACAGTGAGATCTTCGTGAATAAACCTTACCAAGTTCAGAGTAGTAAGATAAAACAACATCTTTTGTTATCACCTTTTGAATTCTGTACCATTGAACCTTTCTAGTTTTTCACCATGGTTCACAGGTATATTTGGAATTATTGGTTTAGAAGAAGAACCGATTATAGTAACAGAATCGGTAGACATATTTCTTGCAAATATATATATATATATATATATATATATATATAGGAAATAATTATCTTAAGATTGTTATAAAAATAAAATGGGCACTATATATATATATATATTAACTTATCTCAAACTGCAGAAATTAATTTGTCAAAGTTAGTACTTGATACTATGTCCTTAAGATAATTATGTCCTCCTTACGGTGCTTAGAGTTAATAGCACTTGTCTCCTAGTATATACAATGACAATGTATACTATAGTAGCACTCCAAATAGTATACTAAACGAACCAAAATTATAATGCTCATAACTCCCTCTCTCTCTCTAAATGAGCTATAAACTGCTAATGGAATGAAGAAGAAGAAGACGACTTAGGAGGTGTTTGATAAAAATTGAATGAATATGAATCTGAATGAGCTGAATCTGAATGAAAAAAGTTGTTTAATAATTGACATGTCTAAAACATCTGAATAACAAATTTTTATTATTTTACCCTCTAAAAAAAATCAAAATTGTTATAAATTTATTTAATATTACTTAATATAATAGTTAATATTGTAAAAAAAAAAATACTTCATTCAGCCCTAATTCAACCCATTCAGTCAAAAAAATGACACTAAATCATTCAGTCCAAATCGTCTGAATGGCAGACCGATTCAACCATTCAGATGATTTTTTTTCCAAAATAAATGCACTTAATGGCTGACCGATTCAGCCATTCAGTCCTAAACAAACAACCCCTTAGAATGCTTAATGCTTGTGAATTCGAATGAATGAAAAGACTAACCTCTCCTATCTATTTATTGGAGGGATTAGTGACCCTTTAGAAGAGACATAATCCCTTTAAAATGTACTATTTAGCCAAAACGATGTAGTTTTAAGGCTTAACAGAAAGGGCGCGTAGTTTTAGACTTAGCAGAATTAAAACGACGTAGTTTAGGCTTTGCAGAAAAGGACGCGTCCGTTCAGCCAAAAACGACATAGTTTTGGGGTGTTCGTTCATACGGATAGCGCTTCCCAAAATAACGCAGTATTAACGCGTCCGTTTGACAAATAAAACTTCCCAAAACGACATAATTTTGATGATAGAATTAAATAAATAAAAAATTTTAAATAAAATTTTAAATAAATTTTGTCCAAAAACTTATATACAAGGACCCAGACCCACGAACCACGAGCCCGAGCCAGGCCAGCCGGGCGCGCCGTGTGGGTTCAAACCAAGCCTTGGCTAGGTGCTCTCCCTTTCACAAAAATGGGGTGCCCTTGGGGCCCAAACCTGAGAGCAATTTTCTTGTATATAAACATATTAAATTTTTAGTTCTTAACTGATGTGGGACATAGATCCCCACATCTATTTATTATTATTTCCAAGGGTGATATTTGGGAGTTAATATCTCATTCATTACTCTATGGATTTGAGCATCCAAATACTTAATTTAATCTACTCATGTAGTATAACACATTAATATGTAGATTCACTTTAAATAATTAATAAAACCCACTTTAATTTTGTCTCAAATTCTTACACTAACTACCTCACATGAATTAGAATAATATACAATATGAACACTTTAACGGACTAAAGTTGTGTAATATTTTATTATACTCCCTCCGTCCCGTGATAAAAGTCCTTATTACTATTTTGGGTAGTCCCATGTTAAATGTCCATTTTCCTTTAATAACCAAACTTTTACACATATTTTCCTATTATACCCGTAACATTAAATATCTCATACTTTTCTTATTCTAATTTCTCCATATTTAATTTTATATTATTATAGGCAATTTTGTCATTTTATTCATCTTCTTATTACGCGAAAAGTCCACTTAACTTTTATCCTGTGACTTATATGATAATTGTGATGAATTATTAAACGTATTTATTGTTAGCCTCTTTTAACAACAATTTTAATCATGTCATTATATTTTTATTTGTTATCTAGATAGATTAAATTTTGATAATTATTTGTTTTTAAAAACTTAAAAATTCTTATACCCACATTTGTAACCACATATGCACTGCATCTACACGCGCAATGCGATACGATGCGATTCAGTTTTTAAATATAATATTAGCACGTATATGAATGCGGATGAGAATAATCTTTGTATCCGCACCAATTCAGACCACTCTCCCATAATTATGACAACCATTCTACAAGACAAGGTTCTTAAAATTGGACCATTTATCAAATCGAAAAAGACTGGGTGGATGAGTTATTAGTCCAACCAATGGTCAAACTGTTATTGTTCCAGTAACGTCATTAATATATAAAAATATATATTATTAGTAATTAATAAAATTTTAAAAAATCTCATTTTTTTTATGAAGTAAAACAAAATAAAAATGAGTAACAATATTAATAAAAGTGGTTAATTTTAATATTAAATTTTTTTTGGTAAAAAAAACACGTCAACTGGATTAATTAATCGGGTTTACCAGTTGGACCGATAATTAACAGGTCAGCTCGAGTTTTGATCAAAATCAGATCATTGGTTCAAATCGAATCAAAAGGCGGACCAATTCTAATTTTTACTAATTCGACTGTCGATCCGGTCCGAATTTTAAAATGTTGCTACAACATTTATCAAAACCTACACATGTCAATGAAAATAATCAATAAAAAAGTCAAAGGGCACTTAAGTAATTGTATTCTTTAGGGTTTTCAGTGTATATATCATTTCTCTTAACTCCGCACTCTCTTGCTGCACAATAGAGTTTCTGCCCAGCCTCCATTTTGCACCTTCTTCCCCAAATCTCCAGAACCTGCAATAATGGCCGAACAGGTATTTCTCTCTCTCTCTCCTCTTTCTCTCCCTTCGATTAAGGTTATGGGTTTGATCTCATTCATGAAATTGTTTGTGATACAGACCGAAAAGGCGTTTTTGAAGCAGCCCAAGGTGTTTCTTTGGTAAGATATATATACTTATATATGTATAGCTATTTTCTCTCTCTTTGATTGAAATGATGGGTTAGCTATGGAGGTTTTTGACACAATCTTTTGGCAGCTCAAAGAAGGCAGGAAAGGGAAAGAGGCCAGGAAAAGGAGGCAATCGTTTCCACAAGAGCGTTGGATTAGGATTCAAGACACCCAGAGAGGCTATTGAAGGTTAGATTTTTTTTAATATATGTGGAATTTGATTACGTTTCTATTGAACTTGATATAATTTTTCTTAGTGTGGATGAATTTCTATCTTGGTGTGTTTCACTTTTTCAAAAAATGAAGTGATTGCAAATTTTCAATTTTAAAGTAGGCTCAGATTTGTTGTGATTTACTTCATAAGTTGGAAATTTGTTTAATACATGGTATTTAGCTGATTTCAATATTGAAAAGGATATAGCAGTTGTTTTTAGGGACAACCAAACATTACCACAATGCTTGATTTCATAATGTTGGTTTGGGGCTTTTGCAATACTCATTTTGATTTTGAATGATGGATTGGAACTAACCACATTTTATTATCAAATAATTTGTTCAGCTTTTTTTGTTCTTCAATTTATTTAGTAATTATAGTGGATTTTGATTCTGATGCATTCTTGCAAGTTCTTCTCGGTAAGAACTAAATGTTTTTTATATGTGAAATGGAATATTTGCTGCCAGAATGTTATAAAAAATTATCTGTTTCTTCGGTGTATCTGAGTTAAGAATTTTAACTACAAGCCATCATGAAAGTTGCCTAGGACTAAGGTTCCACAAGTTTATTCTCATTCTATAGTTGTTATAATCAAGTTCAGTGCACTAAAAATCTAATAATTGCAAAACAGTTGGTCATTTTTTCTTGAATCATTTGTGTTTACAAGTTGCTTGTAGTATAATTGAAAGCTTGGACCTATTAAATGAGATTAAATTGTTACGAGTAAATTAATGAAACTTGAGAATTATAGGACAAACTTGTATGACGGGTTAGTGTCTCTCTGTTTTCAGGTACTTACATTGACAAGAAATGCCCATTTACCGGAGATGTTTCTATTAGGGGCCGTATTCTTGCTGGTACTTGCCACAGCGCCAAGATGATTAGAACTATCATTGTTCGCCGTAATTACCTGCATTATGTTAAGAAATACCAGAGGTGAGAACTAGTCATCCTCTATGATGTTCTGCCATCTATCTATTTGCCTATGTGAGAATATTAACTTGTTTTTCTTTTAGGTATGAGAAAAGACATTCAAATATTCCAGCTCACGTATCTCCTTGCTTCCGTGTGAAAGAGGGAGACCATGTGATTGTTGGCCAGTGCAGGTTAGGACCAGAATTGAGCTATTCTATTCAATAAAATTGTATAAAATGGTTTTATGAATTCTAAATATATAATTTTGTTCCATTTTTTAAAGGCCATTGTCAAAGACAGTTAGATTCAATGTGTTGAAAGTGATCCCAGCTGGGTCTTCTGGTGGTGGAAAGAAGGCTTTCACCGGTATTTGAGTTTGGTGTCTGGTCAGTGTTACATTATATGGGCGGGAATGATGTTAGAGTTTACTATTTTGGCTAGGTGGAACCTTTTCCCATTGACTTGCCCTTGAAGTGAAGGCTTAAATTTTTGTATGGGACCAATTAATGTTTTGCGTCAAACCTGGTTTTCGGATTTGTCATTTCCAGTCTTATTAATCAAGTACATGGTTATTAGTTGGATGTTTTTTCTCTTGCTAGTGAATTTTCCTGATTAGTGTAGAAATATTTGGTGTTCACTTTATCTATTACAACGTTTGCATACTATAGTTTACTTGGAAAACTTTGTAATCATTTGATGAAAAATTGGATTTGCTAGTTCATTATCTGATCAGGCACACGGCCTAAATTGAACAATGTGAGCTAGTTTAACACGAGTTTGCTGGTGTCTTATTATCGTTCACTTTACATAAACCTGAACTAGTGTTTTGAGCTTGACAATTGCAGTTTCAAGAAATATATGTTTTGGGTTAAAATGTTTTAAAAGTTGGTTGAAAATGATCATTTTATAAAACCCTGGAGGCCTACTTCATAGAATTTGATCAATTTCACTTCTATCCGGTATCTTCTCTCATATCCTGTGACTTTGAAGTTTAAAGTAAAATATGTTGCTTATAATTTCTTTCCAACCCTTCAAATAGGGTGCTTAATTATGTGTCTTGGGCTTGTGCTAGTGCTTTAAGCCCATTGGTTTGATTTGATTTGTTTTGACTAGTTGAAGTAGAGCCTTCTTTCTGTCGCTCATGAAAAATTGCTTCTGCAGCTTCATTTTTCGTTCAGAGCCAACAGTTTTGGCCCTTGTATATTGTTTAATTGGGATTAAAATGGAAAAAGATGAGCATGTGACTCGGCTAGTTTTTTCTAAACTAGGCTATTTGGAATTTTATTTCATTATCATCTCCAAATTAATAAATATCATAAACTCTTGGTCTTGATTAAAAAGTTGTTAGTTCTTGTATATTTAGTATATGTAGTTTGTTATATTGTGCGTATATAAGTTGGTTCATTGTATTAAACTACATATATTTATATAACCGTGGAGACAAAGGTTAGCATGAATTGAATTTTATATAAGTTCAGTTTATGTCTAATATAGAGTTGACAAGCTGACTGAGAGATCATTCTAGTGTGTCATTGAGTATGAAGTGAGTATGTCATTGAGTATGAAGTGGTCTTATTCACTTAATGCTAACCTGATCCAACACAAACAAGTCTGATAAATTAATCTCAACATGCAACTACAAGATGTAAAATTGGCAAATGAGACTATTTTTTTATATATTGAATCAATAAAAATGATTTATATGTTGATTTTATGTTGAATGTAAGAAATAAAGTAGAATAATAATGTATGGAATTTTTTTTACACCTTCATATTTCATGTATTCACGAAATAAATTTGTCGTCATATATAACATTCTAGAAACAATAAGTCAACATTTTGATTAAAAGTAAACAAATAACAAAGCAAATATAAGTTACAAAAGCAAAGCCGAAAACAAAAACCCAAACATCTCCACACTTGGTGCAACTAATTTGAAAAGTCAGTTATGGTGCCATCCGTGCTGCTGGTAGCATTCATTCCTATTTGCTCATGAACAGTCTTAAACAATGGTGGCAACATTTATAAACCCCAGCAACTTCCTTCATACCATTACCAACACTAATCCTCCCAAAGAGCTTAAAAGGGTACTTGCTTAAATATGTGCCTTGAGCTTCTTTCAGACTCGCGTATAATTGGCCTGCCTCGGCGATTGCGTTTTGTGCCTTGGCTTCTTTTTCCTTCCCGTAGAGAATTAGCTTCTGCTGCTTTTTGCTTCTTGTAGAACTCCCGGTTTGCTTCTTGTACCCGTGTTCGAATTGAAGTGGGGGAAATGTGGTAGCTCTATGTGTGCTAAATTTTAAGAGGCTATTTTAAAACCCCTTCTAGCATAAATCTTTACTCTTTTGCAAAAAATAAAATAAATCTTTGCACTCAGGGATTTTTCCGGGGGACAAAACATAACAAGATTAATATAAAGCTAAAATAGTAATCTAAATATAAAATTCAAGTTTCTTTCATTTTGCTTTAGGTATTCCATTCTTTTCTATTTTGTCCAAAACTCAAACATGGTATTATTTTGTTCAACCCCCTTCATTGTTTAACAATTTGAAGAGAATTGATTTATGTGTCGACAAGTTATGAAATTAATTGTAAATAACGTGAAACTCTAAGCGATAAGATAAAATTATGATCGATTTGTCCCAACAGCTTGAACTACATAGAGTGGACTTGCATCCTGCACAAGAAAGAAAACACCTGGACTCGACGACCACAGGATGATAGTTCCAGTGTGAAAGTGAGTGAATGTTTGAGCAAATGTTAACGATAGAGAAAAATAAAGCTTGAGTGCTTAAATGTTTTACCCATTACCTAACTGCATGGAAAACTATTTATAGTACCTGAGAGCTAATGACAGAAAGACACGTGTCTCACTAAGCCCCTCAAGCGCTAACCCCTTGTCCCCCAAGCATAATGCTATTTTTATGAGTAGTAGTTCTACCGGGACAGGTGTAATGGACAGAAATATTGGACCGGTCAATTTTTATTTTTATTTTTATTTTTGGCTTTTTTTGTGACTAAAAAAATATATAGTATTTATTTTAATTGAAATTTTTACAGAATACAGTATTTTTAGGTGTAATTTGAATACATATACAATACAATATTGATCAAACATATTATTTTTTCGGTCCAATATTCCTGTCCATTACACCTGTCCGCCAAGACATATTGTTTTATGAGAGTATGGGTTAATTTGGTTTGCTTAGTGTGTGACAAGTGTCATGCTTGGTAGCCACTTGTCCACTTAGGTATCCCACTATCTATCTGTGCAATTGTCATATCGGCAAGTGTCAAAGAGTTGACAAGTTAAGTGTTAACAATAAGAGTACTATTATTTAAGCCGAAGCCAAGATGATGCTGAAGAGTTCTTCGGACAATATGAATCTGAAAGGGACTTCAACTTTATGAATCTCTATGTTATTATTCTTATTTGGGTTATTCTTTGGATAACTGTTATTTGTGCCAAATGATTTTATAAGAAGTAATCCTTCGACTTATTTGGCTCTTGCTTCGGATTAGACCTGTTAATGTAATTAGTTAACTGTTGGGTTAAACTATATTAACTGGAATTAAATGTGTTGGTTAATCATTTTTATTTATTCAAGTTGGTTAAAGTTTGGACCCATATTTTTTAAAATAAATATAGTTAGTTAACCGGTTAACCATTTTTCAACCCATATTTCATACCATACCATTTTTACATTCACGCCATGTCTTGTTTTTCTCTCTAATAAAATGTTATGTCTTGTTTTTCTCTTTCTAGTGGTATTTCATTTGATCATCAAAGCTTGTAGTAATTAAAAGGAAAATGATATACGAATCTCACATGAAATGAGAAAAATTTTCTGCAAAATATTAATTTTTTTTATCTCTAATTAATATTGATTTTATGAACATTTGTAATTGGATATTGGGTGCTTGCGTTTTGGTGTATAACTCTGAATATTTAATTATGTTTTAGAGCTTATTGTCAAGATTACTAGTGTGCTATTTAAGTGCAGGATAGTTAATTATTGTTAATTTCCTCCATATGCAAAATATATTTTCTATTAAATTTAAAAGTATAGTTGAAAAAATAAACAATTTTTACGTACTAATTTAAAAGTCTAGTTGAACAATAATACACTATAACAAAAATTCAAAGATTATGATAAAATTTAGTGAGACAGTTTTTTTTAAAAAAATAGGATGACAAAGTAAAGTGTTTTAGAGATATTAAGTGGAATTTTTTCATAACTTAATATCATTTCATAAATAATTATATTTTATAAATTAATATAATTGCACAAATAATTTATTTTTAAGTAAAATTAATAATTTCAATTTAAAATTTTATTAGTATAGTTTTTTAGCATTTTATTATTTATATTAATAATTTTTATATCATATTATTACTTAATTAATTTATTTGTGACGGTCACAATTTTATTTTTCAAAAGTTCTGTTTAAAAGTTAAAACATCTTAAAATGATTAATATGGTTAATATAGTTTTGAACCATAACCATATAGTTTCAACCCAACCCAACCCAACCCATATTAAAAATGGTTAATATAGTTTTAGTTCTTAAATAGAACCATAACTATATTTTAAAAATCAAAACCAACCCATAACCATATTTTGTCAGGCCTACTTCGGATCTTATCAATGTGATCCTTTTTTAATTATTTTACATATGTCAGTATTTAAATAAATATGTAACAAGATTCCCATTTGAATAAGCACGTTACATTTACACAATATACGTGTATGATATATGGTAAATTACTCATAACTTGCAAAGAAAGAAACCTTTCTTCTTCTTCTTCTTCTTCTTCTTCTTCTTCTTCTTCTTTCTTGCTACAACTATGAAAGTATGAATTAGATAATTGAAAAGAGGTCCTGACTTTAATTATATTTAATATTTGATAGAGAACTGATATTTTCACATATATTTTTTGATATTTTCACATGATCTTCTTTCACATAAGCTTACAGTGGGTCTCACCTTTATGTAAAAAAGAACCATGTGAAAATATAAAAAACACATGTATAAATAGTGCCCCCCTATTTGATATAGTCAATGTCGCAACTAACATGGTTGGTCAAATAAGTTGACAAGTTGAAAATCCCTAGTAGATATTTGATGTGTTAAAAAATATATACTGTAAGTGCACAATGTCTAATTGAAGACACTACTAAAAAATTGACCTATAGCGACGGTCGACCATCGCTATAGGCCTAAAGACCATCGCTAAAAATTTTAGCAACGGTCGCCAACAGCGACCGTCGCCGACCGTCGCTAAAAGCTTTTAGCGACGGTCTTTTGGCCTATAGCGACGGTCAACGACCGTCGCTATAGGTCATGACAATCGTATATAGATATCTATAGCGACGCTCACCGACCGTCGCTATAGGCCTGTGTTTTATAGAATACTATAGCTACGGTCGATGACCGTCGCTATAG
Source organism: Panax ginseng (assembly GCA_020205605.1). Taxonomy (NCBI): domain Eukaryota; kingdom Viridiplantae; phylum Streptophyta; class Magnoliopsida; order Apiales; family Araliaceae; genus Panax; species Panax ginseng. Next base: position 54,090,240 of record CM035139.1, read on the forward strand.
TCTTTTTATATTTAAAAAAAATTAATTAATAATACAAATTTATTTAACAAACACAAATACAATAATGAATAGCAAGAGTTCTAACTTGTGTACATGTCTCCAACACTGGCTAATAATGCCCGTCCCGAAATAAAAAACAAACAATAAAAAATTCCTCATCTTGATTACCGTTCTACTTCTCAATAAACATCCCAATCTCAAGTTCTCCACTACAAAACATGCAAATAGAGCAACAACAGTCTATACTTTACAACAAGATGGAGCTGTGACAACTCAGATAACATCATCATCAGTTGAAATTAAGAAAAGTAGTTTCAAATTATACTTCATCCTTGTAATCAACTCGATCAGGAAAAAAATGAAAAATACAAATTGAAAATCCTGCTGATTTTCTCTATAATGAAGTTTAGGGGAATTACCTGAGCAGAGATCTTGTAAGGTGTTCACGTGCCGTTGCCAATGCCTGACTGATTGTTTGAAAAACAGAACCTTACAATCTAAGCATCTAATCTGATGTTTACTACTGGATGGTGGCAGTATAACTAGTTTGAAATTTAATATCTTCTCAAATTTCTACTGAAAGTGTGTGGCGAGCAAAATCTACAATACCTGCTCAGACAAAGGCGCTCTAGAATCCATGCTATGGGTTGCAACCTTCCCAGCTATAACATTTGCTTCAGTTTCAAGAACAATTCTATAAAACATGAAGTTAAATGAGTTACAAGACATTTGTCCTTATCAAGGCTTTTAATTTGAAATAGTTGGGTGCAGGTACAGGATCTGCCTTATAAGAACAACTTGCTGTTGAAAACAGTTTCGCTGAGATTCAATGATAGATTAACCAAGCTTGATTCAAGCTTGACCAACTCAAAGCATGGTTAGCCTTAGCGAAGGTGTTAATATAGTTACCAAACAAGTCCTATAGAACTTGTACACTGATGGTGAATTTTGGCCTAGTCACATACAGCTAGTGCTTTTTTGCATATAATAGTCAGCTCCATATCTAACCCTCTCATTATTCTGCATCAACTTGGTGTTTTAGCTCTCAATTCTTTCATGCTCAAGAAGTGTAATTAAAGTTAGGCACTTCTCAAATAATGCGTAGAAATAAGTTCAAAGAATCACATACTAAACAAAGAGAAATAGAAATTGTCTCACATTGAGCAATTTACCTCTCAACGGAAAAACACTATAATAATTTCGACCAACAACAGAAAGTCCAGCCATCTGTATATAAACTCAATCATCTCAACCTTGTATATGCAAAGAAACCAAACTACATTACTTGAATCAAGAGGAAAACAACTTACTGCAAGAGCTTTAGCTGAATCTCCTTCTGTCAAAATCAAGGTGCATTTATGAGATTGGACTATTGCAGCATCATTAGCATCGTCTAGCTTACCCAGTGATCTTATTTTTCTTTGTTCCATCAGTTTTCTATAATAATTGACAAAATGATAGTCATAAATAAAGTAAACAAGAATGGGATTATATGAACATTACTGCATTATATCAATAACAGGAACAAGAACTAGCATGATTTTTAAACTGTAGAAACTAGAAAGTAGAAGACAGAAACATTAAGCGCGAAACACCAACAAAAGTAGAAAACTGTAAAACTTATATCAAACTTATTAAGATTCATTGCCTTGTTACAGGCTATAAAAATACTAGTAGTAGTAATTACGATCTAATGTAGCTATATAGAGTGAATGTACAAACTGAATAACTAAAGTTAAGAAGAAGCAGTCTGCAACATCCAAGTATGTATGGAGAAGAGAGTGGGAACATATAACAATGAAACCAATGCCTTTTGCAGTCTGCCATTCCTTTTTACTATTTCTAGATAAATTTCATTTTTTTGTTTATGGTAATTTTAAAATATATTTAAACTAGCAGCCTTAGAATGCCTTGTGCTTGGATGAAATTAACAAGTGCATAATCATTGTACTAAAAATGACCTCATGAAGCATGTAGTGATCAACAAGTGCATAATCATTGTACTAAAGATACATAAAGATTGCATCTTTATGTATTAACAGAAAACTAAATGTGGAAAACATTATAGCTGAACATGTAAGATCTTGGTCACAATCAGATGAATAAGAAGCTATCTAACCATTATAATAATAACCATGAATGTTGTTTATTATGAAAAGGCAATTATACTAAATTGCTATTTTGCCTCAACTAGTCCAAAAAAAATACCCAAAGAAGTTTATAAGATAAGGTAACCACAACAGCAGGCAAAACTGCACAGAAAAACAAAAACTAAAAAGTAGATATAAGAGCTAAACCAGAGAGGATTCAAGGGGATGAAAAAAAGGCGATCAAGGACCTGAATCACTATATGGATACAGAGTTGGCCCTTCTCAGTATAGCCAAAGATGGCAACTAATATTCAACATCCTCACATCAACCAACTGATAAGGTATACTCATACTACGAAGTAGGTGCATAGTTTTTATTTCAAAAAAGAATTCCAACAGATTCTCAAAAGAAAAGAAAACTTTCATAAGTTATTAATAAGATATGTCATAAACACAAAAACAGGGAACACAAAATCAAGAGTAAATCGGCCTCATCAATTTAACATACACCTGAAAATCAACCTAAACAAACACAATGTTGAGTATAATTCACTGCAATGGATAACCACCCATAAACTAGGGATTGGGGAACAGATTATATGTAAGTATCACTGAACATTAGCAATTAACCTAAACAACAAATCCATATCTTTGGCTTCCATGTACAGTTAATATAGTCACGTAATGAGCGAGAAAAATAGAGGGAAATAGGGAATCACCTCCAGCCGTACGATTCACAACCGGAGGACCACTTGTTGGCGGCGCACACACGACCAAATGAGAAGAATCGACCGGAGGGACAATTTGACCGTAAGGGAACGATCGTTTGAGAAGGCGACCAGATGAGAATGATCGACTGAGAAAGGAGATAGAGAGGGTGAGAGAGGAAAGAGAGGGCTGATTTGACTAAGAACGGATGAGGAAGAGAGGACAGAAAGGGTGATTGAGAGCTAATTTTCTCCAAAAATTTGATTTTGGGGAAAAATGTTGGTACTGATTTGGGAGGGATTTCTGAGCGCCAACTAATTGCCATTATCTAAGGCTCGTTACAATCGGTATTTAGTCCCAAAAATGCTTGACAGCCAGAGTAGGACCCTAGGTATAGATTATCTTTAAAGGCATATACCGACGGCCAGCCTGTGATCGTCGCTATAAGTATCCTATTGTGACGGTTTCATCTCAACCGTCGCTATAGGTCGTCGCTATAGGTCAAATTTCTAGTAGTGATAACTGGCAAATACAGGTCGAACCCACAGAGACTAGATTAATTTTAATATTTCCTTAATATCTATTTTAGGCGAATTAGAAATAAAGATTGAGAATTAATTAACTAGAATATGAAAACTAATAATGAGGAAGCAATCTAGGAATCCAAATCCATTAAATAATAAACATAACATATAATTCAATCTATTCTATTATTATAGCTCACTATGATTTTGATCTCCCTTCCCTTTAATTTAGTAATTTTGCAATTAACGTGGGCAAGCATAGACTATGAAAATTTAAGGATTAACTATAACCCATCAAGACTTCTTTGAGCAACCATGGATTATGAAAAACTCATATCTTAACAATAATCTATCAAAACCTCTTAATTAATTTAAAATCACATAAGAACTATAAAACGAAGATATTTCAATAACGAAATATGAAAGCGAAATCAATTAAGCATAAAAGCATAAATAATAAAAGAGATGAAAAATATTATCATGAATAATTATTTAATTTCATCTTCATCCTAGATATAAAAAAATTAACTAGACATGAAAATAAATAAACTAACTAAAATAAAGAAGAAGTAAAAGATTGAAAATAAATAAAAAAACTCCCTTTATTAACGATCCTCCAACAAGCGTACAATGAAACGTAATTTAATCTACTCATACTCCTAACCTAAAGTAATACAATACCTAATGCTTCATCCTCTCTAAAACAAGAGACCTATTTATAGGGAAAATAACTTTGAACCCTAATTTAGATTCATTGAACTTGGACACTTATGTTCCCTTTTCATGTAGGTATCAACTTCCTAATGTCAATCAACTTCTCAAAAAGATCTTCTAGATAGACTTTCCTTTCTCTTGTGGATTTGACTTGCACACCAAGATTGTTCCACCTATTTCCTTCTCCTTGAAGGATTTTCTTAGATGTTTCTTACATGAATAAGAGCATTAAATATCATTTGATCACCAATATTTTGACTTTATTACAACAAATATTAAATCCTACAAAATAAATTAAAACATATTAATTTAATAAGCTAATATAATTAAAAGGGCAAGGGATAATAAAATGTATGAATTACGTGTCTATCAATATTGATGTGTCAATCAACAACATTCAAATTAGGATTTTGGTCAACCCACACATTTTGACTTTGATCACTGTTTGACCGCTTTGATATCGTAGAAAAACCTGCAAAAGGTCCACCAAACACTACTAGAAAAAAGGCCTATAGTGAGGGTCACCGACCGTAATTATAGGGGCCTTATATGACCGTAGCTATAGGTATTATCGGGGATCGCCGATCCTCGTCGTAGGTCGCGTGACGCTACGGTCTTTATGGTCTTTGACGATGGTCTCGACCCTACCTATAGCTCATGCACATTTATTCAACAAACATAAATACAATATAAAATAAAACATAAAAAATATTATATACATCATTTAAAATCATTCACATTACAACATTACAATATATTTACCGTAAATATTACTATTACTAATTCGATTTTTCCATACTTGTTCTTTAAAGAAGACAATGCAAGAGCAAAAGATGGCAAAAACCAACCATCAATCCTAGCAAAACATCGTAAGCTAAGGCGTTTGAATAATATAGATGCTCCTTTAAGGATATATATTCTGAATTACATCTATAGGGAAACGAGGAGTGTGATATGGAACTTGCAAAGTGTGAAAGATAAGAAATCTGTCAAGCATGAACAAGAAAAACAATAACACTCCATTGTCTCCACACGGACCACACCATCTATATGAAACAACTACAGAGCTAGCTAGCATACAAGTAGTTCATAATAGGTTTACAACTGAACTGAGCTAAGATCATCAAGTCATCATGTTCAGGCCTGCCTCATTTAGAAAAAGTGCTTAGAAATTGAGTTTGGCCTCAGCTCATCTAAATAATGAAAAAACTTAGAGTTGAATTTGCTACCAGATACCTCACAAGTTAGTTTAGAAAAATTAATAAGCTTTAGAATTCAGCAAAGATAGTAAATATAACAAACCTCACTAAACTCAATTTTTCTATAGTCTCTATGCAGAAACCACCATGGACTAGTTTTTGATAATAATCTGAAAACACAAGGAAAAACATTTTTAGAGTAAGATATAATTTACTTATTTTTATAAGAGGCAACAAAATATCAGATAACTTATAATGTTTAATAAGTTACCTTCCACCGGTCAAAATTAGCTTAAGATAAGATAAAACCAAACTATTTAACTAAAAAGAGAAAAAGTCCAGAAGTTGAGGGTGTAACGACCCCAAAATTCATACAATTTAATTCTCGACTTCGGTCGTTAACAATACATTCAACCTCTAATTTTACATCATTAAACGATAATACAACCATTGAAATTTGCGGAATAATTAAAATTTTCTATTACAATTAAATCTTTTTATTACAAACTATTCTCGTTCCCAAAACTTTCAACCTTTACATCTAAATATCTCAGAATCATTTTAATACTACAAGAGTTTACATCGCAAAATGATATTACAATTCAACATTAATACATTACTCGGAACCTTAAACATGGTTCAAATAATAATAACTCAGCCAAAGTATATAAATCTTCAAGTATCACATCTGATTCATATCTTTCAAGTAACATATAACTTTACCTTAAATCTTTAACCTGAAAAAGTGATTATTTGCAAGGTTGAGCTCGACAGCCCAGCAAAATCTAACAATTTTATGCATCACATAGCACATAATAATATGCTCAACATACATATCCTAATAATTAAAGTAACATGGCATACATGCTTTAATTCACATAACAAATATAAAGATTGAGTTCCTTACTCAATCATCATTATTTAACCAAAATAATGTATTCATAAATTGACTTTAACATTTCATGATTAAAACATGTATAACATATCATGCTCGCTTACAACACATATATCATATCATGCAATTTAAAACAGTTCATCAAGTCCACGTAGAAAATAGGAACCGAAAGACTTTCCTTGATCGTTGTTTACCAATAACAGTTTAACAACTTACAGTTATCTGCACTTCACATGCCCTACATAATTATATAATCATACACATCAACTATTAGTTACATAACAACACATAGTAGTTGTAATGTAAACTTTACTTTATACCTCATAAGTCCGATGAAATCTAACTTTGGATATGCTGTAAACATCATATTAAACTATTTTTAAAAGTTATTGGACACCTATTTTGGATAAGATAGACAGTCCAAAACAGTGTTCAAAAAGGGGCGTTCAAAACTGTTTTTCATTCTTTCCCAACTTTACCCTCTCTTGCTAAAACAGTCATAACTTTTCCGTTTCAAAATATTTTTGAGCGATTCTTGAGCCCACGCGAAGCTAACTTCCGGGACTACAACTTTTATTCTTTGACCTTTTTCAAATTCTAAACACAGAATTCCAGAAAACTAGTTCAAGGTGACTGCCCCGAGTTGGTTAAACAATTTTGACGCGACTACTTTGAATGATCATAACTCTTTGCTCCGAAGTCGGAATTAGTCCGTTATGGAGTCTATGAAAAGATTTTTCAGTGTACTATAATATACCAAAAGTCTAGAATTTTATAAATAATCTAGCTAACCCCGAATTTTTGTTTTTGGATCAGCAGTCCACTAGTTTTTTAGACTTCTCATTTTGGCATCCAAAACTCGCCTCGACTCGTTCCAACCCAACTTTCTTTACAAATAAGTCTTATTTAACATAATCAAACTCGTGTAAGGTCTTTGCTCCATATCTCTAATTACAATCATTAGAACTCATTTTTTATAATCAATTCCAAGTCAAAATAAACATAGTAAACTAACTAGTTTACTAACAAAACTAATTAAACTTCCAAAATTCAAACTTTAACTAACAAACTAAATACAATATTTAAAATAATAACATTACCAAAAATTAAATAAGAAACATACCCGAAAATACGAATTTCACAAACCCAATAATGATTTCTATCAAGATTTAACTAAGGAGATCTTTATAAAAAGTCCTCCCACAACAAAGCCTTTCTCAAAATTGGAGGCCTTATTGTTAGTGAATGAAACAAAGGGCCAAGCCCTTCTATTTATAGGTTTAAAGAATGGGTAAAGTTCTTAATTTAGTCAATGTGGGACTTGGTTTATACTAATTCTAATTGGTTTATACTAATTTTTCATATTTTTAACATGCTAAGTGTATTCATTCATCACGAATTCGTTTCTTAACCAATTCGATCCGTTCAAGTTGCGTTATTTTCGTTTTATAGAGGAGAACAACAATCATCCATCAATTTAAAGTTTCAATCACAAATTCATCATCAATTTTAGTCTCAAAGTACACCAAAACACACATTACCATCAAAACCCAAATTCCTCTTTTTTAGCATAAATACATGAATTTGATTTTTGAAAAATTATTTTTTAGATGATCATTATGAAATTATTAAATCTAATAACATATATAACATCATGACCCACAAATTCATTAACCAAAACCCCAATTTTAAAAGAAACTCAAGAACACATAAACTAGAAATATAAACTAGATTATGTACCTTTAATTCCTTAAGAAATAAAATTAACCTTATTAGTAAAATTATAATTTCTATTCAACCATTATAATCATAACATTATTTAACAAATTCTCACTCCTCTAATTTAATTATTTAATTAAATTAGAATATCACCATTATACTCGCGTAATTAAATACGTATAAATCCCATCTATTTTATCACACTTATATAAACTATCCCATAATAATTTTCATCAAATATTTATTTAATACCATAAATATTCATTTTATTCCATAAAGTTTCCAACTAAAATATGTAATGTAATTAATAAATATTTTACTCGCATTATACTAACACTTACATTTTCATGCAATATATTACCTTCTCACTTTATTAAATCAATTATACTTGTATTAATTCAGTATTTTAATTAAGTGAATTATTCACACTATTTATGAAACTTACTCATAATAATTTTCATTGCCCACAAGGCATAACAATTAAAATTATATTATCTCATAACATAATTTCAACTTAATTCAATTAACTAATATTAATTTTTTTTAATAGTTTAATTAACTATTAAATCTCACATTCTCCAACATATGGATATATAATTCTCTTCACACCAAATCACATAATTCAAAATATATACACCTCATAATAAGAATTTTAATTATTAAATTTTTATTTTAATAACTTATGAAAATTTGGGTTGTCATAGAGGGTTTCTGACAAATTTGAGAACACTATAAACTTTAAAGATATAAGTACCTTCATATTACAACTAGGCCAAATTCCAAAAGTATCAAGCAACACAAGATGTGCAATAACATTTCTCAAAGAAGTGGGGATATAGCCATACAGGGATCCTAGCTAGTAGCATTATGGCCAAGAGCAATATGTAGAGAGAGGACTGAAGTGTAGCAAGTGTCAGAAAGGTTATATTTTTTACTAAGTAGGTAATTCAAAAAATGCACTAAAAATCGGGTATGACCACATTAACAACAACATAAACAAATGACTGCACACGAAAAACAAAAAATACAGCTACCTCCAAGTAGGCCTAAGAGCCATATACAATCCAAACCACCATTAACCAACAAAGCCAAACTCAACAAAGTATGATGCATTATAACAATTGATCTCTTTATCTTCAAAGCACATAAGATTCCTTTCCCCCAGTACAGTTGAAATAAACAGATATGAGAAAAGTATCCTATAACTCTTTTACTGTTTCTTGACTAGAGTGCCCCTCAAAGCTCTCCCAAGAGGGAAGCTATTTACACCTGCATCAACATACCAAAGAAATTCAGAGACAAACAAGAAGACCCTTGACCACTTATGTTAGGAATTTGCATGTAAATTGTTAGGATGATTTATTGAGGGGGAGATTGTTAAGAATCTGCATGAGATTACTAATGTATTAGATTTGATGATGAGTTAATTAAAGTATATTTGTAAATGGAAATTTTGTGAAGTCCTTAATAAAATGATGAATGTACAAGGATTTAGAATAGAGAAAGATCAAACATGTTAGGTTGATCTCACTAAATTGATCCAAGTGAATACAATATATATGAACTGATGATTAAAGTATATTTGTACCGACAAGTTTTTTAAAGTCCTTAAGAAACAAATATACAAGGACTTAAATAGAAAGATCAAAACTGTTCAGTTGATCTAAATTAAATTATTGTTATCTGATGAATAAATGATTAAAGTATACTTGTAATGATAAGTTTTGTAAAGTCCCTAAGAAACAAATGTACAAGGACTCAGAATAGAAAGATCAAAATTGTTAGGTTGATCTTATCAAAGCTTTCCATGTATAGTCGATAGGACCAGTTGACCATAGAGTCACTCTATCGGATCGTAGTGTGATCACAAACAATAAAGTTAACTCATCCACTGAAGCAATGGAGATGAGTTGGAGATCGAACAAGAGAAAGCTGATCACAGAAGGATATACTCTAAGAATGGTTGAGTATAGTCTTAATCATAAGGAATCATTGCAATATATCTACAAAGGCTAAATTGTAAGAGTTCTTTGCCTGATCATAAAGAATAAGTCAGTTCGCAGAGTAACCAAGATTTCGTAGAGCAGTATGTGATACTGTAAGGCGACTAAAAGACAAACAGATTATAGAGCTGTCTTCGGCATCGTAGATGTGACGCCCCCAAATTTAGATACATGTACCTCAAATTTAGTGCTCACGTTCTAATTCCAATAACAAACTAATGTCTCACACAACGAAAAATAATAGAATAATTTACCTTGATTTAATATAAATATTATTGCCCAAGTCTCGTAACCACTACTAAAACATTACATAAATAAGTCTAAGACATAACTTAATACATAAATCATAATTAAGTCTTAATACATAGCCATAGCTAAATCTTAAAACATCTTAATAGATAACTTCTTCTTATAGAAGAACAAAGCTATGCCGTAGCCTTGCCTTTATCCTTTTCTGAGGGTCCGCACTGTTCTGCCTTAACTGAAATATTTAAGGAAGAATTAGGATGAGCAAAAAATTTGCCCAGCAAGTAATATAACAACAAGGGTAGACATTCATGATAATAAGTTCATAATATCAAGAGTATAATGATAAAGGATAGCTCAGGAAATTAAAGAATAATGTCGTAAGCAAAGAAATATCAATAGCTCCAAATTTGTCCTTTAAATTTTAAACAATGGGTGATTATAGACCGAAGGATTTTAAAAAAATTCAAAGGTTTCAATTTTGAGTAGTCACTATGGACCAAGAACTCCTGCTAGAATTAACAGTATTACACCGATAATCCAATATAAACAAGTATAATAGGTGATCAACCTAAAATACTCTACGTTATGCATAACATTTAAACATGTTATCCACGCGTGTGTTGGTTCCCCAAAAATATAAATTTTCCCCTTTTATGAGGGTTGTTCATCTCAGTAGATTTATAAGATTCCGCACCAAAGCAATTGGTTTGGATAACTTTTTAAATTCATAGATACTAGTTTAGCCGAATCAAATGGCCTAGATATCTTTATCAATACACTTAGGAACAATTTATAAGTTCTAGACTTGCAACATGATTCAAAAATATAATAACGAAATCAAACTAAGCCTTTGAGTAAGAATGATAATTTTTGAGAGTTTAGATAACACAAGAATGATTTGCTCAAACATATAGTTGATATAACAATAATCATAAACTTGCACAATATCCAAGGTTGTGAAAGTTAGAGAACTTTTCTTTCGCGTCGATTACCAACTTATAGCTTAATATCACCAAAAAGTCCTATTTTATCATAGTTATGTATATATACAATCTCATTAGTTATACAATCAGGTCATATATTAGTACACTATCAAACCACATAGTTTCGTAATCACAATTAACTTAGCTTTTGAAAACCTTTAGAAACACTTGTCAAATCTTGGTTCCATATAGTCATCACATGCTTGAACACTTAAAACATTGATTGAGTCATGTATTTGATTCATTTGCACATAGCTAGTATAGTCCTCTACTAGAACCTCATTTTAATTCATGCTTGAGTAGTTTATATCGTGCCTAGCTAGATGGGTGAACATATCGGTCATATCTGGAGGCATAAAGTATCATATTACGATTGTTTAAAAGTCCAGAATACAAGTAGGGTAGCTTTCAACAAAGTTGGTTTTCAAACTTCTAAGTTTTTTTCCCCTTGAAAATCTCATGTTAAACAAACTAAATATGCAAAGTACTTTGAATACACATTTCATACTCATTTATAAACTTAACTAAGTTACATACAAATGCTCAAAATGTCAGAATTCAAAAGACACAAGGTTCGCCAAGTTTAGTTTTTGACTTCTAAGTTTTTCTTCAAAGATGCTACTAAATCAAGCCTTAAGCACACTAACACAACTCATGATACATTTTTACACATGTTTAAAGCTTCTTCATGTTCCTTAGGTTTAGTTAGGTTAGTTTATAAGGTTTGAACAATTAACAACACAGTCTTGGTCTCTCTGTCCACCCCCACCGGGGCAGGAAAATGAACTACAAGAAGCCCGCCGAGGCGGCAATCCAAGCACTAAAAAGCCCGCCGAGACGATGTTTCCCAGACTCGAATTTTGCAATCCAGTTTCTCCCCTTCTGTGAACCAAACTCTCCCAAATCTTCACATAAACATCAATTTAAGGCTACCCACTTAATATAAACTTCATAAACGTATTACCAAACATACATAGTATGATTCTAACAACTCTAATCAATTAAACAACTAAATTCAAGACTCAAATTCAAAGTTCATGCCATTTTCCATAGTTTAACATGTTTAGCGAATTCCTCTACTACATACTCGTTTCTAAACCAAATTGATCCGTTTAACTTTTATTGTTTTTGTATTCAACCATATTAACAATATCTAACAATAATTTACAAATTGCAACAAGCTTTAACTATTAATTTTTGGCTCAATAATCAAGTATTAATGCAACTTCAAAAAAACTTGTAAAACTTGAAATCAAGAACATGTTTTAGGACATTACCTCTTTACAGCTTGAGATTGCTAAATTCTTTTCTAAACAGATTGCTCACCAAATTCCAGAGCACCACTCTCTACTACAAACTTATCAGACAATTGTTTTTAGCAATTAAAGAATGAAGAAGAAGTTCCAATTTATAGCAAAATCCTTACCTAGAACATGACTTTGGCCCAAGTTGCAAGACCCCAATTTTTTATAAAATTGAATTTTCTCTATTTATTATTTTGAAATAGTAAGGGGTTGATTTGATTAATGTGGTTAATTATGGGTAAAATGCACAAATATTTTAAAATAAGCAAGTGATTATCAAATATTCATTGTTGTCGGAGAATATTCGTTTGGTCGTGAAATATTTTTGTTGTCGTGGAATATTCATACGACGGCACAACTATTTGTGGGCCCCATAACGAAAAACTATCGGATGAAGAAAACGACAAGTATGAGTTTTTTATAAATAACGGCGTAGTTGTTACCGTTAAAACTGTTGGAATACCTAGTGGTTAAAATACGATGTCTGCATTGTTACGATGAAGACACTGCGGATTGCACAATAATTCTAATTATTGATTCTTACGTTAGAACACTACTCAATAATTATTACAGTAATTATTGTTCAATATTTTGTTTTATTGTTTCAATAATTGCTACGTTGATATTTTATATTATTGATTGAATAATTATCACTACACAGTATTTCCCATTATCAGATTAATAATTCATATTATTTGAATAATATTATGAGATAGCATTATTGGCAATGTCTAAGGAAGTTCTGTCTAGGAAAGAGGTTTGGTCACCTAATTGCGCGCCAGTAAGGAAAAATCCTTATAGGAAAGCCCCCTCTTTCCTAGGAACAACCTAGTTATCATTATTGTGATTCTGTAATATTATTTGTGAATAATTAATTATTGATAAAAATAATAAGGAAATATTTATTTTATGTGGATATAAATGAAAAAATTAATGCTAAGGTGTTTTATCAGTATTTTGTCGGAATGGAGGAGTTAAAAATCATTCATATGTGGATTTTGGTCATTTTTTGTTTGAAATTTAGAAAAACTTTCTTCTACAAAGTTGTAGAGAATTAAATTTTCTATGGATTGGACATAAAATTCAAATTTTTCTGATAAAAGGGCTATTTATTATGAATTATTGAAGTTCTAGAATAATTAATTTTTGGAGTTACAAATATTTTTTTAAAGAAAAATGTTTTTTTTTGTGTTGGTGAGCCCCACTGGTGTGTTGATGAATTTGGTCAAGGGTGGGCTTGAAATTTTTTTTATATAAAATATTAATATTTTATTAAATTTTCTATTTTTGTGTTTTAAGTATTTTCCTATAAATAGGGTGCTTAGGTTAGAATTGAAAATCACACCAGAATCAAAAGTTTTCTCTCTCTCTATAATATCGAGCGTTTTTTTGTGAGTATTTGGATACTTTGAGAGTTGATAAGTAGTACAAGTTTCTTTCAGTATTATATCCGATATTTCAGTCAGAAGTACTATTCTTTTGAGGTAAGGGATGCTATTTTTTTCATAAATGATATTATTTCTTTTAATATCATTAGACCGAAATATTGATATGAATTTTATTATGAAATTTTTATCTTTTCGTGTCGGGGTTACTATTCACGTATACGGTACTATTCACGAATACGACACTATTCACAAAAATATTACATTTTCCTTTCTTTGTTCAAGTTGTCTATTATGGTTACTATCTTTGATTATATCTATGTTTTGATCTACATTCTTGAATTTTGCTTCACAATTGATTATTATGGAGTATTTTTGAACTTGGATAAACTAAAGTACGAATCCCTAATCTTTGTTCTTTTATCTCATTGGATTCGTTTTCTTTAAAATATTGTCATCATCCTTAGTCCTAAATGGTGATATAACTGAATATCTTTGGCCTTTAGTGTAAAGATGAATGATTACCTGATGAATATCTTTGGCCCGTAGTGCAAAGATGGACAGGTATTGAGATGAACATGACCAACTGGTGATACAAATAAATATCTTTGGCCCGTAGTGCAAAGATGAATATTTGGTTCAAGATGTATATTTATTGATGTCACAGGGATAAAATATTGATGATGGAATTTTAAATCATAGAAGATAGTAAACTTCATTCTCTACTTAACTCTTCTAATGAATTGTTATTTCCGCTGCGAATATTGATCTAAACTTGTTGTCCATTATATTTTATCTGATTTATTGAAGGCTAACGATAATTTAGTTTTTCATTATCTTAGTCATAATATTCTTTACTGGGCTAGTTGAGCTCATCCTTTTCCTTTTTGTTCCATTTTTCTTCTCAGGAGGCGAGAATATAGCGGGAACTAGTCGGGGTGTAGAGTGATGGTTCAAGACAGTTGTTTTAGCAGTCCTCACTATTTTGTAAAATAGTGTATCAATAATTGTAATGAGGACTTTATTTGAGTTTGGATATTGTCTAGAAGATAATATTTGTATTAAAACTCACAGTATACGTGTTGTCGTATTTTGCACGACAATTGTAATAATGAAGTTGTAGTTATTTTTCGTACCATGTATTTGGCGACTCAGAATGGGTTGTGTGGACCTATTTTGGGGGTATCACACAAAGATTGAATTCAATGGAAGATGAAAGAAGATGATGGGTAATGAGAAGTTGGTGGAACACTATTGAGACCACTCCCTTCTCCATCATCACCATCATTTGAAATTCTCTGTGTTTGGGCAAGGTAGGACTAGCGTAGGCCAATTGCCTATTTACTTGTGATGAAGAAAATGGACTAACAAAATGGGTTAAACACTTTTAATACTCAACAATGTAATGTTAGTTCCTTTTTGTCCTCCCAAGTTCAATCCTAATGGCTTAATATTAATACCTTATATTAAGTTATGGCATATATACACATAATTATATAATCCATGTACATTAGGTTAGTCCAAATAATATTTAACTTGGGTTAGAATATAGTTCAGTTGGGTAATAATAACCTATTATTTTCCATAAAACTTATTATTTCAATTATACCCAATTATTATTATAATAATAATTATTTATTTTCTAAAAGTTAACTTTTCCTCCATACTTTTTAAAATACATACTTAATTGATTCACCATGCATCATTATGTCACACAAGGCTTATTTATACAACTTAGTAAATCACATAACTTAGGCTTATTTTTACCATATAGTCTCATATAATAACTATCCGCATATTATTAATATTATTCTTAACATCCCATATTATATTTACACATGAAGATACTTTATTACACTACCACTCACATATCATATATGTTTGTACATAACAATTAATTAATACATAATGTTAATATTAATAATATTAGTAATAAAATGATAATTAGTCCACCACATAACTTAATTATTTATTTATTAATTTTAATTAAACAATTACTTGGTCCATCACTATGCCACACTAGGCATATCACATAAGCTTAATTTAAAATTTTCATCATGTGCACTATATTACTTACTCATTACCCATTTAACTCAATTTAAATTGAATTCTCCCTTTTCGAGACACATAATATATATGTATTCAATAAAATTATTCAAACAATTTGTTATCAATATTAATATTATTTATAAAATTCACGGGTATTATGTGACGCCCCCAAAATAGGTATACATCACCCATTCTGAGTCGCCAAATACATGGTACAAAATTCAAATACAACTTAATTATACAACTGTCGTGTAAAGTACGACAAAACATAAGCTGAGAGTTTCAACACGAATATTGTCTTCTAGACAATATCCAAACTCAAATTCAATATTATTACATTTATTTTTGCACTATTTCACAAAATAGTGAGGACTACTAATGCACCACCTCGGACCATTACTCCGTTCCCCGACTAGTCCCGACTATGTTCTCATTTCCTGAAGAGAACAATGAAAGCAAAGGGTGAGCTCAACTAGCCCAGTAAGAAATATTATGACTAAGATAATGTAGAATAAATTATCATTAGCCTTCAATGGTGTTAAACTGATAAAATACAATAAACATCAAGTTTAACTGCAGCGGAACAAGCAATCCATTAAAAGAGTCAAGTAGAGCATGATATCTACTATCTTCTATGATTTAAAAAGTTTATCATCAATTTTATCGCTGAGACTCAACTTAATAAATAATCCACATCATCGAATCATCCATGCACTATGGCCAATGACATTCATTAGTATCACGACCACGAATTATCCATGCACTACGGGCGAAGGATATTCGTGTTTTCATCAATGGTCATGATCATGCCAACAACTGTCCATCAATTCACTATGGGCCAATGTGGACTTTTACCACATCATTTGTAACATTACGGTCATGATTATACCGAATAATCCCTAGTCATAATCATACCAAGTCCATCAATGCACTACGGGCCACAGATGACTTTCATCATAATATAAGCATGAGGATGATAACAATGATATAATAATTCAATTAAAAGAGAGCAAATGATAAATTTTTAAAGATTTATAACTTAATTTATCCAGAATTCAATAATTACCAAATTGTCAACATAATACTGCTTTGTGGAGTAAAATTCAAGAATAATATTGTATCAAAAATGATTTGGACCGAAAAGAAATCAATTTTTGTCATGAATAGTACCCCGGGTGAATAGTAACCAAGTGAATAGTACCCCGTGAATAGTATTTTGGGAATAGTAACCCCGTGAATAGTACTCCGGCATGAAAAAGTTAAAACTTATCAAGAATGCTCAGAATAATATTTCTATAAAAAGATACTGGATGAAGCGCAAATATCAAGGATATTCTACTAATTTCTTGGAGTATAGAAGCCAAAACTTTAACAAAATGAGTGTAGAATTTGAAATCTGAAATGAAATAATATTGCTTACATACTACAGAGTATGGAAGAAAATATTATTTCATACGAATATTGAACCAAAATAACATCCCTTACCTTAAAAAGAAGATTATTCCGACTGATAGGGCGGGGATATTCTTGAAGAAAACTTATACTGTTTTTTACGCTCAGCTTTCTAAAACTCAAAAGAAATATGCTCAATATTATAGAAGAAGAATTCTCTGATTCTGGTGTGATTTTCAATTCTAACTAAGCATCCTATTTATAGGAGAATGGAAGGGGTACTGTTTGAAATTCTCACGGACACAACAGTTTTAAAAAAATTCACGAACGATTTCATTGAACGTCTGATTTCTCATTTGTTACTATGCATTTACTATGCTGGCACTATGCAAATACTATGCATAATAAAATATAATATATTCTATTTTTCATAAAAAATAATACTTATAATTATATATATATACTAAATAAATTTCTACCAATTATTTTGAAAATGGGTAAATGGGGGTCCATAAAATAAGCAAAATTTACATCAAATACTTCATAAAAAATCCCCTCAATATTTTTAACAACATTTATTCATCATTATTATTATTCACAATATTTAACAACTAGATCATTCTCAGGAAAGAGGGGGCTTTTCGATAAGGATTTCTCCCTATTAGTGCGTAATTAGGTGACCAAACCCCTTTCCTCGACAGAATTTTCTAGACATCGTCAATAATGTAAATAATAATATGAATAACTGTTCTCAATTATTGATTTAATTATATATAAAATATCGACAATAATTTAATCAAATAACGTGAGATACTATGTAGCAATTACTATAGCAATAATTGAATAAAACTGCGTGACTTCTCACATGACATCAATAATCAATACCGGTAGTACTTCTTATGCAACCACGCCAGACATCAGATACTTTATCAATGGGTGTTTCAACAGTTTAATTTGTAAAACTTTCGCCAATTATTTTCATAAAAAGATATATCTGCTGCTTTTCTAACTCCGATAATGATTTCGTTGTAGGGTCCACTAATGATTGTCTTGGTCGTCACGAATATTTCTGTTTAAAGCGAACATTTCCGACCAATCGAATATTATATAACAACTTGCATACTTTGCAAAATTTGTAAATATTACCCACAACTATAACATTATATTAAATCGACACCATAATATTCAAAAATGATATTTTTAGAAAAATTCATCTTTATTCATAAAATTTGGGGTCTTACATATTACATCCCCCCTTGTAAAAATTTTATCCTCGAAATTGGTACAATGTTACACAAATAGACGGGGATAGTCTTTCCTCATCTTATCTTCTAATTCACACGTAGCCTCCTCGGCATCACGGTTTCAGAAAACTACTTTTATAGAAGATATAACTTTATTTTCTTAGTGTTTTCTCTTTCCTATCTATTATCTGGACATGAATCTCCTCGTAAGTCAGATTATTTTCTACTTGAATGGGTTCGTAGGATATCACGTGATTATAGTCAGGCTTTTATGGTCGTAACACGAAGATATGAAACATGTTGTGGATGTGTTCCAGTTCAGTTGGTAAAGCTACCTTGTACGCAACTTCGCCTACTTGCTTCAATAATTTAAACGGTCCTATGAACCTCAGACTCAGTTTTCTTTTCGAATCTTATCTTCCCTTTCCAGGGAGACACGTTTAGAAACACGAAACTTCCTACTTCAAACTCTCAGCTTTGATGGTGCAAATCTGTGTACTTCTTCTGTCGATCTTGAGCCGCCACTAATCTGACTCTTATCATTGTCACCACTTCTGCCGTGTATTGAACTAATTTCGGTCCCAAAAGTCGTCGTTCTTCTACTTCATCCCAACACAACGGAGTTCTGCATTTTCTTCCGTAAAGGGTTTCGTACGGTGGCATACCGATACTCACACGATAGTTATTATTGTAATCAAATTCCATTAAGGGTAAGTGGTCATCCCAGTTCCCTTTGAAGTCCATCATGCAAGCTCTAAGCATATCCTCCAGCATTTTTATTGTCTGTTCACTATGTCTGTCTGTCTGAGGGTGATAAGCAGTGATCAATCTTAATTGTGTTCCCATCTTATCTTGCAAGTGTGACAACTAGAGAATTTAGAAAATTATAAAAATCTTAAATGATGGATTAAAGGTTGAATAATAAACCTAGACAGAAAATAAGTGAATAGATTTGTCATTTCTAGGAAGGAATTTTGTGAATTTAAAATTTTTTGGGGTGAATTATTCAGGATTAAGTATATAAGTGTATATGTTCTGTGTATATGGTCATACATGTGTGCAGTTTGTGATTAAGGGTCAAGGGTTGACCAGATAAATTATATCAGTGTCCAAATCCTAATATTATAATAAGATCGTCATCGTTAAGTTAGAAAACCCTAGCGATTGATAAGAAACCCTAATACCAGCTTTGGAAACCCTAATTTCTGATTCCGGGAATTTGAAACCCTAATTCGAAATAATAAAACCCTAATTTGGGATCTCAGAGACTTAAGTGTACTGATTATAAGATTAATTAAGGGTAAAGTCTAACGAATTAGTTAGAAAACCATAATTTTAAAATTTGATACCCTAATTATTCCGTTAGAAACCCTAATATATAATTATGGGACCTAATTGCTAAATTAGCAAATTTTAATTAGGAAATATTAATCCAAGTTTTTTTAGTCCTAATGTGATTAGGAAATTATAATATAATTAGGAAACCCTAATTTGGGATCTCAGAGACTTAAGTGTACTGATTATAAGATTAATTAAGTGTAAAGCTTAACGAATTAGTTAGAAAACCCTAATTTTAAATTTTGATACCCTAATTATTCCATTAGAAACCCTAATGTATAATTATGGGACCTAATTGCTAAATTAGCAAATTTTAATTTGAAAATTTTAATCCTAATTTTTTTAGTCCTAATGTGATTAGGAAATTATAATATAATTAGGAAACCCTAATTATAATTTAGAAATCATAATTTTCCATTTTAAAATCTAATTAGAAAATCTTAAAATTTTAATTTTTAAAACCTTAGGGTTAAACCCTAAGGGTTGTAGCAAATGACTTGAATGCCATTAAAATTATATACTAAATGTCCAAAATGACCTTTTTGAATTCTTTATTAGCTAACTTGTAATTTTTGTCCTAGATTGTAGTTGGTAAACAACCCTAGTTCTAGCATGTGACTTATATCACATTATATCAGCCAACATTGATCATTTTTACCATACAAGTTCAATGGATCAAAATATATAGGATTAAAGCGAGAGAAAGCTCACTTTACTTTTCATTTTTGCCAACAACCTCCTTCCCTCTCTAAAAATCCAAAATTTAGAGTGAGAGAGAGAGAAAAGATAAGCCATGTTCAAGTTTTAGCCTCTCAAGATCGGATCATCAAGGATCAGATTCATGATCAAAGCATTAAAGTGGTATAAACCCTAATCTTCAAAATCTTAAGATCTGCTGTTAGATGTTGTTGTTTATTGGTTAGAGTTGTGTTATAGGATGTCATTTAGTGATCTGGATTGTTAAATCCCAGATCCATAACATTTAGAAGCATGAAAATCAAGTTTTTAAAAAACTGACTATGAACCATAAACTATGGTCTGACATCCATATGTCAAGGCTCATAGATCCTTGTATGTTATTGATTTATAGTGTTTTAAGTTATAGATCTGTAGTACGCCATGTGGTCTATGATCTGGAACTAAAAACAGGGTCAGATCATGTTTAGATCTCATGTTATGTGTGGTTAAAGTCAGTTGACCGAAAACGAAATGTGTTTCTAGGCAGCCCAGATTTGCCTAAAAAAGTCTGACAGCGTTTTTGCAGGCCTTAGATCTTGCTGTTGTTTGCTAGTTTGTTCATGTTGTTGTTTTGGTATTGTAGACTGGTATATGAACTATCAATCCATGTCTCTAGAACCCCCAGATCTTATACAGAATCGATCTAATTGGTGGTCAAAGTATGGTTGACCAAACGGCCGTATAAAGATTCTGGGTAACCCAGAAATCTTTAAAGGCGGTTTGTAGACACCACTTTGACCGGCCTAGAACTACTACTTGTGATGTTGTTATATTAATCTAATACATGATAATTATACATTGTCATTAGTACTACAAGATTAAACCTTAAGATCACATTAATCAAGCCTGGAAATCGTAGATTCAAAGGCTTAAAGTAAGACCATGCAACTGTTCTTCATTTTTGGAAAACCCAGAAATGAAGAACAGCTCTGACAACCTTTTATGAAGCTTAGATCTTGCTGTGATGATGTAGTTTGGGAATGAAATCGATTTGTAATCGTAGTATTACATGTATACTACAACATTCAAACAATATACAACCCTGATAACAACAAGAACATGAAAATTTATGTGGTCAAAGTAGTAACCTCGAACACTGACATGAGTTTCTGGGTTTCCTCAAGAACACTTTCAATGACGGGTTTGTCGCCTATAGCACCTTTAGCGACACTTAATTTCTGAAAATTAATTATTTTATTAAATAAATAGAAAAAATAGTTTTTAATTATTAAAGATACAAAATAAATTACTAAAAATTATTTTAAAGCCTAAAAATGGGTTTTTAATAATTTTGAATATATTTCATAAATATTTAAAATTTTTGGAATATTAATGGTAATTAATTTATTTAATTATAATATTAAATAAATTATTTAAAAATAATTTTAATACATAAAAATTATTTAAAAATATATTGTGGTGTTAAAAATATTTTAGGTTATTTTCAATAACTTTTAATATTATGTGATGAATTTAATTAATTAATTAATATTAATGGTAATTAATTTATTTAATAAATGTATTAAATAAATTATGGAAAAATAAAATTAATGATTTAAAAATCATATAAAATGATTTAAGTGTTGTAAAAATATTTGAAGTTATAAAATATAACTTTTGATATTTTGTCATGAAAATATTAATATTTTAATATTAATAGCAATTATCGATATAATGGATTTAACTGCTTAAAAATCATATAAATATGTTTTTGAAGTATTAAAAATACTTTGATATATTATAAATATATTATAATATTATGTTATGATTTTCATTAATATTTAATATTAAGTAAATATTAATGATAAAGGAATTAGGTGGTATTTAAATCATATTAATACGTTTTTAATGATTGAAAAATTATGATAAATAGTAATAATTATCTAAAAATTATTACGAGCCTATGAAAATTATTATGACTAAATAGAAAATTGTTTAAGTTAATTGTTAAGTGTTTAGGCAGAGTTTAATTGAACTTAAACTCGATAATTGTCCGACTAGGCCGTCGGGATGTCAAAATTGTGCCGGATTCAACTCAGACTACAAAAGTTTAACTTGATACTAAGTCTTATGTGTTGTATAGACTGATAGGGTTATGTGTTTAGGTTATTCTATGTTTATATATAATAGTATTATACTGTGATGATATTATTCTAATAGTTGGAGATCGGTATTATCTATATTAAGTTTTCAGACAAAGCTATATAAGTTGCGTAACGATAATCAACGGATCAGACAAGTTTTTTTTTAACTCGACCTCGAGTTGTTCTTTCAATTGTGCTTGTGGTTAATCATTACTGATAATCACGCCTAAGAATTATTGATTCGTACTCTATGCATATTGCATATATTCATCAGGTATGAAGGGTTGATCACCTTCATTACCATCTGGTTCAGATATATTTGTTTATGTTCAATATTCGTTCAGTTATGAAAGTTTGTTCATTCTAGTTCACAATTATATCGTTGAATGTTAGCCAACTATTATTCAAATTCTTTCAATCATGATATATCCTCAAATAAACTTTTTCTTGCTGGGCAAACTTGTTTCTCACCCTTGCTATATCATGATAAATATTGCAGATTAAGGCGAATACGTTGGATACAAGGAAAAGTTAAAGACAAGTCCAGCTTGGGAATTATGTGTGTAGTTAGATTTGTAACAGTAATGTATGATAATAACATTGTATGTTAGATAGGTATTGATTCAGGTTTATGTGAAGGTTCTCGACCTTGGGGTTAAATGTGTAAAATGTATTGTATAAACAATGTGACACCCCCAAAATAGGTACAATCCACCCAACCCATTCTGAGTCGCCAAATACATGGTACAGAAAACAACTATAACTTCATTATTACAATTGTCGTGCAAAATACGACAACAAATATACTGTGAGTTTTAATACCAACTGTGACTCTCATCCCTTTACTTGGATAGCACCTCACATTGATACATTACATAAAGGTGCAATCAATAACTATTTTAGAAATTAAATTTTTTGGAAAATGCTCAAGGAAACCTTCGTACATGGGACGCCATGCATATAAGTTGTAAGATATCATATGACTCGAGAATTATCCTTGGTTGACCCAATAGACCCCAAAGAAAAATGAGAAGATTGTTATCATGTTCTTTCCAATGGTAGGTCTTCTTTTGACATATAATTATCTCCATTGTCCCCAATTGAGAATTATATTTCAACCACACTCTAAGATTATATAGGTAGTGCTCGTAGATATAATCAGCAAGTGCATGTGCACAACCCTATCTTATGATAACACGAAGTCGTTGGTCATTAGACATCTTGTATAATAGTGGCAAAACATCCTTCCAAAGTTGGGTTCACCTCACCCTATTCGGTTCACCAAAATTAACGGTTAAAATGATGTATAAAATACCACAGACTTATTTAAAATTCTCGATAAAATTATTTCAATACTGTTTTAGGGAAAACCTCAACAGCTATAGACCATCGTTCTATTCTCCTGTTACCCCCGCTCGACCCAGCTACACTCTTATTACCTGAAACGAATTGGGAAACAAAAGGGTGAGCACAACTAGCCCAATAAAGAATATTATAACTATAGATAATTAAATTATCAATAGCCTTCGTCAGTAATGAATCAGAGATTTAGAACATATGGTAGATGATAAAACTTTTCAACCATAGTTGCAGTGGAACGAGCAATCCATTAGAAGAGTCAAATAGACCATAAAGTCTATTATCTTGTCCATGTTAAAAGTCCACAAACAATGTTTTAACCTCAGAACATCGGTCAATGAGTTCTCATTCCCACAATCATGTGAATAACTCATAATCATAATTGTAGTTCTAAATTCCTCTTCTCATCCATGACGAAGATAATTTTCATCACCTGTCTTTACCTGAAATATCAAAGATCATGGTTATACTAAATCATAGTTCCTGTTCATAATCTTACTAATAAATTCATCTTTGCACTACGGGCCAAAGATATTCATCAACAGTTCATCTTTGAACTACAGGCCAAAGATATTCAACAACATGTCATCTTTGCACTATGGGCCAAAGATATTCAACAACAGGTCATCTTTGCACTACGGGCCAAAGATATTAATATCTCAAAGAAATATATAATCATTTCAGAATTTATATAAACAATAATTATAACCATGTTGATCAATTCACCTTTGCACTTAAGCTAAAGATATTCAATTATAAATTCAATGGTCATGATCATACCAGTCAACAATTCATCTTTGTACTACTGGGCAAAGAGAACCTATAGTCACGATCATACCAATAATCTACCCATCTTTACACTCTAGTGAAAAAGAAATTTCATCACCAGGGTTATAAAAATATTATATGTGATAATAAAAATAATATGATCAAAACATGGATTTAATTTCAAGAGTAAGATTCATAAATCAACGATAATTTGGTCAGAAAAAGAAACCAATTTTCTCGTGAATAGTAACTCATGAATAGTAACTCATGAATAGTAACTTAGAAATAGTAACCTCTATTCGTACATAGTACCCTATACATAAATAATATCATATACGTAAATAGTGCTATATACATGAATAATGTCGTATATGTGAATAGTGCCATATACGTAAATAGTAACCCCGACACGAAAAGGTAAAAATTTCTCAATAAAATTCTTACCAATATTTCGGTATAATGATATTGAAAGAAATAATATCATTTACGAAGAAAATAACATCCATTACCATCCCTTACCTCAAAAGAATAGTACTTCTGGCTGAAATTTTGAATATAGTGCTGAAAGAAACTTGCACTGAATAGCAACTATCAAAGTATCTAAATACTCACAAAATAAGCTCGATAATATAGAGAGAGAAAGCTTATGATTCTGGTGTGATTTTCAATTCTAACTAAGCACCCTATTTATAGAAAAATGTTAAAACGCCAAAGGAGACTAAATTAATAAAATATTAATAAAAGTTTTTTCTATGCACACCTCTTTGAATAAAACTCAGCCACCACAATTAGGGCCCACCAAAAATCAGCCAACTTCCACAACAACCAAAATTGGGGCCCACCCATAATTTTAATAAAAATATTTATTTTATAATTCAAAATAAATAACCCTTTTATCAGAAAAATTCGAATCTCATGTCTATTCAACAAGAAATTTAATTCTCTACAACTTTGTAGAAGAAAATTTTTCCAAATTCCACCTCTAACATAGAGAGAAAGGCTTACCAAAATTTCTTTTCGTAAGAAATAACCCATAAGGAAGACATTTTTTAACCTGCCGAATGCAACTGAGCATATGTGATAACATCATAAGAGAATAATTAAAAGAGACACCTTTCAAAATCATTGCTACAACTACAAGGTCTTGATACGTAAAATCTGCTTCACCACCAACTCGTGGAAACAGATTATAGCGAATCAACTTGTGTATAACACATGCAGTTGGACGCACATACTCAGTTTTAGGAGTGAACAGAGTAGACAAGGAAGACTTATTCATAACAGTGCGGAGTTGCTCAAGAGGCAGAAAAGGAATATTAGCAGCACCCTTTAAAGTAAAAGGACAAGGACCAGAAGATGGAATACCAAAAATACTTCCAAAATCAACAATAGTGAAAAATAAAGATTTTCCCTTCACAAAAGACATGTAACAATCCCCATTACATTCCAAATTTTTGTAAAATTATTGTACTAACCGAGGATACGCTTTAGTTGGAGGAAAAAGCATAGCAGACATACCACAAGAAGTGAAAACATTTTCTAAAGAGGAATTTTTGAAATAGAATAAATCCATGATTTTTTCATAGACAAACTATTTTGTAGCAATAGAAGTTTTGAAGCGGGCTTCAAAACTCTGACCTCTAAAGAAATTGTTTGATAGATCAGAAGAAGAGAAAGGGTTTACCAGAGTAGATGGCGATTCTAGTTGAGAAGAGGGAGGTTCTGTTAGGTTTGTAATATTCATTATCGCAATCAAATTGCATAAAGTAAGCGAAAACGTGGTAAAATAGAGTTTTAAAATTTTACAAACCATATACCCAGATAATCCTTTATGCACAATTATTAATTAAACAAAAATATGAAGAATAAGAATCATACCCTTGAAGATTCGAGCTTCCTCAAGTACAAGTTCACCTCCAATCTTTTCGTGTTCAACTTGAATCCACCGGGTTTGGTTCCTTCCTTTGATCAATGTTAGCCACCCAAATGTTTGGCCTCTAGAGGTGATCCACCAAGGAAGAAGAAATATTCAAGAAGAAGGGTGGTTAGCTAAACCCTAATTTTCTATCTCTATAAAAAAATGTGTACTCTCCAACAATTAAAATCATGTATATGTTGATATCTGATATAAGACTCTTCATATAAAGATATCAGTTAACCTTTCTAATCTAATTAGAAAATAGGGTATTATTTAATTAATTAAATTCTTTTAATTAATTAAGCTCCCTAATCTTATTAGGGATAATTAATTAAACTCTTTTAATTAATTAGCCTCCTAATCTTATTAGGAATAAATGAGAGTACTTTTATTAAATTAATTCCCAAACTCCTTTAGAAATTAAAATAATAATAATTGTAATAATATTAATAAGACTCCTCTTATTAATTAATATTTAATATTTCTAAAATATTAAATAATAAATATTAAGCTATTTAATTTATTTTATCACTATAGATTAAATTAAATACACTTAACATATTATTACAATTATGCCATTAACTTCTTAAATAATTATTCTTTCTTTTATGGTGTGACCCTTTAGGTTCTCCATATTAAACCGATTGTGAATAAATAAATTAGAATAATTCTAATTTATTTAAATAAATAATATTTATTCTACAATAGGGATAAACCTTCCTAGCGATTAACGACTTTCTAGATAATATAGATTTCAACATTACTCATAAAAGAACCTTTGAGTAAATAGTTACCGTACAATTCAATCATTCCACCATACAATGTCCCAGTTAAATATAAGACATGGAATTACTGTCAAGTCTTAATTTATTTAATTATATGTATTTCGACTCTTAAATGCACAACACCATATAATGCAAATTAGAAACTTCATCCTAATTT
This sequence comes from Panax ginseng, assembly GCA_020205605.1. NCBI lineage: Eukaryota > Viridiplantae > Streptophyta > Magnoliopsida > Apiales > Araliaceae > Panax > Panax ginseng. Next base: position 54,117,845 of record CM035139.1, read on the forward strand.
CATTTTGCCTTGGCCAAGGACTACTAGGTTGTCATTTATCGAATCACATAGGACATTTCTCTTCTTTTACTAGAAGCGGTAGATTCTTTATTGATTATACATTATCTCCATGTATAACTTATTATACCCAAGCATACCCTTTGATATACCCTAAGGGTCTTAAGGAATAAGTTAAAGTATAACTCATCATACAGAAGATACTATGATGATCTCAAGTCCAAGGATTACTTGTACTACTATCACTATAGAAATTCCTATTGCCATGTAAGTAAAACTCCATTAGGTATTCCTTAACGAGCCACGTTCAGTGTACTTATTCTCCAATAAGCACCTACATACTTGCTTTAGTGTCTCCACATAAATGATCATGAGAACAATCGTCCTCATCCAATAAGCAACCAACGTATGCACTAATCTATCCGGATTCACTAATCCCTAATTTAGTAATCCAACAATTGGGAACTATTTTAGTTTTAAGCTTTCTAAGAATTTAGATCTCATTAAAGTGATCATCATTATTCTAAAAGCATTGCTTAAAACTATGTGTTTATCACATATTATAAAGCAGTATTATGTAGATAATTAAAAGCCTTTAATAAATTAATACTTTTTATTAATAAATGAATAAGATTGTTACAAAGTATATGCTTTATCATTAAACATGATTGGCTTGTGTGCATACTACTTTCAATCTCCCACTTGCACTAAAGCCAATCGTCATGGTATCTCATACCCTTCTTCTCTAAGTGACGATTATCTTGCTGTTGGATAAGCTTTAGTTAATGGATATGTAATGTTCTTGAGAGTCCACTATCTCTATAGTGATTTCCCATCTTTTAATGATTCCTATAATCAAATGAAAGTGCCACAACACATGTTTAGATCCAAGATGAGACTTAGAAACTATTCCTAGTTCTGTAATGAACTTTTCATCCAAATAATCAACTTGCAGCTTCATTTATAGCTATATACTTTGTCTTTATCACTAAACCAACAACTTTTTACTGTTTAAAACCTTTCCAATTCACTGCACCACCATTCAAGGTAACGCTTTACCTTAAAGTGGATTTTCTGTCGTCTTGGTCTGTCTGAAAAACTTGAGTCCGTTAAGCCCTCTAGTTTTAATTTAGACCAGCCATAAATTATAATCACATCCTTAGTGCCGATTAAGTACTTTAAGATGTTTTTCACTGTCTTACAGTGATCTTCTCCAGAATATGACTGATCAACATCAGGTCTCATATATTTCATTGTATACATGATTGTCACTCATGCGATCTCTCTTTTTAGGAGTCTATGGGGACTATTAAGAGAGATACACTCCATGACTCATCAACATGAGACATCTCTTGGAGTTTGCCATGCTAAACGACTTTAGCATCAAATAAATATACATTCCTTGGGTTAAGTTGAGCATCATTTTAAATCTATCTATATAGATTTTTATCCCCAATTTAGATACTCTTCCCAAATCATTCATAGATGAATGTTTAGAAAACTTAATCTTTATTGATTTTAGCATTGGTATGTCATTCCTTATCCGTAGTATATTAACATATAATACTAGGAATGTCACGACGCTCCCACTAACCTTTTGTACACACTAGGTTCATTCTTGTTTTTGAAAAAAATCAAACTCTTTTGATTATTTCATCAAAACGAATGTTCCATATTTGAGAAGCTTGCTTCAATCCATTTCTCTGAGTGTCTACAACTCTTACCTCATTGTATGTAACTGGATCATCATCTTCTATGATGTGTACCTCATCATCATCATTCATGATGAATCCATACCTCCCAGGTATCTTCAGTACTATTCCAGATTTACGATTCGGTTGTGGTATAATAGTTCTATCTACATGTTCCTCTTATTTGAGTTATAGTGTTTTGTGGTTCTTGAACTCTTCCTTGATCCGATTAAAGAATCCTAATACTTTGCCAATTTGTTTCATTTTTGAATTCTTTGAACCTTTCAAATAATTCACAATTGTATTTCAGCAAATACACACATTCAATTTTTGAATGATCATTGTAAGACCCCAAATTTTATGAAATAAAAGTATTCAATTTTTCTATTTAGTAAATAGTTAAATTGATAAAAGTTTAAAGTTAAGGGTGATATATATAAATTTTTCAAAATAAGCAAGTGGTTATAAAATATTCATTGTTGTCGGGGAATATTCGTTTGGTCGTTGAATATTCTTGTTGTCGGAGAATATTCGTACGACGGCGCAGCCATTTGTAGGCCCCATAACAGAATAACTGTCGGATGAAGAAAACGACAAGTATGAGTTTTTTTTATAAATAATGGCATAGTTGTTACTGTTAAAACTGTTGGAATACCCGGTGGGTAAAGTAAAGTAATACGCGTTGTTGCACATTAGCACACGGTATTGCACAATATTTTTGGATTATTAATTCTTACGTAAGAAGGCACTACTCAATAATTGTTACAGTAATTACTGTTCAATATTTTATTTTATTGAGTCAATAATTGTTATGTTGATATTTATATTATTGTTCTTTCAATAATTATCACTGCACAGTATTTCCATTATCAGATCAATAATTCATATTAATTGAATAATATTATTAGATATCATTATTGGCAATGTCTAAGGAAGTTTTGTCAGAAAGGGGTTTTGGTCATCTAATCATGCGTCGAGAAGGAGAAATCCTTATCTGAAAGCCCCCTTTTCCTCGGAAACGACTGTTGTCATAATTATGATTCTGTAATATTATTTGTGAATAATTAATTATTGATTTATATGATAAGGAAATATTTATTTTAACGGGGATATAATTGGATGAATTTTTAGAAAAGTTACAATTGTTGAAAATTGATATTTTATCTTTTTTGATAAAATAATTTATTCAAATATATTATTATATTACATTATAAATGTATAATGTGGTTATATAATAATATAATAATGGTTATATTTTTACACTAAATTCACGGTGCATGAATCAAATGAGAGAAATCTAGAAATCAGAAGAAGAACAAAATATGGAGATTTTTCAGAAAAATTAATTTATTACTTGATTTTGTAAAATCTATAACTCTTTGTGTATAATGAGTTAGGAGATGACCCATATATCAAAATAAAGCCCTGTAAGTAAGCTAAACAAAGAAATTTGAATCACCCAAAAATCCTTTGTAGATTTTTCTCGGTGACTGTTTGAATGAAACTGGTCCAAAGGACTCATAGTCTGAAAAAATCAGTGTTCTTAAGCTATATTACGTGAGTTATAATTTTTAATCCGACCGTTAGATAGTTGTGATTTTTGGATATGCTATACATATATAAGTTGAGTATATGTCCATAAAATTTGAACCGTTAAAAATCAACGTATGATTTGTTATGAATTTTAAGAGGTGACTGATTCAGAAATTGTTTTTATAAATGATTTTGGTGGAGATTTCTAGAAGGTGGGACCCACTTGTCCTTTTATCTCTTTAATTTTTTGAATTTCAAAGTTTGATTTCAAGTATGGCGTGCGTGAGAATTGGTAATAAAAAATTAATATTTTATTAATTTAGTCTGCTTTGGCGTACTAGTATTTTCCTATAAATAGGGTGCTTAGTTAGAATTGAAAATCACACCAGAAACATAAGTTTCCTCTCTCTATATTATCGAGCGTATTTTGTGAGTATTTAGATACTTTGAGAGTTGCTAATCAGTGCAAGTTTCCTTCAGCGTTATATCCGATATTCCAGTAAAGAAATACTATTCTTTTGAGGTAAGGGATGGTAATGATGTTATTTTCTTCGTAAATGATATTATTTCTCTTGATATCATTATACCAAAATATTGATATGAATTTTATTGTGAAATTTTTACCTTTTCGTGCCGGGGTTACTATTCACGTATACGACACTATTCATGTATATGGAACTATTTATGTATATGACATTATTTACGTATACGGTACTATGTACGAATACGAAGTACTATTTATGAGTTACTATTCATGAGTTACTATTCACGAGTTATTATTCACAAGTTACTATTCACGGGGTACTATTCATGACAAAATTGATTTCTTTTTCTGACCAAATTATCGTTGATTTATGAATATTGCTCTTGAAATTAAATCTATGTTTTGATCATATTATTTTTATTATCATATATAACATTTTTATAATCCTGGTGATGAAATTTCTCTTTCACTTGAGTGTAAAGATGGGTAGATTATTGGTATGATCGTGACTATGAGTTTTCTTTTGCCAGTAGTACAAAGATGAATTGTTGACTGGTATGATCATGACCATTGAATTTATAAACGATTATCTTTAGCTTAAGTGGAAAGGTGAATTGATCAACATAGTTATAATTATTGTTTATATAAATTTTGAAATGATTATATATTTCTTTGAGATATTAATATCTTTGGCCCGTAGTGCAAAGATGACTGTTTATTGAATAATATCTTTGGCCCAGAGTAAAAGATGACCTGTTGTTGAATATCTTTGGCCCGTAGTGCAAAGATGGCCTGTTGTTGAATATCTTTGGCCCATAATGCAAAGATGACCTGTTGTTGAATATCTTTGGCCCGTAGTGCAGAGATGACCTATTATTTAATATCTTTGGCCTGTAGTGCAAAGATGAACTGTTGATGAATATCTTTGGCCCGTAGTGCAAAGATAAATTTATTCGTATGATTATGAACAGGAACTGTGATTTGGTATAACCATGATCTTTGATGTTTCAGGTAAAGACATGTGATGAAAATTATCTTCGTCCTGAATGAAAAGAGGAATTTAGAACTACAATTATGATTACGAGTTATTCACATGATTGTGGTCATGAACTGTTGACTGATGTTACAGGGTTAAAATATTGTTGGTGGACTTTTAATATGGAGAAGATAATAGAATTTATGGTCTATTTGACTCTTCTAATGGATTGCTCGTTCCACTGCAACTATGGTTGAAAAGTTTTATCATCTACCATATGTTCTAAATCTCTGATTTAGTACTGATAAAGGCTATTGATAATTTAATTATCTTTAGTCATGATATTCTTTACTGGGTTAGTTGTGCTCATCCTTTTGCTTCACAATTTCTTTCAGGTAATAAAAGTGTAAATTGGGTCGAGCGGGGTAATAGGGAATAGAATCTGGTCTATAGTCATTGAGGTTTCCCTAAAACAAAGATGGAAATAATTTTATCGAGAATTTTAAATAAGTGTGTCGTATTTTATACGTCATTTTAACCATTAATTTTGGTGAACTGAATAGGGTGAGGTGAACCCAACTTTGGAAGGGTGTTTTGCCACTATCATACAAGATGTTTAATGATAGACGACTTCGTGTTATCATAAGACAAGGTTGTGCACATGCACTTATTGATTATATCTACGAGCACTACCTATATAATCTTAGATTTTGGTTGAAATATAATTCTCAATTGGAGACAATAGAGATAATTATATATCAAGAGAAGACTCACCATTGGAAAGAGCATGATAGCAATCTTCTCGTTTTTCTTTGGGGTCTATTGGGTTAACCAAGGATAATTCTCGAGTCATATGATATCTATTATAACTTAGATGTATGGCCTCCCATGTACGAAGGTTTCCTTGAGCATTTTCCAAAGATTTTAATTTCTAAAATAGCTTATTGATCGTACTTTTATGTAATGTATCAATGTGAGGTGTTATCCAAGTAAAGGGATAAGAGTCACAGTTGGTATTAAAACTCACAGTATATGCGTTGTCGTATTTTGCATGACAATTATATTAATGAAGTTGTAGTTATTTCTGTACAATGTTTTTTGCGACTCAAAATGGTTTGGGTGGATTGGACCTATTTTGGGGGGCGTCACAGTTGGTATAAGAGCTTAGGGATATGGTCACTGGTGGAGATCTGAGTCTAGAACTAGGAGGGGAGAGACGAGTAATATACTTCGCCAGTATGTGACTTACCTAAGCAGAAATTTCTTACTTGATAAATTAACAAATTGTGATATGTCAATTAACCCTTGTTTTGAAGCTGTATTCTAGAATTATATCTGAAATACACGAGATGAGCAATAGAGAAATCATGATGACAGGGAAGATAGAATCTAAAATGAAGGCAAGATATTCTCAACTCTTCGAAAGACCAAGTGCGTAAATTTCGGGGACGAAATTTCATAAGGAGTGGAGATTGTAAGACCCCAAATTTTATGAAATAAAAGTATTCAATTTTCTATTTAGTAAATAGTTAAATTGATAAAAGTTTAAAGTTAAGGGTGATATATATAAATTTTTCAAAATAAGCAAGTGGTTATAAAATATTCATTGTTGTCGGGGAATATTCGTTTGGTCGTTGAATATTCTTGTTGTTTGAGAATATTCGTATTTACGACGCAGCCCATTTGTAGGCCCCATAATGTAATAACCGTCTTGATGAAGAAAATGACAAGTATGAGTTTTTTTATAAATAACTATAGTAGTTATTACTGTAAAATCATTGGAATACCCGTGGGTAAAGTAAAGTAATAAGCGTTGTTGCACAAAGAGTACCACTGCAGCATGCACAATATTTTGGATTATTGATTCTTACGTAAGAAGGCACTACTCAATAATTATTACAAAGAATTATTGCTCAATATTTTATTTTATTAAGTCAATAATTGTTACGTTGATATTTTATATTATTGTTGTTTCAATAATTGTCACTGCACAGTATTTCCATTATCAGATCAATAATTCATATTAATTGAATAATATTATTAGATATCATTATTGGCAATGTCTAAGGAAGTTTTGTCTAGGAAAGGGTTTGGTCATCTAATTACGCGCCAGTAGGGAGAAATCCTTATCGGAAAGCCCCATTCTTTCCTGAGAACGACCTGGTTGTCATAATTGTGATTCTGTAATATTATTTATAAATAATTAATTATTGATTTATATGATAAGGAAATATTATTTTAATGGGGATATAAATGGATGAATTTTTAGAAAAGTGACAATTGTTGAAAATTGATATTTTATCTTTTCTGATAAAATAATTTATTCAAATATATTATTTTATTACATTATAAATGTATAACGTGGTCATATAATAATATAATAATGGTGATATTTTTATACTAAATTCACGGTGCATGAATCAAATGAGAGAAATCTAGAAATCAGAAGAAGAACAAAATATGGAGATTTTTCAGAAAAATTAGTTTATTACTTGATTTTGTAAAATCTATAACTCTTTGTGTATAATGATTTAGGAGATGAGCCATATATCAAAAGAAAGCCCTAAAAGTAAGCTAAACGCAAAAATTTGAATCACCCAAAAATCCTTTGTAGATTTTTCGTGGTGACTGTTTGAATGAAACTGGTCCAAAGGACTCATAGTCCGAAAAAATCAGTGTTCTTAAGATATATTACGTGAGTTATAATTTTTAATCCGACCGTTGGATCGTTGTGATTTTTGGATATGCTATACATATATAAGTTGAGTATATGTCCACAAAATTTGAACCGTTAAAAATCAACATATGATTTGTTATGAATTTTAAGAGGTGACTGATTCAGAAATTATTTTTATAAATAATTTTGGTGGAGATTTCTAGAAGGTGGGACCCACTTGTCCTTTTATATCTTTAATTTGCTGAATTTCAAAGTTTGATTTCAAGTATGGCGTGCGTGAGAATTGGTAATAAAAAATTAATATTTTATTAATTTAGTCTACTTTACATGCATTAGTATTTTTTCTATAAATAGGGTGCTTAGTTAGAATTGAAAATCACACCAGAAACATAAGTTTTCTCTCTCTATATTATCGAGCGTATTTTATGAGTATTTAGATACTTTATGAATTGTTAATCAGTGCACGTTTTTTTCAACGTTATATCCGATATTCTAGTCAGAAGTACTGTTCTTTTGAGGTAAGGGATGGCAAGGGATGTTATTTTCTTCGTAAATGATATTATTTCTTTTGATATCATTATACCGAAATATTGATATGAATTTTATTGTAAAATTTTTACCTTTTTGTGCCTGGGTTACTATTCATGTATACGACACTATTCACGTATACGACATTATTCATGTATATGACACTATTTACGTATATGATATTATTTATGTATACAAAGATTATGTATTTAATTACGAGCACTATTCATGAGTTACTATTCATGAGTTACTATTCATGAGTTACTATTCACAAGATACTATTCACGACAAAATTGGTTTCTTTTTTTGACCAAATTATCCTTGATTTATGATTATTGCTCTTGAAATTAAATCCATGTTTTGATCATATTATTTTTATTATCATATATAATATTTTTATAACCCTGGTGATGGAATTTCTCTTTTACTTGAATGTAAAGATGGGTAGATTATTGGTATAATCGTGACTATGGGTTCTCTTTGGCCAGTAGTACAAAGATGAATTGTTGACTGGTATGATCATTACCATTGAATTATAAACGATTATCTTTAGCTTAAGTGCAAAGGTGAATTGATCAACATGGTTATAATTATTGTTTATATAAATTCTGAAATAATTATATATTTCTTTGAAATATTAATATCTTTGGCACGTAGTGCAAATATGACGTGTTGTTGAATATCTTTGGCCCGTAGTGCAAAGATGACTTGTTGTTGAATATCTTTGGCCCGTAATGCAAAGATGACATGTTATTGAATATCTTTGGCCCGTAGTGCAGAGATGATCTATTGTTTAATATCTTTGGCCTGTACTGCAAAGATGAACTGTTGATGAATATCTTTGGCCCATAGTGCAAAGATGAATTTATTTGTATGATTATGAACAAGAACTGTGATTTGGTATAACCATGATCTTTGAGGTTTCAGGTAAAGACAGGTGATGAAAATTATCTTCGTCTTGGATGAAAAGAGGAATTTAGAACTACAATTATGTTTATGAGTTATTCACATGATTGTGGACATGAACTGTTGACTGATGTTACAGGGTTAAAACATTGTTGGTGGACTTTTCACATGGAGAAGATAATAAACTTTATGGTCTATTTGACTCTTCTAATGGATTGCTCGTTCTGCTGCAACTATGGTTAAAAAGTTTTATCATCTACCATATGTTCTAAATCTCTGATTTATTACTGATGAAGGCTATTGATAATTTAATTATCTTTAGTCATGATATTCTTTATCGGGCTAGTTGTGCTCACCCTTTTGTTTCACAATTCCTTTCGTAATAAGAGTATAGTGGGTCGAAGCGGGGTAGGAGGAATAGAATGTTGGTCTATAGCTGTTGAGGTTTCCCCTAAAATAGTATGAAAATAATTTTATCGAGAATTTTAAATAAGTGTGTCGTATTTTATACGTCATTTTAATCGTTAATTTTGGTGAACTGAATAGGGTGAGGTGAACCCAACTTTGGAAGGGTGTTTTACCACTATCATACAAGATGTCTAATGACAGACATCTTGGATTTTGGTTGAAATATAATTCTCAATTGGAGACAATGGAGATAATTATATGTCAAGAGAAGACTCACCATTGGAAAGAACATGATAGCAATCTTCTCGTTTTTATTTGGGGTCTATTGGGTCAACTAAACTCGAAAAGCAGACCCAAAGCTTGTGGTAGTAGTGCCACCAAAAAGCTAGCTTTGGGCCACATTTTTTTTACCACGAAACTGGTCCTTTTGGCCCGGCCCGATTCTCAAAGCTCTTACTGTTCAACTTCAAATTAAAAAATGTCAAAAAATAGGCATAAAACACGCTTGGCCCGCGGGCCAACCCAGCCCGCCAGCGAAAACCCGAGCTTTGGGCTCGCATTTTTCGGCCCTCCAAAACCCGGTAGTTTTTTATTTTGACCATGGCCCTTGGTTTAGTTTGACAGTAAGGTCAACCAAGGATAATTCTTGAGTCATATGATATCTATTATAACTTAGATGTATGGCCTCCCATGTACGAAGGTTTTCTTGAGCATTTTCCAAAGATTTTAATTTCTAAAACAGTTATTAACTGTACCTTTATGTAATGTATCAATGTGAGGTGTTATCCAAGTAAAGGGATAAGAGTCACAGTTGGTATTAAAACTCACAGTATATGTGTTATCATATTTTGCATGACAATTGTATTAATGAAGTTATAGTTGTTTTTGTACCATGTTTTTTGCGACTCAGAATGGGTTTGGTGGGTTGGACCTATTTTGGGGGTGTCACAATCATCTCCTTTTCTTATGCTAATTTCTTATACTAATTTGTTCAATATGCAAAATTATTTTCACGCAAGTCAAGTATACAAAATCCATTAAGTGATATTCCAGTTCTATATAAAACATTATTATTATAAATAGAACAATAATTGTTCTTAAATATAATATAAAATATTTCATTGTCTAACAACAAAATAGAAATAATGTTTCTAATGAGAACTGGAATACAATAACAACTTATTGACTTAATAGACTTGCCCGTAGGCAATACTAAACAATAAGTTCTTATGGCTAATGCAACAACCTTTGCTTCATTTCCCACACATAAGATTACTTATCTTAGTTTAGCTTTCTACTTCTGCTTGGTCCCTTCATAAATCTATATTTATGATAACCAAAGCCGGTATCCAATACCCAAGTAGAACCTTGACTTAAAGAAAAAATTATTTTAATCATGAATAAAAACTATATTTATAACCGAAACTTCACTAAACTTCTTCTGGTTAGCCTCTGCAAGATGCTTCTTGCAGTTTCTTTCCAGTGTCCAGGCTTATTGTAGTGGAAGCAAACTCCTTTGTTATCCGTATCAGTTTTGTTCTTATTATCCTTTATTTTTGCCTTTCTATTTACCTTCTTTGAATCGTTCTTCTTTTTAGAAGATCCTTTGGCCCCTACCAGTAAGGTTTGGTCTTTCTTGGTTGGAAAGTGACTCAACAATTTTTCAACGTGTTAAGAAAGTCAGCGAGGCTGATATCTAGCTTGTTCATATGAAAAATTCACAACAATTATGGGAAGGAGTCTGGGAGTAACTGCAAGATCAAATCTTGGCTCAACTCTCCATCCATGAAAAAATCTCTTGTCCTAATTGTTCAATTAAATTGATCATGTTTAGAACATGTGTCTATACTGTAGTGTCGTTGGTCATTCTAGATCGAAAGAGCTCCTTAGATATCTGATATCTTTTAGTCCTACTTTCCTCACCATTAACTACTTGACGTGCAGGAGTATAGTAGGAGCATCTGTAGTTTCATGCTGATGCTGAAGCTCGTTACTCATGGATGCGAGCAGGATGCATTGAGCCAACTATACATCATCTTGCCACTTTCTAAAAGTAGCAATCTCTTTCTCAGAGGCATTGTCTGCAACCATTGCAGGGATAGGCGTATTAAGGACATAAGATCGCTTTTCAGCCATGAGAACTATTCTCAAATTCCTTTACCAATCCGTTTAATTCGGTCCGGTTAATTTAGCATCTAATATGTCATGCAGTGATAGTAATTTTAGACATTGTAAAATTCTGTAAATGAACTTATAATTTAACAACATTTTAGCATACATTCTTTTATTAATTACCAAAATAATTTAGGTCTTGTTTTAAATTAGTATGTCCCACTATTTTCATTAAACTATATTACCCTCACTTATATAGTTCGGCAAAATCTAATTAAAGATTTGCTAGTGAGAATAAGGATCCCATTTCAAATGTATATAGCCTTGTGGTGACACAACAAACTATATATAAATAAATAGGTAGACAACTCTTGTCAATTACATCAACTATGCAACTCCTTGTATTTTGCCTCTTAGATTATTTTGATCAAGTGGTGGCACATCCGATTCAAAATTATCCAAGTTAAGTCAAACCTAGCACTCCATATATTAAAATAAGAAAAATATTATCCTTGTGGTGACACAACAAAACAACATTGTTCAATTTTCTTTATAATCATTAAATGTGATAAAATTAACATCTCAAAGACTTAAGATAAGCCTTGTGGTGACACAACAAACTTATAATAATTAATTGATACTCTATTATTTTTATCATGCTAGAAGGCGACGTTCGATATTCCAAATGTCTTTGAACGCTTAGGACTTAATATAAAAAATTTGAGGGATTTGTTATTAATTTGTCTCATCTTGTTTAGTGTGCATGCACATATATATATATATATAAAATACACGTCATATTAATTAACATGCGAAGCATGTTTGCATAATATATATATATATATATATATATATATATATTATAAGCATGCACATATAAAATACTATATTCTACTCGGATTGATTATGGACTTTATTCTAGTTTGGTTCACTAGAGCTACCAAGTGAACAAAAAAGGTCAAACCCTAGGGGTGCAAGAATTAATTTAAATATAACTATTACATTTAAACCCGGGCTCCATTACAAACGGGTCTTCAAACGCTCCTTGCTCTTTGATCTCTAATTCTTTAAAATTAATTCTAACTATTCCTATTACAAAACTATTTTAAAATAATTAGAAACCTTGATCAACTGTCAAGGGGAAATACATAGGAGGAAGATAGAATTTATATTAAGAAAAAATAGAGAAGGCGAGGTACGCAGACCCCATTTAATAAAACCCATACATTCATGCATCCAACTAAAATAAAATCCAATCACATTGGTCAATAGTCCATAATCAATCCCATTTATTATCATACACATCACCATATGCATCAATAAATAACATTCATCTCATGAATAATAAACACTCAATATATATATTGATATCATTTAATGGGCAAATTTAGTTAGCATAAAATCTAATTTTGAATCAAAATAAACTCCTTTATTTTAATCCAAATTTAAATCAAAATAAACCTCTTTTATTTTAATTTATCCAATTTTGAATAAAATAAACTATTTTATTTTAATCAAATTTTAAATCAAAATAAACTCATTTATTTTAATTAATTATTGAATCCAATTCCAAGTAAAAAAACTCTTTTATTAAAGGAAACACATTCTTTTTTCTATTCACAAATAAACTCCTTTATTTTGAATAATATGAAATCTTATTCCATATATAAATAAACTCCTTTATTTAAGGAAACATGAAATCCAATTTCAACTCCAATTAGTTATCATGGAATTTAATTCCAACTCTAATTAGTTAGCATGAAATCTATTTTAAAATTAAAATAAACCTTTTATTTTAAGATTAAAATAAACTTTTTATTTTAATTATAAATAATTAAGAATAATATATATATATATATATATATATATATATATATATATATATATATATATATATATTAACCATACATTACACGCGTGATTCGTGAATCACAGAATTTCAAAAGCAGATATCCCAAATTAGATTACGACCTTTTTTTCCCATTTTTTTAGAAAAAATAAATTTATACTACAAATTATGCCTAATTAAATTGTTCTAAACACATATCAATATACATATCAAATCAAACAATTAATAATTCGCATAAATGTTTGGCTCTGATACAACTGTTAGGTTTGTAATATTCATGAACACAATCAAATTGCACAAAGTAAGCGAGACATGGTAAAATAGAGTTTTAAAATTTTACAAACCATATACCCGGATCATCCTTTATGCAAAATTATTAATTAAACGAAAATATGAAGAACAAGAATCATACCCTTGAATATTCGAGCTTCCTCAAGTATAAGTTCACCTCCAATTTTTTCGCGTTTAACTTAAATCCACCAGGTTTGGTTCATTCCTTTAATCAATGTTAGCCACCCAAATGTTTTGCCTATAGAGGTGATCCACCAAGGAAGAAGAAATATTCAAGAAAAATGGTGGTTGGCTAAACCCTAGTTTTCTATCTCTATAGAAAAAGGTGTACTCTCCAACAATTAGAATCACGTATATGTTGATATCTGATATAAGACTCCTCATATAAAGATATCAGTTAACCCTTCTAATCTAATTAGAAAATAAGGTATTATTTAATTAATTAAATTCTTTTAATTAATTAAGCTCCCTAATCTTATTAGGGATAATTAATTAAACTCTTTTAATTAATTAGCCTCATAATCTTATTAGAAATAAATAAGAGTACTTTTATTAAATTAATTCCCAAACTCCTTTAGAAATTAAAATAATAATAATTGTAATAATATTAATAAGACTCCTCTTATTAATTAATATTTAATATTTCTAAAATATTAAATAATAAATATTAAGCTATTTAATTTATTCTATCACCATAGATTAAATTAAATACACTTAACATATTATTACGATTATGCCATTAACTTCTTAAATAATTATTCTTCCTTTTATGGTGTGACCCTTTAGGTTCTCCATATTAAACCGGTTGTGAATAAATCAATTAGAACAATTCTAATCTTATTTAAATAAATAAATTAAACTATTAATTTATTTAAATAAATAATATTTATTCTACAATAGGGATAAGCCTCCCTAGCGATTAACGACTTTCCAGATAATATAGATTTTGATATTAATCATAAAAGAACCTTTGAGTAAATAGTTACCGTACAATTCAATCATTCCATCATACAATGTGTGACGCCCCCAAAATAGATATACATCACCCATCTTGGGTCGCCAAATACATGGTACAAATTTCAAATACAACTTAATTATACAATTGTCGTGTAACATACGACAAAACATAAGCTGAGAGTTTTAAAACGAATATTATCCTCTAGACAATATCCACACTCAATGGAGTCCTCATTACAATTATTATCACACTATTTTATAAAAATAGTGAGGACTACTATAGCCATCATCTCAGACCATCACTTCATTCCCCGACTAGTCCCAGCTATATATTCTCATTTCCTGAAGAGAACAGTGAAAGAAAAGGGTGAGCTCAACTAGCCCAGTAAGAAATATTATGACTAAGATAATGCAAAATAAGTTATCGTTAGTCTTCAACAATATTAAACTGATAGAATATAATAGACAACAAGTTTAACTGCAGTGGAACAAATAATCCATTAGAAGAGTCAAGTAGAGTATGATATCTAGTATCTTCTATGATTTAAAAAGTTTTTCAACAGTTTTATCGTTGAGACTTAGCTTAATAAATAAACCACATCATCGAATCATCCCTGCACTACGGGCCAAGGATATTCATGTAATCATGAATGGTCATGATTATACCGAATAATCCCTGGTCATAATCATACCAACAACTATCCATCAATCCACTACAGGTCAATGAGGATTTTTACCATATCATTTGTAATATTACGGGTCATGATTATACCGAATGATACCTGGTCATAATCATACCAATCAATAGTCCATCTATGCATGTAAGCCAAAGATGACTTTCTTCACAATATAAGCATGAGGATGATGACAATGATATAAGAATTAATCAAACAAAATCAAGGATAATTATTAAAGACTTTAAATTTATCCAGAGTTTAAAAATATCCAAATTGTTAACATGATACTGCTTTGTGGAGTAAAATTCTAGAATAATATCCACGTATCAAAATAATTTGGACAGAAAAGAAATAAATTTTTTAGGTGAATAGTACCCCGTGAATATTATTTCAAGAATAGTACCCCGTGAATAGTAACCCCGGCATGAAAAGTGTCTCGAATACCCGAGTGTATAATACTAGATTGAATAGTAACTAGGTGAATAGTAACTCGTGAATAGTACTTCGGCACAAAAAGTGCCCCGAATACCCGAGTGAATAATACTAGAGTGAATAGTAATTGAGTGAATAGTAACCCGTGAATAGTAACTCATGAATAGTACCCTGGCATGAAAAGTGCCTCGAATACCTGAGTGAATAATATTATAGTGAATAGTAACTGGGTGAATAGTAACCCGTGTAGTATCCCAGGTGAAAATATTGATATTTAATAAGAAAGTTCAGATTAATATTCCAATGAAACGATACTAGATGAAGCTCAAAACTCAAGGATATTCCACTAATTTCAAGGATTATTGAAGCAATACTTACCATAGTAAGTTTAGATTTAAGAATTTGAAAAGAAATAACATACAAAACTGCAAATGGATTTTAATCTGTCATACGATACGTAATCCGCGTAGACAGGTTATTCCGACATATTAAAGGATGAATACGAAAAATAGTATTCCTTATAAATACGAAAGAAATAATACCCCTTACGAATACAACAAATAATATCCCTTGCGAATACAATAAATAATATCCCTTACCTTAGTAGAAGGCTAGATACTGCAATAGTGAAGTGGCAGAATACTCTTCTTCTTGCTCTCTATAGTTTCTCTCTCTATAGCTTCTCTTGTGAATCTCAGTGAATTGGTGAGAATGAAAGAAGAATTAAGCTTCTATTTATAGGAGAATGGACTAAATAGTAACTAATTCATGAACGGTCTAGATTGATTTACTATTAGAACGGACGGTTCATATTGATTACTTTTAAAACCACCACCGACGGTCTAGATTGATTTACTTTAAAAACCACCACTGATGGTGCAGATTGATTTACTTTTAAAACCACCACCGACGGTCCAGATTGATTTACTATTAAAACCACCACCGACGGTCCAGATTAATTTATTATTAAAACCACCATCAATGGTCTAGATTGATTTAACTTATTACACTTTGGTACCCATAAAGTTTTCTATGTTTACATTATTTCCCTCTAACTTTTGTAAATCACTTATTTTAAATAAACACATTCTTAATACTTTAACAATTATTCATCATTAATATTATAACTCATAATATTTAACAACCAGATCATTCCCAGGAAAGAAGGGGCTTTCCGATAAGGATTTCTCCCTATTGGCGCGCAATTAGGTGACCAAACCTCTCATCGATAGAACATTCTAGACATCGTCAATATTGCAAATAATAATATGAATAACTTTGTTGTCTCAATTATTGATTTAATATTATAAAATATTATGCAGATGATACTGTGATAATAATTTAATCAAATAACTTGAGATACTATGAAACAATTACTGTAACAATAATTGAGTATAACTGAGTGAATTCTCATGTAAGCATCAATGATCATTACCGTGTGCTACTATGCAACCACGCGTATTGCTGTACTTTTACCACCGGGTAGTTCAACAGTTTAACGGTAAAACTTTCACCGTTATTTTTATAAAAAGATATTTCTGTCGTTTTCTAACTATGACAATACTTCCGTTGTGGGTCCACCAATGATTGTGTCGTCGAACGAATATTTCCTGACAAAAAAAATATTCCCCGACCAAACGAATATTCCCCGACACAACGAATATTTTATATCAACTAGCTTACTTTGCAAAATTTTTTACAAATCACCCTTAAATTTAACCTTTTATCAATTAAACCATTTATTAAATAGAATAATAATTATAAGAAAATTAAATACTTTCATTTCCTAAAATTTGGGGTCTTACACAATGTGCCAATTAAATATAAGACATGGAAGTACTGTCAAGTCTTAATTTATTTAATTATATGTATTTTGACTCTTAAATGTACAACACCATATAATGCAAACTAGAAACTCTTTTCTAATTTCATTCTGCCTTGGCCAAGGACTACTAGATTGTCATTTATCGAATCACATAGGAAATTTCTCTTCTTTTACTAGAAGCGGTAGATTCTTTATTGATTATACATTATCTCCACGTATAACTTATTATACCAAAACATACCCTTTGATATACCCTAAGGGTCTTAAGGAATAAGTCAAAGTATAACTCATCATACACAAGATACTATGATGATCTCAAGTCCAAGGATCAGTTATACTACTATCACTACAGGAATTCCTATTGACAGGCAAGTAAAACTCCATTAGGTATTTCTTAGCGAGCCACGTTTAGTGTACTTATTCTCCAATAAGCACCTACATACTTTCTTTAGTGTCTCCACATAAATGATCATGAGATCAATCATCCTCATCCAATGAGCAAGCAACGTATGTACCAATCTATCTAGATTCACTAATCCCCAATTTAGTAATCCAACGATTGGGAACTATTTTAGTTTTAAGCTTTCTAAGAATTTATATCTCATTAGAATGATCATCATCATTGTTCTAAAAGCATTGCTTAAAACTATGGGTTTATCACATATTATAAAGCAGCATTATGTAGATAATTAAAAGCCTTTAATAAATTAATACTTTTTATTAATAAATGAACAAGATTGTTACAAAGTATATGCTTTATCATTAAACATGATTGGCTTGTGTGCATACTACTTTCACTTTCAGCATCTGAAGATGACTTTGTTTTCTCTTTTGGATTAGATTCCAAAAACTGTAGGAATGAAAAACTTGAATCGGACCCATCGGACAGAGTACCGTCGTCGGACGAGACATGCACGGATGCCTGCCGATTTTGTCGTTTGGACTTCTTCAGTGATCTCACAGTGTAAGGGGATCGAGACTGTTTGCCTTCTTTAATGGTGATACCAGATGATCTCTTATTGGCTCGGGCCTTCATTTTTACAGAAACTAGAGAGCTCGAGAACAATGAGAAGAGAAAAGTTTCTGAGTTTTGTTCAATAAAGTATGAGTACAGGTTTTAATAGAGCAGAGATAAGAAATCGAAAAGACTTCTCGGGCAGATGGACACCCTTCAACGCTTATCTTTTCAATTGTGCCATAAAAACTAGAGAGCGCGTCTTAATGTAAGGAACTGTTGATTTCAGTAGATTCATAAGCAGATAATGTATATCAATTAAATGCAGATATACCAAAAAAAATTATGCATGAAATATTTTAGTACGTGAACATTATTTATACCATGCACATTCCAAGTTCTCCCTTTAGCATGCAAAATCTTTCATCACTTAAGGGTTTGGTAAAAATATCAGCCAATTATTTTTCCGTTGGAATAAAAATTAATTTAATTAAACCTTTTGAAATATTATCCCTTAAAAAATGATGTCGAACCTCTATATGTTTTGTACGTGAATGCAAAACAGGATTTTTTGATATGTCAGTAGTGCTAGAATTATCACAGTAAATAGGCACACTATCATATAAAACATCAAAATTACATAGGGTTTGTTTCAACCATAATATTTGAGAGCAGCAACTCCCTGCAGCTAGATATTCACCCTTAGTGGTTGATAAAGCAACTAAAGTTTGCTTTTTGCCATGCCACGTCACAAGACTGTGACCTAAAAATGTGTAAGCATCACTTGTACTTTTTCTATCAATTTGGCATCCTGCGTAGTCAGCATTTGAGTAGCCCATTAGTTCAAAATGATTGCAAATTAGATAAAATAACCCCAAATTAATAGTACCACTTAAATACTTAAAAATCCTTTTAACAGCTTGTAAGTGGGATTCCTTAGGTTTTGCTTGAAAACGTGCACAGACATACACTGTACATTATAGCTGGTCTAGATACAGATAAATATAATAGACATCCAATCATACCTCGATATTTAGTTACCTCTACATCTATTCCTTTTTCATCAGACGTAAGCTTTATTGAAGTGCTCATTGGTGTAGCCTTTGAATTGGATCCCTCAAAACCAAATCTTTTAAGTAGCTCTTTTGTATATTTAGTTTGATGGATATAGATACCTTCCTTTATTTGCTTGATTTGGAGTCCCAAAAATATAGTTAAGTTCTCCCATTAAACTCATATCAAACTCCTTGTGCATACACTTAGAAAACCGCTCACAAAGAAAATTATTAGTAGCACCAAAAATTATATCATCTACATATATTTGTACAATAATAATATCTTTATTTTCATGCCTAATAAATAATGTAGAATCAATTTTTCCTCTAATAAAACCATTTGAAAGTAAATACTTACTCAACCTCTCGTACCAAGCCATTGGAGCTTGCTTTAGTCCATAGAGAGCTTTATTTAACTTATAGACATGGTTTGGATACCTCTCATTTAAATCCAGGAGGCTGCTTTACATATATCTCTTCATTGATGTATCCGTTAAGGAAGGTGCTCTTCACATCCATTTGATAAAGCTTGAATTTCTTGTAACAAGCAAACGCTAACAAGATTCGGATAGACTCAAGCCTTGCAACTGGGGCATAAGTTTCTTCGTAGTCAATCCCTTCTTGTTGATTATATCCTTGAGCTACTAGCCTTTCTTTGTTACGAGTGATTGTGCCATGCTTATCAAGCTTATTTTTGAATACCCACTTTGTTCCAATGATAGAAACATCTTTAGGAGGGGGCATAAGTTCCCAGACTTTGGCATCGTTCAAATTGCTGAAGTTCCTCTTACATTGCCATTAGCCATATTTCATTAAGTATAGCTTCCTTAGCATTCTTTGGCTCGACTTGTGATAAGAATGCAGAGAATGCACATTGATTTTGCAATCCTCTCCTTGTAGTGATTCCTTTGTTTATATCTCCTATGATATTTTCCAGTGGATGATTCTTGAGATATCTCACAGTCTTTGGCATTTATACATCATGTATTATCTCTTCTTATTGGGGGAAATCTAATTCAAGCTCTTGTGTTATTCCTTGTTCCACTCCTTGCGAGTTTTCCAACTTAGCTTGCTGAATTCGTTCATTCGGCTTGCTAAATAGACTTTTTTGGTTTGCTGGATTCACTGACATCTCCAAATTTCCTGCATCCTTATATCTTTCTTTTGGAAGATCACTATGAGTTTCATTAAATGTAATATGAACAAATTTTTCAACACATAGCTTGTTAATATTAAATACATGATAAGATTTACTATTTTGTGAATAACCAATGAAAATTCCTTTATAAGATTTAGCATCAAATTTTCCCAAGTTATCACTAGTATTTAGAATAAAACATTTAGATCCAAAAACTTTGAAATAACTTATATTAGGAATCTTGTTATTTAAAAGTTCATAAGAAGTTTTCAAAATAATTGGACGAATAAGTACTCTATTCAAAACATAACAAGAAGTGTTTACAGCTTCAGCCCAAATCTTTTTAGGAAGTTTACTTTCTTGTAAAAAAGTTCTAGCTCTTTCTTGTAATGTCCTATTCTTTCTTTCCACAACTCCATTTTGTTGAGGGGTTCTTGTTGGGTAAAATCTAGTTACGCATAACACACAAGTATACATGGTCAACAAGTAATATAGTGAAAGTAGAGTATCGTTCCCACAAGGAATTATTAATATAAATTACCAAATATTAACTCTTAACAAACTAATCTTATTTAAACAAATAATTTAATATTATGAATTAAATTATTTAATTAAACTAATTCTAATTACCACTAATTACAAATCAGATTATGGAGATTTAAGATCACAACTTCACTTATTGCTTCATTTAAGTTAACACACTTCTCATCAATTATTCTCGATCCTGAATTGTTAATCAAGAACACTAAAGTAGATAAAACCACCTCTCGATGCATAATACCCATACTCACTTAAATCCACAGATGACAGAATTAAGCAAGACACCCTAATTAACTAATCCACTATATCTCTATATGAATTACAATTAAAAAGGATTTAAAGCACAAGTTCTCTATAAGATTACATGTGACGCCCCCAAAATAGGTATACATCACCCATCTTGAGTCGCCAAATACATGGTACAAAATTTAAATACAACTTAATTATACAACAGTCATGTGAAATACGACAAAACATAATCTTAGAGTTTTAATAAGAATATTGTCATCTAGACAATATCCACACTCAATGGAGTCCTCATTACATTTATTGTCACACTATTTAATGTAATAGTAAGGACTACTAATGCTATCATCTGACCGCCACCCGCTTCCCGACTAGTCCTTGCCACGCTCTCATTTCTGAAGAGAACAATGAAAGAAAGGTGAGCTCAACTAGCCCAAGAAGAAATATTATGACTTAGATAATGCGTAATAAATTATCATTAGTCTTCAACAATGTTAAACCGATAAAATACAATAGACATCAAGTTTAACTATAAGCGAATAAGCAATCCATTAGAAGAGTCAAGTAGAGCATGATATCTACTATCTTCTATGATTTAAAATGTTTTCATCAATTTTTATCATTTGAGACTCGACAATAAATAAACCACATTATCGAGTCATCCCCACTACTACGCCAAGGATATTCATCAATGGTCATGACTATACCGAATAATCCCTAGTCATAATCATACCAAAACTGTCCCATCAATGCACTACAAAGCTCTCGAGGACTTTTACCACATCATTTACAACATTACAGTCATGATTATACCGAATAATCCTCGGTCATAATCATACCAAGTCCATCTATGCACGCGTAAGCCAAAGATGACTTTCATCACAATATAAGCATGAGGATGATGACAATGACATAATAATTTAATAAAACAAGTTCAAGAATAAATTTTAAAGATTTATAAGTTAATTTATCTTGAAATCAATTACGTCCAAATTGTCAACATGATACTGTTTTGTGGAGTAAAATTCAAGAATACTCAGAAGAATATTTCCATGAAAAGATACCGGATAAAGCGCAAATATCCAGGATATTCTACTAATTTCATGGAGTATAGAATCCAAAACTTAAACCAAATGAGTATCATAGAATATATGAAACTGCAAATGAATTTTCACCCGCCATGAGGTAATCCACGTAGACAGATCATTTCCACAATTTAATAAGGAATGAATACGAAGGATCATTCACCATGCATGTGATAATCCACATGTATGCGAGTTATTCCAACAGTATAATAAAGAATGGAACTGTGTAATGCGTGATCCGCGCATGCATACGTGATATTCCAAATGTAATAATAAAGAATGGAATAACAAAAGAATTCACCATGCATGCGATAGGCCTTACAGACGCATGTGTTATTCCAATGTAATAATAAAGAATGGAACCAGTCTAAGCGTAATCCAAGAACGACATGATATTCCAAATGTAATAATAAAGAATGGAATAATGTAAGAATTTCACCATGTATGCGTTATTGCATAGACAAAGTTATTCCAACATAATAATAAAGAATGGAATAATGTAAGCTCTCTTCATGAATACGAAAGAAATAATACCCCTTACCTTAGAAAGAAACTGGATACTGGAATAGAGAGGTAGCAGACTTTTCTTCTTCTTTTTCTCTATAATTTCTCTCTATAATAATTGCTCTATAGCTTTAGTGAATTGGTGAGAAATAAAGGAAGAATGAGCTTCTATTTATAGGAAAATATAGTTTTGATAATTGCACGTTTTGGGGCTCAAAATATTAAAGTACAATACCTTCAACTTTTATTTCATTTTTAATTTAGTACTGCAAGTATTATCAAACTTGCACCACCTCCCCTAATAGTAAATAATGTGAATCAATAGTTTAATCATGTGAAAATACGAATTACAGTATAGTACCTCCATCTATACCTCTATTTTTAACTTAGTCATCCAAGTATTATCAATCTTGCACAAACTCCCCTAATAGTACAAGAATGTGAATCAATAGTACACACATGTGAACAAATAGTTATAATCATGTGAATTAATAGCAATTAATTTTGCTCATTTATCCTAAGCAATTATCTGATTCGGTCAAGATAACTTCCAGACATCAATTAATATCGAAATAAATGTCGATATCCACTAACACTAATAATTCCAACACAATGGAACTATCAATTTTATCTTTAATCAACACAAACTTATTCATCATTAATATTATAACTTATAATATTTAACAACCAGGTCGTTCCCAGGAAAGAGGGGGCTTTCCGATAGGGATTTCTCCTTATTGGCATAACTCTTTTGTCCATCTTGTGAGGTTTTTATACGTTGTCGGATCGTTTGAATCTTTTTCGTAGTCATACGTACCAAATCCGATCCCAACAACGTTGCTCCACCCACCTCATCCCAGCATATTGGAGAACGACACTTTCTTCCATACAACGCCTCAAATGGTGCCATGCCAATACTTTCTTGATAACTATTGTTGTATGAAAACTCCACCAATGGTAAGAACTTGTCCCAACTTCCCTTGAAGTCAAGGACACAGAGTCTTAATAAATCTTCAAGAGTTTGAATAGTCCTTTCCGATCGCCTCATCTGCTTGAGGATGATATGCCGAACTAAATCGTAAATCCGTACCCATAGCTTTTTGCAAACTAACCCAAAATCTTGAAGTGAATCTTGGGTCTCGATCAAAAACTATGGATACTGGCATACCATGCAATCTTACGATCTCGTTTATGTATATACTAGCAAGACGTTCAAGTGTATAAGTTTCTCGTATCGGTAAGAAATGAACAGACTTGGTCAATCTATCAACAATGACCCAAATCGTATCTATGCCTTGAGAAACCCTGGGAAGACCAGTAACGAAATCCATTGTAATGTGCTCCCATTTCTATTCTGGAATTTTAAGTGGTTGCAATGGACCTTTTGGCCCTTGATGCTATGCCTTGACTCATTGACAAGTTAGACACCTTAAGATAAACCCCGCTATCTCTCTCTTCATATTGCTCCACCAAAATGTATGTCGAAGATCACGATACATTTTGGTACTCCCAAGATGGATTGCAAACGGTGTGTTGTGTGCCTCCATCATGATTTTATACTTCAAGTCAGAATCGTTAGGAACACAAAGTCTGGAGTTTACTCGAAGTATTCCTTCTTCATCGATTCTTGCTTCCGGAATAACATCTTCTTGCACTTTCTTCTTCATACGCATCATCTCCAATTCTGTAGTTTGAGCAGCTTTAACTTTATCGATTAAAGTCGATTCCACTCGTATATTCGCCATTATCACATGGGTCCCTGGAGTCTTTAACTCTATTTCTATCCTTTCCAAGTCATACAAAATGGGTCTTTGTATTGACAATATTGCACTCGTACCCGCATATGATCTTCTACTCAATACGTCAGCTACTACGTTCGCTTTTCCAGGATGGTATTGGATGGTATGATCATAATCTTTCAACAACTCAAGCCATCGTCGTTGCCGCATGTTGAGTTCCTTTTGAGTGAAGAAATATTTGAGGCTTTTATGATCCATATAGATCTCCGCCTTCTCTCCATACAGGTAATGCCTCCAAATCTTAAGCGCAAAAACGACAGCTGCCAACTCTAGATCATGAGTAGGATAATTCCTCTCATATTCCTTGAGTTTTCGTGAGGCATAGGCTATGACTTTCCCATGTTGCATGAGAACACATCCTAAACCTTTGCCTAAAGCATCGCTGTATATGACAAATCCCTCCGAACCAGATGGTATTGTCAGAACAGGTGCTGAAATGATTCTCCTCTTGAGTTCTTGAAAACTCTTCTCACATTCCTCGCTCCAACCAAATTTTGTATCTTTTTGAGTCAGCTGAGTTAATGGAGTAGCGATTCGAGAAAACCCTTCTACGAATCTCCGATAATAACCAGCTAAGCTGAGAAAGCTACGTGCTTTTGCCATCGACTTAGGTTGCTCCCACTTTGAATTGATTCAATCTTTCACGTCAACAGATATTCCATGATTTGATATCACGTGCCCAAGGAATGCAACTTCCTCAAGCCAGAACTCACATTTCTTCAACTTGGAATAAAGCTTGTTTTCACGAAGCTTTTGGAGTATCAGCCTTAAATGTTGCTCATGGTCTTCGCGGGTTTTGGAGTATATGAGGATGTCATCAATAAGGACGACCACAAAGTGATCCAAATATTCCTTGAATACTTGGTTCATCATATCCATGAAGGCAGCAGGAACATTAGTCAATCCAAAAGATATGACTAGGAATTCATAATGCCCGTACCGAGTTCTGAAAGTAGTCTTTGGAATGTCATCAGTTTTAATCTTCAACTGATGATATCCAAAACGAAAATCAATCTTTGAAAAGAATTTGGCTCCTTGCAACTGGTCAAACAGGTCATCAATGCGAGGCAACGGGTACCTATTTTTGATGGTGACATGATTTAACTCCCGATAATCAATACAAAGTCGCATACTTCCATTTTTCTTCTTTACGAATAGAACAGGAGCACCCCAAGGAGACGTACTAGGACGAATGAAACCGATGTCTAACAATTCCTGTAGTTGGGTAAAACTCCTGAAGTTCAATAGGAGCCATTCGATATGGAGCTTTGGAAATGGGTTTTTATTGATCGATTTCGCAATCAATGAATACGTGCAAGTATACACGGTCAACAAGTAATAAAGTGAAAGTAGAGTATCGTTCCCACGAGGAATTATTTAATAAAAATCACCAAGTACTAATTCTTAACCAAACTAATTTTATTTAAACAATCTCAAATCGTGTTTTTTCTAATTAAGAAAACTAAATTAACTAATTAAAACTAAGATTTTAACGAATGAATTCAAATAAATAAAGATTAAGACTTCAATATCCCCAATTATGAACTATAAATCAATTATCCAATTATCCCAATTATTATGCCTACTGAATTGTTAACAGGAATTCTCAATTGCCAAGAGCCCTTTTCCAAGTGATCAATTGCCTTCTATTTAATCCAGATTAATTTTGCTATATTCCTATGCAAAACAATTGAATTAAACTCACATAATCCCAATTCCTTATGTGTTACATGCGGCGAAAAGATATTTCCATTCTATTCACAAACCTAATTATTCATTTGTGCAAATAACTAAGTCACATGATATCATGCCCGCCTTCTAACCTAGAATTCCTCTTCCAATTCCTTCTAGAGTAACAAAGTAATTATCGATCAAATAATTAAGCAATAAGCACAAGACAAGATAAACAACTCACTTTAACATAAATAATTAGAATATAATGAATAACTAATTCAAATCCATAAAAAGTTCAATTGAAATCTCAAAAATAGTTAGTTCATAATTAATGAATTAAAACCAAGAATCCACAACTGAATAGACATCAAAAGATAAAAGTAAGATGAGAGAAGAGAATTGAATCATTTGTCAAGAATCGATGCTCCCCTCTTGCTCTTGCTTCTTGATCTTCAATGGTCTCCAAGTTGCTTCAATCTCCAAAACTAATAAGAACTAGGGTTATTTTCTAATCTAAAGGAGTGTTTAATCTAGGCTAAGCTATGTAATCTCCCTTTATTTTATGCCTTACATCATGTATTTATAGGTTACAAGTATAATTTTTAGTTTAGAACAAACCCAATCCAATTTGGAGTCTAAAAGGTGTCAAAATTACCCAAAACGCGGCCTCCGTGCCGCACTAAACCCTTCCCCAGTATGGGCTTTCAAATACCAAATACTGAGCAACGGCATTGAGTTCTGCTTCTAGCGCCCGCTGCCAAAAAATACTCTAAAAATCGCGCCTCGACGCTGCCCAAAATCTGACATTTTCTGCTCCGACGTCCTTTGGGAAAATGGCCATAACGCCTTCGTCTCTCAACTCCGATTTTGATGATTCAAGATGTTCCGGAAAGAGGAGAAGTGGATCTACAACTTTAGTTCTTTGAGGTTTTCGAAATAATGTCAGGAGCTATAGTCAAATTGGCTCCGAAGTGGCTGCTGTGTAAATAGCAAGCCGAAAACGCGAATCTAGCCACCCCAAACATCGATCCATCTAACTTTTGTCCCAATTCCTATAAAATAACATAAAACATGCATGAATAGACACAAACACATAAAAACATCCTAAAAGACTTAAGAACAACAATAAATTAAGCCCGAATGTATCCAATTCATGGGTATAAAACTCACTCATCAAATACCCCCAAACTTAAATCTTTGCTTGTCCTCAAGCAAAAACACAAAAATGTTATGCAATGCAATGTAATGAAACTAATCTATATGCCTCACGAATCCAACAAAGAATGATGCGAAACAAGTCTATTCAACCTACTTTAGAGAAATCAAGTAAACATGATAATACATCATATTAAAACAAATCAAGAATTTCCCAATCAATCATCAAATCTTAGATCATTATCACCGATATAGTGCGTGTGTGCTCCACAACAATGTTAACTGATATAAAATCAAATCTAAGATATAATAGATATCTTTGAAGGCATCATACAGTGCAAATTCACAAAATTCACGAACAAGCTATATCCAACTAGAGTCAAACATCCACTAAGTTCAAGAGTCCAATCTTGATACTTATGCTTTACTTTTCATTACGGGGCTTTTTGCTCTTTTTCCGTTTTTTTTTTTTTAACCATAATCGCAAATGTCTCATTCCATTAGGCTAACAATGTCACCCTTAGCGAGCTTTCGACCAACGACTCCCGGCACCATATAAGACCTTAGGGCGCTTAGGTTTTAAGATACCCTTCTCAAGCGCATTTTTCTCTCAAGTAACAAAGGCCCCAAACAAAACTAGCTACTAGAAATTTTTTTTTTAATTTTTTTTTTTTTTATAGATGGTTGGTGAGTGCGTTTTACGCTCCATCTCACGCTTGTGTTTATGGGGAGTGTTTCTCCTCAACCCACCACAAGACTCAACATGTTTTTTTTTTAAAGCTTATATACCCCAAAATTTTCCCCCAAACTTAAGTTTTTATCAAAATTTAGCCATCTCCTTTATTCATGTCTTTTCATTCCTTCACACTAGTATTATACTTAAGAAATCCATTATGTATCAATTTAAACTTAATCGCTTAACATAGTCATTATTAACGTATAACCTTGATTATACCATTTCAAACAGAAAAAAGATTCAATTCATAACAAGAAATCACATCAAAGCCCTCAATATTCAATACTATACTTATCTACTTAACTCCAGTCTCATCATTGGCCAAAATAGACTTTTACTATCTAACAGCTTGGAATCATGCAAATATAAACTAATCCGCAACAAACATAGTAAACTAACTACTATTTTTATGCGATTTTAAAATTTTTTTTTTAAACAAAAATAAAATAAAAAAACGAATGCAACAACTAAATGTAAATAACCCGAAAACATAACGAACTACAATGTAAATAACTAACTATATGCAATACGACACTAAAATGCCCCAAACTTAAACTAGACATTGTCCTCAATAGTGACCTAAATAAAAAATTAAAGCAGAGGACTTCCACGAAAATATAGCAATCTTCCTCCTTGCTCGCTAAGTTTGGAGAATAAAGCAAGCACATGGAACAAATTGGGCACCACACTTGAATTTGAGTTGAATAACTCAGAAAACCATGATAGAAGCAATTTTATTAAATCCTAAATAAATGCAAATTCAAAACTACTAATATAAAACTTAATAAAAACTAAAATAAAAATTAAACTTGGGTTGCCTCCCAATAAGCGCTTGTTTTATAGTCTCAAATTGACTTATTCAATTCTCTATCCAATTCCCCTACGAAAGTTGAGGAACCCTCCATCCATCTAAAAATAATATAGCTTTTGGTAGGTTCCCATTTGTAATAGCCATTGTATTAAAGTCACCTAGAATGCTTTCTTGAGATAAGATCACATTCAAGAATGTCCAAATCTAGTGGTTTCTCCATTAATGTCTGCGAATATATTCTCGCATGTAGGCTTGTCGACACACAACAATTTCTTCTTCTATCTTCTCTAGCTCATCGCACCATGGTTTCAAGGTGTACTTGCTTTTACATCACGAGAGTATTGCCGATTTACATGACTACTAATCGGACAAGGTTTTGCAAATCTAACCTGACTCTTGAACTGTGGAGGAGAAGGCACTTGAGGCATAAATAACATTGGCTCATCATCATTGGTTCTCACAATTAGTTCTTCACCGACCTTGTTGTCATTATCCCCACTTGTCTCCTCTTTTTCATCTCGTGGCTCATCCAATTTGTAGATTTGGCTCGGCTCACCATCTGCCCGGAATCCATGTCATAGGGCCGTGTGTATTGAGGACGATTGTTCAACGCATGTGCTATCTGTCTCCACTTGATTTTCCAAATTCTTGATCAACGCCTTGGCTTTGCAAATTCAAATTTCTACTTGATTCATTTTCTTGTCTTGTTCCTCATTCCTTTTTCGTAAGCTTTAATAAATTTTTCCAAGGCTTCCTCCCAATTTGAATGTTCTTCCCATTGTAGTGGAGGTGGACACAAGAAATCCTCGGGGTATGTTGGACTTGGAGCATAAAATTGATCTTGATTGTTACTCCATGAAAATCCGGTGATACCCCAATCTCGATGATAGTTGTTGGGATAGACATAATTATTGGGGTAATCACCACTATATCTTTATCTTAAACTCGAAATCGATGGTGCATTGATGACTCATATGATTTCCAAAGACAATAATCATAAGTAACCACCATACTTTGACGACGCCGAGCTTCAAAAGCTTCAAACATCCTCGAAAGTGTCTCAATCTGTACGACAATGCAGAAAGTTTCTCGAGTCTTTCAATCTCCACTCCCTTGGTTGAGTCATGTTCGTATGGCCATTGATACACAAAGTCATCCATGGTACCGAAAAGAGAGAAATATAGAAAGAGAATTAAAATAAAATAAAATGTTTAAATTAAGACTAATTTGATTGAAATTAATATTGGTAAATAATTATTAAATTAATTCCCCGGCAATGGCGCCAAAAACTTGTTGATCGATTTCGCAATCAATGAATACGTGCAAGTATACACGGTCAACAAGTAATAAAGTGAAAGTAGAGTATCGTTCTCACGAGGAATTATTTAATAAAAATCACCAAGTACTAATTCTTAACCAAACTAATTTTATTTAAATAATCTCAAATCGTGTTTTTTCTAATTAAGAAAACTAAATTAACTAATTAAAACTAAGATTTTAATGAATGAATTCAAATAAATAAAGATGAAGACTTCAATATCCCCAATTATGAACTATAAATCAATTATCCAATTATCCCAATTATTATGCCTACTGAATTGTTAACAGGAATTCTCAATTGCCAAGAGCCCTTTTCCAAGTGATCAATTGCCTTATATTTAATCCAGATTAATTTTGCTATATTCCTATGCAAAACAATTGAATTAAACTCGTTACAATCCCAATTCCTTATGTGTTACATGCGGCGAAAAGATATTTCTATTCTATTCACAAACCTAATTATTCACTGTGCAAATAACTAAGTCACATGATATCATGCCCAGCTTCTAACCCTAGAATTCCTCTTCCAATTCCTTCTAGAGTAACAAAGTAATTCTTGATCAAATAATTAAGCAATAAGCACAAGACAAGATAAACAACTCACTTTAACATAAATAATTAGAATATAATGAATAACTAATTCATAGCCATAAAAAGTTCAATTGAAATCTCAAAAATAGTTAGTTCATAATTAATGAATTAAAACCAAGAATCCACAACCGAATAGACATCAAAAGATAAAAGTAAGATGAGAGAAGAGAATTGAATCTGCTGTCGAAGAAAATCGATACTCCCTCTTGCTTTTGCTTCTTGATCTTCAATGGTCTCCAAGTCGCTTCAATCTCCAAAACTAATAAGAACTAGGGTTATTTTCTAATCTAAAGGAGTGTTTAATCTAGGCTAAGCTATGTAATCTCCCTTTATTTTATGCCTTACATTATGTATTTATAGGTTACAAGTACAATTTTTAGTTTAGGAACAAACCCAATCCAATTTGGAGTCTAAAAGGTGTCAAAATTAAGTCCAAAACGCGGCGTCCAGTGCCGCACTAAACCCTTCCCCAGTGACCCCAGTACTTTTAATAACAAGCAACGGCAATCGATTCTGCCTTAAGCGCCCGTGTAAAATACACTAAAAATCGCGCCCCGGCGCTTGCCCAAAATCTGACATTTTCTGCTCCGACGTCCTTTGGGAAAATGGCCATAACGTCTTCGTCCGAACTCCGATTTTGATGATTCAAGATGTTCCGGAAAGAGGAGAAGTAGATCTACAACTTTCGTTCTTTGAGTTGTTCGAAATAATGTCAGGAGCTATAGTTAAATTGGCTCCGAAGTGTCTACTGTGTAAATGGCAATCCGAAAACCTGAATCTAGCCACCCCAAACATTGATCCATGTAACTTTTGTCCCAATTCCTATAAAATAACATAAAACATGCATGAATAGACACAAACACATAAAAACATCCTAAAAGACTTAAGAACAACAATAAATTAAGCCCGAATGTATCCAATTCATGGGTATAAAACTCACTCATCAGTTTTATACCAGATTCAAGGTCGATACAAAATTTAATTTCATGCTCTGGGGGTAGGCCAGGAAGTTCTTCAGGGAATACGTCAGAAAATTTATTAACAATAGAAATATCATTCAAATCTGACGTATCTTTATTTAAATCCGTGACATGGGCTAAGAAAGCTTGACATCCGTTTTTCAATAAATGAATTGCTTTATGACTTGATATGATAGTGATTGATTTTAGTGGTTTGGTTGCTTGAATTCGCATAATAGGTTGGTTAGGAATATAAAATCTAACAACCTTACGAAAACAATCGATTTTAACATGATGAGTATTTAACCAATCAACCCCTAAAATCACATCAAATGTAAGTATTTTCAAAGAAATAAGATCGACAGGTAACGTGCGGTTACCGATTTGAATCAAACAAGACTTATAAACCGTGGATGTAATGAAGATTTCTCCCAACGGAGTTTTAACAGATAAGTCAAAGTCTAATTTCTCAGGAGTCAAATTTAAACGTTGAGCGCAAGTAGGAGAAATAAAGGAATGGCTAGAACCGGTATCAAATAAAGTATAAACTTCGCTAGAGTTTATGATTAGTTTACCCATGATCACCTCGTTCAGATTCCTTGCTTTTTGGGAGGTTATGACAAACACTCTCCCTTGAACTATCGGTTTTGTCTTTTCTGGGACACCCTTTGATGCCTCCATCCCAGCTGGACTTAACTTTGGTGCATGACAAAATCGGGCTAGGTGACCTTGTTTTCCACAATTATAACACGCTTTGGACTGCATCGTGCAGTTTGGACTTATGTGTCCTTCCCCTCCACATTTGTAACATACGACCGGTGGTCGTTCTCCTTCTTTAACAACAGGTGCTGGTGCTGACGTCTTTCCATCCTTGTTGAATCTCCTCTTCTTGAAATGTTAACTCTTATTGTCATGGCCATGATTACCACTGAAGTGATTATCATTTCTGGCATGTTGATTCCCTCCACGTTTGTTGTCACCGCTTCTATGACTGCTACCACTGGTATTATCGACTTGTCGGTTGCTCTCTCTTGGTTGGGTTGACTCATTATCACACTCCAATAACTGAGCCCTATTCACAACATCTGAATACAAACACAGTTTGTGAGAAATTAGGTATTGACGTATCTCGGGTTTCAAACCTATTAGAAACATCCGCGTCATTCTCTCCTCATTATCAACCAAGTGGGACGTAAATCGAGACAACTTAGCAAACTTAACTTCGTAGTGCGCCACAGTCATATTATTTTGCTCAAGCTTGATGAACTCTACCTCCTTCATGTGACGAATACTTTCAGGAAAGTACTTGTCGTTGAATGCTTCTTGGAACTTCTCCCAAGACATCTTCAAAGTCAAGCGAGTTGAGTACGCTTTCTGATTCCCACCAAGAATCGCCTGCTTGCTTGCATATATGAAGGTGGCAAAGGAAACCTTTTGCTCCTCGGAGTATCCCCGGACATCAAATATCTTGTTAATCTGTTTCATCCACGCCTCCGCCTTAAGTGGTTTTGGCTCTCCAAAAACTCCAAAGGTCCCAGCTCTTTGAATCGCTTAATGGTGACCGTCAAAGTTGTCGTGTTTCCACCGCATTTTGGATGAGAGCCGCTTACCGATGTTGCATGAATTGCATAAAGCCTCCGAACATCCCATCGCTCACCATTTCATCGGTGTTATTGTTTACATGAGGATTACCGCCTTCTTGTTGCACATTATCCTCGGCATTAATCATGGTGACTCAACGGTCTCATGTGCTTCATTGTTTATCTCAACATTTTCGGATGCCATTTTCAAATACTGCCAAAAAACAAAGGTTAATTAACATATCACATATTATCCCTATACTCTAACCGACCAATTAAATACCAAATAAACTTAGGTAGGTCATACTAGCGAAGGAATTCCCGCCTCCCTCCTAGTTCTTGTCTCACATCTCAGCCAGGGATTATATCCCTAAGCTTTGATACCAACTGTGACGCCCCAAAAATAGGTATACATCACCCATCTTGAGTCGCCAAATACATGGTACAAAATTCAAATACAACTTAATTATACAACAGTCATGTGAAATACGACAAAACATAATCTAAGAGTTTTAATAAGAATATTGTCATCTAGACAATATCCACACTCAATGGAGTCCTCATTATATTTATTGTCACACTATTTAACAGAATAGTGAGGAGTACTAATGCTATCATCTGGACCGTCACTCCGTTCTCCGACTAGTCCTGACTACGTTCTCATTTCTTGAAGAGAACAGTGAAAGAAAGGGTGAGCTCAACTAGCCCAGTAAGAAATATTATGACTAAGATAATGCAGAATAAATTATCATTAGTCTTCAACAATGTTAAACTGATAAAATACAATAGACAACAAGTTTAATCACAATGAATAAGCGATCCATTAGAAGAGTCAAGTAGAGCATGATATCTACTATCTTCTATGATTTAAAATGTTTTCATCAATTTTTATCACGAGACTCAACAATAAATAAACCACATCATCGAGTCATCCTCAAGACTACGGGCCAAGGATATTCATTAAATCATCAATGGTCATGACTATACCGAATAATCCTCGGTCATAATCATACCAAAAACTCGTCCATCAATGCACTACACAGCACTCGAGGACTTTTACCACATCATTTATAACATTACAGTCATGATTATACTGAATAATCCTCGGTCATAATCATACCAAGTCCATCTATACACGTAAGCCAAAGATGACTTTCATCACAATATATGCATGAGGATGATGACAATGATGTAATAATTCAATAAAACAAGTTCAAGAATAAATTTTAAAGATTTATAAGTTAATTTATCTTGAAATCAATTACGTCCAAAGTGTCAACATGATACTGCTTTGTGGAGTAAAATTTAAGAATGCTCAGAAGAATATTTCCATGAAAAGATACCGGATGAAGTGCAAATATCCAGGATATTCTACTAATTTCATGGAGTATAGAAGCCAAAACTTTAACCAAATGAGTATCATAGAATATATGAAACTGCAAATGGATTTTCACCCGCCATGCAGTAATCCACGTAGACAGATCATTTCCATAATTTAATAAGGAATGAATACGAAGGATCATTCACCATGCATGTGATAATCCACATAGACAAGTTATTCCAACAGAATAATAAAGAATGGAACCAGGTCATGCGTAATATACACAGACAGGTTATTTCAACAGAATAATAAAGAATGGAATAACAGAATAATTCACCATGCATGCGATAGACCGCACAGATAGGTTATTCCAATAGAATAATAAAGAATGGAACCAGGTCTAGCGTAATCCGCACAGACATGACATTCTAACAGAATAATAAAGAATGGAATAACAAAGAATTCACCATGCATACGATAGACCGCACAGACAGGTTATTCCAACAGAATAATAAAGAATAGAACCGGGTCTAGTGTAATCCGTATAGACATGATATTCCAACAGAATAATAAAGAATGCAATAACAGAAGAATTTCACCATGTATGCGATTGCCATGATGCAAAGTTATTCCAACATAATAATAAAGAATGGAATAATGTAAGCTCTCTTCAAGAATACGAAAGAAATAATACCCCTTACCTTAGAAAGAAACTGGATACTAGAGTAGAGAGGTAGCAGACTTCTTTTCTTCTTTCTTTCTATAATATCTCTCTATAATAATTGCTCTATAGCTTTAGTGTACTGGTGAGAAATGAAGGAAGAGTGAACTTCTATTTATAGGAAAATATAGTTTCGATAATTTCACGTTTTGGGGCTCAAAATATTAGAGTACAATACCTTCAACTTTTCTTTCATTTTTAATTTAGTCCTGCAAGTATTATCAAACTTGCACCACCTCCCCTAATAGTAAATAATGTGAATCAGTAGTTCAATCATGTGAATCAATAGTTATAATCATGTGAAAATACGAATTACAGTATAGTACATCCATCTATACCTCCATTTTTAACTTAGTCATGCAAGTATTATCAATCTTGCACCAACTCCCCTAATAGTACAAGAATGAGAATCAATAGTACACACATGTGAACAAATAGTTATAATCATGTGAATTAATAGCAATTAATTGCTCATTTATCCGGTTAATTACCCGACTGGTCAGTATAACTTCCAGACGTCAATTAATATCGAAATAAATGTCGATATCCACTAACACTAATAATTCCAACACAATGGAACTATAATTTCATCTTTAATCAACACGAACTTATTCATCATTAATATTATAACTCACAATATTTAACAACCAGGTCGTTCCCAGGAAAGAGGGGGCTTTTCGATAGGGATTTCTCCTTATTGGCATGTAATTAGATGACCAAATCTCTCATTGACAAAACTTCTAGACATTGTAAATATTGCAATTTA
Source organism: Panax ginseng (assembly GCA_020205605.1). Lineage (NCBI taxonomy): Eukaryota > Viridiplantae > Streptophyta > Magnoliopsida > Apiales > Araliaceae > Panax > Panax ginseng. Next base: position 54,154,144 of record CM035139.1, read on the forward strand.
ATAATATGAATAACTTTGTCATCTCAATTATTGATTTAATAATATATTATATAATGCAGATGATACTGTGACAATAATCGAATCAATAATATGAGAGATATGATGCAGCAATTACTGTAGCAATAATTAAGTATAACTGAGTGACTTCTCACGTAAGTATCAATAATCAATATCGTGTGCTACTATGCAACCACGCGTATTACTATACTTTTACTACCAGGTAGTTCAACAGTTTAACGGTAAAACTTTCATCGTTATTTTTATAAAAAGATAATTATGTCATTTTCTAATTACGAAAATACTTCCGTTGTGGGGTCCACCAATGATTGTGCTGTCGTACGAATATTCTCTTTTAAAACGAATATTCCCCGACCAATCGAATATTATATAACCACTTGCTTACTTTGCAATATTATTACCCACAACTATAACATTATATCAAATCCACACCATAATATTCAAAAATATATTTTGAGAAAATTATTCTTTATTCATAAATGGGTCTTACATTACGTATGGCGTAAAGGCTTATCTCTATCCTAAACACGAATCATGAAATCCATCTATGCAAAAATCATAAACACATGCTATTATGATAAGATCTAAATGTATACTTCATCTCTCGAGTTCATATATATTATCACGGTAATTGTTAGCTAGACAATTAAACAATTAAGTCCAAATCACAATAGACAATCCTCACGATAGAACATAATAATTGATAGCTAAGCATATTAAAATAAACTACACAATAAGATCCATTGTAATCTCAAACAAAGAATTAGTTCATTGAATTAAAACTAGGAATCCACACTTGAAATAAAATTAAAGACAAAAATAAGATTAGAGTGACGAATAAATTTATTGTCAGCAAATCCCCATCTTCCTCAAGCTCTTGCTCTTGATCTTCAATGGTCTCCAAGTTGCTTCAATCTCCAAAACTAATAAGAACTAGGGTTTTGCCTAAATCTAATCTAATGGAATCCTCTCTCATTCTCTCTAATACTTGTAATTCTCCTCGTATGCCTCTTTATATGTCTTTAAGTCCTCCTTGAAGTTCTTGAATCAATCAGCTCGAACCAATCCTTCTTGAACTCAAATTCTGACAAAACTACTTTTTCTGCTCGTACCCAAGCCCCGACTTGGGTATTAGGCATAAAATGGCAAGCCTTGGCTTGGGTATGTTCTGTTAGTTAACTTTAGTACCCCAATCCCCGGCTTGGGTATTAGGCATAAAGGAGCAAGCCCCGACTTGCTATGCTGCTATTTTTGGAAATTTTCTGTTGTAGTGTCCTCTGGTAAAATGACCATAACCTTTAATTAGGGAGGAGTTACGGGGCTTGCCATCTATCAAATCGAAGCTATCGACGAGCTCTAAAACTTTTATTTCTTGAGAATTGAGAAATAAAGAACGGATGAAAATAGAAATTGGGCTGGAAGTGACTGCTATGCAAATGGCCACCTAAAACAGTGAAGTTCAACGACCGTTGGTACAAATGTCATAACTCTTGCATTCGAATTCCGATTGGAATGATTCAAGATGTTCTGAAAAGCTAAGAAGAAGCTCTACAACATAATCCAAGTTTTAAGCCAAGAACATGAAATGAACATGAAAGCCCAAACGATGTCCGGATTGCTTTTCCTTGCGTTTTTATACCCATAGTCGCTCACATAGCTCCCAAGCATAAAATCTACAAAATGAAAATAAAATGCATGAAAAGTAACTAAGAAATACGAGTTTAAGCAAATAATTCAAGTAATAGATACCGGATAAGTAGGTATAAAATCTACTTATTAGTTCTAAGAGTTAAAAATTCATGACTAATTCTCTTTTTGATCAAAAAATATTATAAAGTCTTTTTTAAAATTCAGTACCATGATCACTTCTTATCTTTACAAGTTTGAGACTATATTTTGTTTCCAAATTTCTTATTAGTTTCTCAAATTCTTTAAATGCTTCATCTTTAGTTCTCAAAAATTATACCCATGTATATCTAGAGAAATCATCTACTATTAAAAATGCATAAAACTTACCATTTATACTAACATGTCTTTCTGGTCCAAAAATCAAGATGAAGTAGTTGCAAAGGAGAGCAAGTTGATACCATGTTCTTTGCCATAAACGATGTTCTTACTTGTTTTCCGAGTTGACAAGGAACATATATTCCCTTCTTTTCATAATTTATTTTTGGCAATCCTTTGACGAGACTCTTTGTGGAAAATTTCTTGATTAAATCCATGTGAACATGTTCCATCCTCTTATGCCATAAATTAGCCTCATCTTACACAGATGCAAGACATAATTCTTTATCCTGTTGCTCAAAATCAATAGTATATATATTTCCTTCCCTTTGTGCAACTATAGTAGAATTGTTAGTACCATGAGAAATTGTACATTTTTCTTTTTTAAAACTAACTTGATGACCATTTTCCATTAATTGACTAACGCTTATAAGATTATATTCAAGTCCATTAACAAGATGTACATTATTAATATTGACCTCACTATTGCCTATTTTACCTTTTTCGATTATTTCGTAAGTTCGATTATCTCCAAATGTAACCGTACCATTTTTTTCTTGATTTTAGCTCCACGAACTTTGATTTGTCACCAGTCATGTGACGAGAACATCCACTATCAAGAATCCATTTTTGAGATGGAACCCTTACCTTGAGATATACCTGTCAGGGGAAAATAATTCATCTTTATGGTATCCACATCTTTTTGGGTCCTTTAATGTTAGTTGCACGCAAATCATCCTTTTTAACCCATACCTTTTTAATCTTATTTTTCTTAAAATAGTTTATGTCCAAGTGACCTTTAATACCACAATTTCTAAACGTTGTGAAAGGAGATCAATAATTTAAACTAAAACGTGATTTTGATTTTAGTATTTTCATATCATCCTTCTTATGCATAGAATTATAACCAATTCCTTGTCTTTCAAAATTAGGTCTTTGTTTACCCAATATGATATTTAAATTTTCTTCACCTTGTACGAATTTAGCAAGAGATAATTTTAGTGAATCTATTTCCTTTTGAAGTTTATTATTAGAAAAGGTTTTAACAAGAGATTTATCACTATATGCATTAATACATACATCTCTCATTTTTAGCTCATTAGTAAACTTTTGGACTTCACTATTCAAATAATTTACCTTATTGAAAAATATTTTGTTATAATTATCTAAATAATCAATCTTACCAATCAAAACCTTTTTTTCTTTTCATGTAGATTCCTTTTTAATACCTTTCTTTTCATCTATTAAAGAATCAACCTCACTCATTAATGTATTTACTAACTCTTTCAAATATGCATTCTTTTCTTTTAATTTTTTATTTTCTTGTTTCAAAGAATTAAACTCAAAACTAGATACCTCGTTTGATTCACCTTCTATTCCTATGAAGCATACTTGAGCTATTTCATCCTTGGCATCGACCTCAACATCGGACTCCTCTTCATTACTCCAAGTGACGAGTGCCTTATTTCTTTTGTTATCTTTGAAGCTTTTTTTCATTTGTTTTTTAGTTGAAAGCAGTCCTTCTTGAAGTGCCCTGGACATCCACATTCAAAACATGTCTCCTCGGTTTGCTTTCCTTTGGCTTTATTTGAGTTGAAGTTATTTTTCCTTTTATTCTTCCTTTGTAGTAGTCCTTTGAGCCTCCTTGACATCATGGCTATCTCTTCATCCGAATCATCATCAAGCTCTTCTTCATTTCTTGCATTAAGAGCTAAAACCTTTCTTCAAGGAGTTTCTTCCTCATCATCATATCTCTTTAACTGATGTTCATATTCCTCAAGTTCGCCAAAAAGAGTTAGTGTATCCATAGTGGAAATAGTAGAGGAATCTTGAAGAGTAGTAATTTTAGAAGTAAACCTATTGGGCATAGCCCGAAATAACTTACGATTAATCTCACTTTGTGGCATAGATTTGTCAAGTAGCTTTAAAGAGTTCAGAAGAACAAGGAACCTTGCTTGAGCCATCTTTATAGTTTCATCTTTCTCGAGTTTGAACATTTCATAATCGTGCATGAGCATGCTTAGTTTGACTTCTCGTACCACTAGAGTGTCCCAAATTTCCTTAGCTATGTTGCATGAGAAAACTTTATCAATCTCGGATTATACCATGCCACTGAGTAATGTGTTCATAGCCCTTAAATCATAGGAAACGATGAAAGTCTCAGTTGAGTCCATCTCTAGTAAAGTCTTTGGAGTACCATCATCTTTCCTTGGAATAACTCGTCCATTCTCCACGACCCACCATTCCCAAAGATCTCTTTTAAGGTAGATCATCATTCGAAATTTCCAGAAGTTGTAGTTTTCTGTTCCATGAACCAGAGGAGATCTATTGGTTGATTGACCTTCTTGATTATTGTTCCCGAATTGTGCCATGTCAGAATCTTTCCCTACAAGTCACCTTTAAGACCAAGATAAGTAGAGCCAAGCTCTGATACCAAATGTATTTCAGATAAGGCAAACTTAGAAGGGGAGTTGAATAAGTGTGGGAACAATCTATGACCAAATTTTAAACTTTAAATCAAACTATTGAATTTAGCCTACTATATTGATGAATGTAGCTTGCTGAATTAATATGGCCTATCTAATTAACTGTTTGTTTTTAAGAAAATATCCTGCTGAATTTATAACTTAGTGAAAATACTTGGTGTAAAAGAATTATCTTATGATAATGCAAATATTCAAATTTTAATTATTAAGATAATTAACTATCTTTTGTGAGTAATTAAAGTAAAGCAGGTAATAAAATCAACACCAAGATTTTTTATGTGGTTCAGCTATTACCCTCTATAATAATAGCCTAGTTCACGTCCAATACCAACTAGTATTGGAGACTCACTTTATTTCTTTAAATTGACTCTTGTTACAAAATAGATTCTATCAAATTTGAATTATAATAATTCACTTGAGCACTCTTGCTCTTTGTGCACCAATGCACTCCTGAAGCACCTATGCTTCCTTGAGCCTGTTTGTAAACAACCCTTAATCCACTACGATTAAATTCCTTTAGACAACACTTAGTCTAAAAAATAAAATTACAAATATAGAGGTCTAATGATCAAAACAAATAAGAAATTTAATATTGCAAGGCTCAACTTATGAATATAATGATCAAAGAGTAAAAAGATATCACCAATATGAAGCTCACGAAAATTAGCTGAGAAATAATCTGAATATTAATTGCACAACTGATAAGTGGATTTTATATCAACGAATCGATTTCTAATTCAAGCTTATTCGTTGTTAATTCCTTGCTTTTATGTTTATTTTTTTTTACTTGTTTATTGTTATTTTATGTGTAGGGTGGTTGGTGTGGCAAGTAAGAAAGAAATGAGGCATTTGAAGCAACATTTTAGCAATTATGAAGAACAAGCAAAGTCGTAAGTCAAAGGTGTGATAGCTCACGGGTAGAGGTCTTCAATTCGAGTCAAGAGCCTAGCATTTGGGGACGACGTTTTACTAATATATATACCCACGGGCGAGGGTCCCAAACCTGATTGTCCTAATTTGGTTCCAACACTGTTGGGACTTAAGTTTGGGTACTTGCATGGCTTTGGGATTCTATAGGAGAGAGGATTGCACTCAGATTGTGTGTGTAAACTGATATTAACACCAAGAACAAGAAAAAAACAACACACAAGGCAATTAACAGAGATTACTTACAGATTTTTGTAGCAAGCATTGGAGAGAAGATTTTGAAGAATTTTTCGTATTGATTGCGGGTTAAGGCTAAAGTGAAGGGTGTTTTGAATTATTCTTCGTTTGGTTTTATTTTGTAATTGAAAGGATGATTTCATTAATTTATTCAGTTATTATTTCATTGATGATGAACTAGTTTACCTTTTAGGCTTATGACAGATCTTTAAGTGAAACGATGATTATGTAACTTTGATTTTCAGTTTAATAAGCTATTATCCAGTTTATCTATATTAATTTGAGGTTGAATTTATGAATTTCCTGATCAATAGTTCTTTATGGATTTGTACGAATTTGAGAGAGGAAGTACGAGTCTAGACTTGGTTAATATAACATGTGTTCTTGAATTTTGTGAATAAATAGAATCTTGATGAATGTTAGGCTAGAGATATGCTTGACATCGCATGTAATCTGATAGAGAACTTAATCTTAAACCTTCATTAATTATAATTCATATAGAGATATAGTGAGTTAGTTGATTAAGGTGTTTAACTTGTTTCTATCTAAATTGTGGATTTGAGTTAATACGATATTAGTACATCGAGAGGTGGGTACTTCTATATTCGTGTTCTTGATTAATAAACTGGGATAGTGAATTAAACTGGATTAAAGGTATAAAAATCAGAGTGAAGCTTAGGGTGAAGTCGTAAGCCTAATTCTCCGATAATTGTTTGAAATTTCAATTTTTAATATTTTTGATTGTTTTATGATCATAGCATTTTTAATAATTTAGTTTTAATAATTTTAATCATTAATTTGGATAGTTTAATAAAATTAGGATTAATAAGAAGTTGATAATTGTGATGTTAAAATTCTTACTGATTTCTCTGTGGGAACGATACTGTACTTACTATTATATTACTTGTTGACCACGTATACTTGCGTGTTGTGCGTAACTAGATTTAACTCAACAAGTTTTTGGCGCCGTTGCTGGGGAAATTTTAGTATAGATTTTAATATTTTATGATATTGGTTTAATTAGTCCAGTTTTACTTAAACATTTTTATTTTTATTTTGTTCGTCTTATTTCAGGTTTTTGAAGTTGGTTTATGCAAACGTGGTCCAAAAATCCAGACTTGCTTCCTTTTGAAGATGATATTGAGAAACGCTTTCAAATGCTAAGTAAGTGGATCAAGGAAACAAGGGAAGACTTCACAAACTCTGAAAAAGAAGAAGCAATGGCTGCCGAAGACCAGAAAGCATTGAGAGACTTTGCTACACCCAAGGTGACTGAGCTGTAGTCAAGTATCACCAGGCCTGCTATAGTTGCAAACACATTTGAAATCAAGCATGAGACTATTCAGATGATCCAAAATTCAGTTCGTTTAACTGGCATGTTAGAAGTAGATGGAGTGACGACAATACAAGCATAAATTTTCGCACTTTGTAAGAAGTTGGATGCTATGTCAGGGGTACAGGCACAACAGGTTACAATTATTTGTGAATTATGCGCTGGTGAGCATCCTACAGATCAATGCGCAATCAACCCAGTGTCAGTGCAATTTGTGGGTAGCTGCAAAAAAATTCCACATAATACGTACCATAATGCATACAATCAGGGGAATAGGAATCATCCTAACTCTTTGTGGAGTAATAATTAGCATCAACAAGCTCCACAACCATCATTTCCCCCAGGATTTCAGAATCATCAACAACCAGCTCAACTTCAAGAGAGGAAATCAGATTTAGAGGAGTTATTGACAAAGTATATAGCAAGCAACGAGGCAGCTATGAAAAACCAAACAATGGTCATGAAATCGCAAGAGATAGCCATCAAGAATCTAGAGAATTAGATGGGACAAATTGCCTTAACATTAAACAATAGACTACAAGGGACTCTACCGAGTGACACCGAAAGAAATCCGAAGGGAAATCATGAGCAGTGTCAGGCAATCACTTTGAGAAGTGGCAAACAGCTAAATGGGAAAAGTGCAGAAAATTCAGTTAGAATGGATGACAAAGTTGATGAGAACAAAGTGGTTGAAGAAATACAGGGTGAGGAAAAGAAAATTGAGAAAACAAAGTTAGATGACAAGCCAGTTGTGTCTCCTCCACCACCGTTTCAGCAGAGAGTTCAAAAGCAAAAATTAGACAAGCAGTTCGCAAAATTTTTGGAGGTTTTTAAGAAACTTCAGATTAACATCCCGTTCGCAGAAGCCCTAGATCAGATGCCAAGTTATGCAAAATTCATAAAAGGGATTTTATCTAGGAAAAAGAAGTTGGAAGATTTCAAAATAGTGGCATTAACAGAGGAGTGTAGTGCTGTTATACAGCGAAAGCTACCACCAAAGTTGAAAGATTTGGGAAGTTTCACCATTCCGTGCACGATTGGGAACATGGCATTTAACAAGTGTCTATGTGATTTGGGGGCGAGTGTGAACCTTATGCCCTTATCAGTTTTTACAGAATTGGTTTTTCCAGCTCCAAAGCCTACAAACATCTCATTACAACAAGGATAGGTCAATCACGTGCATCTTTAGAGGCATTGTAGAGGACATATTGGTCAAGGTTGACAAGTTTATATTCCCCGCGGATTTCATAATTTTGGATTTTGAGGAAGATAAGAACATCCCAATTATCCTAGGGAGACCTTTCTTGGCTACGGGTAGGACACTCATCGACGTACAAAAAGGAGAACTAACTATGAGGGTCCAAGATCAAGAAGTAAAGTTTAATGTTTTCAAGGCCATGAAATTCCCTATGGATGAAGAAGAGTGCTTCAGGATGGATATCGTTAATTAGATAATCAGCGAAGACATGGGTAAAAGTTTGGGTAACGATCCATTGGTAACGACACTATTGGGAGATGAAGAGTTAGATGATCCGGAATGTGTGGATTACTTGCAGATACTAGACTCCTTGCCACGAGTTAGCAGATTTAAAGAATCATTTGAAACATTGCACTCGGAGGAAAGATCCACAACCAGAATGAAACCATCATTGGAGGAGCCACCTTCTCTTAAGTTAAAGCCACTACCTAAACACCTCAGGTATGCGTATTTAGGCAATTCAAATTCTTTACACGTTATTATTTATGCTGCACTTAACAAATTGCAAGAAGAAAAGTTGCTGAGAGTGCTTAGAGAACATAAATCGGCTAAAGGATAGACAATTGCGGATATCAAGGGACTCAGCCCATCCTTTTGCATGCACAAAATTTTGATGGAAGACGATGCAAAACCGACAGTAGAGCAATAGAAACTGCTCAATCTGATCATGAAAGAAGCAGTGATGAAAGAAATCCTGAAATGGTTGGACGCGGGTATCATCTATCCAATTTTTGACAGTAAGTGGGTCTGTCCGGTTCAATGTGTGCCAAAAAAAGAGGAATGACCGTGGTACAAAATGATAACAATGAGCTAATTCTGACAAGGACAGTGATTGGTTGGAGGGTTTGCATGGATTACAGGAAGTTGAATAAGGTGACCCGCAAAGATCACTTTCATTTGCCCTTTATCGATCAAATGTTGGATACATTAGCGGGACACGAGTACTACTGCTTATTGGATGGATATTCGGGATATAATTATATTATCATTGCCCTTGAAGACCAAGATAAGACTACTTTCACATGCCCATACGGCACATTCGCATTCAGGAGAATGTCCTTCGACAATGTAATGCAATTACCACCTTCCAATCTGTTTGATGGCCATTTTCTCAGACATGGTGGAGAAAAATGTGGAAGTCTTCATGGATGACTTTTCTGTCTATGGAGAAAATTTTGATGCATGTTTGGAGAACTTGGTGATGGTGTTAAAGAGATGCGCAGAAACAAATCTGGTACTTAACTGGGAAAAGTGTCACTTCATGGTTGAGGAAGGCACAATTTTGGGTCACAAGGTTTCAGCAAAAGGATTAGAGGTTGATAAGGCAAAGCTAGAAAAGATTGAAAAACTTCTTCCACCAAGTTTAGTTAAGGGAATTCGAAGTTTCTTGGGACATGCCGGGTTTTACAGAAGATTTATAAAAGACTTCTCTAAAATTGCAAAACCTTTGTGCAGTCTTTTAGAGAAGGATTCGATTTTTAAGTTTGATGAGGAGTGTAATTTGGAATTCGAGCTATTGAAGAAGAAATTGACTTCAGCTCCCGTAATTGTCGCACCAGATTGGAATATGCCCTTCGAGTTAATGTGTGATGCGAGTGACTATGCAGTTGGGATTGTTTTGGGTCAACGCCAAGAGAAGGTATTTCATGCCATATACTATGTGAGTAAGACACTTACAGAGACTCAAATAAATTACAGAACTACAGAAAAAGAATTACTTACAGTAGTATATGCCTTTGATAAATTCTGGGCTTATTTGATCGGAACAAATGTGGTAGTTTATACAGATCACTCGGCTATTCGGTACTTCATTTCAAAAAAAGATGCTAAGCCAGGCCTTATCAGATGGATTCTCCTTCTCCAAGAATTTTATTTGGAAATAAAAGATAGGAAGGGTACGGAGAATCAAGTTGCAGACCATTTATCTAGGCTGGAAAATCAAGATAAAAAAGAAGAGGACATGTGTTTAATTAATGAATCATTTCTGGATGAGCAACTGTTTGGAGTCACTGCAGAATTCCCATGGTATGCGGACTTCGCCAACTATCTAGTGAGCAACATCCTTCCCCCTGATCTTACTCGTCAGCAGAAAAAGAAATTCCTACATTATGTCAAGTGGTACATGTGGGATGAGCCATACCTATTCAAATAGTGCGCCGACAAGATGATTAGAAGTTGTGTGCCCTATATTGAGGTGAAAAATATTTTGCATGAATGTCATTCGTCAGCATACGGGGGACATTACGGTAGTGAGAGAACAGCGACAAAAGTGCTTTAAGCCGGGTTTTATTGGCCTACATTGTTCAAGGACGCCCACCAGTTTGTTAAAAGATGTGATAAATGTCAAAGGGTGGGCAACATATTGAAAAGGAATGAGATGCCACTACAAACAATTTTGGAAGTTGAAATTTTTGACGTTTGGGGCATTAATTTATGGGGCCATTTCCATCATCATTTGGTAATAAGTATATATTGCTTGCAGTTGACTATGTATCAAAATGGGTTGAGGCTGCAACACTCCCAACTAACGATGCCAAAGTGGTCCTCAAATTCTTGCAAAAGAATATCTTTACAAGATTTGGCACACCAAGAGCTATTATAAGTGATGAAGGTAGTCACTTCTGCAACAAATCATTTACAACTCTCTTGGCGAAGTATGGGGTCAACCATAAGGTGGCAACGACATATCATCCCCAAATAAGTGGACAAGCTGAAGTTTCAAATAGGGAGGTGAAGAGAATCTTGGAAAAGGTGGTAAACCCGACTAGAAAGAACTGGTCTCTCAGATTGGACGATGCACTATGGGCCTACTGAACTGCATACAAAACACCAATTGGTATGTCACCATATTGATTGGTCTATGGGAAAGCATGTCACCTGCCTCTGGAGTTACAACACAAAGCCTACTGGGCTATTTAGAAACTGAACTTCGATTAAGCAGCTGTGGGTGAAAAGAGACTACTCCAGTTAAACGAGCTCAACAAATTTCGACTTCAAGGTTACGAGAACTCTAAGCTATACAAAGAAAAGGTCAAGAAATGGCACGACCAGAAAATCATGCACAGAACGTTCAAACTGGGGCAATCAGTACAACTTTTCAACCCCGGGTTGAGGTTGTTCCCAAGGAAGCTAAAATCAAGGTGGTCGGGTCCATTCACCATCAAAAGAGTTTTCTCACATGGCGCCGTTGAAATCTACAGCATAAACCCGTTGGAGACTTTCAAGGTCAACGAGCAAAGGCTAAAACATTATTGGGGTGGTGATTCAAACATGGATGTCATCGTAATCACATTATCTGACGCACCATAAACAAGGATTAGTCAGGCTGAATGACTTAAAATCAAGCGCTAATTGGGAGGCAACCCAATTGTACTTTTATTTTTCATATTTTTATTCATAACCGTCAAATTATAGTTTAGAATAATTCGTAATATAGAATAAATCAATTATAAATTAGTTAAGTTGCATGTTCTTGACAATCTCTCCATCATGTTTAAAATCGCTAACAATCTACTCACATTTACGTTTCCTGGTCTTGAAGGATCTTAAAATGATCATAGAGTGGAGTAGCATGAAAGAAAAGAAGAGTACAGAGCCCAATTGCAGTGTGCATGCCCGCCGAGGCGGGCCCCTAATACACTATACCCCCCGTCGGGGCGGGGGTCTCCCAATTCCAATTGTAGTGTGCATGCCCGCCGGGGCGGGCTTCATAGGTCTTATACCCCCCACCTGGCCGGGGGTCTTGGATTTGAAAAGGCAGTTTTCGACAGTTACTTCTATCTAAACCCACTTCATTATTACACACATCCACTACTTCTCCTTCTCCACAACTCTTAATCCCACCACACCTACATCCCACGTTTTGGCAAGTTATAATCGCACTACATTAACACACACACCCACTACTTCATTCCATTACTCCAACCCTCAAGCCTTTCCATCACACCATCTCTATAAATTCACTCCCTCATAACCCTTATTCACTACATACTCTCAACTCCACCTGCTATAGCTACGAATTAGGGTTTTCATTGAGGTAAGTGTATCGCAATTGAGAGTGAGTGCCTTGTTTTCTAATTCCTCCCTTCCTAGCACCATAGTATAAGAAAAATTTTCAAGTTTGGGGGGATAAACCACTGTGCACACCAAGTGTTCGACAGTTTGTGTGAGCCATGTTTGGGGGGGGGGGAATTAGTGTGTTAAGGCTTCCTAATTCAATGGCATCTAAACCCACATCAAAGAGGCAATGGGGAGAGAGTTCCACAACACCACCATCGCAAACCTTCGACCAACACAAATTTATAAGTGCCGCCGCCGCCGTACGATATGACTACATGGCAACAAAAGCACTCACACTGGAGCGGGGGTTGGCACCGGACCATGTCGACGGTGAGATGATGTAACAGATATATCAGAAAGGATGGAACAAGTTCACGGAGGAACCCGAGGCCACCGTTGTAAGTGTGGTTAAGGAGTTTTATGCTAACGCCGAGGACAAGACCCCTTTCAACGCTTTTATGCGGGGAAGATTAGTACCTTTCAGTGCCGATGCCATCAACACATATTATCAGTTACGGGTGCCTCAACATTGCAATTATGATCACTTACATGACAATGATCCCGATTATGAGACCATTCTAAAAGAGATGACTAAACCAGACATAAAATGGATTAAGGGTCGAAAAAGGGGCACGATCTTTCACAACAAAGATCTTAGCAGGTATGGCAAGATATGGTATGCATTCCTGTGTGCCAAGTTGTTTCCATACACACATACGTCCGATGTAACCAAGAAAAGGCATATTTTTTGGGCGGCTTTTCAATCTGACGTTGCTTACAAGGACATTTTTTGGGCGGCTTGCCACACCCGTCACTCATTTGTCGGTTGTGTAGGCAGGCGGGAGTTTGATGGTCTAATGATGAACCTACCTTGATGCCGCTTCAGACACTAGATTCTAGAATAATTGTGCGGTACTCGGTGTGGGAAGGCGGCGAATCACATCTGAGAGGATTAGGCTTTGTATTTCCCTCAGCTTCGGAGGATGAGGCTGACACTAAAGATACTTCGGATGATGATGAGTTTCAAGAGTATGCATCGATGGGAGAACAAGGAGCAGAGGAGGTACCACAGTCCGAGGCAATATCTAGCCCTCAGTTCCTCAACTTTCAGTGACAAGTGGATGAGCACAATAAGCAAGCACGGTGAGAGATGAGGCGGCTAGCAGCTAGGCAAGATCACATGTTTGAAGCAATGAACTTATCGTTCGCATCATTGAACGTGATGCTCCAAAGCTTCAATCCAAATGCTCAATTCCCATACCAGTAGCCAGTCCCAATGCCACGATTTCCACCAAGTGACTCTGATGAAGAAGACCAACAACCACCACCACCACAGACTTAGGTAATTACAGGGAAGTCCTCACATTTAAATTGCTATATCTATACAATGAGGGCATTGTAATTCTCAAGTTTGGGGGGGATTTTCTTTCATGTTTGCATATTTAAGTCATTAGCTAGGTTTGCATAATAGTTGTTAGTTTAGGATTATCAAATGTTGCATGCATGTAATCATGCATATGTATAGTAGCTTAGGATCATAAATAGTTTTTATTTATCATTGCATTCATGTTATGTTTACCCTACATATATATAAAAAAAACAAAAAACAAAAAAAAATTGCATATGTCCAGCAGTGTTGTAGTTCATTGTATTTTGGCCAATGATGAGATTGAGATTAAGTCGACAGTTATAGTATTGATTATTAAAACCTTGATGTAGTTTTGGTTATGAATTAGATCTTATTCTTGTTTGAAACTGGTATAATACGGGTAGCACGCTAATAACATTGGTGTTGACTGACTAGATTAAAATTGATACATAAAGAGTTTCTAAAGGATAATGCTAGTGTAAATGAGAAAAGGACAAGGATAGGTAGTGAAGACAAAGAATTGGGCAAGAACCTAAGTTTTGGGGGATAAATATGGGGTACATAAGCTTTATATTTATTAATATATATATATATATATATATGTCTTGACTAGTCTTGTTTCGGGGCCTTTGTTACTTGAGAAAGTACGCCCGTAGGGGTGTCTTAACACCTAGCGCCCTAAGGTCTTTTATGGTCTAGGAGTTGTTGGTTGAAAGCTCGCTAAGGTGTAACACTGTTAGCCTAATGGAATGAGAAATTCTACAGTCATGTAAAAAAAAGAAAAAAAATGAAACGGGAAAAGTGCAAAAAGCTCCCGTGAAAAAAGAGAGAGAATATATATATATATATATATATATATATATATATATATTATAAAGTATAAGTACCTTATGTGAACCCTTGATAGTGGTAATTATTTAGTTTTAGTTGGAACTCGTCTGCTTTGAACTTTTTGAGTTTGCACTATATGATTCCTTCTAAGAAATTGGTTTTGTATTGAATTTAAATCTGTAACAGTTAGCATGAATGTTGAACACACACACACACACACACACACTATACCAGTGATAATGGTCTAAGATTCGAGGATTAGTAAGGAATTATCGATTGGTTTTGGTAATTAAAAGTTGTAGTGTTTGATTGATTTCCCTGAGGCTGGTGGAATAATTTTGATTCTATGACACTGTTGGATTCAAAGACATAGATTAGATGCATTACGTATCATTGCATTGCATTGTCTAGCATATTTGTTTTGATTTGTGCTCGAGGACTAGCACGGTTTAAGTTTGGGGGATTTTGATAAGTGGATTTTATATCCACGAATTGATTTTTATTCAAGATTATTCGTTGTTAATTCATTGCTTTTATGTTTATTTTTTTACTTTTTTATTGTTATTTTGTGTGTAGGGTGGTTGGTGTGGCAAGTAAGAAAGAAAGGAGGCATTTGGAGCAACATTTTAGCAATTATGAAGAACAA
The DNA here is from genome assembly GCA_020205605.1 of Panax ginseng. NCBI lineage: Eukaryota > Viridiplantae > Streptophyta > Magnoliopsida > Apiales > Araliaceae > Panax > Panax ginseng. Next base: position 54,169,312 of record CM035139.1, read on the forward strand.
GCAAAGTCAGAAGTCAGTGTGATAGCACGCAAAGTGAGGGTCTTCAATTCAGGTCGATAGCCTAGCCTAATCGGTAGGCATTTTACATATATACCCCGTAGGCGGGTCCCAAACCTGATTGTCCTAATTTGGTTCCAACACTGCTGGGACTTGAGTTTGGGTACTTGCATGGCTTTGGGATTCTATAGGAGAGAGGATTGCACTCAGATTGTGTAAGTAAACTGATATTAACACCAGGAACAAGAAAAAAACAACACACAAGGCAATTAACAGAGATTACTTACAGATTTTTGTAGCAAGCATTGGAGAGAAGATTTTGAAGAATTTTTCGTATTGATTGCGGATTAAGGCTAAAGTGAAGGGTGTTCTGAATTATTCTTCGTTTGGTTTTATATTTGTAATTGAAAGGATGATATCTTTAATTTATTTAGTTATTGTTTCATTAATGATGAACTAGTTTACCTTTTAGGCTTATGACGGATCTTTAAGTGAAACGATGATTATGTAACTTTGATTTTCAGTTTAATAAGCTATTATCCAGTTTATCTATATTATTTTGAGCTTGAATTTATGAATTGCCTAATCAACAGTTCTTTGTGGATTTGTACGAATTCGAGAGAGGAAGTACGAGTCTAGACTTAGTTAATATAGCATGTGTTCTTGAATTTTGTGAATAAACAGAATCTTGATGAATGTTAGGATAGAGATATGCTTGACAACGCATGTAATCTGATAGAGAACTTAATCTTAAACCTTCTTTAATTATAATTCATATAGAGATATAGTGAGTTAGTTGATTAAGGTGTTTAACTTGTTTATATCTAAATTGTGTTTTTGAGTTAATACGGTATTAGTACATCGAGAGGTGGCTAGTGCTACATTCGTGTTCTTGATTAGTAAATTGGGATAGTGAATTAAACGGGATTAAAGGTGTAAAAATCAGAGTGAAGCTTAGGGTGAATTCGTAAGCCTAATTCTTCGATAATTATTTAAAATTTAAGTTTTTAATATTTGTGATTGTTTTATGATCATAGCATTTTTAATAATTTTAATCATTAATTTGGATAGTTTAATAAAATTAGGATTAATAAGAAGCTGATAACTATGAGGTTAAAATTCTTACTGATTTCTCTGTGGGAACGATACTCTACTTACTATTATATTACTTGATGACCATGTATGTGAGACCCCAGATTTTATGAATAAAGATTTAAATTTCTCGAAATATTTTTTTTGAATATTATGGTGTGGATTTGATATAATGTTATAGTTGTGGGTAATATTTACAAATTTTGGAAAGTAAGCAAGTGGTTATATAATATTTGATTGGTTGGGGAATATTCATTTTAACAGGGAATATTCGTACGACGGCACAATCATTGGTGGACCCCACAACGGAAGTATTATCGTAGTAAGAAAATGACAGAATTATCTTTTTATAAAAATAACGACGGAAGTGTTACTGCTTAAAACCATTGAACTACCCTAGTAGTAAAAGTACGATGTACACGTGGTTGCATAGTCGCATTACCTGTATTGGTTATTGATGCTTACGTGAGAAGTCACTCGCTTATACTCAATTATTGCTACGATGAATTGATGCATCATATCTCTCATATTATTGATTCGATTATTGTCACAGTATCATCTGCATAATATGATATATTATTAAATCAATAATTGAGACGACAAAGTTATTCATATTATTATTTTCAATATTAATAATGTATAAAAGTTCTGTCAAGGAGAGGTTTGGTCACTTAATTGCGCGCCAATAAGGAGAAATCCTTATCAAAAAGCCCCCTCATTCCTGGGAACGACCTGATTGTTAAATATTGTGAATTATAATATTAATGATGAATAAGTTCGTGTTGATTAAAGATGAAATTGATAGTTCCATTATATTGGAATTATTATTGTTAGTGGAAATTGACATTTATTTTGATATTAATTGATGTCTGGAAGTTATACTGACCAGTCGGGTAATTAACTGGATAAATGAGCAATTAATTGCTATTAAGTCACATGATTATAACTATTTGTTCACATGTGTGTACTATTGATTCACATTCTTGTACTATTAGGGGAGGTGGTGCAAGATTGATAGTACTTGCATGACTAAGTTAAAAATGGAGGTATAGTTGAAGGTACTATACTGCAATTCGTATTTTCACATGTCTAGAACTATTGATTCACATGATTTACTATTGATTCACATTATTTACTATTAGGGGAAGTGGTGCAAGTTTGATAATACTTGCAGGACTAAATTAAAAATGAAGAAAAAGAGGAAGGTATTATACTGTAATATTTCGAGCCCCAAAACGTGCAATTATCGAAACTATGTTTTCTTATAAATAGAAACTCATTCTTCCTTCATTTCTCACAAATTCACAAAAGTTATAGAGCAATTATTATAGAGAGAAATTATAGAGAGAAAGAAGAAGAGAATTCTGATACCTCACTATTCCAGTGTCCAGTTTTTTCAAAGGTAAGGGATATCATTATTATAGTAAGGGGTATTATTTCTTTTATTAATGAAGAGAGTTATTTTCTTTCAATACTTGTAACGGTTTTTATTCCATTCTTTATTATTATGTTGGAATAACCTGTCTATGCGAAGTACCGCATACATGGTGAAATTCTTCAGTTATTCCATTCTTTATTATTCTGTTGGAATAACCTGTTTGTGCGGTCTATCACATGCCTGGTGAATTCTGTTGTTATTCCATTCTTTATTATTGTGTTGGAATAACCTGTCTATGTGGATTACCGCAAGAATGGTGAATGATCCTTCGTATCCATTCCTTATTAAATTCTGGAAATGATTTGTCTACGTGGATTACCGCATGGCGGGAGAAAATCCATTTGCAGTTTCATATATTCTATTATACTCAATTAGTTAAAGTTTTGACTTCTATACTCCATGAAATTAGTAGAATATCCTAGATATTAGCGCTTCATCCAGTATCTTTTCATGAAAATATTCTTCTGAGCATTCTTAAATTTTACTCCACAAAGCAGTATCATGTTGACAATTTGGACGTTATTGATTTCTGGATAAATTAAATTATAAATCTTTAAAATTTATCCTTAAACTTGTTGTATTGAATTATTATGTCATTGTCATCATCCTCATGCTTATATTGTGATGAAAGTCATCTTTGACTTACGTGCATAGATGACCTTGGTATGATTATGACCAGGGATTATTCGATATAATCATGACCGTAATGTGATGAATGATGTGGTAAAAGTCCTCATTGGCCTGTAGTTCATTGATGGACATGCTTGTTGGTATGATTATGACTAGAGATTATTCTAGTATAATCATGACCATTGATGATTACATGAATATCCTTGGTCGTGGTGCAGGGATGATTTGATTTGATTTATTAAGTCGAGTCTCAAATGATAAAGTTGATGAAAATCTTTTTAAATCATAGAAGATAGTAGATTTTATGCTCTACTTGACTCTTCTAATGGGTTGCTTATTCCGCTGCAGTTAAACTTGATGTCTATTATATTTTATCAGTTTAACATTGTTGAAGACTAATGATAATTTATTCTGCATTATCTTAGTCATAATATTTCTTATTGGGCTAGTTGAACTCACCCTTTTTTTCACTGTTCTCTTCAGGAAATGAGAATATAGCTGGGACGAGTCAGGGAATGGATTGACGATCCAGATGGTTGCATTAGTAGTCCTAACTATTCTGTGAAATAGTGTGATAATAAATGTAATAAGATTGAATTTGAGTGTGGATATTGTCTAGATGACAATATTCATGTTAAAACTCTCAGATTATGTTTTGTCGTATTTTACACGACAGTTGTATAATTAAGTTTGTATTGAATTTATGTACCATGTATCTGGCGACTCAAGATGGGTGATGTATACCTGTTTTGGGGGCGTCACACTTGGTATTAAAGCTTAGGGATATGATCCCTGGCTGAGATGTGAGATAAGAACTAGGAGGGGAGAGACGGGGAATTCCTTCGCTAGTATGACCTACCTATGTTTTTTTGGTATTTAATTGGTCGGTCAGAGTATAGGGATAATATGTGACATGTTAATTAACCCTTGTTTTGTGACAGTGTTTGAAAATGGCATCTGAAAATGTTGAGATCAGCAATGAAGCACATGAGACCGTTGAGTCACCAACGATCAATACCTAGGATAATGAAGAACATGGTTGGGGAATATTCGTTTTAATAAGGAATATTCGTACGACGGCACAATCATTGGTGGACCCCACAACGGAAGTATTATCGTAGTAAGAAAACGACAGAATTATCTTTTTATAAAAATAACGGGTGGAAGTGTTATCGTTAAAACTGTTGAACTACCCGGTAGTAAAAGTACAAAGAATACACGTGGTTGCATAGTCGCATTACGGTATTGGTTATTGATGCTTACGTGAGAAGTCACTCGCTTATACTCAATTATTACTCACAAGAATTCTTCGCATCATATCTCTCATATTATTGATTCGATTATTGCACAGTATCATCTGCATAATATGATATATTATTAAATCAATAATTGAGACAACAAAGTTATTCATATTATTATTTCCAATATTAATAATGTATAAAAGTTCTATCAAGGAGGTTTGGTCACTTAATTGCGCGCCAATAAGGAGAAATCCTTATCAAAAAGCCCCCTCTTTCCTGGGAACGACCTGGTTGTTAAATATTGTGAATTATAATATTAATGATGAATAAGTTCGTGTTGATTAAAGATGAAATTGATAGTTCCATTATGTTGGAATTATTATTGTTAGTGGAAATTGACATTTATTTTGATATTAATTGATGTCTGGAAGTTATACTGACCAGTCGGGTAATTAACTGGATAAATGAGCAATTAATTGCTATTAAGTCACATGATTATAACTATTTGTTCACATGTGTGTACTATTGATTCAAATTCTTGTACTATTAGGGGAGGTGGTGCAAGATTGATAATACTTGCATGACTAAGTTAAAAATGGAGGTATAGTTGAAGGTACTATACTGTAATTCGTATTTTTACATGTCTAGAACTATTGATTCACATGATTTACTATTGAATCACATTGTTTACTATTAGGGGAGGTGGTGCAAGTTTGATAATACTTGCAGGACTAAATTAAAAATGAAGAAAAAGAGGAAGGTATTATACTGTAATATTTCGAGGCCCAAAACGTGCAATTATCGAAACTATGTTTTCTTATAAATAGAAGCTCATTCTTCCTTCATTTCTCACAAATTCACAAAAGTTATAGAGCAATTATTATAGAGAGAAATTATAGAGAGAAAGAAGAAGAGAATTCTGCTACCTCACTATTCCAGTGTCCAGTTTTTTCTAAGGTAAGGGCTATCATTATTATAGTAAGGGGTATTATTTCTTTCATTCATGAAGAGAGTTATTTTCTTTCAATACTTGTTATGTTGGATAATATATGACATGTTAATTAACCCTTGTTTTGTGACAGTGTTTGAAAATGGCATCTGAAAATGTTGAGATCAGCAATGAAGCACATGAGACCGTTGAGTCACCAATGATCAATACCTAGGATAATGTGCAATAGGAAGACAATAATCCTCAGGTAAATAACAACACCGATCAGATGATGAACGATGGGATGTTCAGAGGCTTTATGCAATTCATACAACATCAGACGAGAGAGACTTATGTTCATAATGCAGGTGGAAACAATGGCAACCTAAAGTCGGTCAACGCTAAGCGATTCAAGGAGCCGGGACCGCTAGAGTTTTTGGGAAAGCGAAACCACTTAAAAGTGAGACGTGGTTAAAGCGATCACCAAGATATTTGATGTCTTGGGATGCTCGAGGAGCAAAAGGTTCCCTTTGCCACCTTTATGTTTAGGAAGAGGCGATTCACTTGGTGAGAATCAGAAACGATACTGACTGACACACTCAAGATGTCTTGGGAGAAGTTCCAAGAGCTGTTCAACGACAATTACTTTCCCGAAAGTATTCGTCATATGAAGGAGGTGGAGTTTATCAAGTTGGAGCAAAATAATATGACCGTGTCACAATAGGAGGCTAAATTTGCGGAGTTGTCCCGATTTGCATCCCATTTGTTTGATAATGAGGCGCGAATAACGCGAATGTTTCTAAGAGGTTTGAAACCCGATATACGTCAATACCTCATTTCTCACAAACTTTGTTTATATTTTGATATTGTGAATAGGGATCAATTATTGGAGCGCGATAATGAGTCAGCACAACCAAAAGGTAACGACCAACAACACGATAATAATCATACCGGTGGCAACGGCCATTGGAACAATGATAACCATCGTGGGGGAAATTATCATGCCAAGAATGGTAACCACTTCGGTGGTAATCATGGCCAAAATAATAGAGGTGGAAATTTCAAGAAGGGAAGGTTCAATAATGATGGAAAGATAGCAGCACCAGCACCCATTTTCAAGGAAGGAGAATGACCGTCGATTGTATGTTACAAATGTGGAGGGGAAGGACACATAAGTCCAAACTGCACGATGCCGTCCAAAACATGTTATAATTGTGGAAAAGAAGGTCACCTAGCCTGATTTTGTCGTGCACCAAAGTCAAGTTCAGCTGGGACGGTGGCACTAAAGGCGGATACAGACAAAACAAAGTCGGTGGTTTCAGGAAGAGCATTTTTTGTGACTTCTCAAAAAGCGAGTAACCCGAACAAAGTTAGCACGGGTTAGTTAATTATAAATTTTTTTGAAGTCTATACCTTGTTAGATATCGGTTCTACCCATTCTTTTATCTCTCTTTCTTGCGCTCAACGTTTAAATTTGACTCCGGAGAAATTAGACTTTGACTTATCGGTTGAAACTCTGTTAAAAGAAACCTTCGTTACCTCCACCGTTTATAAATCTTGTTTGATTCAAATCGACACTTTCACGTTACCAGTCGATCTTATCTCTTTGAAAATACTTGCATTTGATGTGATTTCAGGGATTGATTGGTTAACTACTCATCAAGCTTTTTGTAAGGTTGTTAGCTTTTATATTCCTAACCAACCTGTTATGCGAATTCAAGCAACCAAACCACTAAAGTCAATCACTGTCATATCAAGCCATAAGTAAAGAGCCCCGAGCCTTTCGCTAGTGACTTCCTTGTGTGGAAGGCACCGAAGCCAGACTATCCGTAGGGGACGTTGTGAATGACGATGGCAAGTTGATAGGTATCAATGTGACGTACTATCCAAGTCTTGGATGAGAGTCACAGTTTTGAATGATATTTCTATTGTTAATAAATTTCCTGAAATATTCTTGAAGAACTTCCTAGCCTACCCCTAGAGCGTGAAATTAAATTTTATATTGACCTCAGTACAAAACCCGTTTCTAAAACCCTTAAATATTTCTTCACCTAGAACAAACGTATTATGCGCCAAAGACATTGGCTCGAGCTATTGAAGATTATGACTATACCATTCAATATCATCGTGGAAGAGCGAACGTGGTAGCTGACGCGTTGAGTAGAAGATCGTATGTGTTTACGAGTGCGATGTTGTTAACACAAAAACCCATTTCTTATAACTTACAAATGATGAAGATAGAGTTAAAGACTCTAGGGACCCACGTGAAGATAACTAATATACGAGTAGAATCGACTTTAATCGATAAAGTTAAAGCCGCTCAAGCTACACACCCGAATCTGATGAATGTGAAGAAGAAGGTTTAAGAAGGCGTTATCTCAACCCTCGATTTAATTGGCCCATTTGAAATCCTCGATCGAGTAGGAACTGTGGCCTATAGTCTCATTTTCCACCAAGTATGTCGCGTGTTCATAACGTTTTTCACGTATCATTGTTAGTAAAAACTTAGTCTTGGGGGACTTTGGAGCCAAATTTCGGAATAATTAATGAATCTGAAAAATTATGAAATCATGGGGGTTTTATAGAGCATGTTACAAGCTTTCCATAGCCTCGAAAACGGACTAATTCTAATAATAGATGAAGAAGTTATGAAGATTTGAAGTATGTTTGTCAAAAGTTGCAAAATCTAGAAAATTGGATTTAAGTGCCAAAGGTCAAGCACCTAGGCACTAGGCTCGGCACTTAGAATCTGTTCTTGGGCTCCTAGGCGCTAGCCCAAGGCCAAATTTGGCCGCCTAGGAACTGATCAACTGTTAAGCCAAAATCTATCCGGATGTCCTTTAATAAATAGGGCATAACTTTTTCATTCAAACTTCGATTGAGGTGATTCAGGATGATTCGGAAAGATAACGAGTAGATCTAAAACTTTCATTCTTTATATTTTGAGATTTGAGGTCGGTATCAAGGCCTAAAATGGCTATTTTAGGGACAGATATGCATTCAGAGGTAATCGAAGGACATCAGGCATGCACGTATGCAACGTGTAATGTTTTCGACGATAAAGGTCAAGGTATCCTCACCTCTTTGGCATACCAGGTACGTATGTAAATTTCGAGGGAGAAATTTCATAAGGAGGGGAGATTGTGAGACCCCAGATTTTATGAATAAAGATTTAAATTCCTCGAAATATTTTTTTTGAATATTATGGTGTGGATTTGATATAATGTTATAGTTGTGGGTAATATTTACAAATTTTACAAAGTAAGCAAGTGGTTATATAATATTCGATTGGTTGGGGAATATTCATTTTAACAGGGAATATGCGTACGACGACACAATCATTGGTGGACCCCACAACGAAAGTATTGTTGTAGTAAGAAAACGACAGAATTATCTTTTTATAAGAATAACGGCGGAAGTGTTACCGTTAAAACTATTGAACTACTCGGTAGTAAAAGTATAGTAATATGCATGGTTGCATAGTAGCACACGATATTGATTATTGATGCTTACGTGAGAAGTCACTCAGTTATACTCAATTATTGCTACAGTAATTGCTGCATCATATCTCTCATATTATTGATTCGATTATTGTCACGGTGATCATCTCGCATATATGATATATTATTAAATCAATAATTGAGACGACAAAGTTATTCATATTATTATTTGCAATATTAACAATGTCTAGAAGTTCTGTCAAGGAGAGGTTTGGTCACCTAATTGCACGCTAATAAGGAGAAATCCTTATCGGAAAGCCCCATCTTTCCTGGGAACGACAAGGTTATTAAATATTGTGAATTATAATATTAATGATGAATAAGTTCGTGTTGATTAAAGATGAAATTGATAGTTCCATTGTGTTGGAATTATTAGTGTTAGTGGAAATCGACATTTATTTCGATATTAATTGATGTCTGGAAGTTATCTTGACGGTCGGATAATTAATCGGATAAATGAGCAATTAATTGCTATTAATTCACATGATTATAACTATTTGTTCACATGTGTGTACTATTGATTCACATTCTTGTACTATTAGGGGAGGTGGTGCAAGATTGATAATACTTGCATGACTAAGTTAAAAATGGAGGTATAGTTGAAGGTACTATACTGTAATTCATATTTTCACATGTCTAGAACTATTGATTCACATGATTTACTATTGATTCACATTATTTACTATTAGAGGAGGTGGTGCAAGTTTGATAATACTTGCAGGACTAAATTAAAAATGAAGAAAAAGAGGAAGGTATTATACTGTAATATTCCGAGCCCCAAAATGTGTATTTATCGAAACTATATTTTCCTATAAATAGAAGCTCATTCTTCCTTCATTTCTCACCAATTCACAAAAGCTATAGAGCAATTATTATAGAGAGAAAGAAGAAGAGAAGTCTGCTACCTCACTATTCCAGTACCCAGTTTTTTCTAAGGTAAGGGATATCATTATTATAGTAAGGGGTATTATTTCTTTCATTCATGAAGAGAGTTATTTTCTTTCAATACTCGTAAGGGTTGTTATTCCATTCTTTATTATTATGTTGGAATAACCTGTCTATGCGAATTACCGCATACATGGTGAAATTCTTACATTATTACATTCTTTATTATTACATTGGAATAACCTATATACATCTTGATCTATCACATGCCTGGTGAATTCTGTTGTTATTCCATTCTTTATTATTCTATTAAAATAACCTGTCTATGTGGATTACCGTATGCATGGTGAATGATCCTTCGTATTCATTCCTTATTAAATTATAGAAATGATCTGTCTACGTGGATTACCGCATGGCTGGCAAAAATCCATTTGCAGTTTCATATATTTTATTATACTCAGTTGGTTAAAGTTTTGACTTCTATACTCCATGAAATTAGTAGAATATCCTGGATATTTGTGCTTCATCCAATATCTTTTCATTGAAATATTCTTCTGAGCATTCTTAAATTTTACTCCACAAAGCAGTATCATGTTGACAATTTGGACGTTATTGATTTCTGGATAAATTAAATTATAAATCTTTAAAATTTATCCTTGAACTTGTTTTATTAAATTATTATGTCATTGTCATCATCCTCATGCTTATATTGTGATGAAAGTCATCTTTGGCTTTCGTGCATAGATTGATATGATTATGACCAGGGATTATTCGGTATAATCATGACCTTAATGTGACGAATGATGTGGTAAAAGTCCTCATTGGCTTGTAGTTTATTGATGGACAGTTGTTGGTATGATTATGACTAGAGATTATTCGGTATAATCATGACCATTGATGATTACATGAATATCATTGGTCGTGGTGCAGGGATGATTTGATTTGATTTATTAAGCTGAGTCTCAGCGATAAAGTTGATGAAAATCTTTTTAAATCATAGAAGATAGTAGATTTTATGCTCTACTTGACTCTTCTAATGTGTTGCTTATTCCGCTACAGTTAAACTTGATGTCTATTGTATTTTATCAGTTTAACATTGTTGAAGACTAATGATAATTTATTCTGCATTATCTTAGTCATAATATTTCTTACTGGCTAGTTGAGCTCACCCTTTTTTTCACTGTTCTCTTCAGGAAATGAGAATATAGCTGGGACGAGTCAGGGAATGGATTGACGGTCCAGATGGTTGCATTAGTAGTCCTCACTATTCTATGAAATAGTGTGATAATAAATGTAATAAGATTAAATTTGAGTGTGGATATTGTCTAGTTGACAATATTCGTGTTAAAACTCTCAGATTATGTTTTGTCGTATTTTACACGATAGTTGTATAATTAAGTTTGTATTGAATTTATGTACCATGTATCTGGCGACTAAAGATGGGTGATGTATACCTGTTCTGGGGGCGTCACAATGTATACTTGCGTGTTATGCGTAACTAGATTTTACCCAACAACAGCAGCTGAGAATTTGCACCAAGAATAATAGAATAGCTTTTCAAGTATATGAATGGAATAATAACCCTTACGAGTATTGAAAGAAAATAACTCTCTTCATGAATACGAAAGAATAATACCCCTTACCTTAGAAAAAAAACTGGATACTGGAATAGTGTGGTAGTAGACTTCTCTTCTTCTTTCTCTTTATAATTTCTCTCTATAATAATTGCTCTATAGCTTTAGTGAATTGGTGAGAAATGAAGGAAGAATGAGCTTCTATTTATAGGAAAATATAGTCTCGATAATTGAACGTTTTGGGGCTCGAAATATAACAGTATAATACCTTCCTCTTTTCCTTTATTTTTAATTTAGTCCTGCAAGTATTATCAAACTTGCACCACCTCCCCTAATAGTAAATCATGTGAATCAATAGTAAATCATGTGAATCAATAGTTCCAAACATGTGAAAATATAAATTACAGTATAGTACCTCCATCTATACCTCTATTTTTAACTTAGTCATGCAAGTATTATCAATCTTGCACCACCTCCCCTAATAGTACAAGAATGTGAATCAATAGTACACACATGTGAACAAATAGTTATAATCATGTGAATTAATAGCAATTGATTGCCCATTTATCCGGTTAATTACTCGATTGGTCAATTAATCTTTGGTGACTCAACAGTCTCATGTGCTTCATTGTTTATCTCTACATTTTCGGATGCCATTTTCAAATACTGCCACAAAACAAGGGTTAATTAACATATTATCCTATACTCTGACCGACCAATTTAATACCAAATAAACTTAGGTAGGTCATACTAGCGAAGGAATTCCCCGTATCTCCCCTCCTAGTTCTTGTCTCACATCTCAACCAGGGATCATATCCTTAAGCTTTGATACCAACTGTGACGCCCCCAAAATAGGTATACATCACCCATCTTGAGTCATCAAATACATGGTACAAAATTCAAATACAACTTAATTATACAACAGTCGTGTGACATACGACAAAACATAATCTAAGAGTTTTAATAAGAATATTGTCATCTAGACAATATCCATACTCAATGGAGTCCTCATTACATTTATTGTCACACTATTTAATGTAAATAGTGAGGACTACTAATGCTATCATCTGACCAATCACTCTGCTTCCCGACTAGTCCCTTGCTCGCTTTCATTTCTGAAGAGAACGGTGAAAGAAAGGGTGAGCTCAACTAGCCCAAGAAGAAATATTATGCCTAAGATAATGCAGAATAAATTATCATTAGTCTTCAACAATGTTAAACTTATAAAATACAATAGACATCAAGTTTAACTGCAGCGGAATAAGCAATCCATTAGAAGAGTCAAGTAGAGCATGATATCTACTATCTTCTATGATTTAAAATGTTTTCATCTTTTTTTATCGCTGAGACTCAACTTAATAAATAAACCACATCATCGAGTCATCCCTGCACTATGGGCCAAGGATATTCATTAAATCATCAATGGTCATGACTATACCGAATAATCCCTGGTCATAATCATACCAAAAACTGTCCATCAATTCACTACAGGCTATTGAGGACTTTTACTACATCATTTATAACATTACAGGTCATGATTATACCGAATAATCCCTGGTCATAATCATACCAAGTCCATCTATGCACGTAAGCTAAAGATGACTTTCATCACAATATAAGCATGAGGATGATGACAATGACATAATAATTCAATAAAACAAGTTCAAGAATAAATTTTAAAAATTTATAAGTGAATTTAACTTAAAATCAATTGCGTCCAAATTGTCAACATGATACTGCTTTGTGGAGTACAATTTAAGAATGCTGAGAAGAATATTTCCATGAAAAGATACTAGATGAAGCGCAAATATCCAGGATATTCTACTAATTTCATGGAGTATAGAAGCCAAACCTTTAACCAAATGAGTATCATAGAATATATGAAACTGCAAATAGATTTTTACCCGCCATGCGGTAATCGACGTAGACAGATCATTTTCACAATTTAATAAGGAATGAATACGAAGGATCATTCACCATGCATGTGATAATCCACATAGACAGGTTATTCCAACACAATAATAAAGAATGGAATAACAACAGAATTCACCAGGCATGTGATAGACCGCACAGACAGGTTATTCCAACAAAATAATAAAGAATGGAATAACAGAAGAATTTCACCATGTATGCGATAATTCGCATAGACAGGTTATTCCAACATAATAATAAAGAATGGAATAACAACCCTTACGAGTATTGAAAGAAAATAACTCTCTTCATGAATGAAAGAAATAATACCCCTTACTATAATAATGATATCCCTTACCTTAGAAAAAACTGGGTACTGGAATAGTGAGGTAGCAGACTTCTCTTCTTCTTTCTCTCTATAATTTCTCTCTATAATAATTACTCTATAGCTTTTGTGAATTGGTGAGAAATGAAGGAAGAATGAGCTTCTATTTATAGGAAATTATAGTTTCGATAAATGCATATTTTGGGGCTCAAAATATTACAGTATAATACCTTCCTCTTTTTTTTTATTTTTAATTTAGTCCTGCAAGTATTATCAAACTTGCACCACCTCCTCTAATAGTAAATAATGTGAATCAATAGTAAATCATGTGAATCAATAGTTCTAGAGATGTGAAAATATGAATTACAGTATAGTACCTTCAACTATACCTCCATTTTTAACTTAGTCATGCAAGTATTATCAATCTTGCACCACCTCCCCTAATAGTACAAGAATGTGAATCAATAGTACACACATGTGAATAAATAGTTATAATCATGTGAATTAATAGCAACTATTTGCTCATTTATCCAGTTAATTACCCGACTGGTCAGTATAACTTCCAGACATCAATTAATATCGAAATAAATGTTGATTTCCACTAACACTAATAATTCCAACACAATGGAACTATCAATTTCATCTTTAATCAACACGAACTTATTCATCATTAATATTATAATTCATAATATTTAATAACCAGGTCATTCCCAGGAAAGAGGGGACTTTCCGATAAGGATTTCTCCTTATTGGCGCGCAATTAGGTGACCAAACCTCTCCTTGACAGATCTTCTAGACATTGTTAATATTGCAAATAATAATATGAATAACTTTGTCATCTAAATTATTGATTTAATAATATATCATATTATACAGATGATACTGTGACAATAATCGAATCAATAATATGAGAGATATGATGCAGTAATTACTATAGCAATAATTGAGTATAACTGAGTGACTTCTCACGTAAGCATAAATAACCAATACCGTGTGCTACTATGCAACCACGCGTATTACTGTACTTTTACTACCGGGTAGTTCAATAGTTTTAACGGTAACACTTCCGCCATTATTTTTATAAAAAGATAATTTTATCATTTTCTTACTACGACAATACTTCCGTTGTGGGGTCCACCAATGATTGTGTCGTCGTACGCATATTCCCTGTTAAAATGAATATTCCCCAACCAATCGAATATTATATAACCACTTGCTTACTTTGCAAAATTTATAAATATTACCCACAACTATAACATTATATTATATCCACACCATAATATTTAAAAATATATTTCGAGAGAAATTAATCTTTATTCTTAAAAGTTGGAGTCTTACAACATCCCCTTCTTATGAAATTTTATCCTCGAAATTAGAGTGCGTACCTAGTATTTCGAAGAGGTGAGGATACCTTGATTTCATCTTAGATTCTAACTCCCAGGTCATTTCCACCACATCGTGGTTTCTCCACAAAACTTTAACTTGAGGTATAACTTTAGAGCGTAGAATACGATCCTTCTTATCCAAGATTTTAACAGGTAACTCTTCATACGTTAAATCTTCCTTTATTTTGTCTGGTTCTAATTCAATAATGTGGTTTAGGTCTTTCACATATTTACGTAACATAGATATGTGGAAAACATTATGAACACGAGACATACTTGGCAATAAGGCGAGTCTATATGCCACAGTTCCTACTCGTTCAAGGATTAAAAATGGGATAATGAATCGAGGATTGAGCTTTCCACTCTTTCCAAATCTTGTAACTCCTTTCCATGGAGCAACACGTAACAACACATGATCTCCAATATTGAATTCCACGTCTTTTCGATGAAGATCATCATAACTCTTTTGTCAATCTTGTGAGGTTTTTATACGTTATCGGATCGTTTGAATCTTTTCCGTAGTCATACGTACCAAATCCGGTCCCAACAACGTTGCTTCACCCACCTCATCCCAGCATACTGGAGAACAACACTTTCTTCCATATAACACCTCAAATGGAGTCATGCCAATACTTGTTTGATAACTATTGTTGTAGGAAAACTCCACAAATGGTAAGAACTTGTCCCAACTCCCCCTGAAGTCAAGGACATAGAGTCTTAATAAATCTTCAAGAGTTTGAATAGTCCTTTCCGACTGCCCATCCGTTTGAGGATGATATGCTGAACTAAATCTTAAATCCGTGCACATAGCTTTTTGCAAACTAACCAAAAATCTTGAATTGAATCTTGGGTCTCGATCAAAAACTATGGATACTGGCATACCATGCAATCTTACAATCTCATTTATATACATACTAGCAAGATGTTCAAGTGTATAAGTTTCTCATATCGATAAGAAATGAGCAGACTTGGTCAATCTATCAATAATGACCCAAATCACATCTATGCCTTGAGAAACCTTAGGAAGACCAGTAACTAAATCCATGGTAATGTGTTCCCACTTTCATTCTGGAATTTCAAGTGGTTGCAATGGACCTTTTGGCACTTGATGCTCCGCCTTGACTCGTTGACAAGTTAGACACCTTGAGATAAACCCCGCTATCTCTCTCTTCATATTCCTCTACCAAAATGTATGTCAAAGATCACGATACATTTTGGTACTCCCAGGATGGATTGCAAATGGTGTGTTGTGCGCCTCTATCATGATTTTATACTTCAAGTCAGAATCGTTAGGAACATAAAGTCTGGAGTTGACTCGAAGTATTCCTTCTTCATCGATTCTTACTTCCGGAATAACACCTTCTTGCACTTTCTTCTTCATATGCATCAGTTCCAGGTCTGTAGTTTGAGTAGCTTTAACTTTATCGATTAAAGTCGGTTCCACTCGTATATTTGACATCAGCACATGGGTCCCTGGAGTCTTTAACTCTATTTCCATCCTTTCCAAGTCATACAAAATGGGTCTTTGCATTGACAATATTTCACTCGTACCTGCATATGATCTTCTACTCAATGCGTCAGCTACTACGTTCATTTTTCCAGGATGGTATTGGATGGTATGATCATAATCTTTCAACAACTCAAGCTATCGTTGTTGCCGCATGTTGAGTTCCTTTTGAATGAAGAAATATTTGAGGCTTTTATGATCTATATAGATCTCCACCTTCTCTCCATATAGTTAATGCCTCCAAATCTTAAGCGCAAAAACGACTGCTGCCAACTCTAGATCATGAGTAGGATAATTCCTCTCATATTCTTTGAGTTGTCGAGAGGCATAGGCTATGACTTTCCCATGTTGCATGAGAACACATCCTAACCCTTTGCTTGAAGCATCACTGTAGATGACAAATCCCTCAAAGCCAGATGGTATTGTCAGAACAGGTGCTAAAATGAGTCTCCTCTTGAGTTCTTGAAAACTCTTTTCACATTCCTCGCTCCAACCGAATTTTGTATCTTTTCGAGTTAGTTGAGTTAATGGAGTAGGGATTCGAGAAAACCCTTCTACGAATCTCCGATAATAACCAACTAAGCCGAGAAAGCTACGATTTTGATCATCGACTTAGTTGCTCCAACTTTGAATTGCTTCAATCTTTGCCGGGTCAATAGATATTCCATGATTTGATATCACGTGCCCAAGAAATGCAACTGCCTCAAGTAAGAACTTGCATTTCTTTAACTTGGCATAAAGCTTGTCTTCACGAAGTTTTTGGAGTATTAGCCTCAAGTGTTGCTCATGGTCTTCGCGGGTTTTGGAGTATATGAGGATGTCATCACTAAAGACAACCACAAAGTTGTAAGACCCCAAATAATTAATAAATCCTCTATAAATTATTTTGAAATAGTAATGGTTGATTTGATTAATGTGGATAGTTATGGGTAAAATACGCAAATATTTCGAATAAGCAAGTGGTTATAAAATATTCATTATTGTCGGGGAATATTCGTTTGGTCGTGGAATATTCATACTGTCGGGGAATATTCGTACGACAGCGCAGTCTTTTGTGGGCACCATAATGGAAAGCGATTGGATGAAGAAAACGACAAATATAAGTTGTTTATAAATAACGGCGTAGTTATTCTTGAAGTTATCTCGTTGGAATACCGGTGGTTAAAACACACTAATACGCGTTGTTGAACAGTAGCACACGGTATTGCACCAATTATTGATTCTTACGTAAGAAGGCACTACTCAATAATTGTTACAGTAATTACTATTCAGTATTTTATTTTATTGATTCAATAATTGCTGCATTGATATTTTATATTACTGTTGTTTCAATAAATTGTCATTACACAGTATTTTCCATTATCGGAGCAATAATTCATATTATCTGAATAATATTATTGGATAACATTATTGGCAATGTCTAGAAAGTTCTGTCTAAGGAGAGGTTTGGTCACCTAATTGCGCGGCGCCAAGATGAGAGATCCTTATTGAAAGCCCCTCTTTCTCAGGAGCGGCACAGTTGCGATCTTGTGATTCTGTAATATTATTTGTGAATAATTAATTATTAATTTATATGATGAGGAAAATATTGATTTTATGTGGATATAGATGGAGAAAATTTTTAATGTGACAATTGTTAAAAATTAATATTTTATCTTTTTCTGATAAAATAATTCATTTAAATATATTATTTTAATAATATATTAATTGGTGATATTTTATAATGAATGTGGGATATGTGAGTATATAAGGAGGAAGAGTATTTTTGTGGCATTAAATGATTAACACATGTTTTGTGTGTCGGTGGACCCCATTTCTTGACTGAAATTTGATTATAGCACAGTAAAATCGCATGGTTTGTGATTTCTTGTCAATTTCTGTTTGAAATTTGGAAAAACTTTCTCCTGTAAAGTTGTAGAGAATTGAATTTCCTATAAACAATCGCGAGATTCAAATTTTCTAATAAAAAGGCTATTTATTATGAATTATTCAAGTTTCGAAGCTCCGAAATAATTGATTTTTGGAAGTTTAAAATATTTAAAATAGGAAAAACGTTTTTGGAATGTTTAGGTGGCCTCATTTAACATGTGTAGGAGCTGAATTCAGTTGGCAAGTGTAAAGGTGATGAGGTTTTGGAAAATATATATTAATATTATATTAAATTTTCTACTTTGGTGTTCTAAGCATTTTCCTATAAATAGGGTGCTGGGTTAGAATTGAAAATCACACCAGAAACTAAAGTTTTCTCTCTCTATATTATTGAGCGTATTCTTGTGAGTATTTTGAGTATACTTTGAGTATTGCTATATGGTGCAAGTTCAAGTCATAGCCTATATCAAGTTTTGACTAAAGTCTTGTCTTTCGAGGTAAGGGATGTTATTTTATTCGAAAATGATATTATTTCTTCAATATCATTATGCCGAAATATTGGTTGGAAATTTTTATCAAATTTGGAACTTTTTCATGTCGGGGTTACTATTCATGAGTTACTATTCACGAGTTATTATTCATGAGTTACTATTCACGAGTTACTATTCACGAGTACTATTCACGAAGCATGATGATGTTTTTTGTGAAATTTCTATCTTTTGGTGTCGGAGTTACTATTCACGTATACGGCACTATTCACGAATACGACACTATTCACAGAAAAATTAAATTTTCATTTTTCGTCCAAAATATCTATTATGGATACTAGCTTTGATTGTATCCATGTTTTGATCATTCTTGAATTTTACTCCACTCTGATTACTTATGAAGTATTTTTGAACTTGGATTGTTTAAAATACGAATCCTTAATATTTGTTCTTTTGTTTCACTGGAATTCGTTTCTTTAAAATATTTTTCATCATCCTCAGTCCTAAATGATGATATTACTGAATATCTTTGGCCTGTAGTGCAAAGATGAATGATTTCTTGATGAATATCTTTGGCCGTAAGTAGTGCAAAAGATGAGCAGTGTTGAGATGAACATGACCGACTGATTAATATCTTTGGCCCGTGGTGCAAAAATGAACAGGTATTTAGATGAACATGACCAACTGATGAATATCTTTGGCCTGTAGTGCAAAGATGAATATTTGATTCTAGATATATATTGATTGATGTTACAGGGATAAAATATCGACGATGAACTTTTAAATTCATATATAGAAGATAGTAGTTTGCATTCTCTACTTAAATCTTCTAATGAATTATTAATTCCGCTGCGAAGATTGATTTAAAACTGGTTGTCTATTGTATTCTATTAGATTTTTCCCTGTTGGAGACTAACGATAATTTGTTGTATATTATCTTAGTCATAATATTCTTTCTTTGGGCTAGTTGAGCTCACCCTTTTCCTTTTGTTCCATTTTTCTTCTCGGGGGCGAGAATGTAGCAGTACTAGTCGGGGTATGGAATGAAGGTTCTAGAGAGAGTTGTTTAGTAGTCCTCACCATTTTTGTAAAATAATGTATCAATAATTATGATGGGGATTTATTTGCGTATGGATATTGTCTAGATGGCGATATCTGTATTTAAACTCACAGTTTATATGTTGTAATAATAAAGTTGTAGTTATTTCTGTACCATGTATTTGGCGACTCAGAATGGGTTGGATGGAATGGACCTATTTTGGGGGCGTCACAAAAGTGATCCAAATATTCCTTGAATACTCGGTTCATCATATCCATAAAGGCAGCATGAGCATTAGTCAATCCAAAAGACATGACTAGGAATTCATAATGCCCGTACCAAGTTCTGAAAGCAGTCTTTGGAATGTCATCAGTTTTAATCTTCAACTGATGATATCCGGAACGAAGATCAATCTTTGAAAAGAATTTGGCTCCTTGCAACTGGTCAAACAGGTCATCAATGCGAGGCAACGGGTACCTATTTTTGATGGTGACATGATTCAACACCCGATAATCAATACAAAGTCGCATACTTCTATCTTTCTTCTTCACGAATAGAACAGGAACACCCCAAGGAGACGTACTGGGACGAATGAAACCGATGTCTAACAATTCCTGTAGTTGGGTTTGTAACACCTTAAGTTCAATAGGAGCCATTCGATATGGGGCTTTGGAAATGGGTTTTGTACCTGATTCAAGGTCGATACAAAATTCAATTTCACGCTCTGGGGGTAGGCCAGGAAGTTCTTCAGGGAATACTTTAGGAAATTTATTAACAATAGAAATATCATTCAAATCTGACGTATCTTTATTTAAATCCGTGACATGGGATAAGAAAGCTTGACATCCATTTTTCAATAAACGAATAGCTTTATGACTTGATATGACAGTGATTGATTTTAGTGGTTTGGTTGCTTGAATTCGCATGCTAGTTTGGTTAGGAATATGAAAGAGAACAACCTTATGAAAACAATCAATTTTAGCATGATGAGTAGTTAACCAATCAACCCCTAAAATCACATCAAATGCAAGTATTTTCAAAGAAATAAGAATGACAGGTAACGTGCGGTTACCGATTTGAATCAAACAAGACTTATAAACCGTGGATGTAATGAAGGTTTCTCCCAACGGAGTTTCAATAGATAAGTCAAAGTATAATTTCTTCAAAGTCAAATTTAAACGTTGAGCACAAGTAAGAGAAATAAAGGAATGGGTAGAACCGGTATCAAATAAAGTATAAACTTTGCTAGAGTTTATGATTAGCTTACCTGTGATCACCTCGTTCGGATTCCTCGCTTTTTGGGAGGTTACGACAAACACTCTCCCTTGAACTACCAGTTTGTCTTGTCTGGAACACCCTTTGATGCATCCATCCCAGCTGGACTTGACTTTGGTGCACGACAAAATCGGGCTAGGTGACCTTCTTTTCCACAATTATAACATGCTTTGGATTGCATTGTGCAGTTTAGACTTATGTGTCCTTCCCCTCCACATTTGTAACATACGACTGATGGTCGTTCTCCTTCCTTAACAACAGGTGCTGGTGCTGACGTCTTTCCATCCTTGTTGAATCTCCTCTTCTTGAAATGTTAACTCTTATTGTCATGGCCATGATTACCACCGAAGTGATTATCATTTTCGGCATGTTGATTCCCTCCACGTTTGTTGTCACCGCTTCGATGACTGCTACCACTGGTATTATCGACTTGTCGGTTGCTCTCTCTTGGTTGGGTTGACTCATTATCGCGTTCCAATAACTGAGCCCTATTTAAAACATCTGAATACAAACATAGTTTGTGAGAAAATAGGTATTGACGTATCTCGGGTTTACAACCTCTTAGAAACATCCGCGTCATTCTCTCCTCATTATCAACCAAGTGGGACGCAAACCGAGATAACTTGGCAAACTTAGCTTCGTACTGCGCCACGGTCATATGGTTTTGCTCAAGCTTGATGAACTCTACCCCCTTCATGTGATGAATACTTTCAGGAAAGTACTTGTCATTGAACATCTCTTGGAACTTCTCCCAAGACATTTTGAGTGCGGCAGGTTGAGTACGCTTTACAGATTCCCACCAGTAATCCGCATCTGCTCACAACATGAAGGTGGCAAAGGGAACCTTTTGCTCCTCGGAGCATCCCAAGATATCAAATATCTTGTTGACCTGCTTTATCCATGTCTCCGCCTAAAGTGGTTTTGGCTCTCCAAAAAACTTCGGTGGTCCCAGCTCCTTTAACTGCTTAGTGGTGACCGTCCAAGAGTTGTCAATGTTTCCACCTGCATTTTGGACAAGAGCGGCTTTCGCCTGATGTTTCATGAATTGCATAAAGCCTCTGAACATCCCATTGTTCACCATTTCATCGGTGTTATTATTTTCATGAGGATTATTGTCTTCCTGTTGCATATTATCCTGGGCATTAATCTTTGGTGACTCAATGGTGTCATGTGCTTCATTGTTTATCTCAACATTTTTGGATGCCATTTTCAAATACTGCCACAAAACAAGGGTTAATTAACATATCACATATTATCAATATACTCTGACCAACCAATTAAATACCAAATGAACTTAGGTAGGTCATACTAGCGAAGGAATTCCCCGTCTCTCCCCTCCTAGTTCTTGTCTCACATCTCAGCCAGGGATCATATCCTTAAGCTTTGATACCAACTGTGACGCCCCCAAAATAGGTATACATCACCCATCTTTAGTCGCCAAATACATGGTACACAATTCAAATACAACTTCATTATACAACAGTCGTGTGAAATACGACAAAACATAATCTAAGAGTTTTAATAAGAATATTATCATCTAGACAATATCCACACTCAATGGAGTCCTCATTACATTTATTGTCACACTATTTAACAGAATAGTGAGGACTACTAATGCTATCATTTGGACCATCACTCCGTTCCCCGACTAGTCCCGGCTATGTTCTCATTTCCTGAAGAGAACAGTGAAAGAAAGGGTGAGCTCAACTAGCCCAGTAAGAAATATTATGATTAAGATAATGAAGAATAAATTATCATTAGTCTTCAACAATGTTAAACTTATAAAATACAATAGACATCAAGTTTAACTGCAGAGGAATAAGCAATCCATTAAAAGAGTCAAGTAGAGCATGATATCTACTATCTTCTATGATTTAAAATGTTTTCATCTTTTTTATCATTTGAGACTCGACAATAAATAAACCACATCATCGAGTCATCCTCTGCGATGCGGGCCAAGGATATTCATTAAATCATCAATGGTCATGACTATACCGAATAATCCCTGGTCATAATCATACCAAAAACTGTCCATCAATGCACTACAGGCTACTGAGGACTTTTACCACATCATTTATAACATTACAGGTCATGATTATACCTAATAATCCCTGGTCATAATCATACAAAGTCCATCTATGCACATAAGCTAAAGATGATTTTCATCACAATATAAGCATGAGGATGATGACAATGACATAATAATTCAATAAAACAAGTTCAAGAATAAATTTTAAAGATTTATAAGTTAATTTATCTTGAAATCAATTACGTCCAAATTATCAACATGATACTGCTTTGTGGAGTACAATTTAAGAATGCTGAGAAGAATATTTCCATGAAAAGATACTAGATGAAGCGTAAATATCCAGGATATTCTACTTATTTCATGGAGTATAGAAGACAAAACTTTAACCAAATGAGTATCATAGAATATATGAAACTATAAATGGATTTTTACTCGCCATGCGGTAATCCACGTAGACAGATCATTTCCACAATTTAATAAGGAATGAATACGAAGGATCATTCACCATGCATGTGATAATCCACATGTAGGCAGTTATTCCAATAGAATAATAAAGAATGGAACCGGTAATGCGTAATCCTTGCAGACGGGATATTCCAAATGAATAATAAAGAATGGAATAACGAAAGAATTCACCATGCATGTGATAGAATCGCATGCATGCATGAGTTATTCCAATGAATAATAAAAAGAATGGAACCGGTCTAGCGTAATTACATACGCACAAGATATTCCAACAGAATAATAAAGAATGGAATAATAGAATAATTTCACCATGTATGCGATACTTCGCATAGACAGGTTATTCCAACATAATAATAAAGAATGGAATAACAGAAGAATTTCACCATGTATGCAGTACTTTGCATAGAGAAGTTATTCCAACATAATAATAAAGAATGGAATAACAGAAGCTTTCTTCATGTATACGAAAGAAATAATACCCTTTACCTTAGAAAGAAACTAAATACTGGAGTAGAGAGGTAGCAGACTTCTCTTCTTCTTTCTCTCTATAATTTCCCTCTATAATAATTGCTCTATAACTTTAGTGAATTGGTGAGAAATGAAGGAAGAATGAGCTTCTATTTATAGGAAAATATAGTTTCGATAATTGTACGTTTTGGGGCTCAAAATATTACATTACAATACCTCCAAATTTTCTTTCATTTTTAATTTAGTCCTGCAAATATTATCAAACTTGCACCACCTCCCCTAATAGTAAATAATGTGAATCAATAGTTCAATCATATGAATCAATAGTTATAATCATGTGAAAATACGAATTACAGTATAGTACCTCCATCTATACCTCCATTTTTAACTTAGTCATGCAAGTATTATCAATCTTGCACCAACTCTCCTAATAGTACATGAATGTGATTCAATAGTACACACATGTGAACAAATAGTTATATAAGCACGTGAATTAGTAGCAATTAATAGCTCATTTATTTGATTAATTACCCGATTTATCAATATAACCCCCAGACATCAATTATCATCGGAATAGATGTCGATTTCCACTAACACTAATAATCCCAAAACAATTGAACTATCAAATTCATCTTTAATCAACACGAACTTATTCATCATTAATATTATAACTCACAATATTTAACAACCAGGTCGTTCCCAGGAAAGAGGGGGCTTTCCAATAAGGATTTCTCCTTATTGGCGTGCAATTAGATGACCAAACCTCTCCTTGACAGAACTTCTAGACATTGTAAATATTGTAATTTAATAATATTAATAACTTTGTCGTCTCAATTATTAATTTAATAATATAACATATTATGCAGATGATACTTTGACAATAATTGAATCAATAATATGAGAGATATGACGCAGCAATTACTGTAGCAATAATTGAGTATAACTGAGTGACTTCTCACGTAAGCATCAATAACCAATACCGTGTGCTACTATGCAACCACGCCATTCATCGTACTTTACTACCGGGTAGTTCAACAGGTTTTAACGGTAACATTTCCGCTGTTATTTTTATAAAAAGATAATTTTGTCGTTTTCTTAATACGACAATACTTTCGTTGTGGGGTCCACCAATAATTGTGTCGTCATACGAATATTCCCCGACCAATCGAATATTATATAACCACTTGCTTACTTTTCAAAATTTGTAAATATTACCCACAACTATAACATTATATTAAATCCACACCATAATATTCAAAAATATATTTCGAGAGAAATTAATCTTTATTCATAAAAGTTGGGGTCTTACAACCTCCCCTTCTTATGAAATTTCGTCCTTGAAATTAGGGTGCGTACCTGGTATGTCGAAGAGGTGAGGATACCTTGATTTCATCTCAGATTCTAACTCCCAGGTCATTTCCTCCACATCGTGGTTTCTCCACAAAACTTTAACTTGAGGTATAACTTTAGAGCGTAGAATACGATCCTTCTTATCCAAGATTTTAATAGGTAACTCTTCATACGTTAAATCTTCCTTTATTTTGTCTGGTTCTAATTCAATAATGTGGTTTAGGTCTTTCACATATTTACGTAACATAGATATGTGGAAAATGTTATGAACACGAGACATACTTGGCGGTAAGGTGAGTCTATAGGCCACAGTTACTACTCGTTCAAGGATTAAAAATGGGCCAATGAATCGAGAATTGAGCTTTCCTCTCTTTCCAAATCTTATAACTCCTTTCCATGGAGCAACACGTAACAACACATGATCTCCAATATTGAATTCCACGTCTTTTCGATGAAGATTAGCATAACTCTTTTGTCGATCTTGTGAGATTTTTATACGTTGTTGGATCGTTTGAATCTTTTTCGTAGTCATACGTACCAAATCCGGTCCCAACAACGTTGCTTCACCCACCTCTTCCCAGCATACTGGAGAACGACACTTTCTTCCATACAACACCTCAAATGGATCCATGCCAATACTTGCTTGATAACTATTGTTGAAGGAAAACTCCACTAATGGTAAGAACTTGTCCCAACTCCCCTTGAAGTCAAGGACATAGAGTCTTAATAAATCTTCAAGAGTTTGAATAGTCCTTTCCGACTGCCCATCCGTTTGAGGATGATATGCCTAACTAAATCGTAAATCTGTGCCCATAGTAAATAATGTGAATCAATAGTTCAATCATGTGAATCAACAGTTATGATCATGTGAAAATACGAATTACAGTATAGTACCTCCATCTATACCTCCATTTTTAACTTAGTCATGCAAGTATTATCAATCTTGCACCACCTCCCCTAATAGTACATGAATGTGAATCAATAGTACACACATGTGAACAAATAGTTATAATCATATGAATTAATAGCAATTAATTGCTCATTTATCCGGTTAATTACCCGATTGGTCAATATAACCTCAAGACATCAATTATTATTGAAATAAATGTCGATTTCCATTAACACTAACAATCCCAACGCAATGGAAATATTTTTCTTAAAAATATCATTTTTAAAATTTTGAAGTTTGACTTTTTTCAAAAAGTCAACCCCGGTAAATTTTGTATTTATAGTCTATTTCTACTAATTTCATCGTTCCGGACTCAAATATCACGTTCGCGTCTCCAAATTCAACTCCGAACTCAAATTCGATTTTTAATAACATTCATCATTAATATTATAACTCACAATATTTAATAACCGATTCGTTCCTCGTGAAAGAGGAGATTTCGATAAGGATTTCTCTTTATTGGCCATGATTAGGTGACCAAACCTCTCCTTGATGAACTTCTAGACATTGTCAATATTGCAAATAACAATATGAATAACTTTGTCGTCTCAATTCTCGATTCAATAATATATAAAATATTATGCGGATGATCTTGTGTGACAATAACTCAATCAATAATATGAGAGATATGATGCAGCAATTATTGTAGCAATAATTGAGTATAACTGAGTGACTTCTCACATAAGCATCAATAATCAATACCGTGTGCTACATACAACCACGCGTATTACTGTACTTTTATCAATTTAACCATTTACTAAATAGAATAATAATATAAAAATTGAATGCTTTCATTTCGTAAAATTCGGGGTCTTACAATCTCATCTCCTTATGAAATTTCGCCCTTGAAATTTACGTACCTGGTAGTTCGAAGAGATGAGAATACCTTGCTTTCTTTTCGGGTTGTACCTTCTCGGTTATTTCCTCTATATCATTATTTTTCTATTGCTCATCTCCTGTATTTCAGATATCATTCTATAATATATCTTCAAAACAAAGGTTAATTGACAGATCACAATTTTCCAACTTATCAAATAAACAATTTTAGCTTAGGTAAGTCACACCCTAGCGAAGTATATAACTCGTCTCTCCCCTCCTAGTTCTAGACTCTTATCTCCGCCAGCAACCATATCCCTAAGCTCTGATACCATTTGTGACGCCCCCAAAATAGGTCCACATGACCCATTCTGAGTCGCCAAATATCATACTATAAAAATCAAATACAAACTTCATTTATACAATCGTTGAATCCGTAAATGCAAGTAATCGACCACAATTAAACTATGAGTTTTAATACAAATGTATTTAACTCTCATGGTGCCTTGACCACAACCTTACAATGGTACCTTACATCAAAGTACAATCAATAACTGTTTTAGAAATTAAAATCTTTGGAAAGTGCTCAAGAAAACCTTCGTACATGGGAGGCCATGCGTTATAATAGATATCATATGTCCACAGAATTATCCTTGGTTGACCCAATAGTCCCTAAAGAAAAACAAGAAGATTGCTATCATCTTCTTTCCAATGGTGAGTCTTCTCTTGACATATAATTATCTCCGTTGTCTCCAAGTGAGAATTATATTTTAAATAAACTCCAAGATTATATAGGTAGTGCTCGTAGATATACTCAGCAAGTGGATGTGCACAATCCTGTCTTATGATAACACGAGGTTCTATGTCATTTGACATCTTGTATGATAGTGGCAAAACACCCTTCTAAAGTTGGGTTCACCTCACCCTATTCGGTTCACCAAAATTAAATATCAAATGACGTATACAATACGACACACTTATCTAAAGTTCTCAATAAAATTATTTCCATACTATTTAGGAGAACCTCAATGATTATATAGACCACCGTTCTATTCTCCTGTTACCCCCGCTTGACCCAGCTACACTCTTATTACCTGAAAGGAATTGTGAAGCAAAAATGGTGAGCACAACTAGCCCAGTAGAGAATATCATGACTAAAGATAATTTACATCATCAATAGTCTTTATCAGTAATAAATCAGAGATTTAGAACATATGGTAGATGATAAAACTTTTCAACCATAGTTACAGCGGAACGAACAATCCATTAGAAGAGTCAAATAGACTATAGGGTCTATTATCTTCTCCATGTTAAAAGTCCACCAACAATGTTTTATCCCTGTAACATCAATCAACAATTCCTGTCCACAATCATGTGAATAACTCATAATCATAATTGTGATTCTAATTTCCTCTTCGCACCTAGGACGAAGATAATTTTCATCACCTATCTTTACTTGAAATATCAAAAATTATAGTTATACCAAATCACAATTCTTGTTCATAATCATACTATTAAATTCATCTTTGCACTACGGGCCAAAGATATTCATTAACAATTCATCTTTGCTCCACAGGCCAAAGACATACAACTGTATTATAAAAGAGTCAAGTAGAGCATGATATCTTCTACGAATTAAAAGTGTATTATCAATATGTTATCGCTAAGACTCAACTTAATAATTAATACACAGCATCGAATCATCCCTGCTCTACGGCCAAGGATATTCATTAGTATTACGACCACGAATTATCCATGCACCACGGGCCAAGGATATTCGTGTTTTCAACAATGGTCATGATTATACCGAATAATCCCTGGTTATAATCATACCAACAACTGTCCATCAATGCACGTAAGCCAAAGATATAAAACTATAAAACCAATAATCATCAGTCCATCTTTGCACGTAAGCCAAAGATATATACTATAAAATAAATAATCAACGGTCCATCTTTGCACGTAAGCTAAAGATATACAACTATAAAACCAATAATCATCAGTCCATCTTTGCACGTAAGCCAAAGATATACAACTATAAAACAAATAATCAACGGTCCATCTTTGCACGTAAGCCAAAGATAACTTTCATCACAATATAAGCATGAGGATGATGACAATGATATAAGCATTAATCAAAAGAAAATAAGGATATATATTAAAGACTTTAAATTTATCCATATATTATCAATCACTTAATAAACTCATAATCTAATATTATTAATATTATAATAATATTTTAATCACTTCTTAAACTTATAAACAATTTATTTCAATTGGTTATACTTTACCAAATAATGCATTTATTCATTCAAAAATGTCATACTCATAAGATTTCATCACCAATGATCAAATCCATCATGAAAAATCTGTATGTAATGAACGTTTCTCCCAACGGAGTTTCAACAGATAAGTCAAAGTCTAATTTCTCCGGAGTGAAATTTAAACATTGAGCGCAAGTAGGAGAAATGAAAGAATCAGTAGAACCAGTATCAAATAAAGTATAAACTTTGCTAGAGTTTATGATTAGCTTACCCGTGATCACTTCGTTCGGATTACTCACTTTTTAGGAGGTTACAACAAACGATCTCCCTTGAACTACCGGTTTTGTCTTGTCTGGAACACTCTTTGATGCCTCCATCCCAGCTAGACTTGACTTTGGTGCACAAAAAAATTGGGCTAGGTGGCCTTCTTTTCCACAATTGTAACACGCTTTGGACTGCATCACGCAGTTTGGACTGATATGTCCCTCCCCTCCACATTTGTAACATACGATCGACGGTCGTTCTCCTTCCTTAACAACAGGTGCTGGTGCTGACGTCTTTCCATTATTGTTGAATCTCCTCTTCTTGAAATGTCCACTCTTATTGTCATGACCATGATTACCACTGAAGTGATTACCATTTCTAGCATGTTAATTCCCTCCACGCTTGTTGTCACCGCTTCGATGATTGCTACCACTGGTATATTATCATTTTGTCGGCTGCTCTCTTTTGGTTGGGTTGACTCATTATCGCGTTCCAATAACTGAGCCCAACATCTGAATACAAGCAAAGTTTGTGAGAGATAAGGTATTGACGTATCTCGGGTTTCAAACCTCTTAGAAACATCCGCGTCATTCTCTCCTCATTATCAACCAAGTGGGATGCAAACCAAGACATCTCGGCAAACTTAGCTTCGTAGCGCCACGGTCATATTGTTTTGCTCAAGCTTGATGAACTCTACCTCCTTCATGTGATGAATACTTTCAGGAAAGTACTTGTCGTTGAACAGCTCTTGGAACTTCTCCCAAGACATTTTGAGTCACGGCGGGTTGAGTACGCTTCTGATTCCCACCATGAATCCTCTCTCTCATAACATGAAGGTGGCAAAGGGAACCTTTTGCTCCTCGGAGCATATCAAGACATCAAATATCTTGTTGATCTGCTTTATCCACATCTCTGCCTTAAGTGGTTTTGGCTCTCCAAAAAACTCTGGTGGTCCCAGCTCCTTGAACTGCTTAGCGGTGACAGTCCGAGAGTTGTTAGTGTTTCCACCTATATTTTGGACAGGAGCCACTCTCGCCTGATGTTGCATGAATTGCATAAAGCCTCTGAACATCCCATCATTCACCATTTCATCGGTGTTATTGTTTACATGAGGATTATTATCTTCCTGTTGCACATTACCCTGGGTATTGATCATTGGTGACTCAACGGTCTCATGTGCTTCATTGCTTATCTCAACATTTTCGGATGCCATTTTCAAATATTGCCACAAAATAAGGGTTAATTAACATATCACATATTATCCCTATACTCTGGCCGATCAATTAAATACCAAATAAACTTAGGTAGGTCATACTAGCGAAGGAATTCCCCGTCTCTCCCCTCCTAGTTCTTGTCTCACATCTCAGCCAGGGATCATATCCCTAAGCTTTGATACCAACTATGACGCCCCCAAAATAGGTATACATCACCCATCTTGAGTCGTCAGATACATGGTTCAAAATTCAAATACAACTTAATAATACAACTGTCGTGTAAAATACGACAAAACATAAACTGAGAGTTTTAATAAGAATATTGTCATCTAGACAATATCCACACTCAAAGGAGTCCTCATTACATTTATTATCACACTATTTAACAGAATAGTGAGGACTACTAATGCTATCATCTGGACCATCACTCCGTTCCCCGACTTGTCCCAGCTATATTCTCATTTCCTAAAGAGAACAGTGAAAAAAAGGGTGAGTTCAACTAGCCCAATAAGAAATATTATGACTAAGATAATGCATAATAAATTATCATTAGTCTTCAACAATGTTAAACTGATAAAATACAATAGACATCAAGTTTAACTGCAGCGGAATAAGCAACCCATTAGAAGAGTCAAGTAGAGCATAAAATCTACTATCTTCTATGATTTAAAAAGATTTTCATCAACTTTATCGCTGAGACTCAGCTTAATAAATCAAATCAAATCATCCCTGCACCACGACCAAGGATATTCATGTAATCATCAATGGTCATGATTATACCGAATAATCTCTAGTCATAATCATACCAACAACTGTCCATCAATGAACTACAGGCCAATGAGGACTTTCACCACATCATTCGTCACATTACGGTCATGATTATACCGAATAATCACTGGTCATAATCATACCAAGTCCATCTATTCACGTAAGCCAAAGATGACTTTCATCACAATATAAGCATGAGGATGATGACAATGACATACTAATTCAATAAAACAAGTTCAAGGATAAATTTTAAAAATTTATAAATTAATTTATCCAGGAACCAATAACGTCTAAATTGTCAACATAATACTGCTTTGTGGAGTAAAATTCAAGAATGCTCAGAAGAATATTTCCATGAAAAGATACTGGATGAAGCACAAATATCCAGAATATTCTCATGGAGTATAGAAGCCAAAACTTTAACCAACTGAGTATAATAAAATATATGAAATTGCAAATAGATTTTCGCCCGCCATGCGATAATCCACGTAGACAGATCATTTCCAAAATTTAATAAGGAATGAATACAAAGGATTATTCACCATGCATGCGGTCATCCACATAGACAGGTTATTCCAATAGAATAATAAAGAATGAAATAACAGAAGAATTCACCATGCATGCGATAGACCGCACAGACAGGTTACTCCCAATAGAATAATAAAGAATGGAACCAGGTCATGCGTAATCTGTACAGACATGATATTCCAACAGAATAACTAAGAATGGAATAATAACAGAATTCACCGGGCATGTGATAGACCGAACAGACAGGTTATTCCAACAGAATAATAAAGAATGGAATAACAGAAGAATTTCACCATGTATGCGGTACTTCGCATATACAGGTTATTCCAACAGAATAATAAAGAATGGAATAACAACCCTTATGAGTATTGAAAGAAAATAACTCTCTTCATGAATACGAAAGAATAATACCCCTTACCTAAGAAAAAAACTTGATACTGGAATAGTGAGGTAGTAGACTTCTCTTCTTCTTTCTCTCTATAATTTCTCTCTATAATAATTGCTATATAGCTTTAGTGAATTGGTGAGAAA
Source organism: Panax ginseng (assembly GCA_020205605.1). Lineage (NCBI taxonomy): Eukaryota > Viridiplantae > Streptophyta > Magnoliopsida > Apiales > Araliaceae > Panax > Panax ginseng. The sequence continues at coordinate 54,202,042 of CM035139.1, forward strand.
TGAAGGAAGAATGAGCTTCTATTTATAGGAAAATATAGTCTCGATAATTTACGTTTTGGGGCTCAAATATTACAAAGATAATACCTTCCTCTTTTCTTTATTTTTAATTTAGTCCCGCAAGTATTATCAAACTTGCACCACCTCCCCTAATAGTAAATCATGTGAATCAATAGTAAATCATGTGAATCAATAGTTCTAGACATGTGAAAATATGAATTACAAAGATAGTACCTCCATCTATACCTCCATTTTTAACTTAGTCATGCAAGTATTATCAATCTTGCACCACCTCCCCTAATAGTACAAGAATGTGAATCAATAGTACACACATGTGAACAAATAGTTATAATCATGTGAATTAATAGCAATTAATTGCTCATTTATCCGGTTAATTACCCGATTGGTCAATATAACCTCTAGACATCAATTATTATCGAAATAAATGTCAATTTTCACTAACACTAATAATTCCAACATAATGGAAATATCAATTTCATCTTTAATCAACACGAACTTATTCATCATTAATATTATAATTCATAATATTTAACAACCAGGTCGTTCCCAGGAAAGAGGGGGCTTTCCGATAAGGATTTCTCCTTATTGGCGCACAATTAGGTGACCAAATCTCTCCTTGACAGAACTTCTAGACATTGTCAATATTGCAAATAATAATATGAATAACTTTGTCGTCTCAATTATTGATTTCAAAATATATCATATTATGCAGATGATACTGTGACAATAATCGAATCAATAATATGAGAGATATGATGCAGCAATTATTGTAGCAATAATTGAGTATAACTGAGTGACTTCTCATGTAAGCATCAATAACCAATACCGTGTGCTACTATGCAACCACACATATTATTGTACTTTTACTACCGCGTAGTTCAACAATTTTAACGGTAACACTTCCGCCGTTATTTTTGTAAAAAGATAATTCTGTCGTTTTCTTACTACGACAATACTTCCGTTGTGGGGTCCACTAATGATTGTGCCATCGTACGAATATTACCTGTTAAAACGAATATTCCCCGACCAATCGAATATTATATAACCACTTGCTTACTTTGCAAAATTTATAAATATTACCCACAACTATAACATTATATCAAATCCACACCATAATATCAAAAATATATTTTGAGAAAATTATTCTTTATTCATAAAAGTTGGGGTCTTACAGTATTTCTCTTATAATTTCCCATGTATAGGTTTAGAATGTTGACTGATAGTAGATGTTTACCTTTGTATTGGCAGTTCTAGGCCTATGAGAGGCTCCTATGCTTACGTCCAGTGAGTGTGTTAGGATTAGATACCTACCCACGAGGACGGCGATGACATCATTCCATACTGCCGGAGGTCCCTGTAGCTGAGGGTTTCACTCATAGCCGCCTACAGCTGGAGTTATTGACAACTGATGTCATCATATGGATTCCCTATCCAGGGGAGCATTTGAGCATTGGATTTGAGGATGGGTACCCGACTGGTGTCGAGTACGTGATTTCTACCCATAGGATTCCTCTCTTAACAGATGGAGGATGGGAGCTCTATTTAGGAGAGCGTGCTATCAGGAGCACCACATGAGAGATTTATATACCGATCTTGCCTCCTATCAAGGCGTTATTGGCCTGTTTCGCAGTCACCCATCATTGATATCCCGTTATTGGGTGTTGACGGTTTTACATTATCAGAGGGTCTCTACACTCAGGAGATGTTCCAGCATTGGTGGTTCCCTCGTACCATTAGAGCCCAGACCTGCGCCACTCAGTTCATGGGGGATATGGTTCCTGGATCCGTGATGATGATGAATTGGCTAGCCTATGTCTAAGATTGGACTCATTTGACACAGATTGACAGTTTGACCTGGCAGTTGGACCGGGCACATTTCTTTATCCGGTAATTGGGCAGAGATCCTTCAGAGGCAGATACTTTTGATCCTTCCAACTCTGGCGGTAGCCCTTTAGGTGACCCATATGGCTTTACCAGTGTAGATCCTCCCTTGTATAAGCCTGACATCCCTGTGGATAGAGATCCAATGACTCAGGAAGAGTTACATCAGGTGGACATGATTGATGATGTAGACATTGACACCATTGTCTTCTTCTGATGTATATTCTCGTTATCTCTTTTGATAGGTCTCTGTTAGACACTGGGTGGCTTTCCCCCATTCTCGCTATATCTTTTGATAGGCCTCTGTTAGATATAGGGCGTCAGTGCCCCATTTCCTTGTATTTCTAGTTGTACAGAGATGTATTAGATGATGATATACTTAGGAATGTATGTACAATTTTCCATTCCCCATATCATATTGCCATCTATTCTTTATCATGCATGTATTATGTTATGCATATGTATATATGTCTAGAGATATTCAGCATTGACCCCTGGATGGTCTTATGATACGGCCCACATAAATGTCTTCTTCGATAGTTAGCCGCATTGATCATACCCCACTAGTATTGGTGGCATCTCGTTTGAAATCATGGTATGATAGTATGTCACCTTCAGACAGGGTGACTGTAGATCAGTTATTGCAGCATACTATGACTCTCCTGATGTTTCAGGTTCTCTCAGGCTTCATAGAGGGTATGCTGGAGCATTAGATACCAGAGAGACAGGTCTTCCAGTTTGGCATCCATGAGTTGACTCCTACTCTAGAGGAGTATGCACGTTTGACGGCGCTGCCTTTGGACAGACCTTGCGCGCTGATGCCATCGGCGACATGAGCCGACAATTTATGACTCTCACCGGGCTGAGGCGTAGAGTTGTGCAGGATGAGATCACATCCGGTCAAGTTGTATCCCAGCATTTTCTGATGGACAGATTTGGCTCTGAGGATAGTTATACACGGCACTCCGGGGATTTTACCATGCCGGAGGATCATTGGCACTCGGCCAGAATAGATGTCTTGCTACTGTGCGTATTGTCGTATGTATACATGCCACGTTACATAGATGAGCTAGATATTGGAGTCATCATGGAGTGAGAGCTCTCAGGGAGGGTCACACCATTATACCGATGATCATAGCAGAGACACTGAGGTCAGCCACATATTATAGCACTTACCCTACAGGGGTATTCCCAGGCAGGTCGGTCATGTTGTACGTGTGGTTTATGTCACACTTGAGATCGATTGGCACTTTCAGACGGCATGGGTATTGTTTCACCCATGAGATAGCTATGTCATACTCCTTTCAGCCTGCGGAGTGTACAGATCCTGCATCTTGGTATGTTTTTCTGGCAGGGATCGGAGATCCTTTTGATATATTATCGTGTACAGGGCTCAGCTCACCTTACAGCTTCATCACTCATGTTCCGGGCATGGATTATTTCCCTCTAGCCGGTTTGAGGGGCATGACTACTTATCACCCACTGGTCGTGATGTGTCAGTTTGACCAGTTCTAGGACTTCCATCCTTGTGAGGGGGCATTGAGTAAGCGCTTAGCTTCTCGCCACTTGTCAGCAAAGGATAGATCCAGGTTGTACACCTATTGGGATCAACGTGAGCTAGCTGTGTTTTCCGTCAGCCACCCGGGTTGTTCTGCAGAGTATTCCGCATGGATGGAGACAGAGACGATATTAACTATGGCAGTTGATGATTGGGTAATATACCCATGAATCGGATATACTTGGGCTTAGATTTGTGTATTCTCGAGTTTTTTTAGTAGCATTTTTACTGTGTTTATGTTTTGATTTGCAGGTTTGGGAGCTGTGAGAGCACTTGGGAGAATTTGAGCTAAAATAGGGCATGATTGGCACTTTCGCCTCCACAATGGCGGGCGCTTCTATTCAATATAAATCGGTAGCAGGGCGCCTGGGCCATGTTAGTGGTTGACTGGGACGCGCGTTGACTTTTCGTTTGACTGCTCAATTGGTGGTTGTTTGAAGCCTAATTGAATTTTAATTGCTATAGTTGGATAAGTGAAGTATATAAGGATTATTTCTATTGGAGGAGGAGACTATTCTACACAATTTGAAGATTGATCAAGGAGCAAGAGGAGATTTTAAAGATTTTGGCTTGGAGTTCTTTTTCTTCTTTATTCTTTTAATTTGTGTAATTCATTAAGGATGATTTTTCAATTATTGTTGATTCAAATTTCCGTTATAAACTAATTTCTTTAATTAAGATTCCAATTGAACCTTTTATGATTATGAATTAATTATTTGATTTATTCCAATTATTTATGTTGAAGTGAATTGTTCATCTTGCTTTGTGCTGAATGATTAATTATCTGGCCAATAATTACCTTGTTACTTTAGAAGGAATTGACAAAGGAATTCTAGGGTTAGAACTGGGCATGGTGACATGTGACTTAGTTATTTGCACAGTGAATAATTAGGTTTGTGAATAGAATGGAAATATCTGTTTGCCGCATGTAACACATAAGGAATTGGGATTGTAACGAGTTTAATTCAATTATTTTGCATAGGAATATAGCAAAATTAATGCAGGTTAAATAGAAGGCAATTGATCACTTGAAAAGGACTTTTGGCACTTGTGAATTCCTCATTAACAATTCAGTAGACATAATAATTGGGATAATTGGATAATTGATTTATAGTTCATAATTGGGGATATTGGAGTCTTAATCTTTATTTATCTGAATTCAATTAAATCTTAGTTTTGTTTATTTGCTTTATTTTAGAATAATCTCCTTTAATTATTGTAATTTAGTTTTCTTAAGTTGAAAAATCACATTTTATGGTTGTTTAAATAAAATTGGATTGATATAGTGCTAGTAGTTGGGGTTTATTAATTAGAATTCTCTGTGGGATCGACACTCTATCTTATCACTTTATTACTTATTGACCGTGTATACTTGCATCTTTGCTTTGATTGTGAAATCAACCAACAAGTTTTTGGCGTCGTTGCCGAGGAATTCTTTATTAGTATTAATTCCATATTAGTTATAATCAATTCGGTATTAATTTAAATGTTAATTATTTTTCTTCTTGTATTTGCAGGAATTCTTTGCGAGTGTATGCACACTAGATCAAGGGCGACAAAGGAACTTTTTCCTTATACGGACGATATTGAAAGGAAGTTCCGGAAATTACAGTCAACTAGTGCAGTGTCACCTGTGGAAAAAGAACTGGCAGAACAAGAATTTCCAGCAAACATGGCAGTGAACGACCAGAAATCACTTAAGGACTATGTCATGCCGAATGTCACGGATATACAGTCGAGTATTAGGAGGCTTCAAATCAATGCAAACAGCTTTTGATTTAAGCGAACAATTCGGATGCTTCAGAATACATGTCAGTTTGGGGGTAGTTCGACAGATGATCCTAATGAGCATATCTTAAGTTTCTTGGAAGTTTGCAACACCTTCAAATTTAACAATGTATCGGAAGATGCTACAAGGTTGAGGATGTTCCCATTTACCTTGAAAGATAAAGCGCGAAGTTTGCTACACTCTCAGCCTCCTGGCTCAATCACCACCTGAGACGACTTAGCTCAAAAATTTCTAGCTAAGTTTTTCCCACCAGCGAAGTAGACAAAACTACGGAATGATATACACACTTTCGCATAATTTGATTCAAAATTGTTATATGAGGCGTGGGAAAGGTTTAAGGATATACTTCGTAAGTGCCCACACCATGGAATTCCGCAGTGGATGCAATTAGGGATATTTTGTGATGGTTTGCACGCGTCCATGAGGGCTAGTATTGATGCAGCAGCAAGGGGAGCGATCATGTCTAAGAGTTTTGATGAGGCATATCAGTTGTTAGAGACAATGGCCACCAACAACTATCAGTGGCCTATGACTAGGTCTAATCCTTTGAAAACAACGGGAAAGTATGACGTAGATGCGATGACAGCATTAATAGCACAAGTGGACACAATGGCTAAGTAGATGGAAATATGGCGTCCACAATCCACACAGCAGGTAGCGATGGTTTGTGAATTATGTGCTGGGGGTCATGCTACGGATCAATGTGCCATAAATCCTGAATCAGCACAGTTCGTAGGGAGCTATAGTCGGTCTACCCAGCCTTATCCGAATCAAAACGCATATAATCCGGGTTGGAGAAATCATCCGGGGTTTTCATGGAGTAACAACCAAGCTCAAGCTCAAGCGCCGAGACAACAAAACACATCCGGGTTTCAAAATCAGACTCAACAACAATCAGAGAGGAAATCAAGTTTGGAAGAAACCTTGGAGAGATTTATTAAAGCTTCTGAAAAGAAAAACGAGGAATATGAAAAGAAATTTAATCAAACAGAGCTGAATATGCAAAGCCTAAGTGCGTCGATCAAGAATCTGGAAAATCAAGTGGGGCAGATAACGTATGCACTTAATAACCGACCACTTGGAACACTTCCGAGTGACACAGAGAAAAATCCGGGCAGAGATGAACATTGTAAGGCTGTAACGCTACGAAGTGGAAAGAATTTACAAGAGATAGTCACGGATAGGGAAAAGAGCGACAACACAACAAGCGAAACAGAGGAAGTAGTGGACACTGAAAAACGTCAAGATGAGACCGTACAGCAAAAAAATTCAGAACAAACCATCACAATGCCTCCCATACCGTATCCGTAGAGGTTTCAGAAATCCAAGTTAGACAAGCAGTTTTCATGATTCTTGGATATTTTCAAAAAACTGCATATTAACATCCCCTTTGCCGAAGCCTTGGAACAAATGCCGAATTACACCAAGTTTATGAAGGAGGTTTTGTCGAGGAAGAAGAAATTGGGGGAGTTTGAGACAGTAGCATTGACTGAAGAATGCAGCGCGGTCATTCAAAATAAGTTACCACAGAGGCTTAAGGATCCAGGTAGTTTTAATATACCATGTGAAATTGGAAATCAGTTTTTGGGGCGAGCATTGTGTGATTTGGGAGCTAGTATAAATTTGATGCCATTATCCGCCTCACTGACCAGATTTGAATTGCGCAGCTCCACGCCGATAAAATGTCGGGTTTGCGGCTTAGCGGATAGATCGGTTACATATCCACGAGGTATTGTTGAGGATGTTCTAGTTAAAGTGGATAAATTCATCTTCCCCGCGGATTTCTTTATCTTGGATTATGAAGTGGACAGCGAAATCCCGATCATTCTTGGGCGACCATTCTTGGCAACGGGTAGAACGTTGATTGATGTTCAAAAAGGTGAATTGACGATGCGTGTTAAAGATCAACGGGTCACTTTTAATGTTTTTAAGTCAATGTCTTATCCAAAAGAAAAAGGTGAATGTATGCGGGTGGATATCATGGAGGAATTGGTTAATCACAAGTTCAGTGGAAATTATTCGGAGGACCCGCTTGAATCCATTTTGCTCAGGATAGACGACTGCAGTATTGAAGAGGACATTGCGTATGCCAAATGGTTAGATACAGCATCTGTCTTCCAGAAAAGCAATCAATCATTCGACACCCTTGAGAGGCCCGAAACGGAAGGTAAAAAGTTCAAACCCTCGATAGAAGAGCCACCGGTGTTGGAATTAAAGCCACTACCATCTCATCTGCAGTATACTTATTTGGGAAAAGATGCCACCTTACCAATGATTGTCTCGACGGAGTTAACTGACACACAAAAGGAGAAACTGTTACGGGTCTTGCGAGAGTTCAAAACAGCAATTGGGTGGACTATAGCGGACATTCCAGGTATTAGCCCATCATTCTGTATGCATAAGATTTTAATGGAAGAGGGGGCAAAACCAACCATTGAGATGCAAAGAAGGATAAACCCCATTATGAAGGATGTGGTGAAAAAGGAGATTATAAAGTGGTTGGATGCCGGCATTATTTACCCTATCTCGGATAGCTCATGGGTAAGTCCTGTACAATGTGTACCAAAGAAAGGGGGTATGACAGTGGTGAAGAATGAAGCTAATGAGCTCATCCCTACTAGAACAGTTACAGGATGGAAAGTGTGCATGGACTACCGCAAACTGAATAAAGCCACTCGTAAGGATCACTTCCCCTTGCCATTCATTGATCAAACGTTGGATAGGCTAGCGGGACATCAGTTCTACTGTCTTCTAGATGGATATTCTGGGTATAATCAAATTGCCATAGCACCAGAGGATCAAGAGAAGACTACATTCACATGCCCATACGGTAAGTTTGCATTCCGGTGTATGTCCTTTGGTTTATGTAATGCGCCGGCAACCTTTCAACGGTGCATGATGGCGATCTTCTCCGATATGGTTGAGAAAAATTTGGAGGTATTTATGGACAATTTTTCTTTGTTCGGTGATAGCTTTAATCTATGTTTGAAAAATCTAATGTTAGTGTTGAAACGATGTGTGGAGACTAATTTGGTTCTTAACTGGGAAAAAAGGAATTATTTTGGGACATAAGGTTTCAGCAGCAAGGTTGGAGGTGGACTAAGCGAAGATTAAGACAATTGAGAAACTACCTCCTCCATCATCTATGAAGGGAATCCGAAGCTTCTTGGGACATGCGGGTTTCTACAGACGCTTCATTAAAGATTTTTCCAAGATTTCAAAACCCTTATATTCCCTGTTGGAGAAAGACGTGCCTTTCAAGATGGATCAGTTATGTATTGAGGCATTTGAGGTATTAAAGAAGAAGTTGGTCTCTGCTCCAATTATTGTGGCGCCCGATTGGTCTTTGTCGTTTGAATTGATGTGCGATGCCAGCGACTACACTGTTGGAGCAGTGTTGGGATAACGTCACGACAAGATTTTTCACACCATCTACTACTCCAGCAAGACGTTGACAGATGCCCGGTTGAACTACACAACCACCAAAAAAGAATTACTTGCAGTTGTGTTTGCCTTCGACAAATTCAGAGCATATATGATTGGGACCAAGGTAATTGTCTACACGGATCATTCTGCCATCAAATATCTGATTGAGAAGAAGAACGCTAAACCGCGGTTAATACGGTGGGTGTTACTGCTGCAAGAGTTTGATTTGGAGATTCGGGATAGAAAAGGTACAGAAAATCAGGTGGCGGATCATCTTTCTCGGTTAGAAAATGCAGAGGTACAAAAGAAAGACAACGTCATGATCAATGAAAAATTTCCGGATGAACACCTTCTCCAAGTAACTACAACATTGCCGTGGTATGCTGATTATGTGAATTACGTGGTTGTTAAAGTGTTACCACCGGATTTGAACTCACAACAACGAAAGAAGTTCCTCCACGATGTTAAGCAGTACTATTGGGATGAACCATTTCTGTTTAAGGCCTGCACAGATCAAATGATTAGACGTTGTGTACCACATGAAGAGATGGACAGTATATTGGGTCATTGCCACTCGTCAGATTATGGAGGCCATTATTCCGGTGATCGAAACAATGACCAAGGTGTTACAATCGAGTTTTTCCGCCTTCTTTGTTCAAAGATGCGTACCTTTATGTGCTGAAGTGTGATCGGTGCCAACGCGTAGGTAATATCTCCAAGCGTAATGAAATGCCACTCAACTCAATTTTGGAGGTAGAACTGTTCGACGTATGGGGAATCGATTTTATGGGACCTTTCCCATCATCTTTCAATAATCAATACATTTTGTTGGCGGTCGATTATGTTTCCAAATGGGTAGAAGCCACAGTGTTACCCAAGAATGATGCCAACGTTATCCTCCGATTCTTAAAGAAAAATATCTTCACACGATTTGGGACGCCGAGAGCGATAATAAGTGATGAGGGGACTCACTTCTGCAATAAACAATTCACAAAGTTGCTCACAAAATATGGGGTTCGTCATAAAATTGCAGTCACATATCATCCTCAAACCAATGGTCAAGCGAAAGTCTCGAATAGGGAGGTCAAGCGAATTCTAGAAAAGGTGGTCAATCCGTCACGAAAAGATTGGTCTTTGCATCTTGACGATGCTCTATGGGCATATCGAATAGCATATAAGAATCTGATCGGCATGTCACCTTATCGAATGGTTTACAAAAAGGCATGTCACCTCCCGGTTGAACTAGAACACAGTCCACACTGGGCCATTCGGAAACTTAATTTTGATCTCCAAGCAGCGGGTGAGAAAAGGTTACTGTAGTTAAATGAGATGGATGAATTTTGGTTCAATGCGTATGAGAACGCAAAACTCTACAATGAGAAAGTCAAAGCCTGGCATGATAAGAAAATTCTTGATCGAACATTCGAACTGGGGGCCAACAAGTCTTGCTTTTCAACTCTCGACTGCGTTTATTTCCTGGGAAATTAAAATCCCGGTGGGCTGCGCCATTCGTGATTATATCTGTCGCCCCACACAAAAATATTGAGGTCGAAGAACCGAATTCAAAACAAAAATTTAAGGTAAATGGTCAACGACTAAAACATTACTTGAGTGGACCCATCGAACGTCAATCCACAGTCATGTACCCCTCCGAACCAGTGGACAATTGAGCACAACAGGAAAGTCGGGCTGACGACTGTAAACCAAGCGCTTATCGGGAGGCAACCCATTAAGTTTTTATTTTATTCAATTTAGTTTCATATTATTTCCCTAATTTATTTCTTTAGTATTGGTAGTAAACATTTTGGTTGATTAAGTCTTAAATTTTCTCATGTGTGCAGGTCCTTGTGCAAGTTTTGATTAAGTTTCAAATTTCATTTTGGGGATGTGTGCAAGTTTTTGAAAGCAAGGTGTCAACCCACTTAACAATACCTTGCCTTGATCTCATAGCAAAACAAAACCTTTATTGGCGCTATCCTTTCGATAGCAACCTCACGACATACAATACCGGCTTTGTAATTAGATATCTGATTGTAAGCGCCCGGCTAGTAGGTCCTAGCGATCCACGCCATAATACCTTAACGCTGTCCCTTAATATATCCCCAAGGTGCCCGGCCGCTAGGAGTCATTTCGCTTCGACCTTCAAATATACCGGTCTTTGTGGTTAAAATGGGAATCTTACAAGAACTCAAACACTGAAAGGTTACATCTTTTTCTTTTCAATTGTCCATCTTCTCTCCAACTCTCTCACACGTCTCTAAGACTCTCCTAAGGTAACCGAAATTTGGCAAGTGGATATTTACATAACTCAAAGACACAACTTCATACCTTGTTTTCTGTGATCACTGTATTCTGTAATTTCCATCTTTCACGTTCATCAAAGGTATGTTTTGAATTACATTCATATTATTGTGAAACGAACCCTTGTTGATGGTATAATTGGTGGGTTAATATTCATCTTGATTTATATTTTCCTACATCTAGAGCAAGGAATTTAATTCTTTTGATCAAATATTGCCCATAGTTGACTCACTTTTGATTGGAGAATGCATACATATATAATTATTGAATGATAAGTGGTATGCATTGATAGTAAACTAGTGTGATTCAAAGCAATTTATGAGTTGCCCACAACATGTTCGATAAATTGTCTAACCCAATGTTCACACACATAACCATAGACACACAATGACTTCACTTAGCATTTTGCCACCCCAACACCAGAGTTCTACTGTCAAACATATATGTCTTGATTGTGGGTGGCCAACCGGTATTGATTCATGGGTGAAATCATATTGTGTACATGACATATCTTTTGAGGGGATCTTGGGTTAAATTTGCCACTTATACGAATGTGTTTCTTGCCTCTTGCTAGTATCATGCTATTATAAGCTGGGCCACACACCCAACCATGTATTTACATGCATGTATTTTCAAGTTTGGGGGTGGTGATGTAGGTAAGCATATACATATTCAATTTCTGTCCAATTCTAATACAGTGAATGCAAATTTTTGCAGGAGTGCTAATGGCTTCGAAGCGTCAACGTGGTGAGGGTTCAGGTTCCACCCCAGCTCCGCCCAAATTTGATAATCGACGATTTGTCTCCGCTGAAGCACAGGAACGCTACAACAAGATTGCTACCCGATCTCTCATCCCCGAACGAGGTTTAAGGCCCGACCATTCCAAAGACGGGGACATAGCGGTCATGATAGCTGAAAGAAATTGGTTCATACTTACCGAGCAGCCCGATCCAGCGATGATTGCAGTTGCAAAAGAGTTCTACGCCAACGTGCCCGAGCACTACCATTATGGGGTGTTTATGAGGGGAAAACAGTTGAAATTGGAGAAGAGGACATAAACGGGTGTTATCAACTGCCATTAGAGGGCCTGAATGATGAGTATGCTAGACTCGTGAGTGATGGGCCAAACTATGAAAAGATAATTAAGTGAGTCAGTCAACAGGCACCACATGGATCGTCGTATGAGCGAGACAAAGATGACTTTTCCGCTGTCTCACCTCAGTCTATATGGAAAGGCATGGTATGCCTTTGTTTGTGCCAAACTAATGTCGTGCACGCATGTTAGCCACGTCACCAGAGAAAGGGCTGTGGTACTATATTCAATTATACAAGGCCTAAAGATTGATGTTGGCCACCTTATTCAGCAGTCCATTCTCCGAGCATCACGACAAGGGACCACAGGAGGGTTACCACATCCGTCTCTCATCTGCGTTTTGTGTGCTAAGTTTGGAGTAAAATGGAAATATGATGAGATGATTCAAACGCCTATGCTCATGTTGGACCACAAGTTAATCAGCAGGTATAAAGTATGGACGGGTGGGGAGAACCACCCTAGGGGATTGGGTTTCATAATTCCCCAAGTTGAAGATACACAAGCTCCACCACCTCAAGCTCCACCTACTTATGGTCCTTCGTTAGCAGCTCATCGTGGTGTGGTTTCGGAAGAGGTCCAGCATGAGATAGACGGATGGTTCTACAATCTCGAAGCCCAAAATGTCCGCCTGTTTGAACGCCAAGATGTGATCTATAAATATTTGGTCGACTTAACTGCATTTTCGTAATTACATGAACGCCCGCTATTTTCGGTGTTAATCTCGATCGATTCCCTCCCTTGATCCTACCAAATCTTTCCCCTTCAGATCTAGAGATGAGCGAGGATGATAATGCTCCACCCGAGGCATAATCTCGTTAGGGAAGTCCTCTGTTTTATGTTGATTTATTTTTCGCATGAGGACATTGCTCTAGATAAGTTTGGGGGTAGTTTATTTTTATTTGCATTAGTAGATTGTGATTGTTAGTAGTTTGTGTGACGCCCCCAAATCCAGGTTCTCTAACCTCAGATTCAGTGCTCACGATCCTATCATCATCATAAGCATTCTATAACTATTTTGAAATAATAAACATACATTGTTCATTATACAAAAGTCTCAAAACATGGTCCCAAGGTCTCTAACCTTAACTTTAAATACACCATTTATAATACAAACAGTTTTTACTCAAGAAATTCCATTAGATAATAACTAATTTAACATTCATTCTAGAATTACTCCTCGGATCTTGCCCTTGCCCTTGTCCTTCGCATTAGATCCTTCTAGCTTAATCGAAAATAGAGGTCATGATATAGCAAGAGTAAGCAACTAATTTGCTTCACAAGTTTATAAAGACAAAGGAGATATATCATGACGTAGAAAGAAATATTGCCTTCAATGTTCAACAATAATATAAGATTGTGAAGGAACATGAATTAATAATCAACAATTGAATATTCGATAGTTGAATAACATGAACCGAGTGGTTTTGAATAACCATGAACATTTGCCAAGGTGCTCGATGATTTAAACTGGACCTTTAATAAGTTTTGGTATTCACGGGATCGACCTTTTCATACCCCGTGATTTATGCATAAACACTTAATAATCCGACATTGATATCATGCCTTAATCAAATTTGTCCATTTCTCGACCAAGAGTTCTTACCATATCAATTAATAAGAACAGCTTATTTAAAATCCATTTGATTTAACAAATTTAGACATGCTTGATCTAGTCGATACAATTAGCATAGATCTATCATAAATGCTTCATAAATGAAGAACTTTAATTTAATTCACGCTTCAATAACAAGAGAACAGAATTCAATTGCACAAAGTGCTAATTTCAATAATCAATAAAGACGTGAATAATCATCAATAATTATTCACTATTATGCTTTTGAAAATAATAACTCAAGTTGAGTTAGGAAACTTGCCTCGATCGTAGAGTTACAAATTCTGAAATAAATTTTATCCACTATGTAGTTAAAATATCTTCCTTTGAGAGACCTATAATTAGTCTTTCAATTAGTCATTGCATAACATCGATTATGTAATCACATAGATATCATACATTACAATAAGTTCTTATAAACATTATCATGTCTAGATAGTGTTATTAACGACTACCTTTAATTCACATAATATTATTAACTTAGATAATATTAATTCACCTTCTAGTATTATTGGTTCACTAATAATACTTTAAATCATTTACTAACATTTTATTCACTTACTAATATTATTAATCATTTAATAATATTTTATCCCTTTACTAATATTATTAATCATTTAATAATATTTTATTCACTTACTAATATTATTAATCATTTAATAATATTTTATTTAATCTCGAATATTATTATTTAATAATAATACTCTAATCTAATATTTTTATTTACATAACAACATCATATTATAATATTATTAGTATTATAATAATATTTCAATGATTTATTAAATTAATAAACAATTTATTCTAATTGTTCATCCTTTAATAACCTCTTATTTAATATCCATAAAAGGTCATAAGTAATATTTATTATTATAAATTACCAAAATGCCCTAAGATAGTCATGATATAATATATTATGAGCATTCAAGCATAAAAATCATATTTTTCTCATTAAAGACATCATTTAACTATTTATTTCCTTTTATTTACAACCTAATCATTTTTAGGAAAAATAGCAAACTGATTCCAAAAATTCTCAGCTTCTGGATTTTAACAGAATATGAACCAACAATGATCCTCTAATTTTTCTAGAATTTTAGAAAATGATTTACTATTTTTAAAGTGCTCAAAACACTCAGATCTTGCTCTATTTTTAAAAAATTGAGTTTTGCTCAGAAAAATTTGAAATTTTCAGGGTATGCTTTCTTAACATATATGAAGCTACTGTAAACATTTTGGAATTTTCCAGTGTATACACAGTGATATATTCGTAGGATAATATTTATGGAGTCCTTTACGGAAATAGTCATTACGCACAATATATAACTCGAAACGTGTCCGTTCTTTTTCCTACGCGTAGATAACTTCATAAGGTACCTCTGTCATATTTTTCCAGATTTTTACAAGACAAGGAACTAGCCGAAACAGCCTCATGAAAAACAAGTCAGTAGCTGATTTTGGATTTCAAGGCTTTAGCATATAAAGTGGACTGTTTTTGTAAAAAAAATCTCAAAGGTTTCAAAACATGCTATATTTGTGATCTACCACTTGGGTTTACTAGATAACTCATGTATCTAGCACCCCCCTTCGACGGATCATAATTCCAAGTTGTAGAACTTGAGTTACACAAGATTTAGTGGAAGAAAAACAAGAGTTTTCACCCTTGGAGAACATATGCTCATTTTCTTCCTCTAAGTCTTTGATCTAACACTCAAGATACTTAGTTCCATGCATGATGGTATGTATAACTAGTGTATCTTGAGTAGTTGTACATAACCCCATCAAAACTCAAGCTATCAAAACAAGGTAAGAGAAGAAGATGAAGGTACATTATACCTTGACTTAGTGGCTACCTTCCTTGATTTTCCAAAGTAACTAATAAACTTAGGGGCATAAACCACTAGAACTCCTATAATTCTTCTTCCTATGGCTGAAATTCTCTCTTTCTTTTCTCTCTTTGAAGTTGGCTAGCTTGGGAACAAGAGGTAGAAGAAGAAGATGAAGAAGATGGAGAGAAAATGAAATGTTGTAAGAATGAGATGTTGGAAGAATGAATTGTGTTTACAAAATGAAATGGCCAATTCATTAATAATTCTCCCACAATTATTTTGTTGCCCATTAGGTAAAAACTTTGTATTATTACTTACCTTAGGTTAAACATGATTAAATGTGCATAATGGAGTGGCAACCAATGGGAGCCTTACAACATTGTCCTTATGTTTATTCATGTCTACTAATGGACAAGCTAGATTAATTAATCCACTTAGGATCCTCATAATATCCACCATTTAGCTTTTATTTTAAATGCCCAATTTTGATTAATCAAATGTCTAGAATACCCCCAATCAAGTGGGCTAAGTATTGGATTACAATTTATTTTCCTTGGGCTTTTCTTTTAATTGATTTGGGCTAGATAAAAACATAGTCCAACAATTTTAATAATGTTACCTAATTTGATAATTTAGGGCTTTCATCTCCAATCATATGAAGTTTAATTACTTATACATATGATTTTATCTCATAACCTAATTAGATTTACAAGAATTAGGTTTAAAATTATTAGTCACTTGAAATACTAAGTTTACCCACTTAAGTTAGTATACGTATAAAATACTAACTTTTTTCGTGTTACCATAACCCTTAGGTTATTTAATATCCTTACCTAATGTATAATTAGGTCACAAGGCTTTCATTTTTAATGAAATCCATAAATGTATGTATCCATATATAATACAAAGTTTAAAAAAATGTACATACATACATGGTGACTTAAGATTCACTTGTTATTACATCCTCCCCCTTATAAGAATTCCGTCCCCTAATTACATATAAGGTTACTCAAAAAGGTGTGGGTAATTTTCTCTTATCCTTTCTTCAAGTTCCCACGTAGCTTCTTCAAGATTGTGGTTCCTCCAAAGAACTTTTTACGTAATGTATAACCTTATTTCGCAATTTACATTCCTTTCTATCTAAAACTTCGATTGGAATTTCCTCGTCGATAAATCTTTTTCGACTGAATTGGCTCGTGACGATATCACATGCTTGTAATCGAGGCTTATATGGTCGTGATCGACCATGAAACACATTATGAATATGTTCCAGTCAGAGGTAGAGCTACCTCAGACGCCACTTCGCCTATCTTCTTCAAGATCTCAAAAGGTCCAATAAATATCGGACTCAACTTACCTTTCTTTCCAAACCTTATCTTTCCTTTCCAAGGAGATACTTTCAAAAATGCATGGCTTCCCACCTCAAAATCTTGCTTCCAGCGATGTAAGTCTCAGATACTTCTTCCGGCGATCTTGAGTGCTACTACCGGGCTCTAATCACCTTAATGGTCTCTACGATTCTGCATTGCACCAGCTTCTGGTCCCAACGATTGACGTTCACCCACTTCATCCCAAAGATACTGGCGTTCTACATTTCCTCCCATACGATTACTTCAGACGGCGGCATTCCGATCTTTGGCGTGGTAGCTATTGTTGTATCTGAACTCTACCAATGGAAGATGATCCTCCCAACTACCCTTGAAGTCCATCACACAAGCTCCGAGCATGTCTTCAAGTGTTTGAATCGTTTCTCTCACTTTGCCCATCGGTTCATGCGGATGATACGCGATGCTCATCCGTAGTCAAGCGTCCCCATTCTTTCTTGAAGACTCTTCCGAAGTTTGACGTGAAATGCGGATCCCTATCCGACACAATAGATACTTGGTACTCCATGTCTCGATATAATTTCTTTGATGTATAGTTTGGCTAGGTGGTCCGGACTATACCGATCTTGATCGGCAAAAAAGTGAGCCGATTTTAGTGAAGACGATCTCGATCACCCATATGGCATCGTGTCCCTTTTATGTTCTTGAAGTCCCACCACAAAATCCATCGTGATGTGCTCCCATTTCCACTCTGGAATCTCTAAAGGTCGAATAGTCCACTTTCGGTTACGTTGATGTTCGCCTTGACTCTCTGACAAGTTAGACATTTACTGACACATTCTGCAACATCTCTCTTCATGTTTGGCCACCAAAAGTGTTGACGTAAGTCTTGATACATTTTTGTGCTTCCTGGGTGTATCGAGTACCTCGTATTATGTGCTTCTTGCAGAATCTCTTCTCTTAGTTCTGGTATTAATGGTACCCAAATTCGTCCTTCAAATCTTAGCAGTCCGGTGCCATCAATCTTGTATTTCAATTCATCCCCTTCAGCTAACCGCTTCTTGATGATGTCGCAATCTTCGTCCTTCTCTTGAGCCTCTTTAACCTTATCTAATAAAGTAGGGCTCGCTGCCACAGTAAATAATTTCTCATTGACCTCCGTCGGGTACTTAACCTCTAAGTTAAGTCGTTCGAAATCCTTCACCAATTCCTCTTGAATGGTTAACTTCAATAACTTCTCTCTTGCCTTTTCTCGCTTTCAGGGCATCGACCACTACATTTGCTTTGTGGATGGTACGTAATCTCACAATCATAATCCTTGATCAATTCTAGCCATTACTGTATTTGCCTCATATTTAGCTCCTTCTGGGTGAAGATATACTTTAGACTCTTATGATCCGTATATATCTCACATTTCTCTCCATACAAATAGTGCCTCCAAATTTTCAAGGCAAAAACTACTGCTGCTAACTCCAGGTCATGAGTCGGATAACCCTTCTCATAGTCCTTTAGCTGACGTGAAGCGTACGCAATGACCTTGCCATGCTGCATCAGTACACAGCCAAGACCCTTGTGTGACGCATCACTATACACTACAAATCCTCCCGTGTTGTCCGGTAAAGCCAACACAGTGCTTGACTGAGCCTCTTCTTCAATTCCATGAAACTCTGTTCACATTTTTCCGTCCAAACGAACTTCACTGCCTTTCTAGTAAGGTTGGTCAATGGCGATGCTACCTTTGAAAAATCTTGGATGAATCTTCGATAGTATCCTGCTAATCCCAAGAAACTCCTAATTTCTGTCGGTGTCTTTGGTTGTTCCCAGTTGATAACCGCTTCTACTTTTGGCCGGATCTCCGAAACACCATCTTTGTCGATAACGTGACCCAAAAATTGCACCCTCCGCAACTAAAATTCACACTTGGAGAACTTTGCATACAACTTCTCCTCCTTAACGCCTCCAACACTTTCCTTAGATGTTCAAATGCGTGATCTTCCTGTCTCTCGGAATATACCAGAATGTCGTCGATGAACACGACAACAAACTTATCCAAATACTGCTTAAACACTCTGTTCATCAAATCCATGAATGTTGTTGGTGCATTAGTTAACCCAAAAGACATTACCAGAAACTCAAAGTGTCCATACCGAGTTCTGAATGCCGTCTTTGGAACATCCTCATGTCTCACCTTCAGTTGGTGATAACCACCTCAAGTCAATTTTTGAAAAGTATTTTGCCCCTTCAACCGATCAAACAAATCGTCGATCCCGGGCAATGGGTATTTGTTCTTAATGGTGACCTTGTTTAACTCTCGGTAGTCGATACAAAGTCTTAATGACCCATCCTTCTTCTTTACTTAATAAGACCGGTGCTCCCCATGGTGATACACTTGGTCGAATGTATCCCTTTATCTAACAACTCTTGTAGTTGAACCATCGGTTCCTTCATTTCTCACAGAGCCATACGATACGGCGCTTTGGATACCGGTGATGTCCACAGTGCCAAATCGATAACAAACTCTATCTCTCTCCTGTGGCAATCCTGAAATTTCATCCGGGAAAACGTCAACGAATTCCTTACAATAAGTATTTGACCCGGTTCACCCTCGATTCTCATGTATCCACAACGTGAGCCAAATAACCTATACAACCCTTCCTAAGCAACTTCCTTGCTTGCATCATCGCCGACAACAAGATTGTCTTGGCGATTTATTTACCATAAAATACCACCTTTGACTTATTCGGAGTCTTTAGGTGTACACACTTTTTCTTACAGTCAATGACCGCTCCATGACTTGATAACCAATCCATCCCAAGGATTACATCAAACTCTCCAAGACGAATCGGTATCAAATCCACGTTAAGCTTAAAACCTCTTACATTAGCACAACAGTTCATATAGATGTAGTCTACAGGGATAATTTCTTTGTTTGCTACTTCTACATTCATTGGGTGTTCTAATAGTTCATGAGGTAAACTTAATCTTTGAGCAAATTCATTAGATACAAAAGAACATGAAGCTCCTGAATCGAATAACACATAGGCATTTATATCATTGATCGAATTATACCGACACCACCTCCCGGATGCCGACATCTTGCCTTTGTCATATTGAATGTCCGTCTTTGTTGGCTTGTTTAGGTCATTTGGTCCTCCACCGGTTGTCTTTGTGTTATTGCCCTACCGCCATTTTCGCCATCCATGCTTTTCTTCTTCGGGCAATCCTTGATCCGATGTCCCACTTCACCACAATTAAAGCAACCTCCTTTCTTCACCTTAGTACAATTGGGTGAGGTATGCCCTTCTTGTCCACATGTATAACATATCATTTTTCCTTTCCAAAGACTCTCCCAGTGACCCTTTCCACAGCCTCCCACACACCGATTTCTTTTTTGTTGCACGCTTCCTTGCTGCATCTCCAGATTACTACCCCCACTGCTCCATTTCCGCTTCTTATTGTTGCTACCGCCACTGCTGACATTTTGATTCCCACCTTCTGATTTCTTCTTATTCTTCTCCCGATTGTATCTTGAGACCGCTTCGCTTCCTCCTTCCGCTATAAGAGCTTTTTCCAACAGAGTTGAGAATGATGGGATTTGTAAAACCGCTACCTTACTATAAATCCACGGCTTTAGTCCATTTTCAAACCTTCTCGCTTTCCTCACCTCTGTGTCCACCTGATGTGGAGCGAATCTGGCCAATTCATTAAATTTCGCAAACATACTACGATCATCGACATATTCTCCTGCTTTAGTTCCAAGAACTTGATCTCCATTCTTGCTTGAACGCTCTCGGAAGTAGTTCTCGAAGAACAACTTCTTGAATGCTTCCCAAGTCACGCTTCCAGCTTGGTTTTGTTCGGTTGGCATCCCACCAATAGCTAGCCTCCCCCTTCATTAAGTAGGTAGCAAAAATTGTCTTCTGTTCTTCTGCTACTCTAGCAATAACGAAGGCCTTCTCAATCTCCTTTACCCACATTTGGGCTTCTATCGGTCTGTTGTTCCTCCTAACTCTCAAGGCGGTCTTCTTGCCTTGAAGTCCTTAAAGTTTACTATTTGGGTGCTCACGATTTCCTGCAGTTGAGCTTGATTCCTCATGGCTTCAACCATCATGTTAATAAAATCTTGCATTGGGTTTTGTTGAGATCCCGCCGCATTATTAATCGACTCTTCAATATCTTGGTTCCTCGAGTCCGCGTCATACGCCCATTATCTAGTGAAACAAAAAAATTCTAACACGTTACTCGGATTTATTATCATATGATTACTTAGTATGTAATACGCTATTTATTTAAACAATCGGATGATCATTATGTGAGAGTTTTAAGTTACTGAGAGATTTGGAAGTCTTTCTCCCTCGCTTAGTGGGTTAAGTTTGTTTTAAAGAACATTTTCCAAATCACTCTTTGGATTCACATAACATTAAATAGAAAATTTACTATTTAAAATTTTCTAACACATATCATAATAATACTGCGTTTATATTCATACACCAATCTTCAGTGACTTACATGATTAATACAGGAACACAAAAGATGGGATTAACTCATAATGATACCTCCCTACAAACACAATTAGGGAAAGTACATAACCATTTACTACCTCACACCTGCTGAGGTTTACATCAACATAAAACCTTATTACACAACAAGAAAAGTACTAATGCATCTATCTACAACTGGGCCATCACATCATCACCACTGGTGGCCTCCGCCAGTCACTCACACGACAGCTCTAGTGAAGCAACTCTCGCAGATTCTCACGTCGAATCGGATCGACTAGACTCTCCTATCTCGAGTGGACCCTCCTAGCCCTCTCTGCTACCGGGCCCTCATCTGTTGCATCAAGGGCCACCCTAAAGTTTCTACTCGACCTTTACTACTGCTGCAGCTCGATCTTTAATTGGCCCACCAACTCATCCGACTCATGGAGTGCCTCTTCCACCAAGATCTTATCGGCAATTTCTCGTCAAACTCAAACCTCAAGCATCTCCAGGATGCTTCATGCTCACATTTCTCCAAACTTTGCCTTTTCATTCTCTAGCTGTACCATCAAGATCCCAACTTGCAACCGGGACTCATCAAATTTTTCCTTCTGCTCAACTTTCTCCATCTCGGGCTTGATGAGCCTCATCCTTGTATTGTTCTTCATGGAAATTGGAGGTGTGGTTTTCTATTTCTAATTCTTCCACTCGCCTTCTAATTGGTGATTCTCCTCAACAAGTCCCCTCTTACGAGGACCATGAGGGACATCTTGGGTGGCCTCATGCTCAATGGGTTCCTCGCTTTCACCGAAGTAACTACCTTGGCGCCGTCGAGGACATCCTACAAACACCATAAAGTCAACGTCAATTACCATAATAAAATATATTCATTGATGAAATGAAATAATATTTTATTAAGTACAACACAAACTTGATGAATTTCCATAATCCATCTCCTAACATACTCCATAAGAGTTTTCTACTAAGGTTATAACCTAGGTTTCGCATTCCTAATGTTTATAACCTCATGACTTTCATACCAACAACCTGTGACGCCCCCAAATCCAGGTTCTCTAACCTCAGATTCAGTGCTCACGATCCTATCATCATCATAAGCATTCTATAACTATTTTGAAATAATAAACATACATTGTTCATTATACAAAAGTCTCAAAACATGGTCCCAAGGTCTCTAACCTTAACTTTAAATACACCATTTATAATACAAATAGTTTACTCAAGAAATTCCATTAGATAATAACTAATTTAACATTCATTCTAGAATTACTCCTGGATCTTGCCCTTGCCCTTGTCCTTCGCATTTAGATCCTTCTTGCTTAACTCGAAAATAGAGGTCATGATATAGCAAGAGTAAGCAACTAATTTGCTTCACAAGTTTATAAAGACAAAGGAGATATATCATGACGTAGAAAGAAATATTGCCTTCAATGTTCAACAATAATATAAGATTGTGAAGGAACATGAATTAATAATCAACAATTGAATATTCGATAGTTGAATAACATGAACGAAAGTGGTTTTGAATAACCATGAACATTTGCCAAGGTGCTCAATGATTTAAATCGGACCTTTTAATAAGTTTTGGTATTCACGGGATCACCTTTCATACCCCGTGATTTATGCATAAACACTTAATAATCCGACATTGATATCATGCCTTAATCAAATTTGTCCATTTCTCGATCAAGAGTTCTTACCATATCAATTAATAAGAACGCTTATTTAAAATCCATTTGATTTAACAAATTTAGACATGCTTGATCTAGCTGATACAATTAGCATAGATCTATCATAAACAGTTCATAAATGAAGAACTTTAATTTAATTCACAGTTCAATAACAGTAGAACAGGAATTCAATTGCACAAAGTGCGAATTTCAATAATCAATAAAGACGTGAATAATCATCAATAATTATTCACTATTATGCTTTGAAAATAATAACTCAAGTTGAGTTAGGAAACTTGCCTCGATCGTAGGTTACAGCTACGAAATAAATTTTTATCCACTATGTAGTTAAAATATCTTCCTTTGAGAGACCTATAATTAGTCTTTCAATTAGTCATTGCATAACATCAGATTATGTAATCACATAGATATCATACATTACAATAAGTTCTTATAAACATTATCATGTCTAGATAGTGTTATTAACGACTACCTTTAATTCACATAATATTATTAACTTAGATAATATTAATTCACCTTCTAGTATTATTGGTTCACTAATAATACTTTAAATCATTTACTAACATTTTATTCACTTACTAATATTATTAATCATTTAATAATATTTTATCCCTTTACTAATATTATTAATCATTTAATAATATTTTATTCACTTACTAATATTATTAATCATTTAATAATATTTTATTTAATCTCGAATATTATTATTTAATAATAATACTCTAATCTAATATTTTTATTTACATAACAACATCATATTATAATATTATTAGTATTATAATAATATTTCAATGATTTATTAAATTAATAAACAATTTATTCTAATTGTTCATCCTTTAATAACCTCTTATTTAATATCCATAAAAGGTCATAAGTAATATTTATTATTATAAATTACCAAAATGCCCTAAGATAGTCATGATATAATATATTATGAGCATTCAAGCATAAAATCATATTTTTCTCATTAAAGACATCATTTAACTATTTATTTCCTTTTATTTACAACCTAATCATTTTTAGGAAAAATAGCAAACTGATTCCAAAAATTCTCAGCTTCTGGATTTTAACAGAATATGAACCAACAATGATCCTCTAATTTTTCTAGAATTTTAGAAAATGATTTACTATTTTTAAAGTGCTCAAAACACTCAGATCTTGCTCTATTTTTAAAAATTGAGTTTTGCTCAGAAAAATTTGAAATTTTCAGGGTATGCTTTCTTAACATATATGAAGCTACTGTAAACATTTTGGAATTTTCCAGTGTATACACAGTGATATATTCGTAGGATAATATTTATGGAGTCCTTTACTAAATAGTCATTACGCACAATATATAACTCAAACGTGTCCGTTCTTTTTCCTACGCTGTAGATAACTTCATAAGGTACCTCTGTCATATTTTTTCCAGATTTTTACAAGACAAGGAACTAGCCGAAACAGCCTCATGAAAAACAAGTCAGTAGCTGATTTTGGATTTCAAGGCTTTAGCATATAAAGTGGACTGTTTTTGTAAAAAAAAAATCTCAAAGGTTTCAAAACATGCTATATTTGTGATCTACCACTTGGGTTTACTAGATAACTCATGTATCTAGCACCCCTTCGACGGATCATAATTCCAAGTTGTAGAACTTGAGTTACACAAGATTTAGTGGAAGAAAAACAAGAGTTTTCACCCTTGGAGAACATATGCTCATTTTCTTCCTCTAAGTCTTTGATCTAACACTCAAGATACTTAGTTCCATGCATGATGGTATGTATAACTAGTGTATCTTGAGTAGTTGTACATAACCCCATCAAAACTCAAGCTATCAAAACAAGGTAAGAGAAGAAGATGAAGGTACATTATACCTTGACTTAGTGGCTACCTTCCTTGATTTTCCAAAGTAACTAATAAACTTAGGGGCATAAACCACTAGAACTCCTATAATTCTTCTTCCTATGGCTGAAATTCTCTCTTTCTTTTCTCTCTTTGAAGTTGGCTAGCTTGGGAACAAGAGGTAGAAGAAGAAGATGAAGAAGATGGAGAGAAAATGAAATGTTGTAAGAATGAGATGTTGGAAGAATGAATTGTGTTTACAAAATGAAATGGCCAATTCATTAATAATTCTCCCACAATTATTTTGTTGCCCATTAGGTAAAAACTTTGTATTATTACTTACCTTAGGTTAAACATGATTAAATGTGCATAATGGAGTGGCAACCAATGGGAGCCTTACAACATTGTCCTTATGTTTATTCATGTCTACTAATGGACAAGCTAGATTAATTAATCCACTTAGGATCCTCATAATATCCACCATTTAGCTTTTATTTTAAATGCCCAATTTTGATTAATCAAATGTCTAGAATACCCCCAATCAAGTGGGCTAAGTATTGGATTACAATTTATTTTCCTTGGGCTTTTCTTTTAATTGATTTGGGCTAGATAAAACATAGTCCAACAATTTTAATAATGTTACCCAATTTGATAATTTAGGGCTTTTCATCTCCAATCATATGAAGTTTAATTACTTATACATATGATTTTATCTCATAACCTAATTAGATTTACAAGAATTAGGTTTAAAATTATTAGTCACTTGAAATACTAAGTTTACCCACTTAAGTTACTATACGTATAAAATACTAACTTTTTCGTGTTACCATAACCCTTAGGTTATTTAACATCCTTACCTAATGTATAATTAGGTCACAAGGCTTTCATTTTTAATGAAATCCATAAATGTATGTATCCATATATAATACAAAGTTTAAAAAAAAATGTACATACATACATGGTGACTTAAGATTCACGGTTATTACAGTTTGTGGATGCTGTGATTGTTATTAATGTTGCATTTAGAATTGCATTTTAATTCCAGCCTTTGATAGTACGTATATTTGGGGCCAATGATGAAATTAAAATTGCAAGAACAAGTCTAGTAAGGATTGTTAGGCTAGTGATATGATTGTCTTGACATGATTTAAATCTTTATCTGTTTGACACTGATATTATAAGGATAGCACATTTTGAAAAATGACCATGTTGGCTGTGATAGTTTAAATGGATAGATAATAGAGTTCTAAAGGATGAATGCTAGTGAAATGAAGGAACAAGTTAAATAGCTATTGAAGGCTGAATTTAGATATGAACTCAAGTTTGGGGGAAAAATATTTGGAGTATATAAGTTTTGAAAAAAAAAAAAACACCGTGGCATGCTTGTCTAGTTTTGTGGCATTTGTTACTTGAGTAAGTAAGCCCGAGGGGATTGTCTCTACACCTAGCGCCCTAAGGTCTTAATGACTTGGGAGTCGTTGGTCGAAAGCTCGTTAAGGTAACACTAAAAAGCCTAAAGGAATAAGACAATGTTTAGTCATGAAAAAAAAAAGAAAAAAAAAAGAAAAAATTAAAAAATATATATATATAATAAAGCGGGAAAAGTGCAAAAGCTCCCGTTATAAAAAAAAAGCATAAGTATTCCATTTTGACCCCTGGACTTTTGGTGATTGTTTAATTTCAGTTGAATCAAGTTTATTTGATGAGTTCTCG
This sequence comes from Panax ginseng, assembly GCA_020205605.1. Taxonomy (NCBI): domain Eukaryota; kingdom Viridiplantae; phylum Streptophyta; class Magnoliopsida; order Apiales; family Araliaceae; genus Panax; species Panax ginseng. Next base: position 54,228,596 of record CM035139.1, read on the forward strand.
AGTTGAAACTGTGTGATGCCTATTAAGAACTTTATTATCTTTCACATTTTGCTTTTCATTGGTTAGCATGGTTGTTGAACAAACACTCACAATATCAGTAATAACGGATTTAGATTCATTGATTGTTGAGATATTATTGAACTGCTGTAACATGATGTATTTGTGATTTTTCTGAGGCTTATAAATATATGTGTGTTATTGGATTGCTAAAATTAAGAACATATAGATTGTTTGCATTTGCATGATGTTTAGTTTTTCGTGTTGTTTGTATTTTGTTGCTTGAGGACACGCAACGATTTAAGTTTGGGGGTATTTGATGATTGGGTAATATACCCATGAATCAGATATACTTGGGCTTAGATTTGTGTATTCTCGAGTTTTTTTAGTAGCATTTTTACTTTGTTTATGTTTTGATTTACAGGTTTGGGAACTGTGAGAACACTTGGGAGAATTTGAGCTAAAACAGGGCATGATTGGCACTTTCTGCCTCACAGTCACGGGCGCTTCTATTCAAATCTGAAATCCTGTATTGGGCGCTGGTATTCCGTAATGTCGATGGTTGACTAGGACGCGCGTTGACTTTTCGTTTGACTGCTCAATTGGTGGTTGTTTGAAGCCTAATTGAATTTGGACTGCTATAGTTGGATAAGTGAAGTATATAAGGAATATTTCTATTGGAGGAGGAGACTATTCTACACAATTTAAAGATTGATCAAGGAGCAAGAGGAGATTTTGAAGATTTTGGCTTGGAGTTCTTTTTCTTCTTTATTCTTTTAATTTGTGTAATTCATTAAGGATGATTTTTTCAATTATTGTTGATTCAAATTTCCATTATGAACTAATTTCTTTAATTAAGATTCCAATTGAACCTTTTATGATTATGAATTAATTATTTGATTTATTCCAATTATTTATGTTGAAGTGAATTGTTCATCTTGCTTTGTGCTGAATGATTAATTATCTGGCCAATAATTACCTTGTTACTTTAGAAGGAATTGACAAAGGAATTCTAGGTTAGAACTGGGTATGGTGACATGTGACTTAGTTATTTACACAGTGAATAATTAGGTTTGTGAATAGAATGGAAATATCTGTTTGTCGCATGTAACACATAAGGAATTGGGATTGTAACGAGTTTAATTCAATTGTTTTGCATAGGAATATAGCAAAACTAATCTGGATTAAATAGAAGGCAATTAATCACTTAAAAAAGGACTTTTGACACTTGTGAATTCTTGTTAACAATTCAGTAGACATAATAATTGGGATAATTGGATAATTGATTTATAGTTCATAATTGGGAATATTGGAGTCTTAATCTTTATTTATCTGAATTCAATTAAATCTTAGTTTTGTTTATTTGCTTTATTTTAGAATAATCTCTTTTAATTATTGTAATTTATTTTTCTTAAGTTGAAAAATCACATTTTATGGTTGTTTAAATAAAATTGGATTGATATAGTGCTAGTAGTTGGGATTTATTAATTAGAATTCTCTATGGGATCGACACTCTATCTTATCACTTTATTAATTATTGACCGTGTATACTTGCACATTTGCTTTGATTGTGAAATCAACCAACAGCAGTATCCATAGTGCAAGGGATTGATTCTGATGATGGGGAGCCTGTGGAGGAGACTTATATTCCCATTGAGGAGGATTTAACTACTGGGTTGTCATCAGTTGTGATGGATTCTCCCAGTATGAGTTCTACTGTGATTCAACATTCAGCACAGTATTTAGAGCGGAGACTTCATCTGATGACCTTTGAGAGAGATCAGGCTAGGACCTTGATGTTGACAGCTCTTGATGGGAGAGACAACGCTTTATTGGAGAAATGAGGCCAGATCAGCCAGAGATGCATTGATTGTAGAGCGGGATGCTGCTTTATCTGCCCGAGATGTGGTCGTCATAGATAGTACTTCAGTGAGATCCCTTACGACTGGCATCCTTGCCAATATGAGTGCATACATTGATGATCATCATGCCACCTTGCAGTTAGCATCGGATCTACTAGCTCGTATAAATACCATTGGGCAGGAGCTTGCAGCGTTACCTCCTTCTTCAGAAAGGGATGCTATGTTAGATCTGATCGTCCGCATACATACAGATCCGTATATAGACTTGTATTTTCCTGCACAGACTAGCTTAGCTATTTCGTCATGTACAACACATATTGTATATATCAAATTACATTATATATGGCAAGAAAATATATTTTGATTCACTTCCCTTTTAGTTGTGCCTTGATACTTGCTTAATATTTGCCTGTTTCCTCAGGGCTTCAGATCTTGATGTATTCTGAACTCATCCTCACTACAAGAAAATGGGACTTCGGCAACAACCAATTTTTGTTGCTAAAGGTGCCAAATTTCGTTGCAAAAGGGTTTTAGCAACGATTTTCCTATCGTTTTGTCTTTCATTGCGCAATGAGCGTTGCTAATTGTTCCGCAACAAAATTTGGCTTTCGTTCAGAGACATCGATCCTTTATCAACAAAATGTATTGTTGCAGAATAATTAAAATTTTGTTGCTAAAAAGCACATTTCGTTACAAAAGCCTGCTAATTGGCAACGAAATGAACTCTTTTTTTTTGCAATGACCATGCATTTTTGTTACAATTGACACCATTTTGCAACGACATTTTTTGTTGCAGTAAATTATGAAAATTATTTCCTAAGCTTGCTTTCGTTGCGGAATGTAAACCTTTTAGCAACGATTTTCGTTGCTAATTATATTATTTGGCAATGACATTATTCTGAATCAGCAACAAAAATGTTTGTTGCTGGTTATTTTTCAATAGCAACGAAAGTCGTCGATTAGCAATGACATTATATGTTGTCGTTTCTTTATTTGCAACGAAAGTTGATATGATTTGTAACGATAAAAAATGTTGCCTTTTATTTTAGTATTAGCAACAATATTCTTTCTGTTGTTATTGTAACGCCCCCAAATTCAGGTACTTGAAACCCGAACTCGGTGCTTTACGATACCATTTCTATGAGCGGAAATAATACTAATAATAATAACAATAATATAAAAATCAAACTTAACTTACATTTATCAGAGTCTAATCCCAAGTACGCAACCTTTACTACATTCTTTATATGATATATAATGCATATCATTATCTTAATACAGTCTAACTATTACAAAAGATACCATAAAACATATTATGTTTGTTTTCCTTTTCACTTGTTCTTGTTTGAACCTTCAGGTTGATCACGCTTAGATGAAAATATTTAAATTTAAAGCAAGAATGAGCATTTGGGTGCCCAACAAGTAATAACAATTATAAATATAATTAGCTGAAAGAATTAAATGTTTTCTTTGTACATCACTTCTACAATAAATCAATAGTTGTGAAGTAAACTGACCCGATAATAATAACATAACAATTCTATCTCAAATTTTTGAAACTACGTATTGACTATAAATGGGGTTTAGTTGACATACTATGAACATTGTTTTCAATTTTCGAATAGGTTTAGCAGAACTTCATCCGCAAATCGTCATAACTTACGGGTGCGAGGGTGTACATCCCATAGGCCCTGTATTGATCAATACTACATGAAAGAACGATATTATCGTTCACTCTGTCCGCCTTGGGAGCATAAAGTTTTCTCATGTTCGGGATGTTCATGCATAGCTAGGAATCCGAACCAAAACAATTTGATTGGATACAAAAAGGTTTTATTATATTCAACGATATTTCTAAATCTGTGTCTAGTTGATCAAATAGCTTAAATGGCTTTTACTTAATGTATACATACTGGGAATCAATATATATATATATATATATATATATATATATATATATATATATATATATATATATCAACATGTAATTAAATATAATAATTATCCAAGTGAGGACACTTGTATAATCATATATAGAAATTAACGAACATAATATATATATATATATGAATTATATAATATAATATCATGTTGATAAACAATGATCGGATATAATATATATAATAATAGGGTTAATAATCTGGTACAATAATAATATAAATATGAAACTTTCTTACTCATGTCCATTGCATAAAGAAAATGCAAAGGTAGGATACTTGTCTGGTCTACTGATTACAATACGCAACTTAGTTTTATCTTTTATACCGAAACCTATCATTAATAAGATCATTTGATCGATTAGAATAACATACTATAACACATAAGCATCGCTATTTGCAACAATGACATATAACCTAATCACCTTGTCACACATATTCAACAGTCATTGAATCACAAACAAACATTAATACATTCAAAATATCTAAGTCTAGATCAATTTCTGAAACATATTGGCGTACCGACGCCTTTATTAGGTAATTATCGAGTCTAAGACTCAATCTTGTAGTTGAATATCCATTTAAATAATTTAAATATAAGTCATATTATTTTTCATAACCTTATAATAACTTTTAAACATTTATTATAATTTATCATAAATTTTCAAAAACTGAAATTATTATTAAATGATTTAAATATCAAATAATTCTATTATCATTAATATTTAATTAATATTAAACTATTAATGAAACCATTTCCAAAATCTTAAAGTTATTTATAATAACTTAAAATACTTTTAAAACATTAATATTATCCTTAAATGATTTTTAAAACATTTAAAATTATTTTTAAATAATTACCATTAATATTTACATATTAATGTACTATTCACTAAAATATAAAAAGTCATTTAGTATAATTTAAAATATTTTTAATTCATTTATATCCTTTTTAAATAATTTTTAAATTAATAAAACCATTTTTAAATTATTTGTTTAATATAATTATTAAATAAATTTAATATCATTAATATTAAATTATAAATGAAATTATCCTTTAAATATTAAAAGTTATACTTTATAACTTCAAATATTTTTAAACACCTTAATTTCATTTAAAATAATTTTTATAATATTAAAATCATTTTTAAACTCATTTATTTAATATAATTATTAAATAACTTTAATATCATTAATATTAAAATATTAATATTTTTCATGACAAAATATCAAAAGTTATATTTTATAACTTAAAATATTTTATAACCTTTAAATCATTTTTATATGATTTTAAAATTATTAATTCTATTTTTTATAATTTATTTAATACATTTATTAAATAACTTAATTATCATTAATATTAATTTATTAAAGAAATTTATCACAAAATATTAAAAGTCATTAAAAATAACTTAAAATATTTTCTTATACCATAATAAAATTTTAAATGATTTTTAAGTATTAAAATCATTTTTAACTAATTTATTTAATATTATAATAAAATAAATTAAATACCTTTAATGTTTCAAAAATATTAAATATCTATGAAATATATTAAAAATTATTAAAAACTAATTTTCAGACTTTAAAATAATTTTTAATAATTTATTTTATATTTTTAATAATTTAAAACTAATTTTTTTATTTATTTAATAAAAATAATTAATTTTAGAAATAAACTGTCGCTAAAGACTGCCTATAGCGACAGAGCCGTCGCTATAGGTGTTCTTGAGCGTTCATGATGAAACCTAGTAAAACATGTCAGTGAACGAATGAGCATGTTTGACCAGACATTAAACATTGATTCAGTGTGTTTCTGGGCAAGCTAATACCTTGATCTTGTAGTACTAGTGTAATACTACAAGATCCAACAACAAACATGAACAAACAACATATAACAAAAGAGATCTGAGCATCCAAAATGGCTGTCAGAGATGTTCTTCATTTTTGGGTTTGCCCAGAAATGAAGAACAATTCGAGTGACCACTTTTGGGCTTCCACAACTTGCAATCCTGGTAATGTTTTGGTGTTCTTATGGTTCCATTTTGTAGATAACATGCAAGACTACACATCTAATACATAATATCGATCTAACAACTTTACAATATCAAGATCCATGCCGGTCAAAATCTGTCAGAGAAATTGCTCAAACGTTTCTGGGTTACCCATAAAACGAATTTCATGCTCCAGATAACTACTTTGACCGGCCACTAAATCCTCCCAGATTGATGTTTAGGAGATTTTAAGGAATAAACGAGTAGTCTATATAACATATTACAGATTAGATACAACAACCATAATATAGCAACAATATCTTGCAAGATCCGAGGCGACAAAGGTCTTGTCAGACCATTCTAGGCAAGATCTGGGTTACCCAGATTTTGTCCAGTCATGGTCGGTCAATGACCTTTGACCAACAATATCTATCAATCTACAACAGATCTGAATCTGAATCAAGTTCTATATCAAAGCTCTCATAACATACTACAAGATCAAACACTTAAACAACAAAAACACATAACATATAAAGATCTATGAGGACTGACATTAGATTGTCAGACACAAAAACAAAAATTTCCAGATTTGCAAAAACACTAGATCTGAGCTTATAGATGTTATAGATCCAACATCTATCAACCCAGATCACTTAATAACACTATAAACAACACATTTTACACACAAAAACTAACATCTAACATGGAATCAAAGATCAAATTTTAGGCCTAGGGTTTTATCAGGTTATAATGAAACTGCTCTCCAGATTAACCTTACACACATAACATACATATTTATAGCACTGAAAAATTAAAATAAAATTAATATTATATTATCATTCTAAATTCCTTGATCAAAACCCAGAATTAGGATTTGGATTCCATATCTGATTAATCTGTCATATATAACATTATTAATTAAGTTAAATAATTAGCTTAATTAATCTGAAATAAATTCATATAATAAAATAGAATAATTATTATAATAATTCTAATAACCATTTCATATATTATTTAAGTAATATAAAATCATATTTTCATGGAAAATAATTAATAAAAATATTTTTATTGTAAAATTAATTATTATAAGAATATAATTTATAACAATCAATAATTCTAAAATAAAATTATTTAAAATTATTCATGTAATAAATAAATTTTTATTTATCACAAATATACATACACATTACCTAGCACGCATTCTCACCTTAAAAAAAAATTATACGCAAAATTTCTGATTTAATTATATAGAAAATATCGGGTTATTACATTCACCCTCCCTTATAAAGATTCCGTCCCCGGAATCACCGCTTTAAAACCTACACATACAAGGGTACATAGCATACACAATCATTGAAAGTAGATCTCGATCATAATTGATCGAACCGATCTTTAACTATTCAGCATAAAGCTTATCTATCTGATTAAACGGAAAATTAATTTCTAATAGAACTCAATTTCCTCCTTCAAAATATCTCTATAGAATAATTTACTATATATATATATAAGAAAATAAAATTTGTTTGAATAATACCTGGAGTTGCATCCCCGGCTGCTACCGAATCCTGAACAATCATGTTGAAGACTCCTCCGATTGGTTCTGTTGGTTTGTTTGTTGAAGTTGGTCCCGTTGTTGCCAATGTCCTGCTGCCTTTTTCCGTATTCACATTTTCTGCCTCCCTTCTCCTTCTTGGACAGTCTTTTATCTTATGCTCCATTGATTCACAAATAAAACACCCACTATACATTCTTGGATTGGGGCAGTTGGGAGAGATATGTCCCTCCTGCCCGCACTTGTAACACACAAACTTACCCTTTAAAAATTCACCGGAATGATTCTTTCCATAATTCTTATACTGCACAACCTGTTTCTTTCCACCTCCTGGCCTAATTTTGGTATTCCCAAAATTATCTCCTTTCCTTTTTCCAGTCCTACTACCACTACTCCCTTCTCCGATTCTAGCTTGATTTGTCTTCCACCAAAAATTTGTCTTCCTTTTCATCGTATAGGTGGCAAAAGCTGTCTTTTGCCCCTTTGTTACCCTAGCTATCACAAATGCGTCAACAGGGTCAGTTGATCTTCTAAATCCTGACAGTATGATTTCTTTGAAGTCTTTGAAGTTTGCTAATCAATTATCTGGCTGATTTCCCGCGGCTGGTATTCCATTCTGCATATCTTGAGCGACCATAATAGTAAAATTCTTTATCGGGTCTGGTTGTCCTCCAGTTTTGTTGACAGGTTCTTCTACCCTTTTGTTTCGTTTTCGTCTTGGTGGCATTATCATAAATTATTCTTATTAACTTACATTCTAAGCCTTATCGTATACGCTTAACATATAACATGAAATTTTCTACTCAAATAATCATTTATTCGAAAACTCGGTTTACTGTATTAACCAGTGTTCAGATAAATAATTACTATTTTTATACCAACTTATTTCATTAATCCAACAAAAATTCATATTCATAACACTTGACATACCATAGCACATACTGCTTTAATCATCTGCTATCCCTTTTGTGACTCAAAAGTCGGGAATCGCTGCCACAACTTATAGAAAATATTACATTACTCAGACATACTTATCGTATACGCATCATAGAATCATACATTTTCAAGTAATACTAATACTACTTATTTCTTACGCCTTCACTAAGGATTAATAGCTTCGTATTCTATATATTCCCATTATCCTCAATAATCCATTAACACATAACTATACCAAGTTCGTCAAACCTACCACATATCATGAGTTTAAGAACTCTAGCTCGACCATATACTTTCTAACAATACTCTATCTATCAGTTATACTATCATTTCTGGGTCCGATACTACACTTTCCAAAATAACCACCTCATTGAGGTAGCTTTCAATGTGAGCCTCTATTTCAGCTATTGGCTTTGATATTGGCTCGGTTATGGAGGTTGGCTCCTTCTTTACGATTTGAGGGTATCTTAATCCTTTCTATCTGACATCTACACACATAGTTTATCTAGACTAGCATATAGTATATACACACAACAAATAATAGTTTTATATAAGTTATCTTTTATTTTGTTTGACGATGAATTTATCCAATTCATCTCATTTTAAACTCTATATGAGTTATTTGTATTTTCAATGTTTCCCTCTGTCCCAAGGTTATAGACTAAGGTCTATCCCACCTAAGGTTTCTAACCCTAAAGCTCTGATACCATAATGTAACGCCCCCAAATTCAGGTACTTAAACCCGAACTCGGTGCTTTACGATACCATTTCTATGAGTGGAAATAATACTAATAATAATAACAATAATATAAATATCAAACTTAACTTACATTTATCAGAGTCTAATCCCAAGTACGCAACCTTTACTACATTCTTTACATGATATATAATACATATCATTATCTTAATACAGTCTAACTATTACAAAAGATACCATAAAACATATTCTATTTGCCTTCCTTGTCACTTGTTCTTGTATGAACCTTCAGGTTGATCACGCTTAGCTGAAAATATTTAAATTTAAAGCAAGAATGAGCATTTGGGTGCCCAACAAGTAATAACTATTGGGTAAAATCTATGTACACACAACACGCAAGTATACGTGGTCAACAAGTAATAGAGTGATAAGTAGAGTATCGTTCCCATAGAGACTAACTAGCAAAAATCTTAACTTACAAGTACCAATTTCCTATTAATCCTAATTTTATTAAACTATTCAACTCAATAATTAAAATTAAAGACTCTAAATTAAAGAATAATTGAACTATCACAAAACAATCACAAATATCAAAATCTGGAATTTTAAACAATTAATGGAGAATTAGACTTGTGATTTCACCTTGAGCTTCACTCTGATTTTAACACCTTAATTCCAATTCAACGCACTATCCCAGTTTATTAATCAAGAACACGAACGTAGTATTAACCACCTCTCGATGCACTAATACCGTATTAACTTAAATCCACAACTAAGATAGAAACAAGTTAAAAACCTTAATCAACTAACTAACTATATCTCTATGTGAATTATAATTAAAGAAGGTTTAAGATTAAGTTCTCTATCCGATTACATGCGATGTCAAGCATATCTCTACCTTAATATTCATCCAGATTCTGATATTCACAAAATTCATGAACACATGTTATATTAATTAGGTCTATATTTGAATATCCTCTCTCAATTCCATACAAATCCACAAAGAATTGTTGATCAGACAACTCATAAGTTCAAGCTCAAATCAATATAGATAAACTGGAAATAGATTATTAAAATAAAAATCAAAGTTTACAAAATCATCATTTCCCTCAAGGATCCATCATAAGCCTAAAAAGTGAATTAGTTCATAATAAATGAAATAAACACTGAATAAATCATAAAATCATCCTGTTGATTACAAATAATAGCCTAAGATGAAGAATATTTAAAAACACCCTTCTCGTAGCCTAGAATAGCAATCATCTCGAAAATCTCCTCGAAATACTCCTCCACAGCTTGTTATGAAAAATAGAGCTCAATCTTCGTAATATACCTTGTTGTGTTGTTTAATTTGTTGTTAATTGAGTAGTAGATATCCAACACACCAGCTCCAGTCAAAATTCCATCTCTCTAGAGTTCCATTGCCATGCAATAAGCTAGAATCCATGCCCATAAAGAATTTCAATCACAGCAGGACACAGCCCAAATCGACACCCCCCGCTCTGGCGAGGGTTCATATTATATATACCACACGCCAACGGGCGTCCTTTCTGTCAATTGATATTGAAGACCCCCACCAAAAGAGTATATAATAAAATACGCCCACCCGTGCCGGCTACCTTTACTCGCTAATCGAGTTTAAGACCCCACCTTACGTGGCTACGGGGTAAATATATAACATTGCTCACAAGCAACCTCTATTTCAAATTTCTTCTTCTTTGTCCAAACTTAACTCCAAACGACTTCAAATCATCCTGAATAACTCCAAATACACGTTAAATGCCACAACAACCATCCTACACATGAAATAACATAAAACAAGTAAAAAGGAACATGATTACAAGAGTTAAGAAATAATTACACATGAAATGGACATTGATTCGCTTATATAAAATCCACTTATCAAAATCCCTCAAACTTAAACTGTGCTAGTCCTCGAGCACAAAACAACTACATGCAATGAAATGCAATGAGATCAAATGAATATGACCTCACTTATATGCTTTCGAATCCAATAATATCGCATAATCAAGATTATCTTATTGGCCTCAGTGAAAATAAGCAACTATACAATGTCAACCACCAAAAACCAATCTACAATTCCATTTTAATCCTCAAAAAATCTCAAACCATCATCACTGGTATAATGTGCGTGTGTGATCAACATCCATGATAACTGATACGGACTCAAATTCAATACATAATCAATCTCTTAGAAGGAATCATATAGCGCAAACTTAAAAATTTCAAAAATAGACAACTTCAACTAAAACTAAACAATCACTAATCTCAGGAGTTTAAGCAGGGTACTTATACTTTATTTTCATATATTTTTTTTTCACGGGGGCTTTTTTTACTCTTTTCCCATTTTATTCATTTTTTTAAGATACATACATGACTGTGCAATGTCTCATCCCATTAGGATGACAGTGCTACCCCTTAGCGAGCTTTCAACCAACGACTCCCAGACCATAAAAGACCTTAGGGCGCTAGGTGTAAAGACAATCCCCTCGGGCGTACTTACTCAAGTAACAAAGGCCCTGAAACAAGACTAGTCATGAAATATATATATACTCTTTTTTTTTTAATAGATAAAGCTTATATACCCCACATATCATCCCCTAAACTTAGGTTCTTGCCTAATTTTTGCCTTTACTGTCTATTCTTGTTGTTTTCTCATTTACTCTAGCATCATCCTTTAAGGACTATTTATGTATCAATTTGAACTGACCAGTCACCAACAATGTTATTATTTGTGCTAACCTTTTCTATACCAGTTTCAAACAAGCTCAAGACTCGATTCATAATAGAAATTATATCACAGTTCTAGTAATCAACGCTATATTCGTTAACTTGTTATCAATCACATCATTAGCCCACAAATAATATGAACTACAACATTGATGGACTTACGCAAACACAATATTTAACTAACTAATTTTTTTATATATAGATAACAAAATGCACTATTTACAAAACTAATTACTATGCAATGATAAACATTAACCTAAACTACTATGTATGCACCTAAGCTATCATGCAATACTGAAATAAAAATGATAAAATGCAAACCTAAGTACTACTTATGCATGCAAACATGTATTTAAATCCCCCAAACTTAAGTAATACAATGTCCTCATTGGATGAATAGTCAAAATAAGTACGTGAGGACTTCCCTGCTATCGCTTAAGTCTGAAGAGGTGGTTGTTGCTCATCTTTGTCATAATCACTTGGTGGAAACCTCGGCATTGGTCCAGGCTGTTGATATGGAAATTGGGTCGTCGGGTTGAAGCTTTGAAGGGTTGTGTTGAGTGAGGCAAAAGATGCATTCATAGCATCAAACATGTTCTTGCCTCATTGCCAATCACTGCATTTCTCGTTGTGCTACTTTGTTGTGCGCACACATTTGGTTTTGAAAATCAAGGAACTGAGGATTGGATATGGCCTCAGCTGCGGTACCTGCTCGGCCCCTTGATCTCCCATTTCTTCATCATCATCCCCTGTATGTCTCTGTAGCATCAACGTCGTCTTCCGAATCCGACGAAAAAATAAAACCCAGACCACGCGGATGCGACTCACCTCCCGTCCATACAGAATAACGCGCTATCATTCTATAATCAAGCAGTGTGAGCGACATTTGTGTGGGTTCGTCATCGGACCATATAACCCCACATTGCGACACCACCCACAAATGAGTGATGGGTGTGGAAAGCCTCCAAAAAAATTTCCACGTAAGTACCGGCGAATGGAGGAATAAATAATGGCCCCGACGTCGATAATGAAATCTTGCACAATGGCGTACAACAGTAACGCCTTCTCTTTGGTGACGTCCGAGGTGTGTTGGGATGAAAGCAATTTTGTGCATAGGAATACGTACCAGATTTTTCCATATCGACTAAGGTCCTTGCTATGGAAAATGGTGCCTCCCTTCCGACCCTTGATCCAAGATGTTCCCGGCTTTGTCATCTCCGTGATTATAGCATCATAGTCCGGATCAGAATTTCATAGATGAGCATAATGGCAGTGGCGAGGTACCCGTAGTTGATAGTAGGTGTTGATCGCATCGGCACTGAATGGAACCAACCGACCTCGAACAAACGCGTGGAATGGTTTTTTATCCTCAGCGTTTGCATAGAATTCTTTGACAATGTTTACCACAGCGGGTTCCAGCTCTTTGGTGAATTTCGTCCACCCCTTTTGATAAATTTGAGGCATCATCTCCCCTTCATTAAGATCTAGAGCCAACCCCCGCTCCGGTGTGAGGGCTTTGGTGAGCATGTAGTCATACCGGTCGACGGCGGCGACACTTGTGAATTTCCGGTGATCGAAGGTGCGGGTTGGTTGAGATGGCCGTGAACTCTCTCCCCTTTGGCATTTAGAAGATGATTGTGAAGCCATGGTTTCTCTCTATTGCTGTACTTGCCTTTGTCTCTCCCCAAAACTTTTCAATTTTATCCTCTCTAGCTCTCAAGTATACTCTATGTTTGCTCTATATCAATTGTTGTGAGAGATTTGATATGAGATGTGGGGATTTATATAGAGGTGAAAGGATGGCTACTATTAGTGGAGTGAAGAGGTGGAGAGTATTTAATGAGTATTAAGGAAATAATGGGAAGTAGAAGTGGGTGATGGTGGGTGGTGGTTATGGGGTTTAATTTATTGGGAAGGGAAGTGGGGAAAGTGGTGTATTATTGGGACCCAGAGAAGCAGAATGTGTAATTGCCATAAGGTGGTTGATTTTCAGGACCCCCACCCTGGCGGGGGGTATTGTACTTGGAAGGCCCACCCCAAATGAACTTGTATCTTCATCAATCGAGATTCTTGGGGACCCCATACTGGCAGCGGGGTTATAGTGTAAAAGGGGCCCGCCCCGGCGGGCATGCTTACTGTCAGACTCCTTTGTTTTGATTCAATGTAACTCACTTTTGATTCAATGTAGTCGCTTGATAGTCCTTTATCCATCCTGCTTGACTTAAAAAATGAAGATTAGTGGGTTGTTTATAACGTGATGTATTGTGGAGAGATTAACTAGACTTTCATTGTATGCTACTAACTAGTAATTGAATAAAAACTACAATTTAACAAATATGATTGGAAAATACGATAAAGAAACTAAAGATTGGGTTGACTCCCAATTAGTGCTTGATTTTAAGTCGTTCAGCCTGACTATTTCCTGCTTATGTTGTGTCGGTCAATGTTATGGCGATAACGTCGATGTTGGCTTTTCCACCCCAATAATGCTTTAAACGGTGTCTGTTTACTTTAAACGTATCTAGTGGATTACGACTGTAGAGTTCAACTATGCCATGAGAAAAAACCCGTTTGATAGTGAATGGTCCCGACCATCTTGATTTAAGCTTTCCGGGGAACAATCGCAGCCGTGAGTTGAACAATAGTACTGATTGACCCGGCTCGAATGTTCGATGCCTAATTTTCTAGTCGTGTCATCTTTTTATCTTTTCTTTGTATAGTTTGGAATTCTCATAGGTGTGTAGGCAAAATTAAATCGAGTTTATTCAATTGAAGTAATCTCTTCTCACCTACAAATGCTTGATCAAAGTTGAGTTTTGTACCGCCTAATATGCCTTATGTTATAGCTTTCGTAGGTAAGTGACATGCCTTCCCGTCTGATGAGTTGATATAGTGACATCCCGATTGGTGTCTTGTATGCGCATCCTGTATGCCCATAATGCATCGTCCAATCTAAGCGACCAATCTTTTCCGACTTCGGATTCACCACTTTCTTTAATATCTTCTTAACTTCTTTGTTTGATACCTCAGCCTATCCACTTGTTTTAGGGTGATACGATGTAGCTACCTTGTGGTTGACCCCATACTTGGCCAAAAGAGCAGTAAAGGACTTATTGCAGAAATGACTACCTTCGTCACTGATTGTTGCTCTCGGCATTCCAAACCTCGTGAAAATGTTTTTCTATATGAATTTGAGGACTACCTTGGCATCGTTTGATGGTAAAGTTGTAGCTTTAACCCACTTCAATACGTAATCCACCACGAGTAGAATATACAGATTGTTCAACGATGACGGGAATGGTCCCATGAAATCGATACCCCATACATCAAAGATTTCCACTTCAAGAATCGTTTGTAAAGGCATTTCATTCTGTTTTAAAATATTGCCCACCCTTTGGCACCTATCGCATTGTTTGACAAAATGGTGGCCATCCTTGAATAATGTAGGCCAATAAAAACCCGATTGCAACACCTTCATTTCTGTCCTCTCATTCCCATAATGTCCGCCATACGCAGATGAGTGATACTCATACAGAATGTTCTTCACTTCACTATAGGGGATGCACCGTCGAATCATTTTGTCGGCGCACTGCTTGAACAAATATAGTTCATCCCACATGTACCATTTCACGTCATGAAGAAATTTCCTTTTTTGTTGTCTTGTAAGGTCAAGTGGTAAAATGTTGCTCACAAGAAAATTTGCATAATCCTCATACCATGGAATCTCTGCAGAAATCCCAAACAGTTGCTCATCTAGGAATGACTCATTAATTTCATATTTATCTTCTTTTTTTTTCCCTTGGTTTTCCAACCTAGACAAGTGATCTGCTACTTTGTTCTCCATCCCCTTCCTATCCTTTATTTCTAAGTCAAACTCTTGAAGTAGGAGAATCCACTAGATAAGGCATGGCTTAGCATCCTTTTTCGCTATTAGGTACCGAATCGCCTCATGGTCCGTGTAGACTATCACCTTAGTCCCGCTCATGTAAGCCCAGAATTTGTCAAATGTCTACACCACTGCAAGCAATTCCTTTTCTGTGGTTGTGTAATTCATTTGAGTCTCTGTAAGTGTTTTGCTTTTATAGTATATGGCGTGAAACACCTTGTCTCGATGTTGGCCCAAAACAGCCCCAACCATGTAGTCACTTGCATCACACGTAAGCTCGAATGGCATGCTCCAATCCGGTGCGACTATCACGGGGGCTGTAGTTAATTTTTTTTAATAAGTCAAAAGTTGTCTTGCATTCTTCATCAAAACTAAAAATAGCATCCTTCTCTAAAAGACTGCATAGAGGTTTTACAATTTTAGAGAAGTCTTTTATGAACCTCCTGTAGAACCCAGCATGTCCCAAGAAACTCCTAATACCCTTAACTGAGATCGGTGGAGGCAGTTTTTCGATAGTTTCCAGCTTTCCTTTGTCAACCTCCAATCCTTGAGTCGATACCTTATGGCCCAAAATTATGCCCTCTTCAACCATGAAGTAGCATTTTTCCCAATTGAGTACGAGGTTCGTATCCTTACATCGCTATAACACCATGACCAGATTCTTTAAGAAAATATCGAAGCTATCCCCATAGACCGAAAAGTCATCCATGAAGACTTCAACATTTTTCTCCACCATATCTGAAAAAATGGGAATCATACACCGTTGAAAAGTTGCAGGTGCATTGCATAACCCGAATGACATCCTCCTGAATGTAAATGTGCCGTAAGGGCACGTGAATGTCGTCTTTTCTTGATCCTCTAGAGCGATGACTATCTGGTTATAGCTCGAGTACCCATCCAACAAATAGTAATATGAATGTCCTACTAGTCTATCCAACATTTGATTAATAAAGGGCAGCGGGAAATGGTCTTTTTGGGTTGTTTTGTTCAATTTTCTATAATCCATGTAAACCCTCCAACCTGTCACTGTTCTAGTCGGTATTAACTCGTTGTCCTCATTCTGCACCACTGTCATTCCTCCCTTTTTCGGTACGTACTGGACCAGACTAACCCATTTGCTATCGAAAATCGGGTAGATGATGTCGGCATCTAACCACTTCAAAATTTCCTTCTTCACAACTTCCTTTATAATCGGGTTAAGTCGTTGATGTTGCTCCACCGTTGGTTTTGCCTCATCTTCCATCAGAATTTTGTGCATGCAAAATGAAGGGCTGATTCCCTTTATATCCACAATTGTCCACCCAATCGCTGATTTGTGTTCCCTAAGCACCCTCAGCAGCTTTTCTTCCCGTAATTCATTAAATGCAGTTGAAATAATAATAGGTAAAGAATTTGAATTGCCTAAATACGCATACCTGAGGTGTTTAGGGAGTGGCTTAAGTTCCAATTTTGGTGGCTCTTCCAATGATGGTTTCAGTTTTTCTATGGCTATTTCCTCCGTGTGAAATGGTTCAAATGGTGTTCTGAATCTGGAAACTCATGGCAATGAGTCTAGCATTTGTAAATAATCCATAAATTTTGGATCGTCAAACTCATCATCCCCCAATAAAGTTATTTCTAACGGATCGTTGACCAAACTCTTGCTCATATCCTCACTAATGATTTGCTCAATTTAAATCCATTCGAAACATTCTTCCTCATCCGTAGGGAATTTCATGGCCTTAAACACATTAAATTTGATTTCTTGATCTTGGACCCTCATAGTAAGTTCTCCTTTTTATACGTCTATTAGCGTCCTACCCGTGGCCAAAAATGGTCTCCCTAGGATAATTGGGATGTTATTGTCCTCCTCAAAATCCAGAATAATAAAGTCTACGGGGAATATAAACTTATCCACTTTCACTAAAATGTCTTCTACTATGCCTCTCGAATATGTGACTGACCTATCTGCCAACTGCAATGAAATATTCGTAGGTCTTGGCGCGGGAAAACCCAATTCTGTGTATACTGACAATGGCATAAGGTTTACACTCGCCCCCAAATCACATAAACACTTGCTGAAATGCATATTCCCGATCGTGCATGGAATAGTGAAGCTCCCCGGGTCCTTGAGTTTTGGCGGTAATTTTTGTAATACTGCACTACACATCCTCTCTTAGTGCAACTATCTCTCAAAATCTTCCCATTTTTCTTCCTTGATGTAATCCTTTCATATATTTCTCGTAGCTCGACATTTGCTCTAGGGCTTCTACAAATGGTATGTTGATCTGAAGTTTCTTGAACACTTCCAAAAACTTTGCGAATTGCTTGTCTAATTTCTGTTTTTGGACCCTTTGCTAAAACGGTGGTGGTGGATAAACAATTGTCTTTTTGTTTAGCTTTGTTTCCTCACTCTGCTTATCCTCACCCTTGCTTCCTTCAATTACGTTACTATCATCAACTTTTTCATCTGGAGTCGCTGACTTTTCTACATAAGTACCCTCGAGATGTTTTCCACTCCACAATGTAATTGCCTGACACTGTTCATGGTTACCCTTAGAATTTCTCTCTATATCGCTTGGTAGGGTCCCTTGTGGCCTGTTATTTAGTGCTAAGGCAATTTGCCCCATCTGATTTTTTAAGTTCTTGATGGCTATTGCTTGAGTTTTCATGGCTGCCTCATTACTAGTTATATAATTCGACACCAATTCTTCAAAATCTGATTTCCTTTCCTGATGTTGAACTGGTTGTTGGTGATTCTGAAAACCTAGGGGATATGACTGTCGTGGAGCTTGATGTTGCTGATTATTGCTCCACAAGAAATTCAGATGATTCCTATTTCCTTGATTGTATGTGTTGTGGTATGTGTTCTGCAGAATTCTATTATAATTGCCCACAAACTACACGGATGCTGGATTAATCGCGCATTGATCAGTTGGGTACTCTCCCGCGCACAATTCACATATTACTGCCACTTGTTGTGCTTGTTGTGCCTGTGCCCCTGTCAGAGAATCAACCTTCTTTGAAAGTGCAGAAATCTGTGCTTGTATAGCTGTCACCCCATCCACTTCTAAAACCCCAGCTGCCTTTGCCTGTGTCATTCTCGCTGTGGGCCACTGGTAGTTGTTAGTCGCCATGGTTTCAATGAAATCATACGCTTCCTGGTAACTCTTGGCCATGAATGCTCAGCCCGACGCTGCATCAATACTAGTTCTGAGATTCCCATGTAGTCCGTTGTAAAAGGTGTTCATTTGCATCCACTTGGGCAATCAATGATGTGGGCATTTTCTGAGCAATTCTTTGTATCTCTCCCATGCCTCATATAACGACTCCCCATGTTGCTGCTCAAACATTATTATCTCGTTCCTCATCTTTGCAGTTTTTGCCGGTGGAAAGAATTGGCGAGGAATTTCTGAGCTAAGTCCTCCCATGTAGTTATTGATTCGGGCGGTAAAGAGTGCAACCAACTTTTCTCCTTGTCCCGTAAAGTGAATTGGAACAAGCGAAGTCTAACCGCATCATCTGACACCCCATTATACCTAAAGGTGTCACAAATCTCCAGAAAGCTGACTATATGCTCGTTCGGATCGTCATTTGTCAATCCCCCAAACTGAACTGAATTCTGAATCATTTGAATCATTCCAGGCTTGATTTCAAATGTGTTAGCAGCTATTATGAACTGCGTGATGCTTGCTTGCGATTCGGTCACCTTGGGTGTGGCGAAGTCCCTTAACGCTTTCTGATCTTCAGCTGCCATTTCCTCTTCTTTTTTTAGATGTTTCAAATTCTTGCCTTGTTTCCTTGATCCACTTACTTAACTTCTGAAACCTTTTCTCGATGTCGTCCTCAAAAGGCAGCAAGTCTGGATTTTTGGGCTGAGTTTGCATAAACTGCTTCAAATACCTGAAATAGAAGGAACAAAACAAAAATAAAAATGTCTACGAAAAACTAGATTAATTAAACAGATATTGTAAAACTATTAAGATTTATACTAAATAATCCCTGGCAACGACGGCTCCAAAAACTTGTTGGGTAAAATCTATGTACGCACAACACCCAAGTATACGTGGTTAACAAGTAATAGAGTGATAAGTAGAGTATCGTTCCCACAAAAACTAACTAGCAAAAATCTTAACTTACAAGTACCAATTTCCTATTAATCCTAATTTTATTAAACTATTCAACTCAATAATTAAAATTAAAGAATAATTGAACTATCACAAAACAATCACAAATATCAAAATTTGGAATTTTAAACAATTAATGGAGAATTAGACTTATGATTTCACCTTGAGCTTCACTCTGATTTTAACACCTTAATTCCAATTCAACTCACTATCCCGGTTTTTTAATCAAGAACACGAACGTAGTATTAACCACCTCTCGATGCACTAAAACCATATTAACTTAAATCCAACAAGTTAAACATATAATCAACTAACTTAAACATCTCTAATCAATTACAATTAAAGAATTTAAGATTAAGTTCTCTATCCGATTACATGCGATGTCAAGCATATCTCTACCTTAATATTCATCAAGATTCTGATATTCACAAAATTCATGAACACATGTTATATTAATTAGGTCTAGATTTGAATATCCTCTCTCAATTCCATACAAATCCACGAAGAATTGTTGATAAGACAACTCATAAGTTCAAGCTCAAATCAATATAGATAAACTGGAAATAGATTATTAAAATGAAAATCAAAGTTTACAAAATCATCTTTTCATTCAAGGATCCATCATAAGCCTAAAAAGTGAATTAGTTCATAATAACCGAAATAAACACTAAATAAATCATAGAAATCATCCTGTTGATTACAAATAATAGCCTAAGATGAAGAATAATTAAAAACACCCTTCTCGTAGCCTAGAATCGCAATTGTCTCAAAAATCTCCTCGAAATACTCCTCCATAGCTTGTTATGAAAAACAGAGCTCAATCTTCGTAATATACCTTGTTGTGTTGTTTAATTTGTTGTTAATTGAGTAGTAGATATCCAACACACCAGCTCCAGTCAAAATTCCATCTCTCTAGAGTTCCATTGCCATGCAATAAGCTAGAATCCATGCCCATAAAGAATTTCAATCATAAAGACACACATTAAATCGACACCCCTACCTTTTGAGGGTTCATATATTATATCGCGCCATCCGTGGTGCATCCTTTCTGTCGAACGCGTGATGAAGACCCAGCCACGGGGGTGTATAGGCAAAATACGCCCACCCCGACGGGCTACCTTTCTGCTAACTGAAGTTTAAGACCCCACCTTTACGGGGTACATAAATATAACATTGCCCTTTTACAGTGATCTCTATTCTATTTGAACTATTTGCTGCTCCTCAAGATGTTGTCCAAACTTGCACCAAACGACTTCAAATCATCCCGAATAACTCCAAATACATGTTAAATGCCACAACAACCATCCTACACATGAAATAACATAAAACAAGTAAAAACGAACATGATTACAAGAGTTAAGCAACAATTATGCATGAAATGGACATTGATTCGCGTATATAAAATCCACTTATCAATAACAATTATACATATAATTAGCTGAAAGAATTAAATATTTTCTTTGTACATCACTTCTACAACAAATCAATAGTTGTTAAGTAAACTGAACCGATAATAATAACATAACAATTCTATCTCAAATTTTTGAAACTACGTATTGACTATAAATGGGGTTTAGTTGACATACTATGAACATTGTTTTCAATTTTGGAATAGGTTTAACAGAACTTCATCCGCAAACCGTCATAACTTATGGGCGCGAGGGTGTACATCCCATGGGCCCTCTATTGATTAATACTACATAAAAGAACGATATTATCATTCACTCTGTCCGCCTTGGGCGCATAAAAGTTTTCCCATGTTCGGGATGTTCATACATAGCCAGGAATCCGAACCAAAATAATTTTATTGGATACAAAAAAGTTTTATCATATTCAACGATATTTCTAAATCTGTGTCTAGCTGATCAAATAACTTAGATGGCTTTTACTTAATGTATACATACGGGGAATCAATATATATATATATATATATATATATATATATATATATATATATATCAACATGTGATTAAATACAATGATTATCCAAGTGAGGACACTTGTATAACCATATATAGAAATTAACGAACAGAATATATAAATGAATTATATAATATAATATTATGTTGATAAACAATGATCGAATATAATATATATAACAATAGGATTAATAATCTGGTACAATAATAATATAAATCTAAAACTTTCTTACTCATGTCCATTGCATAAAGAAAATGCAAAGGTAGGATGCTTGCATGGTCTGCTGCTTACAATATGCAACTTAGTTTTATCTTTTATACCGAAACCTATCATTAATAAGATCATTTGATGGATTAGAATAACATACTATAACACATAAGATTTATTATTTGCGATAAAGACATAACCTAATCACCTTGTCACACATATTCAACAGTCATTGAATCATAAACAAACATTAATACATTCAAAATATCTAAGTCTAGATCAATTTACGAAACACAACTTCACGTCTTGCATTTTACTGCTTTAATAGGTAATTATCAAGTCTAAGACTCAATCCTGTAGTTCAATATCTATTTAAATAATTTAAATATAAGTCATATTATTTTTCATAACCTTATAATAATTTTTAAACATTTATTATAATTTATCATAAATTTTCAAACACCTGAATCATTATTAAATAATTTAAATATCAAATAATTCTATTATCATTAATATTTAATTAATATTAAACTATTAATGAAACCATTGCTAAAATCTTAAAGTTATTTATAATAACTTAAAATACTTTTAAAACATTAATATTATCCTTAAATGATTTTTAAAATATTTAAAATTATTTTAAATAATTACCATTAATATTTAAATATTAATGTACTATTCACTAAAATATAAAAAGTCATTTAGTATAATTTAAAATATTTTTAATTCATTTATATCCTTTTTAAATAATTTTTAAATTAATAAAACCATTTTTAAATTATTTGTTTAATATAATTATTAAATAAATTTAATATCATCAATATTAAATTATAAATGAAATTATCCTTTAAATATTAAAAGTTATACTTTATAACTTCAAATATTTTTAAACACCTTAATTTCATTTAAAATAATTTTTATAATATTAAAATCATTTTTAAACTCATTTATTTAATATAATTATTAAATAACTTTAATATCATTAATATTAAAATATTAATATTTTTCATGACAAAATATCAAAAGTTATATTTTATAACTTAAAATATTAAATATTTATGAAATATATTAAAAATTATTTAAAACTAATTTTAGGACTTTAAAATAATTTTTAATAATTTATTTTGTATTTTTAATAATTAAAACTAATTTTTCTATTTATTTAATAAAATAATTAATTTTAGAAATAAAGCTGTCGCTAAAGACTCTTATAGTGACAGTAACTGTCATTTGTAGGTGTTCTCTTGCGTTCATGATGAAAAACCTAGTAAAACATGTCGTTGAGCAGGTGAGCTTGTTTGACGAGACATTAAACATTGATTCAGTGTGTTTCTGGGCAAGCTAATACCTTGATCTTGTAGTACTAGTGTAATACTACAAGATCCAACAACAAACATAAACAAACAACATATAACAAAAGAGATCTGAGCATCCAAAGTGGCTGTCAGAGATGTTCTTCATTTTTGGGTTTGCCCAGAAATGAAAAACAGTTCGAGTGACCACTTGTGGGCTTCCACAACTTGCAATCCTGGTAATGTTTTGGTGTTCTTATGGTTCCATTTTGTAGATAACATGCAAGACTACACATCTAATACATAATATCGATCTAACAATATTACAATATCAAGATCCATGCCGATCAAAATCTGTCAGAGAAATTGCTCAAACATTTTCTAGGTTACCCAGAAAACGAATTTCATGCTCCAGATAGCTACTTTGACCGACCACTAAATCCTCCCAGTTTTATGTTTAGGATATTTTAAGGCATAAACGAGTAGTCTGTATAACATATTACAGATTAGATATAACAACCATAATATAGCAACAATATCTTGCAAGATCCGAGGCGACAAAGGTCTTGTCAGTTCATTCTGGACAAGATCTGGGTTACCCAGATTTTGTCCAGTCATGGTCAGTCAACGACCTTTGACCAACAATATCTATCAATCTACAACAGATCTGACTCTGAATTAAATTCTATATCAAAGCTCTCATAACATACTACAAGATCAAACACTTAAACAACAAAAACACATAACATATAAAGATCTATGAGGACTGACATTAGACTGTCATACACAAAAATAAAAATTTCTAGATTTACAAAAACACTAGATCTTTGCTTATAGATGTTATATATCCAACATCTATCAACCCAGATCACTTAATAACACTATAAACAACACATTTTACACACAAAAACTAACATCTAACATGGAATCAAAGATCAAATTTTAGGCTTAGGGTTTTATCAGGTTATAATGAAATTTCTCTCCAGATTAACCTTACACACATAACATACATATTTATAACATTGAAAAATCAAAATCAAAATAAAATTAATATTATATTATCATTCTAAATTCCTTGATCAAAACCCAGAATTAGGGTTTGGTTTCCATAACTGATTAATCTGTCATATAACATTATTAATTAAGTTAAATAATTAGCTTAATTAATCTGAAATAAATTCATATAATAAAATAGAATAATTATTATAATAATTCTAATAACCATTTCATATATTATTTAAGTAATATAAAATCATATTTTCATGGAAAATAAATAATAAAAAACATTTTATAGTAAAATTAATTATTATAAGAATATAATTTATAACAATCAATAATTCTAAAATAAAATTATTTAAAATTATTCATGTAATAAATAAATTATTATTTATCATAAATATACATAAACATTACCTGGCACGCATTCTCACCTTAAAAAAAAATAATTTATACGCAAAATTTTTGATTTAATTATATAAAAAATATCGAGTTATTACAATTATTAGGTTAATTTTTCATTGCCAAATATAATGTTTTTAATGCCATTAGCATCAAAAATTTGTTACTAAATGTATAAAAAATTGTTGCTATATTAAAACTTATTCAATGCTTTGGTAACGAATTATATTGTTGCCAAATCAAAATTTGACATTCTTTTTGTGTACCTGGCTGGCTCAATGTTCCCATAGCAAATAATGGCAAAAATACAAAAAACTAAAATATTATTAACTTAATAAAATCACCCACTACATAATCATTCATTATCTTTACAATTAACCATGTAAAGCTACCACAGTTCTTTAATCAAAGTATATATCTACATATATAGAGATAGTACACTTCATAATTTCGTCTTTTGTCTTCCGTAAACGTAGCACGAAAATTTGATACCCATAATTATAAAGCAGGTCGTAGAAGCAGTCTTCCTGCACATATTTAAAAATAATAGCAAGTCAGGAAAATGAAGCAAATAGGTCACTAGAGGCACTTAGTGCCAAAATTAATGCACAAAGACAATAAAGTTGTTCCGTGGTACTAATGTACACCGTATTGCTCATAAGCAGAAAAAGACAAATAGGGAATCACAATATCATTTGTTACAAATCCAAATAGAAAAAGAACCTTCAGTGCGACTATATGATTTCTCTGTTACAAAAAAAAATTATAATCTTAATCGGCCATTTCATGAATTAATTTCAGTAAGCATAGTTGTAAACATATTTTTTGTTACAAGACTTGTAGATTATTATTATATGTTGACCTCAAGTCAGAATTCAGTCACATTCAACAACAACAAGCATCACACAATCTTAAATAACAATGTTTAGATTTTTATATAAAAAGGACAACAATTATGAAAAAGTTGAGGCTATTAGTCAATGTGGAAAAATTTTTCTTGAGACGACAAATTTTCATACAGTATATGCCCCAAAGATGCTAGCTATAATCACAGACATCATATATTTATTTACCAAGAATTCAAAATGAGCAAGCTACAAGATAAGTTGTCCAGAATTATATTGAAGCATCAGTAGCAAAGCCATCACAAACAAAAATTGAACAAACATACCTACTCCACCATAAAAATATATCGAGCATCTATCTTCATGTCCAATTTCTCTAACAAATTCAGGTCACCAAAAATAGCATAACCAGAAGATCCACATGTAAAACAGTCTACGATGTCAAGGCTTGGCTCCTATTTCATAATACTTTAGAAGCAAGAAAATAGCACATGGAAAAAAAATTGGTAGGTTGAATTTGTTGCTTCCAACTACAAGAGAAAACAGAATATAAATATGACAATAAATTCATTATAGATTTTAAAACTTCCAACCTTATCATCAGACTAAATACAGGGTAGATCCCTTTTACTGTCTTACAGATAAAGACTAATTTTCATATATAACAGATAACTCCAGCATTTAGCATTGATCTATACATTTCAAAATATAAAACTTTCTTATGTGGCAAGCTTATGTCATTATAAATATTAAAGGAAGAAGAGGGATGGGTACCTTCACATGGTTTAGTTCACCAATAATAACTCAACTGCTTGAGTACCTCAACAGTTGGTATATATTAATCTAACTCGAGGGTCACTCTCGCCATATAGTTACCATAGGGAAAATCAATGATTTGATGATTTAAGTGAATATGTTCCAAACTTGTGTAAACTTGAACAAACAATATGAAGTTCTTTTATGCATCGATCATGCTGATTCTTTATCCTTTCTAATTCTTGCCTTTGTTTTGCCAACATTTCCTCCAATTCTTTTCTTTGGTTTGTCTCCTACATGTATATACTTTATGATGCTTCAACCTGTAACACAATGACAAGCAAAGCTACATAGTAAAGAATTGCAGAGTTTACAACATCTATTACAAGGTCAGGGAACTTATTCTAGCAAAAGTTGAATCAGGTGATGATCTTTTCGGTTCACTTCAATCTGTCAATTGTAAGTGTAGGATGTATAAATTTTTATAAACTTATAGTAAACATGAGACGAGTTTATAGATTATAGAAAAGGCATGGCATACCATGAAGCTTTACATCATTATCAACGATACAGCCAAAGCTTACTTCAGAGAGCTATAAAGTCGACATTAAGACTAAACATTAAGACTAGATATTTAATCATAAATAAAATATATTCTAATTTACTAATTTTAACACCGATATTATTTTTATTTATTGGTCCCTTATGTAACAATCCAGAAATTTTAAATTATAATTTTAAATATTTATTGAATTATATAAATATTTATTTGAGGTGTTTATTATTGATTAAATATTTATTGATGTGATGGTTATTAATAGATATTTATGAATCTAAATTTATTAGATAATGTTCTAAATTAAATTAATTTATAATTTAGAGAGTTGTAATATGATATGAGGGTTATATTGTTGATTAGTAATTTAAAATGGTATGTTAAATTATTAAATAAATTTATAATGAAAATTATAATTTGGTGATATTTGTTAAAATGGTATATTTAATTAAAATATAGTATGTGATTAATTTAATTGGTTAATGTTGGGTATGGAAATCCAAATAAATAGTATGTGACTATAAATGATAAACTAAATTGTTTATAAAAAATAAATTAAAGGAGTTTAATTTAGAGATTTTCCAAACAAGGCTTAAGTATATCAAGTCTTTAAAATTTAAAGGGTTTTGCCAAACAAAGCCTTATGACTTTTGAATTTTTAATTTTTGAATTTAAATAAAATAAATAAATTAAATAATAAATATAATATATTTATAACCTAAGCGTTATAACTGATATTATAATAAGTATACGTATTATGGCTAGCCTATCAGTTTATTTGTTTACACTTAACTAAGAGTTTAGTCTACTGAGAAGAGAGTTTTCAGAGGAATTGGAGAGGAGTGTTAAGAATTTTCATAAAAAATTCTGTGTTTAGCAAGGTTGTGCAAGCTAATTGAAGGTAAATTCCATATTTTTGAATTGTTGCTATACAAATGAATTGTGATAATTATTCATGTTGGTGAGGTTTTAGTTTGTATATAAACAAGAAATTGTGTGCTAATTACAGTTTGAAGTAGAATTTTTTTTTATAATGTATGCTTGTATGAATATTTTCTCATATGGCTTATGAAATACCAATTTTTAGTGGTCAAGTTGTATGTTAATATGAAAATTGAGTATTGTTTATGCTAGTTCATTAAGAAACGAAGATAATGTAATTTAAACGAAGCAATTTGGACAAGAATTGGTTTTACACTGATGAATTTCGTGAAGGATGTTAAAAATGAAAATTTTGTATGAAAACATGAAATTTAAGGATTTAAATTAGTTAAAGTTGTTAAATTGCTCTAAGTGGTTGTATATGTGCGGAAACAGGTTTATGATGGTTTTATACCAATTGTGTATGTTAATTTCACTGTTTGGTGGGTTAAATTCGTGTTAGTTGGCTTATGAATATTGTCGTATTCATGTTCTCGCAAAAATCGAATCGAATCAGGCTCTGCTGCTTGTGTATTGTAATTCAAGATATCTTGGCGCTAGCGCTAGCGCCAATAGTCGATCATGACATAAGGAGGTCTGCTACTTCTGCAGACTTTGGGCATCCAATGTAACCTAGCTTAATGTCATGATCCATGTAACAACAAGGTTAAAACAGAGTCATGCTATGTGTGGTTAGTAAATTCAAAGTTATAAAAATGATTAGTAAGTTACGAACGCGTTATGTGATAACTTAGTATACACAATGAATGTTAGACAAGTGTTGTGAAGTCAACACTTGAAATTTCTGAAATGTGAATGGTAATGTAAGACTTATACTAAAATAACAAGTTTAGCTAGAAATGCGTGTTATGTTAAAAAATGAATATTAGTATATCTAATAGATGTTGTGGTTTTAATACTATGTATAGGTGAACGTGAGTTTTAATATTATAGCTTCCGCTCGAGGCAAGTTTTCTAACTCTACATTTACGTTAAGCAAGTTTCTTACTTTAAAGTTTCATTAAAGCGAACTCTTGTAGTCCTAATCATTATTTGAGCAAGCTAGCTATGATCTTATCTTTATTCGAACATGTTTTGAATTCCAATATTTATTGATGTATTCTAACTTGTGTATTGCTAGACAAGTTTTTTTATTGTCCTTCAGGTACTATGAATGCAATTTTCTTGAATTTTAATTTCTAATGTTGAACTATCTTAGTTCATTTACTTGACACAAGTTATTCTCATAATGAACAAGCTTTATTTTCAACTTGCTATTACTTAATGTATATTCAATAATTCATAGTCCTAGCTTAATATTATTCAAGCAATGTTTATTGTCATTCAATACTTATGATTTGTAGTTGTTTCTAAGCATGAGTTCAAAATATAATTAGTTCGCTTACACTTATTCATTGTTCCATATTATGTTACTATTGATCAACTGTTGTGTTATCAAACACTATTGATTCAACTAGTCATCTAGTTGATAATCGTTAAACTTTAAATTACCCTTGAAAGCATATCCAAACCAAACTTTCTTTGGTGCGGACTTGTACTCTAAATACTAAGATGAACAAATCTATTATTAGGAAAAATTTACGCTTAGCGTTGAAATATTTGTGCACAATACATTGTACGAAAATCCCCTTAAATACGAGGAGTCCTTATAGTCTTATGACTTTTAAAGTTGGAGTTGAAAGATTACTCGCAACTGTGGACATGGTTCGTGGTCTTACGACTCTCAGATATATATTCTATATTTTGATTCCAGTATTTAGCTATCATTTATAGAGTACTAATCAGTTTTGATGAGCCTATTCATTGGCAGTTATTACATTCTTGTTGATTCATTGCTATATCTAGTGAGCAATTGTTTTGCTCACTCTTGCTTAAATATTATTATTGCAGCTAAAATTGAGAAGGTAGATGAACCTACAACTAGCAAAGGAAAGAAAAAAATGTACAAGTGACGAAGACTTGTAATTTTGATTATCGTTATGATGTTAGACTTTTAATTTGATGATAGACATATATTTAATGATGTGATGTAATAATTTTATTTCCACACTTATGACATTAAAGTTAAACAACCTGGGATATTTTTGTATTAAATGATATAACCCTAGTTAAAAGGAGGATTTATGATTTAATTTTATTATATTTGGATAGATAGATATGAATGATTGAAAAGTGAACACCAAGTCTTGTGAGAATGAAGTACCTAAATTTGAGGGTATCACACCTTATCTCATAATTTAATTTACATCCATTTAATATAATATTACATATTATATATGTTACATCAACAGTTCATACTTTGACATTATTAATAAAGATTAATTACTTTAAGAGAACAACTTGTCAAAAAAAAAGACAAAGAAAAAACTACATTCAAAAAATGGCTAGAACCAAATGTTCATATTCTTTAATTTGAACTTAGTGGCATAGAAGGCTTCAGTGAACACCAGCAGGCATTGTTTGCATGCAACCCTCGGTATCGAAGAAAATTTTTATGCCAAGTATATACACCAACACCATATAAGAAAATATATCAGATAAGACTCGGAAAGTACATAACGAGGCACACCTGAATAGAAGTATACCTGCAACATCATAAAATAGGACTCCACTGATTCTGTAAAAATATCCAAGCATATCCTTCCATCTACATGAACTACAAACAATAACAAATATCTTAAAGATATTACCATCCTTGCCACCACCAAATCCTCAAACTTGAAAAGAAGAAAATTTTCAATGCCATAAGTCAAATATGAGATATCTCAAAAATATCAAACAAAGTATTCCAGAGAAAATTTTTATGACTCTCATCTTCTTTGGTACCAACTCTTAGCAATTCATTAATAGACGGTTTCTCTACAGAGAAAAAATGAGGAAGAAGAATGGTACTATTTTTTGCTTAAAACTACATAAATAATCAGGAAGGGAATGTAGCAAATTAAAAGGTTGGATAAAAACTGACCTCTAAAAACTGGACCATGTGAATTATATATAATTCAGATTGGACGAATTAAAAAATATAGGCTAGAATACATTCCAAAAATATGCAATAAATCAAAAATTAAGAGACATATCTCAATTACTAACTGAAATTTTTTAAAGTAAAAGTTCATTCTTATTTGTGCTTCAGCTCCTACTTAATTAAAGCACACCTGAGAATGGTTTTTGAGGTCCATCTTTAAGATCTTATCATTTAAATTCTCTGAAATACTAAAATTAGTAGCCTAATCTAATTTGGCCCTTGTCGTTTGAGAATTGACTTCCCACTTCCCTGGCAAATAATGAACGGAATCATCACAAGGGCAAAACATAGGTCTTAAAAAGAAATAGCATGGGTTAGTATTAACATTAGCAAAAAAAAGAGGGATAAAGGATAACCACATGTGGGTCCAAAATAATTTTATCTAACATATGTACACATTAAAAAACTGTACAAGTACAATCATCTGTATCAGTTACCATGACATGTATTTATTGGAGTAATACAAGAAGTAAGGTTAGTATAAGCTATGTCACAGAAGGCAAATAAAATAGAGCAATCTCCTAGCAGGATAATAATCACTAACCCGGAAACCAATTTGCATACAAACTTCAACCAGTGGCATATTGGATTGTTTGAAGATTGTTCACAAAAAACCTGTTAGGTAAGTGTGAAAAAAGTTAGGTAACTCAACTATAATCCTAAAGGCAAATGTTTCAGGGGTTAAGTTGGGTTGACCTTGTATAAGATGCAAAGGTGAATCCATCCTTTCCATATGATGGGCAATTTTTCACTTTAGCTCTTGAAAAATCACAAAATAGAAGGTATAATGAACTTATATTTTGAACCCCTTGAATTCTAAAAAAAACATTAACCTTTTATATAGAATTTGATCCCCTTGTCTATGATGAACTTAAGTCCCTTACCTTTAGTCTTAAAAGAAACACATTCTAATTTTTTTTTACTTTATTGTAACTACCATTTGACCCCTTGTGTAATACTGGCTCCACCTGCCGAGATGGCATGTCTAGATCAGTACTATAAAGGAAGCCCAAACTCTCCTTCCCATTTTTTCTTCACAAGTGTTTTACATTTTATATTTTAGAAAAGGAATATATTTCAAATAAACTGAAAATGCTTGCTTTCAGATCATAAGACATTATTTCATAAGAAAGAGATATATCATCAATTACTGCATACTGCACATTAACAAACATTCATAAACTTAATACACTACCAAGCCATCTTGAGAAACAAAACATTAAAGAAACACAAAGAACATGTCAAAATTTACAAAAAGAGAGCAGATAATCTCCTGCACCTGTCTAAAGTCAACTTCAACAACCCACCAGTGAACACTAACATGTAATGTTGAGAGTGAATGATTTAAATGGCAATAAGACCAGCCACACCCATGGGATAATGCTATCCAAGAAAGCATTTTTAGCAGATTAAAAATTAAACTAGACTAGACTGCAAAACTTTATCACAAGCAGCTTCTCTTTTTTCCTTTTTTGGGTATTTAATACTTACTTTTAATCTAAAGTTAAATTAACCTCTACATCCCACTTACAAAATAAAAGAAGGAAACATTCAGCAAAAAGTTTATTGTATGATCTGCCAAATAAAATTCTCCCTATTTACAAAACATTGGAAGAGATTCCAAGTGAAAACCTATGTCTTCTAATACCTAAAATCTGAACTTGGGGTTTAAGCTAAACAAATGGCAAATGTTCCTAGCTAAAAAAAAATCAACCACAAATAGCAAGCATATTCATTGTGACAAATTACCGGGATCATTAAAATATATAGCACATATGGGTTTGGTCTCTTAAGTATATTATCTAATCCTCTCCTTGATATGCCTAAAAAAATTACAGTAATCTGTACTAGATATCTCAAATTTCAACAGATTTCAAGTGTGAACATAAATGAGCTCAATCAGGATACAAAAAAAAAAGAAACAATTAACATCTTGCCCTCTAGTAAATGAACAGAAGAAGGCTGAGAAGACTAACCTACTAAAAACTGCAAATTTTGACAAATACTCAAATCTCTATAGCTCAGAAATCTAAAGAAAAAAGTTACAAACTGGTCTAAAAATTCTACTAAAAAAATCTATCAAATTACCAGGAAAATCAGACTCAACCAAAGCATTTGTAAGTAGAAAAAACCCCATAAAAATAAAATTAGAAGATCTTAAAAGAAGAATGAATTGTCGGGTCGGGGACTCGGGGACAGAAGATGGGGTCAGTTTTGAGCTAGCAAATCTATAATAACTCTACTATGGTTTCGTCTCTTCGAGATTAACTGATGATGACCAATGAAGGGCCGCCGAAGGCGACGAGGGAGGCGATGCGCCGATGGCCGTCGGTGACTTGAGAGTTCGAGATCTGGTTTTGGGATGAGAGATTGAGACTTCACTTGAGAGTTCGCGATCTGCGTACTGGGTCTGGGTTTGGGAATTGAGAGAATGAATTACGACTTCAGAGTGGGCTAGTAGTACTGGGCTGGCTGAGTCATATTATTATTTTAAGTGTCAGCAAGGATTTGTTCGGTTATTCGGTATAACCCAATAATAAAATACGTATAAATTAATCGAAACTCGTAAATAATTTTGGATATAATCGAAATGTTACAAATAATCAAATTATCAGAAAATTTTGGTTAAATTATTTCAGTTCGGTTTGGTAATTCGGTTATACCCGTTTTTTGCTCAGTATTAAGAGAAAGAATGGGAAAAGGTTGGATCTAGAGTATTTTTCCAGAATTGCCTAAATTATATTCAACTTTCTCAATTATATCTATTTTGTTCAAATTTTCTTGGAATATGCTCTTTTCTTAACCAAATTAATTAATTTAAGAACAATTGTTATAAATGAAAAAAAAACATTATTTTTTTTAAAAAAAGCTTTAATTTTTTTAAAAAAGATTTTATTTTTAAACGAATATTTTTTAAAAAATAAAAACTTCAACGACTGTCGTTGGGACTAAAGGCTCTCACATCTAATTTGGAAAAAACTACTGAACACCATTTGAAATGGCATAGAATTTTTGGATATTTTTTTTGGCTAAAAATCATAAAGGCAACCAACGCCACTTTAAAAAATATTTTTTTAAAAAATATTGGGAAGCATAGATATAATAATCATGTTTGATGAGGTTGAGTTTATTTGGGTCGGAGGCTCGGAACTAACATGCTTGGCAATCGATTGTCACAGGTACTATTTCAACAACCATAATCTATATCGTTGATTGCAACATTAGATGGCACGGATTGAAATAGATTTTCCCCACAAGTCACCAAACCCATATATGCTTATGTATTACTATTGTATTATTATTATTACTGTTATTGTTATTTTTATTATTATTATTATTATTATTGGTACTATTATTATTATATATCATTATTATTATTATTATTATTATTATTATTATTTATATTATTATTATTATTATTATGATCATTATTATTATTATTATTATTATTATTATTATTATTATTATTATTATTATTATTATCTTAATTTAAGACAACATTTTAATAGTCGTTGCAAAAAAGTAGTATAAAATACTGTGAACTAAAATAAAAATTGTTGTCAATGAATGTGATCCATATTAGGCAACGAAATATAGCAACAAAAAAACTTTCATTGCCCACGATGAGGAGAAATCAAGTGGTTAGAAATTTTGCAACGAATTTTGTTTCCAAATTTTGCAACTACTTATGAATTTCCTTACAAAAAGTGAAAGCCTGACACAATCTACAACAAAGGACAAGTTTCGTTGCTAAACATACACTTTTAGCAATGACTTATAAAGTCGGTGCATGAAAAATCGTTGCTAAAGCCTCATTTTTAGCAACAAAAAAATTTCGTTGCCCATGATAACGGGGAATCAAGTGGCCGAAAATTTTGCAACGAATTTCTAACGAAATTTTTTCCCGTCAATAAATTAGCAACGAAATTTTGCAACGACTTATGAATTTCGTTGCAAAAAGTGAAAGCCTGACACAATCTGCAACAAAGGACAAATTTTGTTGCTAAACATATACTTTTAGCAATGACTTATAAAGTCGTTGCCCAAAAAATTATTGCTAAAGGCCCATTTTTTGTAGTGCCTTAATAGGTGGACATTGAGATTTCGCAGGATCTTTAAGAATGGATCACTGATCTGTATATATCCCTACCCTCTTTGGTGTCTTGGGACTGGTTTCTGTATGTAGATGTGGAGAGGAGTGCAACTTTCCTCTCTAAGATTGACCGCACCACAGATGGTCGCCAGTACTCCTATTTAAGAGGAACCTAGTTAATTCCATCTCTTATGGATTGGTGTTGCTCTTTGAGGCACAACAACAGCTTAGATGGTCACCGGATCTCCTATTTGTGAGGAGAGGTCAGGTAGTTCCATCCCTTTGGTCTGAAGCCGATGAAAAATGGTGGATTGAAGTTTGATCCCAGTACCGTGTGACAAGTATTTGTGTTTTGGTAGGGGGCTAGATCGAACCATAAATGGCTGCCTACGTACTCCTATTAAAGAGGATATCAGGTCTACGTAGTTCGAACTTGGTGTAAGAGGTTCAACGCTGATTGTAAAAAGTTGTAGGAATGTTTTTGTTGTTTTTGTTTTATGTAGAGAAAGGGTAGAAATGTTTTTGGTTGTTTTTGTTTTTGTAGAGAAAGGGTAGAAATGTTTTTGTTATTTTTTTATTACGATCGGGCTATATAAAATATGGTTGCCTACGTACTCCCGAGTATCAGGGAGATCAGGTCGACGTAGTTCGCCCCTCAGGACGATTTGCAACCAAAGAAAAGTTTAATCCCATATGCAGGCTAAACTGCGGGGGAAAGAAAGTTTGATCCCATGTTTGGGACAAACTACAGGTGTGAAAACGTTTGATCCTAAGTTCAGGACAAACTGCAAGTGTGAAAAAGTTTGATTCTATGTTTAGGACAAACTGCAGGTGTGAAAGGTTTTATCCTTGGTGGGATAATCGAAATTGTATGAAAGGTTTGAAATGAAGTGAAACCAGGCTGCTGGTTTGAACAGTATGTTTCCCTGAGGGGCAAAAGAGCATGAAGAAGATTTTGTATGTAAGAAAGGGTTGGAAAACCTGAATGACTGGTGATCTGATGATCCAAAACAAGGACGTTTGCTTGATGGTAACCTCAAACATAGTACCATTTGATGTGGAATTTACTGCATAGCTCCTCCATCTTTTTGTTGTTGAGGTTCTTAGCATTGTTTGACACAATTACCTCTGGTTGTCCATATCGACAAATGACATTGTTTCTGATGAAAGCAATGATGACTTCTTTAGTAACCCTGGGGAAGGAAGCTGCTTTTACCCACTTGGTGAAGTAGTCAATCATGGTGAAGATAAACCGATGCCCATTATTGGATTTGGGCTCGATGGGCCCGATCACGTCCATTCCCCACATTGAGAAGGGCCAGGGCAAACTCATATTGTGGAGTTCCCTTGGAGGGGCGTGGATAGCATTCTCATGAATTTGACATTGGTAGCACCTCTTGACGTGATCATTACAGTCAGCCTTGAGAGTAAGCCAATAATGCCATATTCTGAGGATCTTCTTAACAAGTAAGGGTCTGCTCATGTGTGGGCCACATACTCCACCATAGATTTCATCCATGAGCCTCTAAGCTTGGTTTTTGTCTAGACATCTAAGGAGTCCTAATCCTGCATCTCTTTTGTAGAGTACATCTCCGCTCAGGTAGAATTTCATAGCCAGTCAATGAATCTGCCTCTTTTCAGTCAGCCTCCCCTCAACGGGTGTAGATCCATCTCGCAGATACTCCTTGATATGCTGATACCAAGGGTGTTGGATGGGAGGTAGCTCATTTGATACTTCTCCAACGTAGTTACCATAGGCTGGAGCCTTTTGTAGGGAAACTGGGATGCTTGACATGTTTTCCTTGTCATGTATGTTGATCAAGGAGGCCAAAGTTGGTAGCGCATCCGCAAAGTCATTCCTATTCCGAGGAATATTGAGGAAGTTTACTTCTTCGAACTCCGAAGCCATCTGTAAAACTTGCTGATGGTAAGGCAGTAGATGTAGTTCCTTGGTTTGATAGATTCTTGTGGTTTTCTTGATTACCAACTCTTAATCCCCAAAGACAGTTAACCGTCTAATGCCCATTGAGTGAGCAAGTTTTAGCCCCATGATACAGCTTTCATACTCGACTGTGTTGTTGGTGCTGACAAACTGCAATTTGACGACGACGGGATACTGCTCCCCCGTACCGGACACTAGAACTGCTCCAGCTCCAGAACCTTCTGTGTTAACAGCTCCATCAAAATACATTTTCAATGTACGACATGCATCGTACTGATGGTGTTCCTGAATTGCCATAACCCCTTCACCGAGGAAGTATGTTTCTAAGGGTTTGTAATCCCCTGCGGGTGCAACGGCCAGTTGATCCACAATTCCTTGTCCTTTAATGGACTTTTGCGTCACGTAGACGATGTCAAATTGTTGGAGAATCAACTGCCATCTGGACAACCAACAATTTAGTATGGGCTTACTGAACACGTATTTAAGAGGACCCACGCGGGATATGAGATGGGTTGTGTGACCATGAAGGTAATGTTGTAACCTCATGGAAGCCCATGCTAAAGCACAACAAGTCTTCTCAATCAGAGTGTACTTGTGTTCACTGCTGCTGAATCTTTTGTTAAGGTAGTAGATAGCACGCTCTTGGCCTTTATCATCTTTCTGTCCCAACATGCAGCCCATAGCATTGTCATTAATGGATAGGTACATGAACAGGGGAACATCAGCCCTGGGTGGTACCAAGACAGAAGCGTTAACCAACTGCTCTTTGATTGTAAGAAAGGCTTTCTGACACTCATCATTCCATTTTATGGAGGAGTTCTTCCTTAACAGCTTGAAGATGGGCTCACAGGTTGCTGTGAGTTGAGAGATGAACCAACTAATGAAATTGATTCTTCCCAAAAATCCCCATATTTCCTTCTCTGTCTGAGGAACGGGCATTTCCTTAATGGCTTGGATTTTGGTGAGATCCAGCTCAATCCCTTTATGGCTGACTAGGAAACCTAGCAACTTGCCTGATTTAACACCAAAGGCGCACTTGGCTGGATTCAACTTCAAGGTTTACTTACATAACCTATTGAAAAGCTTCTTGAGATGGTCTAAGTGGTCTTCTTCCCTTCGAAATTTGATAATGATGTCGTCCACGTAGATCTCTATCTCTTTATGCATTAAGTCGTGGAAAATAGCCATCATAGCTGGCTGATAGGTTGCTCTGGCATTGATGAGGCCGAATGACAAACGTCTATAACAAAAGTTTCCCAAGGCGTGATGAAAGCAGTTTTCTCACAATCTTCCTCAGCAACCATAATCTGATGATACCCCGCGAAACAATCCGCAAAGGAGTACATGTCATATTGAGCAGTATTGTCAATGAGAATGTGGATAAATGGCACGGGAAAGCTATCCTTAAGGGAAGCTTTGTTCATATCTCGATAATCCACACAAACTCGCACCTTTCCTCCTAGTTTAGGCACGAGGACTATGTTTGATAACCATTCAGGGTATGTAGACACCATGATGGTGCACGTTTGAAATTGTTTCACAATTTCTTCTTTAACCTTTAAACTCCACTCAGGTTTCAATCGCCTGACCTTCTGCCTGACTGGCTTGAATCCCTCTTTAATGGGAAGGCGATGAAGGACAATGTCAGTGGACAAACCCCCATGTCTTCGTGAGACCATGCAAACACATCCTGGAATTGGGTTAGTAGCGCAACCATGTCATTCCTTTGGTTTGGAGTGAGGTCTGAACCAATTTGGATTAGCTTAGGTTTTTCTAAGGTTTCGAGATTGAAAGATGTGGTTTGATCAAGGGTAGGTTTAGGTTTGTCTTCGACCCATTCCTTGATCTCCTGAGGTATCTCAATGTCCTCTTGTATTTCCATCAAGTCTGAGTCTAACTTTTCATCAAAGTTATAGGCCTTGTGGAGAAAAGGCACCTCATCAGCAAGTACATGCACATCTAAATTCAGAGTCCTGAAATAAAATATGCTTTCACTTAATATATGAAACTGTTTAATCATATAAAAGTGTTAGCATGTACTGATAAAACAACTGCCAATACTCTACAAAAAAGTAAGCAGTTAAAGTTATCTATAGGGCAGATGGAATTTCTGCCCGTTTTACCCTCGTCGACCAATGCATGGAGTGCTGCTCCAATTGCCGAGGGTAAAGTCCTGATGGACTGTAGTGATGAAAGGGCTATCATCGTCCTCCTTTTCCCTAATAATGACCATGACATTTGGGCAATCATCATCGGCGGTGTATCTGTTTGTATGCTCATCATGGACAATGATGCGTATGCCTGACATCATCCTGGCGATGTCTTGTTTACGTCTCCGTTCCTCTTCTTCCACTCTGGGATCAGGAATCAGGACCTCTTTTGCTTTAACCAGTATCGGTTTGGGAAATAACGTAGCCATAACATGGGCTAGAACTTTTACCGGAGAGTGTACAAGCTCAGGATTTGCAGGTGTAGACAATCGTCGTGTGGCTGAAGTTGAAGGAATCTGTTTGTGCTTATGAGGATTCCTGTGACTAGAGCTAGCAAAATAGCCTAATCCAGTTGTCCCTGTTTGATTGGGCACTTGAATCGGGTGCTTAATACCCTGATGATCTTTGCCTAACCCTTATCCAGGTTGATGACTGATAAGTGGGTTTTATACCCGTGAATCGGTTCCTAATGCAAGCTTAATCGGTGTTAATTCCTTGCGTTAATGTCTTATTTTACTTGTTTATTGTTATTTGATGTGTAGGTTTGGTGGTGTGGCATTTGAGCATAAAAGGAGTGTAATTGTGCAAGAATATGGCAAGTAAAGAAGTAAAACTAACCATCTAGCAGAACACTAACTTTGTCAAGGCGAGTATATGTTTAAACCTACACACTTCACGGCTGGGGTCAAATACTCGAAGACGGAGCTACTATACACGGGGACTTATTGTGAAGAAACACCCCCCCAAGTCCAGATTTAGCAGTTATGCAGTTAGTTTCAAAGACTGTTTTGTTAGTAGTTGTGATGGTTTAGGACGTGTATTAACAAGGAATTCCAATCAGGATACAAGTCTTAGTGTTATATCTAATTAAGAATAACAAGATTGAGGGTGATATCTATCACAAGACGATTAACAGAGAACAAAAATACAGATTTTTCAGTGCAAACATTGGAGAGAAGATTTTGAAGGATTTTTCGTATCAATTGCAAACTGAGCTGAAGAAAAGGGTGGTTCTGGGTTTATTCTTTTCTTTTAGTTTATTTGTAATTGAAATGATGATATCTTTAATTTATTTAGTGTTTATTTCTTTTATAATGAACTAAATTACTTTTTAGGCTTATGATGGATCTTTAAGTGGAACGATGGTTATGTAACTTTGATTTTCAGTTTAATAACATATTATCCAGTTTATCTATATTAATTCGTGTTTGAATTTATCAATTGCTTGATCAATAATTCTTTGTTGACTTGTATGAATTCGAGAGAGGAAGTACGAGTCTAGACTTAGTTAATATAGCATGTGTTCTCGAATTCTGTGAATAAATAAAATCTTGATTAATTTTAGGGTAGAGATATGCTTAAGATCGCATGTAATCGGGTAGATAACTTGAATTTAAACCTTCTTTGATTGTAATTCACATAGAGATATAGTGAGTTAGTTAATTAAAGTGTTTAATTTAATTTTATCTTAATTGTGGATTTAAGTTAATATGGTGTTAGTGCATCGAGAGGTGGCTAATTCTACTTTAGTGTTCTTGATTAATAAACTGGGATAGTAAATTAAACTGGAACAAAGGATAAAAACCAGAGTGAAGCTTAGGGTGAAGTTGTAAGCCTAATTCTCCAATACTTGTTTAGAAATTCAGTTTTTGCGATTTGTGATTATTTTGTGATTTTAGTAGTTTTAATACTTGAGACTTTATAATTTAATCATTGATTTGGATAGGTTAATAAAATTGGGATTAATAGAAAACTGGTAATTGTGAAGGTTAAATTCTTACTGATTTCTCTGTGAGAACAATACTCTACTTACTATTATATTACTTGTTGACCACGTATACTTGCGTGTTGTGCGTAATTATATTTTACCCAACAAGTTTTTGGCGCCGTTGCCGGGGACTATTAGTATAGATTTTAATATTTTACGATATCAGTTTAATTAGTCCAGTTTTACTTAAACATTTTTATTTTTGTTTTGTTCGTCTTATTTCAGGTTTTTGAAGTTGGTTTATGCAAACGCGGTCTAAAAATCCAGACTTACTTCCTTTTGAGGATGACATTGAGAAACAGTTTCAAAGGCTAAGTAAGTGGATCAAGGAACAATAGAAGACTTCGAAAACTCTGAAAAAGAAGAAGCAATGGCTGATGAAGATCAGAAAGCATTGAGGGACTTTGCTACACCCAAGGTGACCAAGTTGCAGTCGAGTATCACCAGGCCTACTATAGCCGCGAACACATTTGAAATCAAGCCTGGGACTATTCAGATGATTCAAAATTTGGTTCAGTTTGGGGGTTTGGCAAATGATGATCTGAACGAACATTTAGTCAGCTTTCTGGAGTTTTGTTACACTTTCAGGTATAATGGGGTGTCGGATGACGCAGTTAGGCTTCGCTTGTTCCAATTTACTTTATGGGATAAGGCGAAGAGTTGGTTACACTCTCTACCACCGGGATCAATAACTACATGGGAAGACCTCGCTCAAAAATTTCTTGCAAACTTTTTCCCACCAACGAAAACTGCAAAAATGAGGAATGTGATAACTATGTTTGAACAGCAACATGGGGAATCACTGTATGAGGCATGGGAAAGATACAAGGAATTGCTCAGAAAGTGCCCACATCATGGATTGCCTAAGTGGTTGCAGATGAACACATTCTACAATGGGTTAAATGTAAATCTCAAGACTAGTATTGATACAGCTTCGGGTGGGGCATTTATGGAAAAAAGTTATGAAGAGGTATATCAGTTGATAGAGAATGGCAGCTAACAACTACCAGTGGCCCACGACACGAATGACACAGGCAAAGGCAGCTGGAGTGTTAGAGTTAGATGGAGTGACGGTGATAACAGCGCAGATTTCAGCACTCTCTAAGAAGTTGGATGCTTTGTTAGGGGTCCAGACATAACAGGTTGTAGTTATTTGTGAATTTTGCGCGGGTGAACATCTTGCAGATCAATGTACAATTAACCCAGCGTTAGTACAATTTGTGGGTAGCTACAACATGATTCCACAGAATATGTACCAGAATGCATACAATCAAGGGAATAGGAATCACTCAAATTTTTTGTGGAGTAATAATCAGCATCAACAAGCTCCACGACCATCGTTTCCTCCAGGATTTCAGAATCAACAACAACCAGCTCAACATCAAGAGAGGAAATCAGATTTAGAGGAGTTGTTGTCAAAATATATAACAAGCAACGAGGCAGCTATGAAAAACCAAGCAATGGCCATGAAATCGCAAGAGACAACCATCAAAAATTTAGAAAATCAGATGGGACAAATTGCCTTAGCATTGAACAATAGACCACAAGGGACTCTACCAAGTGACACCGAAAGAAATCCGAAGGGAAATCACGAACAGTGTTAGGCAATCACGTTGAGAAGTGGAAAACATGTAGATGGGAAAAGTGCAGAAAATTCAGTTAAACCAGATGACAACGTGGTTGAGGAAAAACAGGGTGAGGAAAAGCAAGTTGAGCAAACAAAGTTAAATGATAAGCCAGTTGTGTATCCTCCACCGCCGTTTCAGCAGAGAGTCCAAAATCAGAAATTAGATAAGCAGTTCACAAAATTTTTGAAAGTGTTTAAGAAACTTCAGATTAACATCCCTTTCGCAGAAGCCCTAGAGTAGATGCCAAGTTATGGGAAATTTATGAAAGGAATTTTATCTAGGAAAAAGAAGTTAGAAGATTTCAAAATAGTGGCATTAACAGAGGAGTGTAATGCAGTGTTGCAGCGAAAATTACCACAAAAGTTGAAAGATCTAGGGAGTTTTATCATTCCATGCACAATTGGGAACACGGTGTTCAACAAGTGTTTATGTGATTTGGGAGCGAGTGTAAACCTTATGCCATTATCAGTGTATATAGAATTAGGTCTACCTGCTCCAAAGCCTACGAACATCTCATTGCAGTTAACGGATAGGTCAGTCACATACTCGAGAGGCATTGTGGAGGACATCTTGGTCAAGGTTGACAAATTTATATTCCCTGCGAATTTCATAATTCTGGATTTTGAGGAAGATAAGAACATCCTAATTATCCTAGGGAGACCATTTTTGGCTACGAGTAGGACACTCATTGACGTACAAAAATATGAACTAACTATGAGGGTCCAAGATCAAGAAGTAAAGTTTAATGTTTTTAAGGCCATGAAATTCCCTACGGATGAGGAAGAGTGTTTTAGGATGGATATCATTGAGCAGATAATCAGCGAAGACATGGGTAAAAGTTTGGATATTGATCCATTGGAAACGACATTACTGGGAGATGAAGATTTGGATTATCCAGAATTTGTGGATTACTTGCAGATGTTAGACTTCCTACCACGAGTTAGAAGATTTAAAGTACCATTTGAACCAATGCACATGGAGGAAAGAGCCACAACAAGAATGAAACCATCATTGGAGGAGCCACCTGCCCTTGAGCTAAAGCCACTACCTACACACCTCAGGTATGCGTATTTAGGCAATTCTAATACTTTACCTGTTATTATTTCTGTTGCGCTTAACGAATTACAGAAAAGTAAGTTGTTGAGGTTGCTTAGAGAACATAAATCGGCGATAAGATGGACAATCGCAGATATCAAAGGAATCAGCCCATCCTTTTGCATGCACAAAATTCTGATGGAAGAGGATGCAAAGCCAACGGTGGAGCAACAGAGACGGCTCAACCCAATTATGAAGGAATTTGTGAAGAAAGAAATACTAAAATGGTTGGATGCCGGTATCATTTACCCAATTTCGACGATGAAGTGGGGTTAGTTGATTCGAGCAGTGTCTAAAAAAGGGAGGAATGACCGTGGTACAAAATGATGACAACGAGCTAATTTCGATGAGGACAGTGACTGGTTGGAGGGTTTGCATGGATTATAGGAAATTAAATAAGGCAACCCGCAAAGATCATTTTCTTTTGCCATTTATTGACCAAATGTTGGATAGATTGGCGGGCCACGAATTTTACTACTTATTTGATGGGTATTTAGGGTATAATCAGATAGTCATTGCTCCTGAAGATCAAGAGAAGACAACTTTCACGTGCCCATACGGCACATTCGCATTCAGGAGACTGTCCTTCGGCTTGTGTAATGCACCCG
This sequence comes from Panax ginseng, assembly GCA_020205605.1. Classification (NCBI taxonomy): domain Eukaryota; kingdom Viridiplantae; phylum Streptophyta; class Magnoliopsida; order Apiales; family Araliaceae; genus Panax; species Panax ginseng. The sequence goes on from CM035139.1 coordinate 54,272,599, forward strand.
CTACCTTCCAATGGTGTATGCTGGCCATCTTCTCGAACATGGTAGAGAAGAATGTGGAAGTCTTCATGGATGACTTTTCTATTTATGGAGACAATTTTGATGCATGTTTGGAGAACTTGGTTATGGTGTTAAAGAGATGCACAGAAATAAATCTAATACTTAACTGGGAAAAGTGCCACTTCGTGGTTGAGGAAGGCATAATTTTGGATCACAAGGTTTCAGCAAAAGGATTAGAGGTTGATAAAGCAAAGCTGGAAATGATTGAAAAGCTCCCACCACCAACTTCAGTTAAGGGAATACGCAGCTTTTTGGGACATGCCGGGTTCTACAGGAGATTTATAAAAGACTTCTCTAAAATTGCAAAACCATTGTGCAGTCTTTTAGAGAAGGATTCAGTTTTTAAGTTCGATGAGGGTTGTAAGTTAGCCTTCGAGCTATTGAAGAAGAAATTAACTACAACCCCAGTTATCGTCGCACCAGATTGGACAATGTCATTTAAGTTAATGTGTGATGCAAGTGACTATGCGGTTGGGGCTGTTTTGGGCCAACAACGAGAGAAGGTATTTCATGCCATATATTAAGCAAGTAAGACACTCATAGAGACCCAATTGAATTACACAAATATGAAAAAGGAATTGCTTGCAGTATTATATGCCTTCGATAAATTTCGGGCATATTTGATCAGAACAAAGGTTGTAGTTTATACGGATCACTCATCTATTTGGTACCTAATCTCAAAGAAAGATGTTAAGCCATGCCTTATCAGATGGATTCTCCTTCTACAAGAATTTGACTTGGAGATAAAAGATAGAAAGGGGGCGAAAAATCAAGTTGCAGATCATTTATCAAGACTGGAAAATCAGGGTAAAGATGATGAAGATAATTGTGTAATTAATGATTCTTTTCCGGATGAACAACTGTTTGGAGTCGATGCAGAATTCCCATGGTACGCGGATTTTGCCAACTATCTAGTGAGCAATATACTTCCCCCTGATCTTACACGTCAGTAGAAAGAGAAATTCCTACATGACGTCAAGTGGTATATGTGGGATGAGCCATACCTATTTAAACAGTGTGCTGACAAGATGATTAGAAGGTGTGTGCCCTATAGCGAAGTGAATAATATTTTGCATAAATGTCATTCGTCTGCATACGGGGGACATTACGGAAGCGAGAGAACAATAACGAAGGTTCTTCAAGTCGGGTTCTATTGGCCTACATTATTTAAAGATGCCCACCAGTTCGTAAAAAGCTGTGATAGATGCCAAAGGGTGGGCAATATATCGAAAAGGAATGAGATGCCACTACAAACAATCTTAGAAGTTGAGATTTTCGATGTATGGGGCATGGATTTCATGGGAACATTCCCTTCCTCATTCAATAATCAGTACATATTGCTTGCGGTTGACTATGTATCAAAATGGGTTGAAGTCGTAGTACTCCCAACTAACGATGCCAAAGTGGTCCTCAAATTCTTGCAAAAGAATATCTTCAAAAGATTTGGCACGCGAAGAGAAATTATAAGTGATGAAGGTAGTCACTTCTACAACAGATCATTCACAGCTCTCTTGGCGAAGTATGGGGTCAACCATAAGGTGGCGATGACATATCATCCCCAAACAAGTGGGCAAGCTAAAGCTTCAAATAGGGAGGTGAAGAGAATCTTAGAAAAGGTGGTGAACCCGAATATAAAGGACTGGTCTCTCAGATTAGACGATGCATTATGGGCTTACCTAACTACGTACAAAACACCAATTGGTATGTCACCATATTAATTGGTCTATAGGAAAGCATGTCTGCCTGTGGAGTTACAACACAAAGCCTATTGGGCTATTCAGAAAATGAACTTTAATCAAGTAGATGTGGGTGAAAAGAGGCTACTGCAGCTAAATGAGCTCGATGAATTCCGACTTCAAGCTTACGAGAACTCGAAGTTATACAAAGGAAAGGTCAAGAAATGGCACAACCAGAAAATCATGCAGAGAACATTCGAGCCGGGGCAATCAGTACTACTGTTCAACTCAAGGTTGAGGTTGTTCCCAGGGAAGCTAAAATCACGATGGTCGGGTCCATTTACCATCAAAAGAGTTTTCTCATATGGCGTCGTTGAACTCTACAGTAGGAATCCATTGGAAACGTTCAAGGTCAACGGTCAAAGGTTTAAGCGTTATTCGGGTGGTGAATCCAACATGGATGTCATCGCAATCACATTATCCGACGTACCATAAATAGGGAGTAGTCAGGCTGAACGACTTAAAATCAAGCGCTAATTGGGAGGCAACCCAATCGCACTTTTATTTTTCGTAATTTTATCCATACTAGTTAGATGATAGTTTAGAATATTATTTAGTATAGAATCAATTAATGTCAATTCAATAATTAGTAGTTAAAAGTATAAGTCATTTTTAGATAAATCCTACCACCATGCTTAAAATTACTCAAAATCTACTCATATTTACGTTTCATGGTATTGCAGGTACTTAATATGATCATGTTTTAGAGTTGTAAGGAAGAAATAAGGAAAACATAGGCCTTTAATAGAAGACAAGCCTGCCAGGGTGGGCCCCTTCAAGCCTAACATGCCCGCCGAAGCGGGGGTCTCCCAATTCAGTTTACAAAATGCATGCCCGCCGGGGCAGAATTCTTAAAGCATAATACCCCCGCCGGGGCGGGGGTCTCTAATCCAATAACAGAAGCTATGCCATCACTGGGAAGGCCTTTTAAAGCATCTTACCGTAGGCTGGGGTCCCAAATTTGAAAGGGCAGTTTTTGGCAGTTGCATCTTCATATACCCACTCCTAATCAGTTCACTCCACTACTTCTCCTTCCCCACTACTCCCATTCTCACCACACCTACATCCCACGTTTTGGCAAGTTATAATCCCACTTCATTAACACACACACCCGCTACTTCAGTCCATTACTCCAAACCAAACCCCTCTCCATCAAACCATCTATATAAATTCATTCCCTCATAACCCAATTTCACCACATACATTCAACTCAAAAATCAGAAAGCTACGAATTAGGGTTCTTCTTGAAAGAAGTTATACATCAATTGAGAGTGAGCATTTTGTCTTCTAATTCCTCCTTTCCTATCACCATATTTGAAGCAAATTCATCAAGTTGGGGGGATAAAATAGTGTACACTCCAAGTTTTTGATAGATTGCGTGAGTGAAGTTTGGGGGGGGGGATATTGTTGATAGGACTTCTTGTATTCAATGGCATCTAAACCCACATCAAAGAGGCAATGGGGAGAGAGTTCTAGAACAACACCACCATCACGAGCCCTCGACCGACGCAAATTCATAAGTGCCACCGCCGCCGCCCGTTACGATTACATAGTATCCAAAGCTCTCACACGGAGCGAGGGTTGGCACCGGACCACGTCGACAGTGAAATGATGCAACAGATATATCAGAAGGGGTGGAACAAGTTCAAACGGAACCCGAGGCTGCAGTTGTAAGTGTGGTCAAGGAATTTGATGCTAACGCCGAGGACAAGGCACCTTTCAACGCATTTATGTGGGGCAGATTAGTCCCATTCAGTGCCAATGCCATCAACACATACTATCAGTTAAGGGTGCCTAGACATTGCCAGTATGCTCATTTACATGATCATGATCCGATTATGAGGTTATTATGAAGGAAATGACAAAACCGAGTACCACATGGATCAAAGGTCATAAAGGAGGCACGGTTTTTCACAGCAAGGATCTCAGTAGATATGGCAAGATATGGTATGCATTCTTATGCGCCAAATTATTTCCATCCACACACACATCAGACGTGACCAAGAAGAAGGCAGTGCTCTTGTATGCCATTGTAAAAGATTTCATCATCGACGTCGGGGCGATAATTAGTTTTTCAATCTGACGGTGCTTACGAGGATAATTTGTAATAACCCGATATTTTCTATATAAATAAATCATAAATTTTGCGTATAATTTTTTTTATTTAAATAAATATGGGGAATATGTATAAGTAAAGTACATGTATTTATGTGCTAAATAAATGTATATTTATTACATGAATAATTACAAATAATTTTATTTTAGAATTATTGATCATTATAAATTATATTTTTATAATAATTAATTTTATTGTAGAAATGTTTTTATTATTTATTTTTCAAAGAAAATATGATTTATATTATTTAAATAATATATGGAATGATTATTGTAATTATTATAATTATTTATATGAATTTTAGCTCGATTAATAAGTTAAGTATTTTAACTTAATTAATAATGTTGTTTATGAAAGATAAATCAGATATGAAATCCAAACCCTAATTCTGGTTTTAGAATAAGGAATGATAATAATAATATAATATTAATTATATTTTGATTTTTTAGTGCTATAAATATGTACTGTATGTATGTGGACCGATAATGGTTGGTCAATTATGGTGTATTATGTCAAACCCTAGTATTACTGTGTGAAACCCTAATTTAAAATACAAATTAGAGTTCAAGATTATTAGGTAATCGTGCTAATGTGATCAATGTCTGATATTATAAATATAAACGCTCATTAGGTAAACCCTAATTATTGACTCGAAACCCTAATTGTGAAATTAAAACCCTAACCGATATTTAGGAATCCTAACTGTTAAATTGGGAAACCCTAATTGTTAATTTAGGATGTTTAATGTTAATTAGTGGACTTTAAACCCCTAATGTTCATGAATAATGTAATTAGAAACCCTAATTACAAATTGTTAATCTTAATTATTAAATTGGTAACCTTAATTGATATTTAGGAACCTTAATTGTTAATTTTAAGCCCTAATTACTAAATTAGTAAATATTAATTATAATTTGTAAATCTTAATTCAAATTTTCATGTTCCTTGTAATTAGAAAGCTAAATGTAGTTAAGGAACACTAATTTACAATTTTTAGAAACTAAAATTGTACAAATTTTGGCTAAATTGCAAAATCCTAGAAATTAATTTTTTAGAAACCTTAGGGTTAAACCCTAAGGGTTTGCCAAGTTACAAAAAGACCATTAAAATTGTATGACAAATGACCATTATACCCTTATGTGCATTATTGAGATTAACTTGTCAAACTTGCCAAACCTTTAGTGGTTGAACTACCCTATGTATAGCCATGTGCCTACAAACTTCAACAACTCAGCTATTTCCAGCCAAATTCATTGCATAGGAGTTATATATATTGATCAAGAGAGAGAAATGTGCATTATTTGGCCATTTGAGCACCAACTCTCTACCAAGACCATATATCTCTCTAACCCGCGAAATCCTAAAGCAAATCAGTCCCAAAATAAAGCCCCACTGCTACTCACAACAAATCAGTAGCCTAGAATCAAGATTTGTTCATAGAAGGTATAAACCATAATTACAAATCTGATCTTGATATGTATGTTAGATCTTGTGTTTTAGTGTTAAAACATGTTGTTTATGGTATAAAATGATGATCTGGGTTGATAGATGTTAGATCCATAACATCTATAGGCTCGGATTTGAAGTTCTTCATAATATGGAAAATCTTTAAAAAGTGGTCTGACAATGAATGTCAGACCCCATAGATTTCATTGTGTAATGTTTTGGTGTTTTGAAAGTTTGGACTTATAGTATATAGTATGGTCTTTAATCTGGAGTTGAAATCATGCTTAGATCGGACCTAAGTTGAAAGATAATCGTGGTCAAACCACGTTGACCGACCACGATCGGGCATTTCGGGTAACCTGAAACCGCCTTGAAAAAAACTCGACAACATATTCAAGCTCCCGGATCTTTCTTGTGTTGGTTGATTTATGTTTGTTGTTGTATCTAGTCTATAGTTTGATACTTTTATTACATGTTTATGCCTTAAAATCTCCTAAACATCAAATGGATGGAATTCAGTGGCTGGTCAAAGCAGGCCAGATGATCACGAACTGAGTTTCTGGGTAACCCAGAAAACTCAAGAACGTGATCTCTGACAGGGTTTGACCAGCATGGATCTTGTGATTCTGTTGTTGTTTTGTCTATGTTTTGTGATGGATCTCTTCCTTGACATGTTGGCTATACACTGCAACATTTATATCACAAAAACAACACACTGATTGCGAGTTGTGGAAGCCCAAAAGTGACTGCTCGAACTGTTCTTCATTTCTGGGTAACCTAGAAATGAAGAACAACCTCTGACAGCCACTTTGATGGCTTAGATCTCTCGGTTGTTTAATGATCTGGCCATGAATCTTATTTACTGTTGTAGTACTACATCATTACTGCAATATTGATTTCTTAAAACTGACATAAAACATCAAGATCATGATTTGGTGACTGGTCAAAGTAAGCATCTTGTAAATTGTTTATGCAGATCTGGGTTTCCTCAAGAACATGAAGAACACCCATAGCGATTTTACTGTGCTGCTATAAAGCGATCTTCAATGACACCTAATTTATAAAATTATAATTTTTATTAAATAATTATAGAAAATTAGTTTTTATTTATTAAAAATACAAAATAAATTACTAAAAATTATTTTAAAGCTTAAAAATTAGTTTTTAATAATTTTGAATATATTTCATAAATATTTAATATTTTTAAAATATTAAAGGTATTTAATTTATTTAATTAGTATATTAAATAAATTATTTAAAAATGATTTTAATACATGAAAAATTATTTAAAAATATATTATGATATATGAAAATATTTTTAAGTTATTTTTAATAACTTTTAATATTATGTGATGAATTTCATTAATAAATTAATATTAATGATAATTATTTTATTTAATAAATATATTAAATAAATAGAATTAATGATTTAAAAATAGTATAAAAATTATTTAATCAAGTATAAGAATATTTTAAGTTATAAAATATAACTTTTAATATTTAAAGGTAGATTTTATTAATAATTTAATATTAATGATATTAATTTATTTAATAATAAATAATTTAAAAATGATTTTATTGATTTAAAAATCATTTAAAAGGGATATAAATGAATTAAAAATATTTTAAGTTATAATTAATGACTTTTAATATTTGATAAATAATACATTAATATTTTAATATTAATGGTAATTATTTAAAATGATTCTAAAAATCATCTAAAGGTAATATAAATACTTTAAAAATATTTGAAGTTATTTTAAATAACTTAATATTTTGGCAATGGTTTCATTAATAGTTTAATATTAATTAAATATTAATGATAATGGAATTATTTAAATATTTAAAAATGATTTCAGTATTTCAAAAATTATGATAAATTGTAATAATTATTTAAAAAATATTATAAGGCCATGAAAAATAATGCGACTGGTGTTTAAATTATCTAAATGGATATTGAACTCATCAGATAGAGTCTTGGACTTTATAAATACCGATAAAGTCACAAGATTACAATCAAACATATTTTAGAAATTGATCTGAACTTAGATAGGTTGACTTGATAAATGTTTATTTGTGATTCAATGTTTGTTAAACTTATATGACAATGTCATTAGGTTATGTGCTAACTGCAAATAGCAGTACAATATGATATGATATGTTATTCTAATCAAACGAATGATCTATTTAATGATAGGGCTTGATATAAAGGATAAATCTAAGTTGTGTAAGCAGCAGACAAGGCAAGTATATAACCCTTTGTATTTACTTTATGCAATGGACATGTGTAAGATAATATCTGAACTATTCTTTTTAATTGTTCAAATATTTCAACCTTTGTATATACTTATGCAATGAGTCGGTATAAGTAAGCTATTAAATTATAATTGTTGTACAAGTTCCTTTATTTTGTTATTGTTGATCAAGAAATATATTTTGTTTGTTAATTTCTAAACTTGGTTATACAAGTGTCCTCACTTGGATAATCATTATATTTTATCACATGTTAATAAATACTTATCGGTGTCCAGTATGTATATGTTGAATTGAAAGCCGTCTAAGCTATTTGATCCGGCTAGACACAAACTTAAAATTGTTGTTGAACAAGATAAAACATTATTATTATCCAACCGAATTGTTTTGGTTTGGATTCTAGACTAGTATGAACATCCCAAATATGGGAAACTTTTATGCGCCTAAGGCGGATATGCTGAATGAAAATATTATCCTTGAATGTAGTATTGATCAATATAGGACATAACGGGTTAATCACCCCCATGCCTGTAAGTTATGATGGTTTACAGATGAAGTTCTGTTTAACCTTTTCGAAAATAAAAAACAATGTTCATAGTATGTCAACTGATCCTCATTTATAGTCAGTACGTAGTTTCAAAAATTTAAAATCGAAATGATATGTTGTTTATTATTGGTTCAGCTTACTTCACAACTATTGATTCGTTGTAGAAGTATCGTTCAAAGAAAACATTTAATTCGTTCAGCTAGCTGTTATTGTTGTTATTACTTGTTGGGCACTCAAATGCTCATCCTTGCTTAATTTAAATGTTTTCAGCTAAGTGTGAACAACCTGAAGGCTCTGCCAAGAACAAAGGGAAAGGAAAGGTTGCTGAATGAATTTTTATGATATCCTATGTAATAGTTTGACTTTATGTTAAGGATAATAAATACTGTTATTATCATGTAACAAATGTTTAAAGGTTTCGTACTTGGGATTGGAAAACTCTGATAATATGTAAATTAAATTTGATAATCTATATTATTGTTATTATTATTAGTAATATTCCGCTCATAGAAATGGTATCGTGTAGCACCGAGTTCGGGTTTCAAGTACCTGAATTTGGGGGCGTCACATAATTCTCGGGCGGCCTACCACACCCATCACTCATTTGTGGGTTATGTAGGCAAGCGGGAGTTCGATGGTCGGATGATGAGATCACTCAAATGCCACTTCAGACACAAGATTCAAGAATGATTGCACAATATGCGGTATGGCCCTGAGGCGAGTCACATCCTAGAGGATTAGGCTTTGTATTTCCATCCGCTTCAGAGGATGAGGCTGATGCTTCTGACAGCTCGGATGACGAGGAATTCCAGGAGGCAGCACCAATGGGCGAGGAAGGAACAGAGGCACCACAGACCAAATCTATATCTAGCCCTTAGTTCCTCAACTTTTAACGTCATGTGGATGAGCAAAATAAGATAGCACATAGAGAGATGCGGTGACTCGCAGCGAGGCAGGACCACATGTTTGACGTCATGAACCTATCGTTCGTCTCATTGAACGCGATCCAAAGCTTCAATCCCACTGCTCAATTCTCGTACCAACAGCCATCCCCAATGCCATGATTTCCACCAAGTGACTCCGATGAAGAAGAACACACACCACCACCCCAGGCTTAAGTGATTACAACGAAGTCCTCATATTTTTATTGCTATATCTGTACAATGAGGGAATTGTAACTTTCAAGTTTGGGGGGGGGGGGTTTAATTTCATATTTCTATGTTTGCATTCATTAGTTAGGATTGCATCTAGTAGTTCATTGTTAGTTTTAGGAATATCAAATGTTGCATTCATGTAATCATATAGTTGCATAGTAGCTTAGGAGCATAAATAGTGTTTAATTATTGTTGCATAAATAGTTTTTATTTATTGTTGCACTCATGTTATGTTACCATATATATATATATATATATATATATATATATAACTTAGTTAAATATTGTGTTAATTTTGCATATGTCCAACAGTTGTTGTAGCTTATTTTATTTTGGCCAAATATGAGATTGAGATTAAGTCGACAATTACAGTATAGATTATTAAAACCTTGATGTAGTTTCTGTTATGAATTGGATATTGTTCTTATTTGAAACTAATATAAAAAGAGTAGCACGCTAATAACATATGTGTCGACTGATTAGCTCAAATTGATACATAAAGGGTTTCTAAAGGATAATGTTAGTGTAAATGAGAAAATGACAAGGATAGACGGTGAAGACGAAGAATTAGGCAAACAAAACCTAAGTTTGGGGGGAGAAATGTGGGGTATATAAGCTTTATAATATATATATATATATATATATATATATATATATATATATATATATAAAATTCATGACTAGTATTGTTTCGGGGCCTTTGTTACTTGAGCAAGTATGCCCGAGGGGATTGTCTCTACACCTAGCGCCCTAAGGTCTTATATGGTCTGGGAGTCGTTGGTCGAAAGCTCGCTAAGGGGTAGCACTGTTAGCCTAATGGAATGAGACATTGCACAGTCATGGTTAAAAAAATAATAATATAATAAAATGTGAAATAAGTGCGATAAGCCCCTGTGGATATGTATATGAATAAAAATAAAGCATAAGTACCCTATGTGAACCCTTGATAGTGGCGATTGCTTAGTTTTAGTTGGAACTCATCAGCATTTGAACTTTTTGAGTTTACTCTATATTATTCCTTATAAGAAATTGGTTATGTATTGAATTTGAATCTGTTTTAGTTAGGACGAATGTTGATCACACACACACTATACCAGTGATAATGGTTTAAGATTCGAAGATTAATAAGGAATTATCGATTGGTTTTGATATGAAGTGTTGTAGTGTTTGCTTGATTTCTCTAAGGCCGACGGAATAATTTGATATTATGACACTGTTGGATTTATAAGCATTTTAGATTAGATGCATTACACGTCATTGCATTTCATTGTATAGCATGTTTATTTTGTTTTGTGCTTGAGGACTAGCACGGTTTAAGTTTGGAGGATTTTGATAAGTGGGTTTTATACATGCGAATCTGTTCCTAATGCAAGCTTAATCGTTGTTAATTCCTTGTGTTTATGTCTTATTTTACTTGTTTATTATTATTTGATGTGTAGGTTTGGTGGTGTGGCATTTGAGCATAAAAGGAGTGCAATTGTGGAAAGAATGTGGCAAGCAAATAAGTAAAACTAACCATCTAGCAGAACACTAGCCCGCCGGGGCGGGGGTCCGGATTTAGCAATTATGCAGTTGGTTTCAAAGACTGTTTTGTAGTAGTTGTGATGGTTTGGAACGTGTATTAGCAAGGAATTCCAATCAGAATAAGAAGATTAAGGGGGATAGCTATCATAAGACGATTAACAAAGAACAAAAATACAGATTTTTCAGAGCAAGCATTAGAGAGAAGATTTTGAATGATTTTTCATATCAATTGCAAACTGGGCTGAAGAAAAGGGTGGTTCTGGGTTTATTCTTTTCTTTTAGTTTATCTGTAATTGAAAGGATGATATCTTTAATTTATTCAGTGTTTATTTCATTTATAATGAACTAAATTACTTTTTAGGCTTATAATGGATCTTTAAGTGGAACGATGGTTATGTAACTTTGATTTTCAGTTTAATAATCTATCATCCAGTTTATCTATATTAATTCGTGTTTGAATTTATGAATTGCCTGATCAACAATTCTTTGTGGACTTATATGAGTTCGAGAGAGGAAGTACGAGTCTAGACTTAGTTAATATAGCATGTGTTCTTGAATTTTGTGAATGAATAGAATATTGATGAATGTTAGGGTAGAGATATGCTTAACATTGCCTGTAATCAGGTAGAGAACGTGAATTTAAACTTTCTTTGATTATAATTCACATAGAGATATAGTGAGTTAGTTAATTAAAGTGTTTAATTTAATTCTATCTTAATTGTGAATTTAAGTTAATATGGTGTTAGTGCATCGAGAGGTGGCTAATTCTACTTTAGTGTTCTTGATTAATAAACTGGGATAGTAAATTAAACTGGAACAAAGGATAATAACCAGAGTGAAGCTTAGGGTGAAGTTGTAAGCCTAATTCTCCGATAATTGTTTAGAAATTCATTTTTTGCGATTTGTGATTGTTTTGTGATTTTAGTAGTTTTAATAATTGAGACTTTATAATTTTAATCATTAATTTAGATAGTTTAATAAAATTGGGATTAATTGAAAATTGGTAATTATGAAGGATAAATTCTTACAGATTTTTCTGTTAGAACGATACTCTACTTACTATTATATTACTTGTTGATCACATGTACTTGCGTTTTTTGCGTAATTAGATTTTACCCAACAATGACCCAATGATATCATCTCTTGAGTGGCCGACATTACTTCGACAGATATCTTGGGTGTAAGAGGTGGCACCCCAATGGGATGGTAATAAGTGTTACTCACCTCCAAGGCATGGAAACTGACCGGCTCAACTTTTGAATTGAAGCTGATGAGTGGCATTAACAGTGACTAGGCTATTGTTGATAATGTACTTGAGTTGTTGATGAAGGGTGGAAGGGACGGCTCCAGCCATATGAATCCATGGTCTTCCCAACAACAAGTTGTATCCTATGGTTATTTTGAGCACGTGAAAGGATACACTGAATGTATGTGGACCAATCTCCACTGGAAATTCAATTACTCCAACGGCGTTTCGTCGGGACCCATCAAAAGCTTTGATAACCGTTTGGCTGCTTTTGATCCTTTTGGGGTTGATATTCATCTTCTCCAAGGTAGCATAAGGACAGATATTCAAAGATGAACCTCCATCTATTAAAACTCCTCCTACCATGTATCTGGAGGACAAAACTGCTATGTGCAACGGCTTGGAATAACCGGTCCCTTCAGCAGGTATGTCATCATTAGTGAAAGATATCACATTATTGTTGAAAATGTGATCAACCAGATGTTGGAATTTTTTCACATCCACTGATTTTGGTAAATTGGCATCTTCCAAGACCCTTAGCAAGATCTTCTTGTGATCTTCGGAAGAGAAAACCAAGTCCAGTATGGAAATTTGTTGTGGAGCTTCTCTTAAGCTTAAAAACCACCTTGGCTTCATTATGGCCCATGGTACGGAAGAACTCTTCAATTTTAACTTTTCCATTTGATTTGATGGTGTGCTTCATCACCCGATGGGGAAGATACAGTGGATTCTCCTTAGCCACTGTAGCAATTGTATGTGATGTAGATCCTTCAGCCTGCCCATAATTCCATGAGACTTTTTTTAAGCTGACAACATGATACTGTGGTCTGAATGATAAGTTAATTATTTCTGGTGCAGCCACTTTCAAAGGATTGTCAGCACCTTTAAGTTAAATTGCTTGTATTGTGAGTGGTCTGGCAGCCAAATCATCATCAGTTGATATAACTGCTACATCGTCCTTCCATTTTGTAGGACACGTGTTTCCACTCTCGAGTAACAAAGTGTCATCATCTTCCATCTGCAGGACACTGCTGTCAATTAACTTTTGAATGAGGTGGCGGCCCAGTATTCTTCTGTGTTGTGACCGCGAGAGTGGGAGTGATATTGGCATACTCCCTCAGAATTAAACCATCTAGAATGGGGATTTATTGGAGGTAGAAGGGATGTAATTCTTCCTTCATTGATCAACATTTGAAATATCTCCTCCATAGGTTGGCTAAGATATGTAAATTCCCGTTTGTTGGCAAAATCCCGACGGGCTTTGGCACTTGCTCTTTTTGTAACTTTATCCTCCAGTGTTTCACTTTCTGAAGGAGAGGATGGAATATTCATGAAAAAAGGAAGGATACTAGCATGCTCCTGACTGACTAATTGGCGTGTGACTTGGTGTTGATGAATCATCAGTTCTGCCAACTGATTTACTTGTTTGCAAAGAGCCTTAATCTTTCACTTCATCATAAACTAGAACTGCGCATAATCCCATCTATCAGCATCGTCTTTTCTGGTCTGGGAAGATTCAACAACGTAATTGGAACTCTGTCCACTGCTCCAATTAATCATATTGACCTCTCCTTCTTTGTGTTGTGGAAGAGGATTATCTTGCACATGAGGTTGGTCGGGTTTGGTCATGACAATCTCCCCATTATCGATTAAGTCTTGGATCTTATGTTTCAAGGCCCAAAAATCCTGAGTGTCATGTCCCAGTGCCCCGGCATGATAAGCACACTTCCGAGTAGCATTGAAACCCTTCCCATTCGGGTTGGCTGGTGGAAGAAGATGTGTAATTTTCTTTTGAGTAGTCAGAAGAGTAAGGATATTCTCGAGTGAGTCCCCTAAGGGTGTGAATACTCAAGGGTGTCTGACTTCTCCACCTTTAGGCAATGGAGGGTTTGAAGACTGTGCTTGCAAAGGGGAGTAGTTTCTCCTCTAGATAGGCATGTTCTGACTGCCTTTTTGACCTTGTAGTATCAAGGAAACATCTTCCTCTTTCTTTTTATGGACCCTCCTGGGGTTGTTTTCATAAGTTCCAGATTGGATGTGCTCAGCAACTGCTTTAAGAGCGGCTAGGTCTTGAATCTTTCCTGACTTCAATCCCATCTCAGCTATCTCTCCGTGTTTGATTATTTCAAAAAATGGCTTGCCAATGCCAGCTAAGACTCTTTCATAGAAAGGAGCTTCTTGTATGTCTATAAAGGTCATGACCATTTCTTATTCTGTCATGGAAGGAATGACTTGAGCAGCAAGGCGCCTTCACCTTTGAGCATACTCTCTGAAAGACTCAGTAGACTATTTCTTGACCTTAGTAATCTGGTACCGGTCGGGAGCCATTTGAGATTGGAAGCTTTACTGAGTGAGGAAGGCATGAGCTAGTTCCTCCCAGCTATGGATCTTTGAGTTGTCTAATCTGGTATACCACATCCGGGCTTCTCTAGACAGACTCTTCTAGAAGATCTGCATTATGAGCTTCTCGTCCTCTACATAAGACCCAAGTTCTCTAATGAACACCTTAAAATGTGTATAAGGATCCCCTAACACATCATACTTTTCAAATTCAGGAGTTTTGAACTTATCTAGATAATGAGCACCAAGGAATATACAAAGGCCAGCACAGGAAACACTCCCGTGTGCTCCAATTCCTTTGATAGAACGGAGGGTTTCCTCCATTTAAAGGACTTTCTTCCTGATATCACCGGTGTCTGGATCTTCTTTAAGATGGGTGTTTTCAGGAATTTTGTTGGTCGTATCCAACTGAAGTTTAGGAATTATTTTATCTGAACCTTGTGCTCCTCCTTGTGTAGACGATTCTGTATGTATAGGTATTCGCGAACCCTGAGTAGATTGGTGTAATTCCTTAAGCAGAACAGCCAAATTTGTAATTTGCTTGCTTAATCCGTCAAACTCTTCTCGAGAGATAGGAGCAGGATTAGACTGGTCAGATGAAGACATGATTGTTTGTAGGCTTGTGGCCTTTTTGGATTTTGAGCGGGTAACAGGCCCAATTGTTTCCCTACAAAAACTTATGTAGTATAGTCTTAGGGAATGTATAAATGTTTACATGCTATCATAATGTGTCCATTTTAGGAATATTATCCTGCAAAATGGGTGTCATTTGATAACATGTCAAGTCTTAATATGTAAAATGCATTCGTACACATTCATCAAAAATATAAATATAACATTCACACACAAGCATATAACAGTTTTGAAAAGCTTGTATTAGCAGCTTAAGACCTCTTACTGGAGTCCCTAGCAGAGTCGCCACCTGTCGACGTCAGGATTTTTATTTGTCCCTTTTCTATTCTTGTTCTTTGGTGTTCTCATGTTAGGTGAGATTTATTTGAAAAAACAAGTGAAAAAGGTTCGACATGTATATGTCGACGATTTGACTGTAAGAGTCGCCAGTTGGTGTTTTTAACTAGTTGCACCAACGCAATCGAGAAAAGGTTTACACATTAACCCAAAGATGTGATACTGCTAAACGAATCTGTGAAACCGAGATTCATTTGGGTTCAGGGGCTTGATTATGTGGAGGGAAGATGTTAGGCACCCCCCGACATTCCGTGTTACCACGGTGACCGCCACTTTTTAAGAAACTGTTATATGAATGTGTGTATGTGTGTGTGTGTGTGGGTCAATGTGTTGTTATGTGGAAGTAGTGCTATGCCTCGTTCGCACCTATATACACAGGGTTTGAATTTGTATAAAAATTCAATTTTTAGCAAGATATAGCAATGATGTTTTATAAAAGAGGTTTTTCAAACCCTGTGCTCAATAGTAATTGAGGCCTTTGATACTTCCATTTTATTAAATGTTTGGCATAATTTCTTTTATTTTTGAGATGTAAAGCATCCTCGAGAAAATAATATATAGCAGTGCCGAACTCCTCATGGGCTTGAAAGCCATGTAAGAAAATTTAAACACCGTGAATAATTTACAAGCTGCTTACAGCTGAAAATGTCCATCACTGGAATCGAATCTAGATTCAGTAGACTGAATCTATGATCACATGATACCGCAGTTTATATGAAAGCAGTAAGCAGTTATATATATAAAAGTTGTAAATATATATATAAAGACATGATCAACCACCACGAAGCACCTCCATGGAGGATCGGAAATATAAATATATAAAAGCAGTAAATATATATATTGAGACATGATCAACCACCACGAAGCACCTCCATGGGGGATCAGAAATGTAAATATATAAAAGTGGTAAATATATATATATATATAGAAACATGATCAACCACCATGAAACACCTCCATGGGGGATCAGAAATGTAAATAAAGCATTAAATACGATCAACCACCACGAAGTAAACTCCAAAGTGACTTTTAATATAAATAAAGCAATAAAAGGTCACGTAAGTAAACTCTGTGCCTAACATAAATGTAAATATATATATATATATATATATATATATATATATATATATATATATATATATATATATATATATAAGCAATAAATGCTCCTGGATGTAAAATACAGTTCATCGAACAAAGTTCGACAACAGTTCATATATATATATATATATATATATATATATATATATATATATATATATATATAAAAGCAAATAAATGATCCTGGACGTGAGTCTGTGCTCAATCGAGGCATAACTCGATAATGTTAGTCCATATATATAAATATATATATAAGTATATATATACAAACAGAAATGAAAATCACGGACCGAAGTTCGGGCATACACACACAACACGACTCTCAACGTGAAGGAGAGTATGTGCAAAGATGAAGAGAATGGCTTTAAAGTGTGTAGTAGTCACTCGGGATTGCAGCTCCTTGATTCTTGTAGAACATTGTTATGTAGAATGTATGTTGACTTTTGTTTGTTTATACGGCGCCATATGGGGTTGAGGTGGCAATTGATGATTTTGCCCTTCACCGGGGTTATCTCCGCCACGATAAAGCGACGTTGCTCGTGGTTATCTCCGAGATTGAAATTTCTGCAAGTCTTCGAATGCCCTCGTGGTTTGTCTATAAGGTGTTCCTGTCCTCCCAGGGTTATCTCCGGGTTTGGGAGTTGAGTGCCTCGGTGGGAGTCCCGAGGTTGAAGCTGACTGCATGGGTTGAAACGAGCATCTCCGGGGTTATCTTCGGAATTGCAACTGCACTCCTTGGGGTTATCTCCAAGGTTGACATTGTCTTTCCCGGTGTTATTTCCGAGACTGAGACTGAACATCTTGGGGTTATCTCCAAGATGAATCGGCCTTCTCCGGTGGAATTTCTGGTATGTACGCTGCTTTCCCCGGGGTTATCTCTGAGGTGGGAATTGATACTCCCGGTGTGTTGTCCAGGGTTGAAACTGAACTTCCAATGGTATTTTCGGGATTAAGCTGAGATGTCTTCTAGGGTTATCTCTGAAATAAGATTATGCGCTTCCTACAATGTTAGTAACAGGTAAGCAGAAAATTTCGAGTGTCTACACGATGATTTTGCTCAGAATTTAGATTTGCCTCAAGAAGAATTAGATTTCCCTTTAAGCATAGAAATTGCGAATAGGGAAATGATTCCTGTTAGGTTTATATACAAAAATTGTAAAGTAGTTATAAAGGGTCACGAGATGTTGGTGGATTTGATACCAATTAAACTTAGGGAATTTGATGTTATACTGGGAATGGACTGGTTATTCAATTATGGGGCAATAATTGATTGCTAAAAGAAATGTGTTAACCTTATGACTCTGTCAAAAGTGGTGTTTTATGGTAGCAAGTCACCTCGACAAGTAATTTGTCTGACGGTGATGCAAGCCAAGAAGTTACTGAGACAAGGATGTGTAGGATACTTAGCCTACATAGTCGATACACAGAAGAAGGGTGCAAAGTTAGAAGAGATACCAGTCATTAGAGATTTTGCAGACGTATTTCTAGACAATTTTCCTGGACTTCCACCAGATCGAGAATTCAAGTTCGTGATTGATTTAGCACCAGGAATGGCCCCGATATCTAAAGCCCCAAATAGATTGGCCGAAGTAGAGCTGAAAGAGTTAATGGTACAACTGCAATAATTATTCGATAAGAAGTATATCCAGCCGAGCGTGTCGTCGTGGGGAGCGCCGATGTTGTTTGTTAAAAAGAAAGATGGATCAATGCGGCTTTGCATTGATTACAGGGAGTTAAATAAGGTCACAATTAAAAATAAGTATCCATTACCAAGAATCGATGACTTGTTCGATCAATTGAAGGGAGCGAGGTACTTTTCAAAGATAGATTTAAGAAGTGGATATCATCAGTTGAAAGTAAGGAAGGAGGATGTACCGAAAATAGCATTCAGAACTCGGTATGGTCATTACGAGTTTTTGGTTATGTCATTTGGTTTAACCAATGCACCTTCAGCATTCATGGATTTGATGAACAGGGTGTTTAAAACATTCTTAGATAAATTTGTAGTGGTGTTTATTGATGATATATTGGTGTATTCTAAAACCAAGGAGGAACACGTTGAACACTTAAGGGTAACGTTGGAAACATTGAGGGGAGAGAAGTTGTATGCTAAATTCTCAAAGTGTGAGTTTTAGTTAGAACCTGTGCAGATTCTTGGGCATGTTATTGATAAGGACGGAATCTTGGTAGATACATCGAAAGTTGAAGTTATAATAAATTGGGATCAACCAAAGACACCGTCAGAAGTAAGAAGTTTCTTGGGATTGGCAGGTTACTATAGTCGTTTTATTCAAGACTTTTCCAAGATCGCAACTCTGTTGACGAATGTTGTTGCTGATGCCTTAAGTAGAAAGGGTCGGGAGAAATTAATGATGTTGACTACTCAGGAAAAGCTTGTAACAGAGATGGCCAAGAAGGATTTGGAAATTAAATATTCGACTAAATCAGATGAAAAATTGTTCTAGATGGGGAGCAATTCGGTTTTGGTGGATAAGGTAAGAAATGCACAACTTCAGGATGAAAACTGTGAAAAGATAAGAAGAAAAGTCTCTAAAGGTGACAAAGACAAATTTAAAGTTGATTTGAAAGGGTTACTTTGATTTGCAGGGAGAATTTGGGTTCCACCAGTACCGAAAATTAAAGAGGAAATTTTGAATGAGGCTCATAACTCACGATATTCGATTCATCCCGGAAGTACGAAAATGTACCAGGATCTCAGACGTCATTTCTGGTGGTCGAATATGAAAAAGGATATTGCTGAATGTGTGGTCAAATGATTAACATGTCAGAAAGTTAAAGCTGAACATCAAAGGCCAAGCGGATTGTTGCAACCGTTAGAGATACAGGAGTGGAAGTGGGAGCATATCACAATGGATTTTGTGGTAGGACTTCCAATGACTCAGCAAGGTTACGATGCTATATGGGTGATTATTGATCGATTGACGAAGTTAGCACACTTTTTTCCAATCAAGATTAGATTTAACCTAGATCGATTAGCAAAACTGTACGTGAAGGAAATTATGTCAAGATACGGTGTCCCGGTGTCCATTGTATCAAATAGAGATCCACGTTTCACATCAAACTTCTGGAAACGACTACAAGAATGCTTGGAAACGCAGTTGAGAATTAGCACAGCGTATCATCCTCAAACTGACGGACAAAGTGAGAGGACAATCTAGACATTGGAGGATATGCTCAGAGCATGTATTATGGATTTTAAAAGAAATTGGGATGACCATTTGCCATTGGTTGAATTTACCTATAATAACAGTTATCACACGAGTATTGGTATGCCGCCTTACGAAGCATTATACGATAGGAAATGCAGAACTCCGTTATGCTGGGACAAAGTAGGTGAACGACAGCTGTTAGGTCCAGAATTGGTGCAACAAATTGTTGACGTCATTAAGGTAATTCAGGCAAGATTGATAGCTGCACAAGATAGGCTGAAGAAATATGTCGATCAACACCAACAGAATCAGGAATTTGATGTCAGTAGTTTTGTTTTCTTAAAAGTGTCTCCCTAGAAAGGGAAATTCTGGTTTGGTAAAAAGGAAAAACTAAGCCCGAGGTTTATAGGACCTTTTGAAGTGCTGCGACGAGTTGGTGAAGTGGTGTATGAGGTAGCTCTACCTCCGGAACTATAACATATTCATAACATTTTTCATGTTTTGGTATTAAGACCATATAAGCCCGACTATAAATATGTTATAGAATATGAACCATTACAGTTTGAAAAAGACTTGTCATATGAAGAAGCCTATGTTCAGATTATTGACAAGAAAGAGCAAGTACTAAGGAATAAAGTGATACCTTCTGTTAAGGTAATCTGGAGAAACCATAATGCTGAAGAAGCTACGTGGGAACTTGAAGACGTTATGATGAAAAAATTTCCTCAGTTATTTGTTCAATCTTGTATAGCGATTCTGGGGATAGAATCTTGTTAAGAAGGAAAGAATGTAACGAATGAATTTATTGAGTTGTGATTATTGGGACGGAATCCTTTTAAGGAGGGAAAGATGTAACGAACGGGAATTTTTATGTAATTTAAAAATATTTATTGAATTAAATAAATATTTTAATTAATCTATTTATTGAGATAAATAAATAATTAATAAAATTGTGGTGTAATAATTTAGTTAAGTGTGTATGTTAACTAAATTAATGAATGATAATTTTATTATTTGAAGATTTAATTTAATGAAATAATTAAATTAAATAAATTGTTAAGGAAATAATTAAATTAAATTAAATGATATTCTAGTTTAATTTAATAATTAAATTAGATATGTAATAATTTGTTAAGCATAAATATAATTATAATAGAAATTATAATTATAATTGTAAGTTATTAAAATTAATTAAATAAAAATGTGACAAATGGAACTATATAATATAAGGATTATAAAAATAAATTAAAAGGGAGGAGTTTTAGTTTAGCCAAACATGGCCTTGTGGCCTTTGGCATGATATAATTGATATAGCCTATTTGTTTTTTTTAATTGATGAACGTGGGAGGCCTATATCAGTTTATTTTTACGCGTATTTTTCCTAAGGCTAAAGAACAGAGAAATACAAAGGAAGAGAGAGTAGGCTAGAGAGGGGAAATTGAGAGTATTCTCTGCAAATTGATAAGGGTTAGGGGAGGAATAAGGCTTTGGGCAAACTATTCTATCATCTTGCTAACAAGGAATCCAAGGTATACCCCATTTCTAATTTCAAGTGTTAGCTTTGTAATTTGATTCTCTGTAATTCAGGTTTGTTAGAATAGTTGTTATGAATGTTATGGATAGTATATAGTCTGATAAGTGTTATATATAAGCAGTATTTAGTGATTAAATTCATGAAAATTGGTTTGAAGAAGAAATTATAAGTTAACAGTGTTTTATAGGTACAAAGTGGCTTATTTGAGGCCAAAATAGATGTTCAATACTGATTATAATCTGCAAATTGGTTGTGAATTGTGTTAGTATGTCAAGAAACAAAAACAACGCAATTGAAATGGCTTAATTTAGTTAAGAATCAAAGGTTTGGTGATTGAAATTACTAAATGTGTTGAAATTGAAGAAAATAGCAAAATCATGATTTTATAATCCTCCAGAATGTGGTTGTTTGTGAGTTTTAGGTGTTAATTGGTTAAGTGTATATGATATGTGGCTTTGGTAAGATTTTTAGTGTGTGGGTTTATCCATGTTACTATAAAAATGGGATTTTTGGTTTAGAATAAAGACTGTGTTCAGATTCTCGCGGATTCTGAGTTCAGCGTTGGCCTTGCTGGCTTAGCGCCAAGCCATACCGGACCCAAGAGTAAATTGAAGCGCGGCCAGCATGAAGGTTAATCGATTCGAAAGAATGAACTGTTAACATCATAGCTTTGGGAATGTTAACTTAACTTATTTTAATGATGGTAAAGGAACCTAAAACATGTTATAAGACGTAATAAAAAATTGTAATCACAAAGTTGAAACTACAAGTTATGAATTAATAAGTGTGAAAGTCCATAATGCGATGTTATGAGAATTGGTGTTGTTCTACAACCACCATGTCGTGGACTATAATATAATTAAGATTTCATATTAAGAGTTCAGATTCATGGTACATGAATGAGTAGGATAATCAAGTCTTAAGTTAAAGATTGTAGATTTGACTAAAAACAAAAAAAGTAAACCAATGAAGTTAGCGTTAATATAACTAATTGGTAATGTGGTTCTAATGGTATATGTAGGGTATTTGGAAAATGTTTGTAGTAATTGTGTAGCTTATACACGAGGTAAGTTCTTCAACCCTAATTTTTGATTATGCAAGCTTTTGTATTCTAATTCTTTTATATTGAGCAAGTTTCATATTCCTAACTTGGTATTGTTATGCAAGTTCCTACAACTTTTATTAAGCAAGTCCCTAACTTTTGTTTCTTGCCAATCAAAGCATAAACTATTCAAGTTGATTATTCCAAATGAGATTTCCTAACTCTTTCGGATGTAATACTCTGTATGTTGTTGACAGTCAATTTTCGACTTAATTATTGTTGTTTAATCTTATATTATTGTGTTGAACCTTCGAATAGCAAATAAACCTTTATTGGTTGGACTAATCCATAATTAATGAGTGTTCTAAAATTTTAGAATCACTGTTAAGCTATTCCAAACTAAACTTTCTTTAGTGCGAAAATCTTAAAGTCAAACTGAGATGAACAACTCTAATATAGGGGATTATGTACATATTAGCGTTTAGATATTTCTGCACCATATATGGTACGAAGGCCTGATCCCCCTAAGTACGAAAGTTAAAGGTCTGTATAGTCTAATAACTGTTAAAGGTTGAAGTAGAAATACTTAATAACCTCGAGACATAGTTCATGATCTTAAAGACCCTCAGATATAAACCTCGAACTTGTTTACTAATCTTGACTCGAATAACAAGCTCTTAATTATTCAGTATTCATTGCTTACTCCTTTGTTATTGCTTTTGTTATCATTATATTAGTGAGCAATTGTTTGCTCACTCTTGCATTTAACACTGCAGCTAAAGTTGAGAAAATTGATGAGCCTCTTCTAGCAAAGGCAAGGGCAAGATGTCCAAATGATGAAGACCTATTTAATTTTATTTACTGAACTTATGTTATGAGACTTAATTTATTTCTTGATGTATTTCGCAGATTTATGTAAAAGTTTAAGGTTAGATTACCTGGGAATTTGATTTACGTTGATGTAACCCTATAAAGGGATGAATTATTATTTAAGTTATTTAAATTACATAGTTATCTTTGATTATGGGTAGTTAGAAGTAATTGTTTTGGATAGTGAGCACCAAATCCTATGGGAATGAAGTACCCGAATTTGGGGGTGTCACAATTATGATTAAAAAGAAAGGAAAGAAGGTCTTAAAATATTAAAACGAATGAAAATAGGAAGAATCATAAGGTAAACCGATGGTAGAATATGATCACCACGTGATAATAGTAAATTATGAATGATAGATAGTCTATAATGACTGAATGGTTATAGCTTGATGCTATAACAATAAGGTACTATGATCTGGTACGAGATAAACTCATGAAGAGTTGTGAATGATGAGATACAAAAAAATCGTATCGAGCAAAGAGCAAGTTAAGAATGAGATAGGTAGGTGGGGGTTTCAATTGAGGACTCATGTGATGACTAAGTTGTACAGACCTTTGTATGGGTGGAGGTTTGTGCTTGTACTCAGTTTATTATACTGATAATCATTAGAATTGTTAGTGTCACGCTATCAATGTACATATGGCAAAAAAGTGATTCTTTTCTCATATTTATCTGATAGTTAGAGACTATTAAGATTAAGTTAGAGAATATTAAGATTAGGCATGAGTTTTTAAAACTCATGCTTGTGGTATGTTTGTGACTCATAGTCGTATGTATGATTTTAAGCCCCTAACTATATGGACAGTCCCTGATTGGTTCTTGGACTATATATTGATAGGACAAGCTCCTAAACTTATATTACTGTGGTAAGTTCCTAAACTTAAAAGGTGTGGTAGGTTCGATGAAGTATACTGGGAATAGATATGTTATATATCAAGAATTAAGAAATTTTGGTATAATGAGCATTGATTGTGTGGAAGATTGATAGAATGATGAAACAATGAAGAGATTTTTAGAGATTTTTAAAAATTTTGACTTCGTGCTAATGGTTGCACTTCTGTTTTCTAAAAAAAATATTGTATCAAATGATTGAGCCAATGAGTTTTAAAAATAATATTGTTATTCGTATGCCTATGCTATTTGTTTCGGCTAAGACAAAAATGATTTAAAAATTTTCAAAATGTATTTTTGGACCATGTGCATCATTTAAAATGGTGTAAAAAATGGTAAACGATGGAGTCATCAATGCAATCAAACCTAGTGTTGGATGTGATCGAAAGATCGTCAGCCCACTATGATATGTTGTAATATGACAAAGTCATAAACTGACGGAATCCTCAACGTACTACTAATCTGATACGGTATCATGATGTCAGAAATGGATTTTTGGTTTTCTTTTAAACTATGAAAATGTCAATTAAGTTGACTAATTTTGATTGATGTTCAAATTGTTGATAAAAGTCTAAGCTATTTGATTCGGCTAGACAGTTGTTAAAGAATATTTATGGGAAAAAGCACTTTTATCCCACTGTGGTTGTAGTATTTTAAGCAATTAGCCACTGTGCTTTTAAAATATTCAATTATCCCACTGTGCTTTTTAAAAATATACAATCAGACCATTCCGTCCAATTTCTTGGATGGACGTCAAATAATTACACACATGGCATTGAAAAAAAATAATCAAAAAATCATTATTTTTTGATGTGGCAACACAAACAAAAATAAAATAAAATCATTGATTATGTGGCAAAAAATAACTAAAATAATAACAAAATTAAAATAAATATTTTAATTTATTTTTTAATAATTTTTTTATTTCCCATTTTCTTTCTCCTTCAAAATGAATAAATAAGCCTAAAATCACCCAAATCCACCACCCCGACCGCCACCCACCACCAATCTCTACCACGCCAAATAGAAGCTCGAAAATCACCCAAATTCCACACTCAATTTCAGTTCCATCTAGTCTAGATCTATATCTACTCCCAAATTCTGGTAGAATGGCTTCTTTGGAAGTCGATTCCTGCCTCACCCAAACACTAACACTTGCCCTCAACAAAATCATCAAAAATGACTCATGGCGCAAACACTCCAAACTCGTGCACCAATGCAAATCTCTCCTCGTACGCCTCCCTCTTTCCTTATCTTCTCCCCTTTCCCCTCAGTAGCCGGAAAGCCAATTGGACGCCGACGCCTCATCATATTTCCTCGGAGTCCTTCATGACAGTGGGATCCATGAGCTCTCCGTCGCCGATTCTGAATTCATCTCCCGCGATCGGCACCGTTCGTTGGAGAGAAATCGGTAGTTTGTCCTAACAAAGTAACTCTTAGAAGCTGCCATTAATGACTGATGAAAACTACTAGAAGAGAAGAAATACTAATGGGATTTCTCTTTCTCTCTCTAAATTCAAATGGGTTTTCTTTTTGACATACAAATAATATATTCAATCCTGGGAGATGAATATTTTGATTATTTGTATTATTTAGAATTAAAATAATTAAAAGAAAGGAAAATAGATAAAGGAAAATAATAAATTATAAAAAAAAATAATGTGGTTTTGATTGTATAATTAATTTTAATTTTTATGTCATTTGTTTAACTAATTTTTGCTAATTGTATCAAATTTTCTATTTTATGTTAATTATGTACTTAACTTTTTTATATCATTAAAATATATATTAGTATTAATTTATAAAATAAAAATAATTATTAAAAGAAAGGAAAAGAATACAAATAAAGAAAATAAATTAAAATATTTATTTTAATTTTATTATTATTTTAATTATTTTTTATCACGTAATTAATGCTTTTTATTTTTATTTTTTTGTAGAAATTAATATAATGTTGTAATAAATTTCATTGATACTAAAATTTTGATATATTATTTGGAATTAATTTTTAAAATAAAAATAATTATTAAAAGAAAGGAAAGATAAAATGAAAAGAAAAAATTATAAAAAATGAATTAAAATATTTATTTTTATTTTATTATTATTTTAATTATTTTTTAACCACATAATGATTTTATTTTATTATTTTTTGTTTGAGAAGAAAAAATTATAAAGAAAATCAATTAAAAAATTATTTTGTTGCCACATAAGGATATACCACGTAATTAAGCTTATACCACGTAATTTTTCATTTTTTTAAAAAAAGACATGTAAGAAACCCAAGCAGATTTGTTAACGTCAGTTACGAAAAATGGACGGAATGGCCTGATTGTATATTTTTAAAAAGCACAGTGAGATAATTGAATATTTTAAAAGCACAGTGGCTAATTGCTTAAAACATAACAACCATAGTGGGGTAAAAGTGCTTTTTGCTGAATATTTATGGAATTCATGCGTTCTTGAGTATTTATGCCAAACCAGATTACTCTGGTGCAGATTCAGAGGTTGAAAGGCTGAGGTGAACAACCCTATAAAGGGGACATGTTTTCAGAGACAATGGTTCCGAGTGTAACGCATATAGTTGTTACAATACGCTACATTTATGGCACAACGTAGTGGTACAATAGGTTGATCACCTAGTGTATACATGGAGGGTGTTTTCAGTCTTTGTGATTGATAAGCACTGTGGTTTACAATGTGAAAGATTGTGTTGAAAGACTAGTAAACCTAGAGAAGAGTTCACAGTCTTGTGACCCCTCAACATAACTTGGAATCTAAGTTATTCATACTACTTCCCAATTATTGAATGATTGTGGGAGATTCTTATTCTTTTGGAGGGTGAATGTGGTAAGGAAGATATTCCTTAGAAAGAAGAAAGTGGTAAAACGCGATATGAAATAATGATTGAATTGAGCAAGCTATAAGAATTCCAAGAAATAAATAAAATTCTGAAAGAGAAAAGTTGAATTTATTTAATAGAATATGTAATCTTCAGGATAGGACCAAGTAGAGAGGTTTCGGTGATTCCGAGGACGGAATCCGTACAAGGGGGAGAGAATGTGATAACCTAAATTTTCCAAGATTATTAAAATAAGAGTTTAGTAAATAAAATTCTCAATATAAAATGTGTCGAGTTTGAATAAGTATATATTTTGAATTATATGATTTGATGGGAATAAATTACATAAATGAGATTTAATAGTTGGTTAAACTGTGATGCCCCCAAAATAGGTCCACACGACCCATTCTGAGTCGTCAGATATCATACTATAAAAATCAAATACAAACTTCATTTATACAACTATTGAATTGTCGTACAGAATACGACCATAGTTAAACTGTGAGTTTTAATACAAATGTATATAACTCTCATAGTGCCTCGACCACAACCTTACAATGGTACTTTACATAAAAGTATAGTCAAAAATTGTTTTAGAAATTAAAATCTTTGGGAAGTGCTCAAGGAAACCTTCGTACATGGGAGGCCATGCTTCTAGGTTATGATAGATATCATATGTCCACAGAATTATCCTTGGTTGACCCAATAGACCCCAAAGAAAAATGAGAAGATTACTAGCATGTTCTTTCCAATGGTGAGTCTTCTCTTGACATATAACTATCTCCATTGTCTGCAATTGAAAATTATATTTCAACCAAACTCCAAGATCATATAGGTAGTGCTCATAGATATACTCAGCAAGTGGATGTGCACAACCCTATCTTATGATAACACGAGGTTGTATGTCATTAGACATCTTGTATGATAGTGGCAAAATACCCTTCCAAAGTTGGGTTCACCTCACCCTATTCGGTTCACCAAAATTAAATATCAAATGACGTATAGAATACGACACACTTATCTAAAGTTCTCAATAAAATTATTTTCATACTATTTAGGGAGAACCTCAAAAGCTATAGACCACCGCTTCTATTCCCCCATATCCCCGCTGATCGACAACACTCTTATTACCCGAAAGGAATTGTGAAGCAAAAGGGTGAGCACAACTAGCCCAAAGAAAGAATATCATGACTAAAGATAATTTACATCATCAATATCCTTCATCAAGAATAAATTAGAGATTTAGAACTTATGGTAGATGATAAAACTTTTCAACCATAGTTGCAAATGAACGAGCAATCCATTAGAAGAGTCAAATAGACCATCGTGTCTATTATCTTCTATGTTAAAAGTCCACCAATAATGTTTTATCCTCGTAACATCAATCAATAATTCATGTCCACAATCATATGAATAACTCATAATCATAATTGTGATTCTAAATTCCTCTTCGCTACCAAGATCGAAGATAATTTTCATCACCTATCTTCACCAAAACAAAAAAATCATGGTTATACCAAATCACAATTCTTGCTCATAATCATACTAATAAATTCATCTTTGCACTACGGCCAAAGACATACAACTGTATTTTAGAAGACTCAAGTAGAGCATGATATCTACTATCTTTTACGAATTAAAAGTGTATAATCAATATTTTATCGCTGAGACTCAGCTTAATAAATAATCCACATCATCGAATCATCCCTGCACTACGACCAAGGATATTCATGTAATCATCAATGGTCATGATTATACCGAATAATCCCTGGTTATAATCATATTAATAACTGTCCATTAATGCACTACGGGCCAATGAGGACTTTTACCACATCATCTATAATATTACGGGTTAGGATTATACCGAATGATCCCTGGTCATAATCATACAAATAAACAGTTCATCTATGCATATAAGCCAAAGATACTCATCAATGAATAGTTCATCTTTGCACGTAAGCCAAAGATATACAACTGTAAAACCAATAATCAACAGTCCATCTTTGCACGTAAGCCAAAGATATACAACTGTAAAACTAATAATCAATAGTCCATCTTTGCACATAAGCCAAAGATATACAACTGTAAAACCAATAATCAACAGTCTATCTTTGCACGTAAGCCAAAGATGACTTTCATCATAATATAAGCATGAGGATGATGACAATGATATAAGCATTAATCAAACGAAATCAAGGATAAATATTAAAGACTTTAAATTTATCCAGAGTTTAAAAATATCCAAATTGACAACATGATACTGCTTTGTGGAGTAAAATTAAAGAATAATATTCATGTACCAAAAATAATTTGGACAGAAAAGAAATATATTTTTCAGGTAAATAGTATCCCGAGAATAGTATCCTGTGAATAGTGTTTCGGGAATAGTACCTCAGGAATAGTACCCCGGCATGAAAAGTACCCAAAATACCTGAGTGAATGATACTAGAGTGAATAGTAATTGGGTGAATAGTAACCCGTGAATAGTAACTCGTGAATAGTACTCAGGCACGAAAAGTGTCCCGAATACCCGAGTGAATAATACTAGAGTGAATAGTAATCGGGTGAATAGTAACCCATGAATAGTAACTCGTAATAGAAAAATACCAAAGAAAATGATATTTCATGACGAGTACAAAATAAATGATATCCCAGATGAGTATAATAGAATATACGAAATTGCAAATGGATTTTCACCCGCCATGCTGTAATCCACGTAAACAGATCATTTTCACAACTTAATAAAGAATGAATACGAAGGATCATTCACCATGCATGCGGTAATCCACATAGACAGGTTATTCTAACAAAATAATAAAGAATGACATAACAGAAGAATTCACCATGCATGTGATAGACCGTACAGATAAGTTTTTCCCAAT
This sequence comes from Panax ginseng, assembly GCA_020205605.1. Taxonomy (NCBI): domain Eukaryota; kingdom Viridiplantae; phylum Streptophyta; class Magnoliopsida; order Apiales; family Araliaceae; genus Panax; species Panax ginseng. The sequence goes on from CM035139.1 coordinate 54,302,320, forward strand.
AGAATAATAAAGAATGGAATCAGGTCATACGTAATCCGCACAGACAGGATATTCTAACAAAATAATAAAGAATGGAACCAGGACATGCGTAATCCGCACAAACAGGATATTCCAACAGAATAATAAAGAATGAAATAACAACAGGATTCACCATGCATGCGATAGACCGCACAGATAGGTTATTCCAACAGAATAAAAAAGAATGGAATAATAGAAGAATTTCACCATGTATGCGGTACTTCGCATAGACAGGTTATTCCAACATAATAATAAAGAATGGAATAACAAATCTTATGAGTATTGAAAGAAAATAACTCTATTCATGAATACGAAAGAATAATACCCCTTACACAATAATGATATCCCTTACCTCAGAAGAAGACTGGATAGTGGAATAGTGAAGTAGCAGACTTCGCTTCTTCTTTCTCTCTATAGCTTCTCTCTCTATAATTGCTCTATAATAATTGCTCTTGTGAGACTTAGTGAATTGGTAAAAAATAATGAAGAAATGAGCTTCTATTTATAGGAAAATATAGTTTTCATAATTGCACATTTTGGGGTTCGAAATATTACAGTATAATGCCTTCATCTTTTCCTTTATTTTTAATTTAGTCATGCAAATATTATCAAACTTGCACCATCTCCCCTAATAGTAAATCATGTGAATAAATAGTTCTAGACATGTGAAAATACGAATTACAGTATAGTACCTCCATCTATACCTCCATTTTGAACTTACTCATGCAAGTATTATCAATCTTGCACCAACTCCCCTAATAGTAAATGAATGTGAATCAATAGTACACACATGTGAACAAATAGTTATAATCATGTGAATTAATAGCAATTAATTGCTCATTTATCCGGTTAATTACCTGATTGGTCAATATAACCTCTAGACATCAATTATTATCAAAATAAATGTCAATTTCCACTAACACTAATAATTCCCACACAATGGAACTATCAATTTCATCTTTAATCAACACGAACTTATTCATCATTAATATTATAATTCACAATATTTAACAACTAGGTCGTTCCCAGGAAAGAGGGGGCTTTCCGATAAGGATTTCTCCTTATTGGCGCGTAATTAGGTGACCAAACCTCTCCTTGACAGAACTTCTAGACATTGTTAATATTGCAAATAATAATATGAATAACTTTTTCGTCTCAATTATTGATTTAATAATATAACATATTATACAAATGATACTGTGACAATAATTGAATTAATAATATGAGAGATATGATGCGTTAATTATCGTAGCAATAATTGAGTATAATCGAGTGACTTCTTACGTAAGCATCAATAATCAATCTTGTGTGTACTACTATGCAACCACGCCATTCATCGTACTTTTACTACTACGGGTAGTTCAACAGTTTTAACGGTAACACTTTCGCCGTTATTTTTATAAAAAGATAATTTTGTCGTTTTCTAACTACGATAATACTTCTGGTATGGGGTCCACCAATGATTGTGCCGTCGTACGGATATTCCCCAACAAAAAGAATATTCCCCGACCAATCGAATATTATATAACAACTTACATACTTTGCAAAATTTATAAATATTACCCACAACTATAACATTATATCAAATCCACACCATAATATTCCAAAAAAATATTTTGAGAAATTTAAATCTTTATTCATAAAATTTGGGGTCTCACATAAACTATTAAGGAAAATAGAGTTTTAAAACTTGAAGTTTAATATTTAAATTATTGAAGAAAGTAGTAATCGATGATGTGAAATTAAAGAGAGGAGATTGATTTTAGACGGGTTAAAGTTTAAGAAGCATGTTCAAAGTATTTATAAATTAAATTTTATTTCTGTTAAAGAAGAACTTGTTTGCGTATGAACTTGAGGTAAAGACAACAAGCGCTTTACTTCCAAGCCTTTGACCAAATAATGAGTTGCGGCTTGGCTCTACGAACAATCTGGATGAATGTGTGTAATCTAAACTATAAGATACGTATATTAATGGCTAATATGGGCAATAAGAGTTATAAATTGGTGATCAAGTTGTCCATGAATGAATTAAGATAGCAAAACATGACTTAAATGAGAGTAAGTTATGGAAAATAACTCAACTAGAATGAGTATTGGTTAATTTAAATTTAAATTAAAAGTTATAATATGAAATAATATAATTTAAGCATTAAAGCCTTGTGTGGCAGTGGTGTGATAGTAAATTGAATAAAAAGGGCTAATTTACTAAAGTAAAATGGTAAATTAATGTTTATGTGTTGCATAAAGAAAATGAAACGAATATTTTAATTAAAATCAGAATTTTAATATATTACAGAGCATGGTAATATATGAAAGTGTTTGATATTTCGAAATATGTTAATGGAAAATAATTGGTTGATAAAAGAAGAAAAACTAATATATTTATAAATAAATATTGGTTAGAGATGGAGATATTATATTAGTATTTAAGATATGGCTAAATACAAAGATTGAAGAAGTTGTCTTAGGACAATCGCATAATTATACGTATAATTGTATACTTTAAATAAGTAATGGAGTAAATATTAATTATTCTAAGAAAAATGGTTATTTTAAATAAAGGTGTTACGAGTATAAGTTCATAAAGCCTAATGTAATAGTTATACATATTATAAAGGTCTAATTATTTAAGGTAGCTAAATAATTTAGTATTAAAGTGAAGTGTGTCACACAAACTTGATATTATAGGAATATTAAATGAAGTAAAATTGGGGAAAAGCTAAACATGGCCTAGACCCTTAATATTTTCTAATTAATGAGATTATATAATAAGCTTGAGTTATATAACTCTAGTGAGCTTGGATAAATGAGCCTCGTGTGACATGAATATTAAAGTTAAACCAACTGAAGGTTTAACTGGAATTATTAAAAGAGAATTATTGGTAAGGGAATAAATGATGAATATTAATTAATCATTGTGGTACTTATGTGTGATTAAAATAATAAGTGTGGTGGAAAATAATGGGTTGAGAGTACCCCACTAAAATTTAGCCCAATTTAAATATTATTTGGACTAACCCATTATACTTGAGATACATGATTATATGTATCGGTGTATATTTAAAGTATAAGTATACTTATTTATATGTGGGTGTACATATATATAGGTGTGTGTATATGTGCCCATAACTTAACTTAATGTAGTAATATTAAGTCATTAGAATTGACTTAATGAGCCCAAAAGGAAATAACATGCGTGTATGTGGGCCACTTTACTGATAAATGAGAAAGTAATATACCTTCGTCCCAATATCAGTGTCTCTTTTCTTATATTAGTCGTGATAGGCCATTAGCCTATCCTATTCCTTCTTCACTATTGATAGAGCTGATAATGGCTAGTAGAATAGAGGGGAGGGAGCATGTAATTACTTTTCACCAAAATTCTCATATCCAATGGGTTCTTCTTCTTCCCTTTGGTTTCATTCTTAGGGAAAAACCCAAAAATTGGGTAATAGTTTGGCTATAAATTGGAAGCTTCCCCTTCTCTAATTGATTTGCTAGTTTTCTGATAAGTTACAAGTAGGAGTGAGTTACTAAATGGTAGAGATATCTGAAATTGGAAGTTAGTTTGGGTAATTCAACTTCAAAGAGGTAATATTTCTTAAGCATGATCTTAATTCTAAGTTTGATGAATTCTTAAGAAATTGCAAGAATTACTTGTTAAATGATTTATAAGTTGATGTCATTGTGTTAGAAGAGTTTGTATGTTTGTATGGAGTTAATAGGACTGTTCTGAGCATGTTAAAGTGCATAAATTTCATGTATGGGTTTGGATTCTGTAGAAGCAGAGCCATTCCTGGTTCTGTCCAGGGATGGCGCAACTGTGCTCATTCTGTAGTACTTCACGGCGCAGCTGTGCTATTGCCCAAAACCAGATACTAATTTTTGTTGTTATGTGATGCTTCCAGCATGCTATTTTGACTTAGTATGCATAAAGATGAGTATGACATGAAATCTAAAGCCCTTTTACATCTTATGAATTGTTTTAGTTGCTTTAGAGGTATATGACATGATGGTTGATAGACACGTAATTAATACATTTTAATATCCCCATATTTATTATTTTATATGATTATTTTATTTAACTAATACATTTTATTTTGTTTTGTAGGAGATAACATTTTGAGCAAATAAAGGATTTATATCTAACCTTTAAAGATGAACAAGGACTCTTAGAGGATTACCATATAGAGATGGAAGTCAAGAAGGAAAGAAGAGATTGAAGGGAATAAAATTGTCCAAGTTCAATGAACCTAAATTAGGACACAAATGTATTCTCCCTATAAATAGGTCTTTTGTTTTAGAGAGAAGGACCACTTGTTATTTTCTTTTTCTTAGTTTTTCACTTGTGTAGAAGGGAGTAAGATAGTTAGAGTTTGTCTTTTCTCTTATTTCAATCACGCATGGTACTACTGTCAGGGAGTATTTGTAACTTTCTTTTATTTATATAATAGAAATTCTCTTTTTAATTATTGTTCTTATTTCATGCGAATAGTAGTACTAATATTATTTATTTTTTTTAATTTCATGGCTAGCTAAATTTCTAATACCTAGGATTATAATGAAACTAAATATTTCATAATAATATTTTCTTTCTGTTCCAAAATTAATGCCTAATTATTTTCACCTTCATATTTTCCTCTGCATAAATTGCATATGATTTTTATATTGATTGCGAGATTTTGATAAGGTATAGTTAATCTGTGAATTTTTCATAACTTATGTTTGCCCATATTAATTATATGAATCATTATTTTTAAAGGGAAAGGAAAATAATTTGGGAATTGATTTAGGAAATAGGAAATTATTTATTATGTTAATATTTGGTGGATTCTAATTCCTAGGTATTTTTTCTCATTAATAATTTTTGTCATTAATTAATAGTTTGCATAATTTAGTTAATAAATCTTCTTCACCACTTTTGTTTCTAATTTGCCTAAAATATTAATTAAGGATATATTAAAGAATTGATCTAGTCTATGTGGTTCGACTTGCACTTGTCAAACTACAATAGACGTTGTGCATTTGCAGTACATATTTTTAACTCATCAAGTTTTTGGCGCCGTTGCCGAGGAGTAGAATTAATTTTTTTTATTCCTTAATTTTTATTTATTCAAATTAGTTTTAACTCTAATTTTATTTTATTTTTAAATATTTTTTATTTTTCAGGATTATTGAAGTGGATCGAAGGAGCGAAAAGATAAAGATTTTGTTGATGCGCTTTCTTCGGTACTTCGTATCTCCAATTTTTTTTTTAAATAAAAAAATAAATAAATAGTAGTTTAGTTTTTTGTTTTTGTTTTTTTTAATATTTTTTTATTTGCTGCATTCATGCATTCACTCACGTAGAGCACATCCTGTTAGGTTTTTATTTTTTATTTTTTATTTTTTATTTTTTATTTTTTATTTTTTATTTTTTATTTTTTATTTTTTATTTTTTGTCAAATATAAATTGTGGTGATTGCTAGAGGATTGAGGTTACGTCAAAATTTCTCCTTCTTTCGTAATTCACAAAGTTTCAGGCACTTTATTTGTTTATATTATTTTTTATTTGTGCATTTTCATATTTAATCTAACATTAAGGGCACAACCTGTAACAAGATAAGGTGAGATTTCATCACCCTTCCTTGGCCCACAAACAACCCAATTTGCATTTTGCATGACCATGACCTAATAAAATCAAGTAGACGTTGGACCCTGGGACTCTCGAGCTCAATTAGGACAAGAAACTCCAAGAGGAGTCTGAATTTTAAATTAATCAAACTACTGGTGTCTTGGCAAGTGGTTCAAAAGGTATACGCCTAAAGATTGTGTGGTTATTCAATTAGTCACCGTATGTACGGAGAGACTCCCACCTTTCTTACACTTACCTGGCTAGTGGTATGATTAATTTCAAATTTGGTGGACCTTGCGGTGTAACTTGGAACAGTTAGGAGCTGTCTAGATTTTATTTAGGTTAACCTTAGAAGTAATTTTTTTTAATTTTTAATTTTTAATTTTTTTGTGCTTATCTGATTATTTGCTAACTAGTGAATGCAAAAAGTGTGGATTACGGACGAAACATCCCAATTAGTGACAAAACTTGATTTTTCGGATCTCACTTTTAGAAAAATGGAGGGCGCCCAAACTGTTTCTTTAAGGGATCGATGTTATCCTTCCCGCTCTGCCCAACCTTCATGTATTAGTCTACCATCGGTAACTGGTAACAATTTTGAACTTAACCCACATTTTATAAATATGTTACTTAGGTTTACGGGGATAGAAGATGCATATTTATTTATTCAGGAATTTGAGGAAGTTTGTGCCTTAATGAAAATTCAACAATTGTCTGATGACTCAATTAGGCTAAGATTTATAAAATTTTCTTTAAAAGATAATGCTAAAAAGTGGTTATATAGCCTACCAAATAATTTCATATCAACCTGGGAGGGATTTGTCGTTACATTTCTAAAAAAATATTTTCCAAATCATAAAACTGCTAAAATTAGGACTGCAATTCATCAATTTTGCCAACTTAAAAAGAGTCCTTCTAGAAATATTTTGATAGATTTAAAAATTTGTTATCCCAGTGCCCACACCACGGAATTGAGAAATGGAGATTGTGTCAAATTGCTTACGAAGGTTTAGACTATCCCACTAAAACAATGTTAGAGTCAATGTGTCAAGGGAATTTTTTGAATAATGATGAGGAAAAGGCTTGGGAGTTTTTAGAAGACATAGCAGAAAAAACCATGCAATGGGAAACCACCCGAGAGACAGATAAACCTAGTTCATCTAGGGGTTTTCATACAATTGACATTCAATTGCTACCGAAGTTAAGTTGGCTCGTGTACTTAAAAGACTTGAAGATTTAGAAACTAGGGGACAATCACATGTGAACCAAGTCTCAACACCAACACCTGTCTAAGGTGTAATTCACCAAGCCATGTGATTGAGGAATGTCCTAGAGTCGTGCCCCAATTTGAAGAATATGAACAAGTCAATGCAATGTTTCAATGACTTAGGAATGACCCATTTGCACCCACTTATAATCCTGGTTAGAGAAATCATCCTAATTTTGCATAGAACCAAGGACCCTAACCTAATAACTCTTCAAATTAGGCCAATCAGTCTCTAAATCAATCTTTTCAACCTTACCAAAAGATAAATTTCGATCCGTACCAAAATTCAAATCCAACACCTCAATATCCACCAGGTTTTTCTAATGAAAGTGAGAAGAGACTTAGCACCTTATAGATGAGTGTTGAAACTTTAATAAAATCTCAGCAAAGCACTAACCAAGCCTTATCTCGCCTAGAAATCCAAATGAGTCAATTGACCACTACAGTTAGTGAAAGAGAGAAGGTTAAGCTTCCCAGTCAACCCGAGACTAATCCAAAATTTCCAGTCCCTACTCAAAAACCTTATCATGTTAATTCACTTGAAAACAACCAAGTCAATCATGTGAATTCTGTAATCTCTTTAAGGGCTGGAAATTATTTTAACGATCATGTTGACATTGATAATGATGAAGAGAAAAAATTAAATGTTGAATCTAATGATCCATCTTCAAAGTCAACCCAGCCTGAAAATCCCACAAACTCTGAGTCAGTAGGCCCATCTATTAAGCATGTTTCAAAACATGATTCAACCACACCTTATGAGTCAACTAAAAAAGTCTTCAAACCAAAAGCCCCATTCCCTCAAAGACTTATTTCAAACAAGCAGTCAGCCTTTTTTAGTTCCTCTTCTAGATACCATTCAACAAGCTTTTATATTCCTCTTCTAGATACCATTCAACAAGTTCCCTCATATGCTAAATGTCTAAAAGATTTGTGCACACATAAAAGAACCACTCATGTTCCTAAGAAAGCTTTTCTAACAGCCCATGTTAGTTCTATCTTGTCATGTCAAGTTCTTGTGAAGTATAAGGACCCTGGTTGTCCTACTATTTCATGCATCATAGGTGACACATTAATTGAAAAAGCATTGCTTGATTTAGGAGCTAGTGTGAACCTGTTACCACTTTCTATGTACGAAACCTTAGGCTTAGGAGAGTTGAAAAAGACAAGTGTCACACTCCAACTAACTGACCATTCCGTTAAAGTGCCAAAAGGAATAGTTGAAGACGTACTCATTAAGGTTGGTGATTTTGTCTTCCCTGTTGATTTTTTGGTCCTTGAAACCCAGCCTATTGTTAATCTCAAGGGTTAAATTCCTATCATTTTAGTTAGACCATTTCTAGCAACTTCTAATGCGTTAATCAATTATAGAAATGAACTAATGAAATTGACATTTGGGAACATGACAATTGATTTAAATGTGTTTAATGTGGGAAAGCAACCTAATGATTTTTCTGACCAACCCGTTGAAGCGAACATGATTCAGGAAATGTCTAACAATGAACTTACGGGAGAAGAAGAAATTTTTAATTTTTGTCTAAATCATTTTGGTCAAAATTGGGATGAAACATAATATATAAATGAAGTTAATGAAATGATAGAGTCCTCAATATCAATGTCTTACTCTAAATGGGAACCCGTGACTGAGCCATTCTTGCAATCTTCAGAATCTCTTGAAAAGAGTCCACCAGAGTTAGAAATCAAACCTCTGCCTGATAATCTTAAATATGCCTATTTAGGTCCCTCCAAAAATCTTCCTGTGATCATTTCTTCCGATTTAACAAACACACGAGAGGAAGAGTTATTGACCATCTTGAGAGAAAATAAGGAAGCCATTGGATGGAGTATAACTGATATTAAGGGGATCAGTCCAACCATTGTCCAACATAGGATCCACTTAATAGATGATGCTAAACTTGTGAGAGACCCACAAATGCAGTTAAACCTGGTTCTAAAAGAGGTTGTTAAGAAAGAAATTCTTAAGTGTCTAGATAACGGAATCATTTATCCCATTTTTGATAGCTCGTGGGTAAGTCCTGTTCAGGTGGTACCTAAAAAGTCTGGCTTAACTTTGGTTCAAAATGAAGCTAATGAGTTAGTTCCCACTCGTGTCCAATCTGGTTGGAGGGTTTGCATAGACTATAGAAAACTCAATGCTGCCACAAGAAAGGATCATTTTCCTTTACCCTTCATAGACCAAATTCTAGAAAGATTATTTGGTCATGCTTACTATTGTTTCCTTGATGGTTACTCGGGCTACTTTTAAATTAATTCTCATAGCCCCAGAAGACCAAGAAAAGACCACATTCACTTGTCCTTATGGAACCTTTGCACATCATTGTCTACCCTTTGGGCTATGTAGTGCCCCTACCACCTTTCAAAGATGCATGATGAGCATTTTTTCTGACATGGTAGAGAAATTCCTATAAATTTTCATAGATGATTTTTCCATATTTTGGTCTACATTTCATGAGTGCCTTCATCACCTTGACTTAGTTCTAAGGAGATGTAATGTAACACCCCCAAATTCAGATACTTGAAACCCGAACTCAGTGCATTACGATACCATTTATATGAGCAGAAATAATAATATTATCATAAATATCAAATTTAATGTGCATATCAAAGTCTAATCCCAGGTACGCGACCGTAAAACATTTCATTACATGATAGATAATAAATATAATCATCTTATTTAAGTCTAACTACTACATAAGATAACTCAAACTTATTCAGGTAGCTTTCCTTTCCTTTTTTTCTTGGCAGAGCCCTCTGGTCGATCATACTTAACTGAAAATATTTAAATTAAGCAAGGATGAGCATTTGAGTGCCCAACAAGTAATAACAATTATAAATATTAGCTGAAAGGATTAAATATTTTCTTTGTACTACCCTTCTACAACAAATCAAAAGTTGTGAAGTAATCTGGACCGATAATAATAACATAACAACTCTCTATCAAATTTTTGAAACTACGTACTGACTATAAATAGGGTTAAGGTGACATACTATGAACATTATTCTCAATTTTCGAAAAGGTTTAACAAAACTTCATCTGTAAACCGTCATAACTTACGGACACAATGATGATCTGCCCAATGTGCCCTGTATTGATCAATACTACATACAAGAAAGATATTATCGTTCACTTTGGCCGCCTTGGGCGCATAAAAGTTTTCCCATGTTCGGGATGTTCATACATAATCTGGAATCTGAACAAAAGCAATTTGATTGGATACAAAAAGGTTTTATCATATTTAACGATATTTCTAAATCATATCTAGTCAATCAAATAGCTTAGACGTATATATATATATATATATATATATATATATATATATATATATATATATATATATATATATCAACATGTGATTAAATACAATGATTATCCAAGTGGGAACACTTGTGTAACCATATTTAGGAATTAACCAACTAAAAATATATATCCGAATTACCATATACTAACATGTTGATAAACAATGATCTGGATATAGAATATATCACAATAGGGTTAATAATTTAGCATAATAATAATATAATTCTAAAACATCTTACTCATATCCATTGCATAAAGGAAATGCAAAGGTAGGATACTTGCTCAATAATAATTAGAGTAAGTATAGAAAACTTGTCTGGTCTGCTGCTTACAATACGTAACTTAGTTTTATCTTTTATACCGAAATAAGATAGTTCTATCGATTAGAATCACATATCATAACACATAGTACTGCTTATTGCAGTCAACACATAACCTAACCACATTGGCAGTCATTAAATCACAAATAAACACATATACAGTCAAACTATCTAAGTCCGTATCAATTTCAAAGACATGTTTGCGTTGTCTTATGCACAGATGTCAGTACTTACCGAGTTTAAAACTCTATTCAATACCCTTAATATTATTCTGGACAACCTAAGTATTAGTCATATTATTTTCATAGCCTTATAATAATTTTCAAATTATTATTATAATTTATCATGAATTTTCAAACACCGGAATCATTATAAAATGATTTAAACATCAAATAATTCTATTATTATTAATATTTAAATAATATTAAACTATTAATGAAACCATCGTCAAAATATTAAAGTTAGTTATAATGACTCAGAATATTATTAAAGTACTAATAATACCCTTTAAATGATTTTTAAAATAATTAAAATTATTTTTAAATAATTACCATTAATATTAAAATATTAATCTATTATCCCTCAAAATATTAAAAGTCATATAACTTAAAATATTTTTAATTCATTTATATCCTTTTAAATGATTTTTAAATCAATAAAACCATTTTTAAACTATTTATTTAATATAATAATTAAATAAATTTAATATCAATAATATTAAATAATTAATAATTTTCATGACAAAATATCAAAAGTTATATTTTATAAATTAAAATATTTTTATAACCTTTAAATCATATTTATATAATTTTTAAATCATTAATTCTATTTTTCATAATTTATTTAATACATTTATTAAATAAATTAAATATCATTAATATTATTTAATTAATGAAATTCATCACAAAATATTAAAAATAACTTAAAATATTTTCTTATAACATAATATAATTTTAAATAATTTTTCAAGTATTAAAATCATTTTTAAGTAATTTATTTAATATTATAATTAAATAAATTAAATACCATTTATATTCCAAAAATAATAAATATTAATGTAATATATTCAAAATAATTAAAAACTCATTTTAGACTTTAAAATAATTTTTAGGAATTTATTTTATATTTTTAATAATTAAAATTATTTTTCTCTATTTATTAAATAAAATAATAATTTTAATAAATAAATCTGTCATTAAAGGGCCCTATAATGACTATAGGTGTTCTTGGTGTTCTTGATGAAAACCCAGAACATCATGTCAGTCGCTAAGGTACAAACTTTGACCAGTTCTAATTTGTTGTTCGTTATGATTCTAGGTTGGGTAAAGTGTTATTGTTGCAGTATAAATGTAATACTACAACTACAAACTGATTACATGACCAAACAATAACATCACTGAGAGATATAAGCTCTCAAACTACATGTCAGAGGCTGCTGGGTTCTTTCTGGGTTTTCCAGAATTAAAGGTGCCTATTTTGGATCCTTAAATCTTAGCTTCCCAGACTCGGTTTGTGTGATATAATGATTCTATCGTATAGCACACATGTCAAAGTACAATTTTATCACATCATAACACCAGGAAGATTAAGGCTGGTCAATCTACTGTTAGAGAAGCTATTCTTGACAATTTTTGGGTTTCCCAGATTTCGCCCAGGCAGTTGGTCAACGCCTATTTGACCACTCACAACTTTGATTCTGTTATAGATCTAAGTATTCTAATGGCTTTAATGTGTAGCTTACATGTCAGTCTACAAGATCAATATACTAACAGAGCATAACAACTTAAACACAACAAGATCTAAGGCTTTGAAAAGCTTGTCAGAAATTCTGGGTTTACCCAGATTTCCGATTTAAATGATCTAATCAACGTACTTTGGCAATCGTTAATAACTTTTTAATCTATACATGATCCGGGCTTGATTCAAGTTGCAGAGCAAAGACCACATAACACACTACACATTCCAACATTTAAAACACAAAAACAATTAACAATGAGACCTGACATTTGACTGTCAGACATCATTTTTCCAGATTTCCAGATTTGAGAAATCTTTAAATTCGAGTATCTAAATGATATGGATCTAGGTTTTGGCAACCCAGATCATCAAATGACACCCTCTAACATAACTTTAACCAACAAACAACAACATTCAACATCAAATCAAAAGATTTCTAGGTTTAGGGTTTTATACCTTTCTATAAACCAATTCTTGATCTAATGCTTCTGATCTACTACAAGTGTTAGTGGGGCTTGATTAGTGACTGGTCTAGCAAGAAAATTTCGGATGTTTGAAGTTGTGAGGGTTTTGGTTGAGTGTTGTGATCAAATGAGGCTTGAATATGACATCCTCTCTCTCTCATAATCTATATATAATTTGAATCTAGTGCACTTGTGATGCAAGATGGCTGAGATTGAATGATTATAGCTTACTTCTAGACCACATGGCTAGCTAGAGTTGGTCACCAACTCCTTACTAGGGCTAGATCTACACTCCACCTTATTAAAGTAATCAAAAGGGTAGTTTGGACATTTGACTTATAAAGTGCATGACAACTTGGTAACTTCTCACACTCATTAGGTTTTAACCCTTAGGGTTTGACCCTAAAGTTTCTTAAGCTCTAAATATAGAATTGTGTATTAAGGGCAAATATGGAAATCTTAGTTTCTAAAATGTTGATTAGGGTTCCCTAATTACACTAGGTTTCCTAATAACCTAGGTTTTGTAAATTAGCCCTTATAATATATTAATTACCATTAACCTTGCTAAATTAATACCTAGGGATTATAACTTAGCAATTAGGGTTCTAATTTAGTAATTAGGGTTTCTAGATATCAATTATGGTTTACCTGATTGTTAATAAACATAATAAAGGTCATTAATTACATAACACATAACTTAACAAATCTTACAGTCATAACTGACTTCTGTACTATAGTTATCCGTAATGCTAGGGTTTTTACTATTTTACTATACTGTTCCACATATTAACATTACACACATATCAGGCATATTTATATTACTGAAATATAAATAATATTATATTATTATTCTCACTCCTTATTCAAAATCCAGACTTAGGGTTTTGAATTCATATCTGACATAACCTTCATACATACCATCATTAATTAAATTAAAATAATTAACTTAACCAATATAATAAAATACATATCATAATAATCCTAATAATCATATCATATATACCATAATCATATTTTCATGGAAAATAAATAATAAATATTTTTATTACAAAATTAATTTATTATAGGAATATAATCTATAATGATCAATAAGTCTAAAAGAAATTATTTACATCTAATAAATATTTTTATTTATCACATAGATACATATACATTACTTTGTAAATATTTTCACCTTTATATATATATATATATATATATATATATATATATATAAATTAAATCAAAAAATTTCTTATTGAATATATTGGGTTATTACATTCACCTCCCTTATACGGATTTTGTCCCCGGAATCACAGCTTTAAAACCTATAGACACTAAGGAAAATAGCATACATAGTCATTGCAAGTAGATCTCGATCATAATTGATCGAACCGATCTTTAACTATTCAACATAAAGTTTATCTATCTGCTTAAACAGAAATTTAATTTCTAATAGAACTCAAATTCCTCCTTCAAAATTTCTTTATAAAATAATTTATTATATATATCTGAAAATCATATATAAGAAAATAAAATTTGATTCGAATAATACCTGAAATTAGCATCCCCATCTCGCCACTATATCTTGAATAAGTCATCTTCAAGACTCTTGCGGTTGATTCAGTTGGGTTGTTTGTTGAATTTGGTCCCGTTGTCGTCAGCGTCTCGCTACTTTTCTCCGTAATCACACTTCCTGCACACTTTCTCCTTTTCGGACAGTCCTTCACCTTATGCTTTGTTGATCCACATCTAAAACACCCATTATTCATCCTAGGATTGAGGCAGTTGGGAGAGATATGTCCCTTCTGCCCACACTTATAACACACTAACTTACCTTTAAGACACTCTCCCGAGTGATTCCTTCCACAATTTCTACACTGCACAACCTTATTCTTTCCCCCTCCTGTCCTAATTTTGGTATTCCTGGAATTATCTCCTTTCCTTTTTCCAGTCCTACTACCACTACTTCCTTCTCCGGCTCTAGCTTGATTTGACTCCCATCAAAAATTCGCTCCTCCTTTCATCGTATAGTTGGCAAAAATTGTCTTTTGCCCCTTCGTTACCCTAGTTATTACAACTACTTCTATAGGGTCAATTGACCCTCTAAATCCTGACGGTCCTATGGCCTGAAAATCTTTAAGGTTCGCAAATCGATTGTCTGGTGGATTTCCCGCGGCTGGCATTCCATTCTGCATATCTTGAGCGACCACATTTGCAAAATTCTGCATCGGGTCTGGTTGTCCTCCAGCTTTGTTGACATGTTCTTCTACCCTTTGGTTTCGTTTACGTCTTGGCAGCATTATCTGATCATAATTGATCTTTTATCGACTTACCTTCTATAACGCGAAATTTTCTACTCAAATAATCATATATTCAAAATATTATATTTGAAAACTTGGTTACTATATTAATCAGTGTTCAAATAAATAATTACTATCTTTATACCAACTTATTTCATTAATCCAACATAGATCCATATTCATAGCGCTTGACATACCATAGCACATACTGCTTTAAACATCCGCTATCCCCTTGTGACTCGAAAGTCGGGATTAGCTGCCATAACTTATACAAAAGTTAAGAATATTACATTATACCCACATACCTATCATATACGCATCATATATTCATACATATTCAAGTAGTACTAATACTACTTATTTCTTACACCTTCATTAAGGATCAATTGCTTAGTATTCTATATATTCCCATTATCCTCAATAATCCATTCACACCTAACTATACCTAGTTCGTCAAACTTTACCACACATTATGAGTTTAAGAACTCACCACAGACATATGAGTTTAAGAACTCTAGCTTGTCCTTATATTCTTTAACTATACTCTACCTATCAGTTATGCTATCATTTCTGGGTCCGATACTATATTTTTTTAATAGTATAATCACCTCATCAGGGTTACTTTCGATATAAGCCTCTATTTCAACTATCAGCTTTGATATTGGCTTGGTTATAGAGGTTGACTCCTTCTTTACGTTCTAAGGGTATCCTAATCCTTTTCTATCTATCATCTATACACATAAATTATCCTGATTAGCATATAATATATACACACAGCAAATAATAGTTTTATTTAAGTTATCTTTTATTTTTGTTTGACGATGAATTTAATCGATTCATCTCCTTTTAAACTCTATGTGAGTTATTTGTACTTTCGACGCACTGCTCTAAGGTTATAGCCTAAGGTCTACCTCCACCTAAGGTTTCTAACCCTAAAGCTCTGATACCAAAACTGTAACGCCCCCAAATTCAGATACTTGAAACCCGAACTCAGTGCATTACGATACCATTTCTATGAGCGAAAATAATAATATTATCATAAATATCAAATTTAATGTACATATCAAAGTCTAATCCCAGGTACGCGACCGTAAAACATTTCATTACATGATAGATAATAAATATAATAATCTTATTTAAGTCTAACTACTACATAAGATAACTCAAACTTATTAGGGTAGCTTTCCTTTCCTTTTGTTCTTGGCAGAGCCCTCTGGTCGATCATACATAACTGAAAACATTTAAATTAAGCAAGGATGAGCATTTGAGTGCCCAGCAAGTAATAACAATTATAAATATTAGCTGAAAGGATTAAATGTTTTCTTTGTACTACCCTTCTACAACAAATCAAAAGTTGTGAAGTAATCTAGACCGATAATAATAATATAACAACTCTCTATCAAATTTTGGAAACTACGTACTTACTATAAATAAGGTTAAGGTAACACACAATGAACATTATTCTCAATTTTCGAAAAGGTTTAATGCAATTTCATCTCAGAAACCGTCATAACTTACTATTAACGAGGGTGATCTCGCCTAATGTGCCTCAGTATTGATCAATACTACATGCAAGAACGATATTATTGTTCACTCCTGACCACTTTAAAGCATAAAAGTTTTCCCATGTTTGGGATGTTCATACATAATCTGGAATCCAAACCAAAGCAATTTGATTGGATACAAAAAGGTTTTATCATATTCAATGATATTTCTAAATCTGTGTCTAGCTGGGTCAAATAAGCTTAGACGTATATATATATATATATATATATATATATATATATATATATATATATATATATATATATATATATCAACATGTGATTAAATACAATGATTATCCAAGTGGGAACACTTGTGTAACCATATTTAGGAATTAACCAACGAAATATATATCTAAATTACCATATACTAACATGTTGATAAACAATGATCGGATATAGAATATATCACAATAGGGTTAATAATTTAGCATAATAATAATATAATTCTAAAACATCTTACTCATATCCATTGCATAAAGGAAATGCAAAGGTAGGATACTTGCTCAATAATAATTAGAGTAAGTATAGAAAACTTGTCTGGTCTGCTGCTTACAATACATAACTTAGTTTTATCTTTTATACCGAAATAAGATCGTTCTATCGATTAGAATCACATATCATAACACATAGTCTCGCTTATTGCAACGAAAGACATAACCCTAACCACATTGGCAAGTACCATTAAATCACAAATAAACACATATACAACAAACTATCTAAGTCCGTATCAATTTCAAAGACACGTAATTGATTAATCTTGAAGCGAGTTGTCGAATTACTACCGAGGTTAAAACTCTATTCAATACCCTTAATATTATTCTGGACAACCTAAGTATCAGTCATATTATTTTTCATAGCCTTATAATAATTTTCAAATTATTATTATAATTTATCATGAATTTTCAAACACCTAATCATTATAAAATGATTTAAACATCAAATAATTCTATTATCATTAATATTTAAATAATATTAAACTATTAATGAAACCATCGCCAAAATATTAAAGTTGGTTATAATGACTCAAAATATTATTAAAGTACTAATAATACCCATAAATGATTTTTAAAATAATTAAAATCATTTTTAAATAATTTCCATTAATATTAAAATATTAATCTATTATCCCTCAAAATATTAAAAGTCATTAAGTATAACTTAAAAATATTTTTAATTCATTTATATCCTTTTTAAATGATTTATAAATTAATAAAACCATTTTAAATTATTTATTTAATATAATAATTTAAATTTAATATTAATAATATTAAATAATTAATATTTTCATGACAAAATATACTTCAAATATTTTTATAACCTTTAAATCATATTTATATAATTTTTAATCATTAATTCTATTTTTTTCATAATTTATTTAATACATTTATTAAATAACTTAAATATCATTAATATTATTTAATTAATGAAATTCATCACTAAATATTAAAAATAACTTAAAATATTTTCTTATAACATAATATAATTTTAAATGATTTTTCAAGTATTAAAATCATTTTTAAGTAATTTATTTAATATTATAATTAAATAAATTAAATACCATTAATATTCCAAAAATAATAAATATTAATGTAATATATTCAAAATAATTAAAAACTCATTTTTAGACTCTAAAATAATTTTTAGGAATTTATTTTGTATTTTTAATAATTAAAACTATTTTTCTCTATTTATTAAATAAAAATAATAATTTCCATAAATAAACTGTCATTTAAAAGGGCCTATAAGCTATAGCTTATTGTAACTCGCTATAGGTGTTCTTGGTGTTCTTGATGAAAACTCAGAACATCATGTCACTCGCTAAGGTACAAACTTTGACCAGTTCTAATTTGTTGTTCTTTATGATTCTTGGTTGGGTAAAGTGTTACTGTTGTAGTATAAATGTAAAACTACAACTACAAACTGATTACATAACCAAACAATAACATCACTGAGAGATATAAGCTCTCAAACTACATGTCAGAGGCTGCTGGGTTCTTTCTGGGTTTTCCAGAATTAAAGGTGCCTATTTTGGATCCTTAAATCTTAGCTTCCCAGACTCGGTTTGTGTGATATAATGATTTTATCGTATAGCACACATGTCAAAGTACAATTTTATCACATCATAACATAATAACATCATAACACCAAGAAGATTAAGGCTGGTCAATCTACTGTTAGAGAAGCTATTCTTGACGATTTCTGGGTTTCCCAGATTTCGCCCAGGCAGTTGGTCAACGCCTATTTGACCACTCACAACTTTGATTCTATTATAGATCTAAGTGTTCTAATGGCTTTAATGTGTAGCTTACATGTCAGTCTACAAGATCAATATACTAACAGCGCATAACAACTTAAACACAACAAGATCTAAGGCTTTGAAAAGCTTGTCAGAAATTCTAGGTTTCTGGGTTTACCCAGATTTCCAGTTATCGTGATCGGTCAACGTACTTTGACCGTTCATAACTTTTAATCTATACATGATCTGGGCTTGATTCAAGTTGCAGAGCAAAGACCACATAACACACTACACGTTCCAACATTTAAAACACAAAAACAATTAACAAGAAAGGATTTATAAGACCGACATTTGACCGCCGGACATCATTTTCCGTTTTTCATTTGAGAAATCTTTAAATTGAGTATCTAAATGATATGGATCTAGGTTTTGGCAACCCAGATCATCAAATGACACCCTCTAACATAACTTTAACTAACAAACAACAACATTCAACATCAAATCAAAAGATTTCTAGGTTTAGGGTTTTATACCTTTCTATGAACCAATTCTTGATCTAATGCTTCTGATCTACTATAAGTGTTAGTGGGGCTTGATTAGTGACTGGTCTAGCAAGAAAATTTTGGATGTTTGAAGTTGTGAGGGTTTTGGTTGAGTGTTATGATCAAATGAGGCTTGAATATGACATTCTCTCTCTCATAATCTATATATAATTTGAATCTAGTGCACTTGTGATGCAAGATGGCTGAGACTGAATGATTAAAGCTTACTTCTAAACCACATGGCTAGCTAGAGTTGGTCACTAACTCCTTACTAGTGCTAGATCTATACTCCACCTTATTAAAGTAATCAAAAGGGTAGTTTGGAAATTTGACTTATAAAGTGAATGGCAACTTGGTAACTTCTCACACCCATTAGGTTTTAACCCTTAAGGTTTGACCCTTAGGATTTAACCCTAAAGTTTCCTAAGCTCTAAATATAGAATTGTGTATTAAGGGCAAATATGGAAATCTTAGTTTCTAAAATGTTGATTAGGGTTCCCTAATTACACTAGGTTTCCTAATCACCTAGGTTTTGTAAATTAGCCCTTATAATATATTAATTACCATTAACCTTGCTAAATTAATACCTAGGGCTTATAACTTAGCGATTAAGGTTCTAATTTAGTAATTAAGGTTTCTAGATATCAATTAGGGTTTACCTAATTGTCAGTAAACATAATAAAGGTCATTAATTACATAACACACAACTTAACAAATCTTACAGTCATAACTGACTTTTGTACTATAGTTATCCGTAATGCTAAGGTTTTTACTGTTTTACTATATAGTTTCACACATTAACATTACACACATATCAGGCATATTTATATTACTGAAATATAAATAATATTATATTATTATTCTCATTCCTTATTCAAAATCCAGACTTAGGGTTTTGAATTCATATCTGACATAACCTTCATATATACCATCATTAATTAAGTTAAAATAATTAACCTAACCAATATAATAAAATACATATCATAATAATCCTAATAATCATATCATGTATACCATAATCATATTTTCATGAAAAATAAATAATAAATATTTTTATTACAAAATTAATTTATTATAAGAGTATAATCTATAATGATCAATAAGTCTAAAAGAAATTATTTACATCTAATAAATATTTTTATTTATCATATGATACATATACATTACTTTGCAAATATTTTCACCTTTATATATATATATAAAAAAATCAAAAAATTTCTTAGTGAAAATATTGGGTTATTACATGTAAGGATTCAAACTTAATCCTAAATTGGGAAAAATGTCATTTCATGGTAAAAAAAAAAAAAGGAATTGTTCTTGGTCACATCATATCTGAAAAGGGAATTGAAGTAGATAAAGCCAAAATCGACCTTATTTCCAATCCTCCACCACCTAGGACAGTCAAAGAAATTCGTTCTTTCTTAGGGCATGCAGGCTTTTATAGGCTATTCATTAAAGATTTCAGTAAGAAAACAAGACCCTTGACCAATCTTCTAGGTAAAGATGCAAATTTTGAATTTAATGAAAAATGTCTTCAATCCTTTGAACAACTCAAAAAGGAGTTGACTTCAGCTCCTATCATCAAATCACCCGATTGGAGACAACCATTTGAATTAATGTGTGATGCATCTGACTATGCAGTTGGTGCTATTCTAGGGCAAAGAATCAACAAGATTCCCCATGTCATATACTGTGCTAGTAGGACATTGAATGATGCACAATTGAACTATTCAACTACTAAAAAAGAACTTCTAGCTGTAGTTTTTACCCTAGAAAAGTTTTGATCTTATCTTATGGAGTCTAAAATAATTGTTTACACTGACCATTCTGCTCTCAAACATCTTCTTTCCAAAAAAGATTCAAAAGCCCGTTTAATTCGTTGGGTCTTATTACTCCAAGAATTTGACCTAGAGATACGAGACAAAGAAAGGTCTAAAAACGTGGTAGCTGATCATTTGTCACGTTTAGTAGTGGAGTCCAACTCTGACCTGTCCTTAAATGAATCTTTCCCAGATGAACAATTTTTCTCCATATCTGCTACACCTTGGTTTGCTGATATCGTGAATTACCTAGTGACTAGTGATATTCCTTCCCATTGATCCAAACAGGACCGATCCAAGTTTCTTTCACAAGTCTAACACTTTTATTGGGATGACCCCTATTTGTTTAAATATTTTCCTGATCAAATCATTAGGAGGTGTGTACCCGACCATGAGTTTAGAAGTGTTCTGTCATTTTGTCATGACCAAGCTTGTGGAGGACATTTTGGAGGCAAAAAAACGTCTGCCAAAGTCCTCCAATGTGGTTTCTATTGGCCTAGTCTATTCAAAGATGCCACATCATTTTGTGCCAATTGCAATAGGTTTCAACAATTAGGGAGGATCACTAGGAGGAATATGATGCCAATGCAACCTATATTGGTCATTGAATTGTTTGATGTGTGGGGAATCAATTTCATGGGCCCATTTCCAAATTCTTTTGGAAATCTGTACATTTTACTTGTGGTGGATTACGTATCTTAGTGGATAGAAGCTATACCAACCAAGACCAATGACAACAAGGTTGTTGTCAAATTTTTGAAAGAGAATATTTTCTCTCGCTTTGGTACCCCTAGGGCCATAATCAGTGATCAAGGCAAACATTTTCACAATCAATCTTTTTTATCCTCCCTAAAAAAGTATTCCATCACCCACAAGCTTGCAACATCATATCACCCTCAAACAAGTGGTCAGGTAGAAGTCTCAAATAGGCAAATAAAACAAATCTTGGAAAAACGGTGAGTTCTAATAGAAAAGATTGGTCTCTAAAATTGTCGGATGATGCATTGTGGGCTTACTTGTCTCGCCTTTAAGACTAATTTAGGAATGTCACCGTATAGGCTTGTGTTTGGGAAAGCTTGTCACTTACCTGTTGAACTTGAACATCGTGCTTTATGGGCCATAAAACAGTTGAATTTTGATATGTCCACTGGTGGGAGTTATAGACAATTGTAATTAGCTGAGTTAGATGAGATTAGGAACAATGCTTATGAAAATGCTAAAATTTACAAGGAAAGAACAAAAGTGTTTCATGATAAATAAATTTTGAGAAAATCATTTTCACCTGGTCAAAAAGTTCTCTTGTATAATTCTAGGCTACATTTATTTCCTGGAAAATTGCGTTCTAGATGGGATGGACCTTTTGTAGTGAAGGTTTTTTGCTCTCATGGGGCAGTCGATATTGAAAATCCAAAGAGTGGAGAAATTTTCAAAGTGAATGGTCAACGACTCAAACCCTTTTTAGAAATGCCGACCGGACCGGAGGAGGTGGCATACCTTGTTGACCCACCTGATTCAGTATGACTAGCACTGCACTTGTATTTTTAAGTTTGTACGTATATTTTTCTTTTATACAATATTGTCATCTAGTTTCTGCCTCATCATCTAAGATATAATTCTTTCATATCTTTGTTCTCTATTTTTCATTTGAACATTGAGGACAATGCATGATTTAGGTATGGGGGGAGTTTGTTTGTATTGTTGTATTTATTTATTTTTTCTTTTTAGGAAAATATAGTAAAAAAACAAAAAAAAATTAAAAAAATTAAAAAATTAAAAAAATATATAATTTTGTTTGACTTTTTATGGATTGATTTAATTCTAATAAGTGTTTGTGGAGCAAAACTCATGAGTAAGATTGAAAGATTTAGAACTCTGAAATTTTTGATAAGATACAAAATCTTAGTTTGAAACACCATCCGAATTAAAATTGATTTCACAAGCATTTTTGCACTTCACGTTTGCACTAATTCTTAGTTGTGGGGTATAAACCATGATTCGAGTAATTTCAAGAAAAAAAAAAGAAAGAATGAAAAAAATTGAGAAAGAAAAAGTTGAAAAAAAAAGAAAAGAAAAGAAAAGAAAAAATAAAAAATTTAAATAACTGCTTCAATGTCCATTAAACAAAATAACTGGGTATCCAAGCCTCGGGAAGCATCGATATTCACGCTGAAAAGTGTGATGGATAAAAGCAGCTTGACTAGTCTAATTTTGTGGCCTTTGTTACTCGAGTAAGTAAGCCCTTAGGGGTGTTTCTACACCTAGTGCCCTAATGCCATCTGGTTTGGGAGTCATTGGTCCAACGCTCTACATGGGTAACTCTGAAAAGCCTAAGAAAATTAGACATTGCACAAGTCAAGAATCAAAAATTGAAAAAAATGGAAAAAAGAAAAAAAAGGAAAAAAATGAGCTTGCTTGATTTTCATGGTAAAAATCCCTACTAAGAGGTACATCATATACACAGCATGCATCACATGAAATTGATTTAATGGAGGATAGTGTCTAAAATAAAGATTGAGTATTTTTGATAAAGTGAAAGTGTGATTTTGAATTTAATCTTGCTTATGTATAATGTCCATGGATATTTAGAAGTTTTCTTTCAATTTCATAATTTGTTGAACCCAAAAATATTTTTTGAATTTTTTGGGTATATTCACTGCAAACCCTCACGAGACACAACTCGTCCACTTGGGGTAACCTTGGGGTTTAAAGGCTTGTTGCACATGCTAAATGCAATCGTGTTTCCTACAAAAATGGGATAGGTAATTTTGTTTTATTTTTATTTTTATTTTTATTTATTTTACTCGAGGATGAGCAAAATCTAGGTATAGGGGTATTTGATACACGTAATTAATACATTTTAATATTCCCATATTTATTATTTTATATGCTTATTTTATTTAACTAATACATTTTATTTTGTTTTGTAGGAGATAACATTTGGAGCAAATAAAGGATTTATATCTAACCTTTAAAGATGAACAAGGACTCTTAGAGGATTACCATATAGAGATGGAAGTCAAGAAGGAAAGAAGAGATTGAAGGGAATAAAATTGT
Organism: Panax ginseng; assembly: GCA_020205605.1. Lineage (NCBI taxonomy): Eukaryota > Viridiplantae > Streptophyta > Magnoliopsida > Apiales > Araliaceae > Panax > Panax ginseng. The sequence continues at coordinate 54,326,540 of CM035139.1, forward strand.
CCAAGTTTAATGAACCTAAATTAGGACACAAATGTATTCTTCCTATAAATAGGCATTTTGTTTTAAAGAGAAGGACCACTTGTTATTTTCTTTTTCTTAGTTTTTCACTGGTGTAGAAGGGAGTAAGATAGTTAGAGTTTGTCTTTTTTCTTATTCCAATCACATGTGGTACTGTTGTCAAGGAGTATTAGTAACTTTCTTTTATTTATATAATAGAAATTCTCTTTTTAATTATTGTTCTTATTTCATGCGAATAGTAGTACTAATATTATTTGTTTTTGTTTTTAATTCCATGGCTAGCTAAATTTCTAATACCTAGGATTATGATAAAACTAAGTATTTCATAATAATATTTTCTTTTCGTTCCAAAATTAATGCCAAATTATTTTCACCTTCATATTTTCCTCCGTATAAATTGCATATGATTTTTATATTGATTGCGAGGTTTTGATAAGTTATAGTTAATCTGTGAATTTTTCATAACTTATGCTTGCCCATATTAATTATATGAATCATTATTTTTAAAGGGAAGGGAAAATAATTTGGGAATTGATTTAGGAAATAAGAAATTATTTATTATGTTAATATTCGGTGGATTCTAATTCCTAGGTATTTTTTCTCATTAATAGTTTTCGTCATTAATTAATAGTTTGCATAATTTAGTTAATAAATCTTCTCCACCGTTTTTGTTTCTAATTTGCCTAAAATATTAATTAAGGATATATTAAAGAATTGATCTAGTCTCTGTGGTTCGACCTACACTTGCCAAATCTACAATAGACGTTGTGCACTTGCAGTACATATTTTTAACTCATCAATGGTTATATAGAATCCGAATTTGATAAATTTTAGTAAGGTTTGCATAATGCAAGAATAATGTGGATCATGTATCTATGAGTTTGAAATGTGTATCGAATACATAGTTAGTCAAGTGTGTGATAAATGTATATGAATGTTAATGTCAAGTATGTGTGACTAAAGTATATCTATACATACATAGCTATCCTAAGAGTATGGTAACAAAGTGAAATGAAGGTTTTAAAAACCAAGTTAGAAAATAATGTAACCTTTATTATTACATTGAGAATGTATAGATGTATATGACTGATGGGTATGAATCCATGGTTATGAAATTGTGTAGGAATACACGAAGTGCAGATAACAATAAGTAATTAGCGACCGGATTTGTCATTTCGGTCGCTCATATCGGTCGCAGATATATCGGTCGCTAATAGTGGTCGTTGATGTGCATCCCAACGACTTGATTTTATATGACGATTATCGGCCACGACCGCGATTCGGTCATTGATAGTTATCTCATGACCGAAAAGTCGATCACGATAAAGCACACCGATAGACCTTTTTCTTGTAGTGTAAGTTATAGTTGATAATCTACGAGCCAGAAAAGTCTTTCAGTTCCTATTAGTTAAATGAATTTGATAACTGTTGGTTGAGTTATATTATGCCATGAAAATATTGATTTATATATGAAATGCATATGAGATATGTATGAAATTCGAAAGTCAATCTACAATTATATGTTTTATAAGTTAATCTCTATACTTGTTATGTGAGAAGCAACATGTGTATTGAGTTTAAATGATTATGATTGTCTAAATTGAGCATGATATTAAGTGTTATGTGATGTATGAAAACTATTAGAATTGTTGGGCTGTCGAGCTCACCCTTTCAAATAACCACTTTTGCAGGTTAAGGACTCACGGTAAAGTTACATGCTACTTGATTGATAGAGTTCAATAGTATCACAAGAAGATTGATTTGTTTACCTGAAGTTATGATTTTGAACCATGTTTTTGGTTTTAGATGATGTACTTGATAGTTGTTTAATTCTTGTAGAGTTATAAAGTTGTACTATTCGATATATATAAAGAACATTGAATTGAGATGTAAATTCTATAATGTAACTCTGATAAATCAAACCATATAATAAATTTGATTTAAAGATATGTAAAGGATGAAGGTTGTGATTTAGGGAAATGAATAAAGAATTCAGAAAAGTTTTAATTATTTCGCATCTTATTAAGTATAACATCGAATATGATGTAAAGACAAGAAGGGTTAATGATCAACTTTGAAAATTTTCTTATTAAGGTTTTGGGATAGATTCATAGATCCTGGAAATGAAAAGGAATTAATATATTAATTGGTATCAAAGCTAATTCATATTCATAGAAGCTATAAGTAATCAGATGAAGATAGTACCGTGACACAACAGGTTCGGGGTAACGGATACCCGAATTTTGTGGCGTTACAGATTTTACCTTCATCAAGCAATTTATAACCTCTTTCTTCACTACCTCTATAATCGATGGGTTCAATCTTCTTTGTGCATCCCTCGTGGGCTTTGCTCCATCCTCCATCAAAATCTGATGCATGCACATTGCGGGACTAATACCCTTGATGTTTGCTATTATCCAACCAAAAATTTTCACGTGATCCCTTAAGACTCTTAGCAACTTTTCTTCTTGTACTTTGGTTAGATTACTAGCAATAATAACATGCAATGAATCATTAGTCCCCAAATATGCATATTTATAGGGTTGGAGCTTGCACAACAGATGGTAATAACTTTTGATGAAAAATAAGTAATTGAATTGAATGAACTGCATACTTATCTGAAAATTTTGGGAACGAGTGTAGTGCAGCCACAATGTTGACTTGGTCATATTCCAACCTTAAGTTTTGATGATGACTTTCTTATTGTACTAAAATATTTACTCATACATTTATAGGACATTAAAAGAATCTTTGAAGTGTTCATTTATTAAAGGATTGAAGACTAGAAGGCTTGAAGATTTGCTTGAGTCGTTAGAAAATAAATGTAATATCCTAGCTTTAATTATTTCTCAATCAATGCTCTAGGATTTGCATTGCATTGCATCATTAATTAATTATAGAATAAACTAAAGTGGTTAATTAATTAAAGATTCATTATAGAAATATTTAATTAAGCTTTCAAAATTAATAAGGATCAAAACTAATTGGAATTAACTTTTTAAAAAGCTAATTTTCAAACCTTCCCATAATTAAAGGAATTGAATTGAAAACATATTTTGATAAAATCTGTTACCATATATCTTGGGATTAAGTTATTCAATATTTAATTTTCCCATAATTTTTTAACTAATTAAGATTTTTATAAATTGATTAAGGGGGGTGTATTCAATTAAGATTTTTAAAGACTTTTAAAGATTTTAAAAGTTTGGTTATATTCAATCAAGACATTTAAAGAGTTTATAAAAGTTTAGTGGTATTCAATTACAACTTTTTTAATGTCTTTAAAAATTAGGTGGTATTGAATTAAGATTTTTATAAAGTCTATAAAAGTATTTTGGTATTCAAAAAGTCATAGAATTTTCAGATTTCTATTAAATGGTAGAGTTTGACAGACTTTAGAAGAAGAATTATAACTATCAACCCATATCCAAAGTCTGACCTCATCTCTAAAGATTTCTAAAGACTTCATATATCATCTTAAAAAACTAAATAAATTTAAAATACAATTCACATGAATCCAATATTTCTAATTACTTCACATGAATCCAATATTTCTAATTACTTTATAATCTAAAATAATTAATACTTCTGTTGTACCCACAAAAATAAAATATTTATTTTGTTTCTGTAGTTAACGTACAAAATTCAAAATTTTTAAATTTTGAATTTATTTGTTATTTAATAATAAACACACGTTATTATTTCAAAAATAAAAATAAATACACAATATTTTAAAATTTTATAATTTCGTAAATTAACTTAGAATCAGAGTTAAATTTTATATTGTAGACTGGAATGAAAAACAATAATTCCAAATAAGCGTACGCATATGCATAAAATATATATAGCTCAATGAAAAGTGAGCTTAATTTTTGTATTGCGTCATTAGTTTCTAAAATTTTATTGGTATCTGAGTATCCAAATGTATTATGAAATGAGTAGAATAATATGAACGCTTTCAACATATATAAAATCTCATTCCACAATAATATAATAAGATTTACTCTAGTTCATGAAAAAAGATGGAGATGTTGTACACATGGGCTAATTAACAATTAATATAAGTTGCAAGATATATTAGAAGTATACAAAAGTCTATCACAGTCTTGATAAAAAATTTATAAAAGTCTTACTTATTTCATAGTCTATAAAAGTCATTTTAAAAAAGTCTTTAAAGTCTTTGAAAGTCATTAAAATCCTATAAATTCTACAAAAGTATGTCACTTAAAAAAAGTTTTTAAAAATCTTAATTGAATACACCCTCCTAAGAAAATCAATTTTCTTATCTTTAGAATCAATTAGCATTTATCATATAATTGGAATAATTTTGGAAATCTAATTAGTGAGGATAAATTTAAATAGATTGGGATTTTAAAATAATTATGGAAGTCATTAATTAATTATCGAACAAATTAATTGGGTTTCTAAAATTAATGAGGGAATGTTTTAAATGGTAAAATCTTAATTATTCCTAATTTAAATGAGTTGCCCATCCGTTTGGTAAATAGTTAAATTAGTACTTTCCTTCCATAAAGATGTTAATTCAACTGATTCCATAACTTAATCTAAATTGAAGATGTTAAGTTACTAAGATCATGGACTTAAGTAATAATATTTCTTCTTTACCGTGATCAATGATACAACATAATGCTGACTCATACTAAATAATCTTATTGAATGAGAATAGGTGTCGGTATGAATATTATAATGGGTTTTGCTTTTTCATATTTCCATAATAGTTGTACTTTTCATTAATCATTTAATTGAATATCCTATTTGATGGTCATGCCAACTTTAGCAGCATTATCCTTTAAATTAGTAAATAAATATCCTTTCTTATTTAAGCTGCTATTTAAATGGGTATTTGAACATTTCAATATATCTAATGGACCCACTTTAAAGTAGCATGATTACTTGCTTCACCCGATTAAGTAAATGGATATTCTATTGAACTTACTTGTTTCCATAATAACAACATGCTAGTGCTAACTAAAAAATTGATTGAATATTTCATGGACCTTCCTTTAGAAGCTTTCTATGATTACTATGATTGGTTAACAACTAGTAAATGAGAAAAGCATGTAACGCTCACATAATTGGCAAATGCAATCAAATCTAATTGCTTACATAATATGCTTCCGGATTGTTTGAGGAGTTAAAAGGCCTACTAAAGGTTTTCAATTGTGAAGAATAGCTAAGCCATGTACATCAAAGCTCTCTGTTATTTTTTAGCTTTCTATTTTGCGTTTAAATCGGTGATATCTTTCTTTTATATTGATCATTGTATATTAATTGGTCATTGCATAGTGATATAATTATTACTTTGATCATAGTTTATTTTGTTGTCATATGTTAATCAATTATTAAAATTGTTGATAGACTAAGTGGTTAGTCTATTGTTTTCTAATTCGGGTTGGATTAGGAGATTTACAAACAAGTTTAAAGAAACATAGGTGCTTAAGGGTGCATAGGTGCACGGGGAGCAAAGGTGCTCAGGAAGTACAAGTACTTAAAGGTTGTGGGAACTTGTTCTATAAAGGGATTTAATTATAAACCAAGTTAATAATGAAAAGAGAGTCTCCAATACTAGTTGATATTGGACATGGAGGTAGGCCACTAGAACAAGTGATAGGGGTCGAACCACGTAAAAATTGTTAGTGTTTGTGTGATTGTTTATTATGTTCTTTCTCTTGATTAATTAACAAACTTCTAAATTAAGTTTAAACAATTCAAGACTTGAATTAATATATAAAAATTAATTATAAAAAGTGTTAAGTAGTTAATTTTAAATATACTGATAATTCATCAAGCAAAAATATTTAATTCAGCATCCTGCATTCATACACTGATAATCTGGTAAGTATAAATATTAAATCCAGCATCATGCATCCATTAAGGGAAAGTTTTTAAGTTGCAAACGTTTGACATCGTTTGTTCCCACACTTATTCAACCCCCCTTCTAACTATGTCTATCTGAATTTCTCACAGTTTACTTCAATTCCTGATTTTGTTCAATCTCTTCTTCCATGTCCGTGTCCAAACTGCTGGAAATATCAACCTCCAAGTTATCCTTATGAAGTTGTTCAAAAGCTTCCTGTACTAATGAGTCACACACATCAATAGCAAAAACCTAACTAATATCACTAGGGTACCTCATGACATCATAAATGTTAAATTAAATCTTTCTCCATCAAATTCCATTGTCAGGGTCCCATTGTGCACATCAATCATGATTCTAGTTGTTTTCAAGAATGGTCTCCCTAACAAGATGTGGGAGGGGTTTGGCGATGTATCATCCTCCATATTTGTGTTAACCCAAAAAATTTAGAATATCTTGAATGATTAAATTAAAGGTTAAAATTTAAAACCAAGAGTGAAAATAGAGGAATGATTTAAATTTTTTTAAAAGAACCTATATGTTTTACTATTTGAATAGAACTGAGAAAATAAGGGTTACAAATTCAAACCCTAGAATGAAATTATATTTGAAAGTATGTTAAGAATAAGGTATTATATATATTACCTTTAACTTTATGTGAATTAATGAAAGAAATTATGAAATGATATAAATGAAAAAGATTTAAAAAGGGAATTCAGTTTGAATCCAGGTTGCTGGATTGGAGGTCAGTTTTAATCTAGTTTGCTGGATTGAAAGTCAGTTTGAATCTAGTTTGCTAGATTGGAAGTCAGTTTGAATCCAGTTTGCTAGATTGAGAAACAGTTTGCAGAATTATATACAATTTGTTGTTTAGATAAATTAGCTTGTTGTATTGGAAAACAACAAGTTATTTGGATAATTCAGGTTGCTGGATTGGCCTGTTTGGATAATCTGGGTTACTGTATCAGTCTGTTTGAATAAATTCAGGTTGTTGGATTGCTCTGTTTGGATAATCTAGGTTGCTGGATTGGTCTGATTGGATAATCCAGGTTGTTGGATTGGTATTTGGCTTACTGAATTATATAGAAGAACTTATAAGATGATATATTAAGTTTTAAAGCATAATGTATACAAGAAAGAGAACCCAAATGTGACGCCCCCAAAATAGGTCCACACAACCCATTTCGAGTCGCCAAATACATGGTACAGAAAATAACTACAAACTTCATTATACAATTGTCGTGCAAAATACGACAACACATATGTTGTGTGACTCTCATCCCTTTACTTGGATAGAACCTCACATTGATACCTTACAATGGTACCTTACATAAAGGTACAGTCAATAACTGTTTTAGAAATTAAAATATTTGGAAAATGCTCAAGGAAACCTTCGTACATGAGAGGCTATGCATCTAAGTTATAATAGATATCATATGACTCGAGAATTATCCTTAGTTGACCTAATAGACCCCAAAGAAAAATGAGAAGATTTCTATCATGTTCTTTCCGATGGTGAGTCTTCTCATGACATATAATTATCTCCATTGTCTCCAATTGAGAATTATATTTCAACCAAACTCCAAGATTATAAAGGTAGTGTTCGTAGATATAATCAGAAAGTGGATGTGAACAACCTTGTCTTATGATAACATGAAGTCGTAAGTCATTAGAAATCTTGAATGATAGTGGAAAAACACTCTTCCAAAGTTGGGTTCACCTCACCCTATTCGGTTCACCAAAATCAACGGTTGAATGATGTATAAAATGCAACATACTTATCTAAATTTCTCAATAAAATTATTTCCATACTGTTTAGGGAGAACCTCGACATCTATAGACCCACGTTCTACTCCCACGTAACCTTCGCTCGACCCAGCTACACTCTTATTACCTGAAAGGAATTGTAAAGTAAAATGGTGAGCACAACTAGCCCAGTAAAGAATATCATGACTAAAGATAATTAAATTATCAATAGCCTTCATCAGTAATTAATCAGAGATTTAGAACATATGGTGGATGATAAAACTTTTCAACCATAGTTGCAGCGGAACGAGCAATCCATTAGAAGAGTCAAATAGACCATAAAGTCTATTATCTTCTCCATGTTAAAAGTCCACCAACAATGTTTTATCCCTGTAACATCAATCAACAGTTCCTGTCCATAATATAATCATAATTGTGGTTCTAAATTTCTCTTCGCACCCAGGACGAAGATAATTTTCATCACCTGTCTTTACCTGAAACATCAAAGATCATGGTTTTACCAAATCGCAGTTCCTGTTCATAATCATACTAATAAATTCATCTTTGCACTACGGGGCAAAGATATTCATCATCAGTTCATCTTTGCACTACAAGCCAAAGATATTTAACAACAGGTCATCTTTGCACTACCGGCCAAAGATATTTAACAACAGATCATCTTTGCACTATAGGCCAAAGATATTAATATCTCAAAGAAATATATAATCATTTCAGAATTTATATAAACAATAATTATAACCATGTTGATCAATTGACCTTTGCACTTAAGCTAAAGATATTCAATTATAAATTCAATGGTCATGATCATATCAGTTAACAATTCATCTTTGCACTACTGGCAAAAGAGAACTCATAGTCACGATCATACCAATAATCTACCCATCTTTACACTCGAGTGAAAGAGAAATTTCATCACCAGAATTATAAAATGTTATATATGATAATAATAAACAATATGATCAAAACACATATTTAATTTCAAGAGTAAGATTCATAAATCAACGATAATTTGGTTAGAAAAAGAAACCAATTGTCGTGCAAAATACGATAACACATATGCTGTGTGACTCTCATCCCTTTACTTGGATATCACCTCACATTGATACCTTACAATGGTACCTTACATAAAGGTAAAATCAATAACTATTTTAGACATTAAAATCTTTGGAAAATGCTCAAGGAAACCTTCGTACATGAGAGGTCATGCATATAAGTTATAATAGATATCATATGACTCGAGAATTATCCTTGGTTGACCAAATAGACCCCAAAGAAAAATGAGAAGATTGTTATCATGTTCTTTCCAATGGTGAGTCTTCTCTTGACATATAATTATCTTCATTATCTCCAATTGAGAATTATATTTCAACCAAACTCCAAGATTATATAGGTAGTGCTCGTAGATATAATCAGTAAGTGGATGTGCACAACCTTGTCTTATGATAACACGAAGTCGTAGGTCATTAGACATCTTGTATGATAGTGGCAAAACACCCTTCCAAAGTTGGGTTCACCTCACCCTATTCGGTTCACCAAAATCAACGGTTAAATGATGTATAAAATATAACACACTTATCTAAATTTCTCAATAAAATTATATCCATACTGTTTAGGGAGAACCTCAACAGCTATATACCACTGTTCTATTCCCCTGTTACCCCCGCTCGACCTAGCTACATTCTTCTTACCTGAAAGAAATTGTGAAGCAAAAGGGTGAACACAACTAGCCCAGTAAAGAATATCATGACTAAAGATAATTAAATTATCAATAGCCTTCATCAGTAATCAATCAGAGATTTAGAATATATGTTAGATGATAAAACTTTTAAACTATAGTTCCAGCGGAACGAGCAATCCATTAGAAGAGTCAAATAGACCATAAAGTCTATTATCTTCTCCATGTTAAAAGTCCACCAATAATGTTTTATCTCTGTAACATCAATCAACAGTTCTTGTCCACAATATAATCATAATTGTGGTTCTAAATTCCTCTTCACACCCAGGACGAAGATAATTTTCATCACCTGTCTTTACCTGAAACATCAAAGATCATGGTTATACCAAATCACAGTTCCTGTTCATAATCATACTAATAAATTCATCTTTACACTATGGGCCAAAGATATTCATCATCAGTTCATCTTTACACTACAGGCTAAAGATATTCAACAACAGGTCATCTTTGCACTACAGGACAAAGATATTTAACAACAAATCATCTTTGCACTACAGACCAAATATATTAATATCTCAAAGAAATATATAACCATTTCAGAATTTATATAAACAATAATTATAACCATGTTGATCAATTCACCTTTGCACTTAAGCTAAAGATATTCAATTATAAATTCAATGGTCATGATCATACCAGTCAACAATTCATTTTTGCACTACTAGCCAAAGAGAACTCATAGTCACGATCATACCAATAATCTACCCATCTTTACACTCAAGTGAAAGAGAAATTTCATCACCCAGATTATAAAAATGTTATATATGATAATAAAAAACAATATGATCAAAACATGGATTTAATTTCAAGAGTAAGATTCATAAATCAACGATAATTTGGTCAGAAAAAGAAACCAATTTTTTTCGTAAATAGTAATTTGTGAATAGTACCCCATAAATAGTACTTCATGAATAGTACCCCATGAATAGTAACCCGTATTTATACATAGTACCGTATACGTAAATAATATTGTATACGTAAATATTGTTATATACATGAATAATGTCGTATATGTTAATAGTGTCGTATACGTGAATAGTAACCCCGACACGAAAAGGTAAAAATTTCATAATAAAATTTATACCAATATTTCGGTATAATGATATTGAAAGAATAACATCATTTACGAAGAAAATAACATCCCTTACCTCAAAAGAATAGTACTTCTGGCTGAAATATCGGATATAATATTAAAGGAGACTTGCACTAAATAGCAACTCTCGAAGTATCTAAATACTCACAAAAATACGCTCGATATTATAGAGAGAGAAAACTTTAGATTCTGGTGTGATTTTTAATTCTAACTAAGCACCCTATTTATAGAAAAATGTCAGAACGCCAAAGAAGACTAAATTTAATAAAATAATATTTTTAAAATTTCTACACACACCTCCTTAACCAAATTATCAGCACACCACTAGTGGGGCTCACCAATTTCAGAAAACTTCACAACAACCAAAAGTGGGGCTCACTCATATTTTAATTAAAAACATTTATTTCAAAAATTTCAATAATTTATAATAAATAGCCATTTTATCAGAAAAATACGAATTTTATGTCCATTCCATATAAAATTTAATTCTATATAACTTTGTAGAAGAAATTTTTTCCAAATGAAAAATGACCGAAATCCACATCCGGATGATTTTTAACACCTCCATTCCGACAAAATACTGATAAAACACCTTAGCATTAATTCCTTCATTTATATCCACATAAAATAAATATTTCTTTATTGTATGAATTAATAATTAATTATTCACAAATAATATTACAGAATCACAATAATGACAATCAGGTCGTTCTTAGAAAAGAGGGGGCTTTCCGATAAGGATTTCTCCTTCTTGCGCCAAAATTAGGTGACCAAACCCTTTCTTAGATGTAAACTCCTTAGACATCGCCAATAATGATATCTAATAATATTATTCAAATAATATGAATTATTGATCTGATAATGGAAAATACTGTGCAGTGACAATTATTGAATTTACAATAATATAAAATATCAACGAAATAATTATTGAATCAATAAAATAAAATATTGAACAGTAATTAGTGTAACAATTATTGAGTAGTTTCTTCTTACGTAAGAATCAATAATTCAAAAATACTGTGCAATATCGTGTGCTACTGTGCAACCACGCATATTACTATACTTTAACCACCAAGTATTCCAACAGTGTTAACGGTAACAACTACGTCGTTATTTATAAAAACTCAAACTTGTCAATTTTTTTATCCGACAGTTATTATGTTATGAGACCCACAAATGGCTGCGCCGTCGTACGAATATTCCCCGACAGCAAGAATATTCCACGACCAAACAAATATTCCCCGACAACAATGAGTATTTTATAACCACTTGCTTATTTTGAAAAATTTATATATATCACCCTTAACTTTAAACTTTTATCAATTTAACTATTTACTAAATAAAAAAATTGAATACTTTTATTTCATAAAATTCGAGGTCTTACACCAAAGATATTAAATTGGGAAGAGATAAGCTAGGTATGGCGATGATAATAAAAATAAGCCTAACCTAGTACTCATGTGTTAAAAATTTAATAAAAAGTCCTACAAAGAGATTAAGATTATGGCAAATCAGATTAATATTTATGACAAGCCATATGATAAAGACTTATTGAGTGTAGCAAGTTGTATAAAGAGATTTTAAATAAGACATTTGATTAAATGTCAAACATAATATATGAAAATACTAATTATTTACCAATGAAGTAGATAATTGTGATTTATGTGAAGTATGTATTTGATTAAATAAATATATATTGTAAATAAGTATATATTTATTTAATATTTAGAGAGGATTGAAAAGAAAATATTTAGCCTAATATATATATATATATATATATATATATATATATATATATATATATAGAATGAGGATTAATTAACCTAATGGTTAATTATTATTTGAGAATATTAGTATTTAAATTGCATACTAGTAAATTAACTTAAGAGACTTATTTTAATATATCTCATTTATTATTTATTTTAACCTAATTAAGAAAAATTTAATTGGGTTATATGAATATTTTATGTGAATAGTTATTTAAATTCTAAAATGAGTGGAATAGAAATCATAATTAAATAATTACGGTAAGATAAAAATTTCATGAGTTGGTTCATGATTATTTCGCATGGCCGAAATAATTAAATGAGAGCCCGAGATTTAGTCCAAATAATAAATTAAATGGCTCAAATTTTTGGCCATAAGATGAGAGACTTTTTAAGTCATTTTATTTAACAAATTAATAAAGTTAAATTAGGATAAAAGAGGTACAATGTACCGGGAAAGGAGAGAGAGAAATTGGCATGTGTTTAAATCTTTTATTTAGATTTACAAGTAATCTAAAGATAAGAGAGAGAGATGATATGATAAGGAAGAAAGTGAAAGAGAACGATAAGATAAGAGAAAGAATATAAGAAAGAGAAGGAAAAAAGAAAAGAGAAAGAAGAAAAGAAGAAAGGGAGGTTCAGTAGAGGCATAAAGGAGCAAGAGAAACTGAAAATCACCATCACTAGCTCATCTCCATATACATCTCTTATACACCCCACAACTACTATTTATCATCTTCTTCATTTGTTCTTCAAGAACCTAGAGAGAGTGAAGTGGATGTGTGATTTTTGCTTGATTTGGGCTTCGGGAGAACTCAAGGAGAAAAGGATGAGGATTCTAAGCAAGATCTAGTAACTCATCTAGCATCTAGAGGAAGAATCAAGGAAGTAAGTTCTTTAAATTTTTAATTATATTTTTCTTCTTAAATCTTCAGATCTACTAAGTAAATGTGTATGCAAGTTGTTGATTGTTGGATATGTTATGATTCTATGAGTTATGAGTCCAAAGAATCTAAAATGAACTGATTTGGATGTATAAAACTTGAGTTATGAAGATTTGAAGGAGAAAGGGTTGAATAATTTCACGAAGAACAAACATTAAAAAATCTAGTGGATTGCTGCCCTTAAAAAGAATGTTCAGGGTAAGCTAGGTTATTCAAAAAATTCTGGGCTTTCGGTATGTTATAGTAAACTAAATAAGCTTTCCATAGAATCCAGAAAGGAATAATTCTGACTTCGGATGAGGGAGTTATGACGTTCGGAAGGAGCATAGTCAAAATTGTCCAACCAATCGCAAACAGTCCCCTTCCATGAAATTTTTGGACAGATGTGTTCAGAATTTGGAAAAAAGTCACTAGATGAAAGTTTTAGTCCCGGAAGTTAACTTCGCGTGGTCTCAAGAATCTCTCAAAAATGTTTTAAAACGAGAGAGTTATGACTGTTTTAGCGAGACAGGATGAAATCTGGAAATACCAAAAAGTAAATTGTCCAAACATTTTTAGGGGCATTTTCGGCCATTTAATTATTGAAATAAAATCAGGCCTTTTTTGATATTAAAATAAATGATATAAGGTAGGTCATGTCCAAAGATGAACTTATTCCGATTTAAATCGATCGAGTTATGGTCATTTCAATATTTGGGTTTTTCCGACGAAAACAACTATAACTGGAGTTTTATAACTCCGATGGCCACGAAATTTAAATTAGAAGTTCATGTTAATATGTGTAAGATTTTGCCAAGAGTTGAGAGTTTTTGGAGTTGAGAATGATATAGCTAATTTTCTTAAGTTACGAACTAAAAACGGACTTTTGAAAAATATTAAAGAAAATTGAAAATTTTCAGAAAAATTATTTTTTTGTATGGAATATAGGTATATATGTGTGGAAAAAAGATAAAATAATAATAATAATAATAATAATAATACGATGATTTGGTATTTTTCATGTTTATGATCAAGTTAAGAATAATTGAATAATTGAGAAAATCAGATTATATTAAGTCCTAGAATTTGTTAATATGATTTTAGTGACTAATGATCATTAATAAGTTATATTAAGACTATATAAGGGTAATTTGGTCATTTTTGATAAAATGTTATGTGAAGGGTTTGATATGTTTGTTAAATGAATTAAATATTAAGAGATAAACAATTAACTTAAAATTGTTTATAAATGAATAAAATATTATTAAATAAATAATAATATTAGATAATGAATAAAATATTATTAAATAAATAATATTATTAGATAATGATTAAAATATTATTAAATGATTAATAATATTTATAAATGAGGAAGATATTGTTAAATGATTGAATATTATGAAAGGGTTAATAATATTAGTAAGTGATTAAAAAGTTAATAATATTTATGAATGATTAAGATATTATTAAATAATATTACTAATTGATTAAAGTAATATTAATTGATTAATAATATTAAGGAATGAATAAAATATTATCAAAAGATGAATAATATTAGATGAGTGTTTATGCGATAGCAATATTATCACGGGATGATAATATTTCTAAAGATTGAATGTGATATTTTATAGTTATTGTCGACGTCGAGATTTTTAGTTGTCCCTTTTTGTTACTTGTTCTTTGGTGTTCTCATGTTAATGTGAGATTTATTTGAAAAAATAAGTGAAAAAGGTCCGACATGTATAATGTCGACGATGGACTGTTAAGAGTCACCAGTTGGTGTTTTTAACTGGTTGCACCAACGCAACCGAAAAAGGTTTGCACATTGACCCAGTGATATGACACTATTAAACGGGTTTGTGAAACCGAGATTCATTTAGGTTCGGGGGCTTGATTATGCGGAGGGAAGGTGTTAGGCACCCCCCGAAATCCGTGTTGCCACGGTGACCACCACTTTTTAAGAAACTGTTATATGAATATGTATGTGTGTGTGTGTGGATCAATGTGCAATTATTTGAAAGTAGTGAGAGGCCTCGTTCGCATCTATATACAAAGGGTTTGAATTTATGAAAAAAATCAGTTTTAAGCAAGATATAGCAATGAAGTTTTGTAAAAAGAAGTTTTTCAAACCCTGTGCTAAATAGGAATTGAGACCTTTTCATACTTCCATTTTATTATTAAATATTCAGCTTGTTTGCTTTTATTTTTGAGATGCGAAGCATCTTCGAGAAAAATAATATCTGAAGATCTTAGAACTCCTCCCAGGCATGATTGCCATCTAAGGAAATTCGTACACTGTAAATAATGTACAAGCTGCTTACAGCTGAAAATGTTCATCACGGGAACCGAATCTAGATTCAGTAGACTGAATCTGTGATCACATGATTCCTAAGCTCACATGATACCGCAGTTTATATGAAAAGCGATGGCGATTATATATATAAAAGATGTAAATATATATATATATATATATATATATATATATATATACATGATCAACCACCACGAAGCAACTCCATGGGAGATCAGAAATGTAAATATATAAAAGCGGTAAATATATATGGACATGATCAACCACCACGAAGCAACTCCATGGGAGATCAGAAATGTAAATATATAAAAGCGGTAAATATATATATGGACATGATCAACCACCACGAAGCAACTCCATGGGGGATCATAAAAGTAAATAAAGCAGTAAATGCGATCAACCGCCACGAAGTAAACTCCAGGCAGGACTAAATATAAATAAAGCAGTAAAGACGATCAACCGCCACGAAGTAAACTCCAGGCGAGACTAAATGTAAATAAAACAGTAAAAGTCCTCAAAGTAAACTCCAGGCCTGACAGTAATGTAAATATATATATATATATATATATATATATATATAAAGCAGTAAACGCTCCGGATGTAAAATCCAGGCTCAATCGAGGCATAACTCGATAATGTTAGTCCATATATAAATATATAAGTATATTAGTGTATATATACTAACAAAAATGAAAACCACGGACCGAAGTCCGGGCATACGCACACAACACGACTCTCAATGTGTAGAATAGTGTGTGTAAAGATGAAGAGAAAGGCTTTAAAGTGTGTGAGAAGGCTTACAGTGGACTACCAAATAAGACTCCAATAACTTTAAATGGATGATTACTTATTCTCCCCCGCCAAAGAAAAATATGATGTAATATAAGCTCAAAAGTGTTTGAAATAAGAAAGCACTCAGTTTATGGTGTGTACAAAGCCAATTGGACAGGGTTTCCTCGCTCTTTTTTTTTCAAATAAGGCCACCCCAAGCCCTATATATATAGAGGGGGGCCGCAGCAGGTTCACTGCTGCTGCCAGCTGCCTGAGGCACCTGTGGGTCCCGCCGTGTCGCAGTACGTACACTCGAACAACGCGCTGTTCGCTCGGTCGTTCATAACTTTTAATCTGGGAATCCGATGGAAGCGTGCCATACCATTCCAGAAAGCTCTTTCTGAGAGCTACACAATGACATAGGATTTGCCCTTTTTGATTCCAGGAAGATGGGTCCATGACCGAAATAACATTTCTGGGTTTTCGTTAGACAATCCGGTGAGCTGTTTTGCGTAGTTTGCGCTCCGAAGTTAAGATATGGGTCTTGTGGGACTTCTATTGAAGCAATTTGGGTTGAAATGAGTGTATTTGATTTGAAGTGAAGTTGAGTTGGCAAAATGACCATTTTGCCCCTCCCGGGGTTATCTCCGGTTTTCACACATTTGTAGCCGTCTTTTCGCAGGGTTATCTTTGAGGTTGTCATGATGTTGACTCTGAATATTCTCAGGGTTATCTTTGAGGTTGGAATTGATGTTGTGGTCCTCCAGGATTATGTCTGGAGTGAACAAGATGCTTTTGCCCTCCTGCATAGTTAGTAACAGGAAAAGAAAATATCGAGTGTCTACAGTTATCAATTTTATTAAACTTTACTTTTTGAGAATACTTTGAGTGTAGATTTTAGTGCGAGATTTTCTCAAGATAATATCCGGTAATCCAGTTAAATATAGTTTCTACTAAGGTAAAGGATATTATTTATTTCATATTCGTAAATGATGTTATTTTATTTTTATACTCGTAAGAAATATTATTTTTTTTCATACTCCATATTATGTAAGTGATATTATTGCATTTCATATTCCTAAATTTAAACTTATTATGGTAAATATTGCTTCTATAATTCCTGAAATGATTAAAAATTCTTTAAGGTTTGTGCTTCATCTAATATCATTTCACTGAAATATTGGTCTGAACTTTCTTATTAAATTTTAATCTTTTCATGTCGGGGTACTATTTATTGGTACTATTCATGAGTACTGTTCACAACAGAATTTAATTTTCTTTTATGTCTAAATTATTTTCGATACATAAATATCATTCTTGAATTTTACTCCACAATTAGTTATCATGTTGACAATTTGGATATTTTTGAACTCTGGATAAATTGAATTATAAATTTTTAATATTTATCCTTGATCTCACTTGATTGATTTTTTATATCATTGTCATCATCATCATTCTTATATTGTGGTGAAAGTCATCTTTGGCTCGTAGTGTAAAGATAGACTGTTGATTGGTATGATTATGACTATGAATTGTGTATTGGTATAATCATAACCTTTAATATTACAGATAAATATTTGTGGTGAAAGTCATCTTTGATCCGTAGGGCATAGATGGACAGATGTTTGACATGATCATAACCACTGGTGATGCAAACGATTATCTTTGGCCCGTACTGCATAGATAATTCGTTGATTGAAAATATTTATTGATTGGTGTTGCAAGGATAAAATATTGATGATGAACTTTTAAATCATAGAAGATAGTAGACATCATGCTCTACTTGACTCTTCTAATGGATTGTTGTTTCCGCTGCAGTTGTTGATCTAAAACTTGTTGTCTATTGTATTCTATCAGATTTTTTCCATGTTGAAGACTAAGAATAATTTGTTCTACATTATCTTAGTCATAATATTCTTTACTGAGCTAGTTGAGCTCACCCTTTTCCTTTTGGTTCCATTAGTCTTCTCAGGAGGCGAGAATGTAACTGGGACTAGTCGGGGAGTGGAGTAATGGTCCAAGATGGTTATTATAGTAATCCTCACTATTTTATAAAATAGTGTGACAATAATTGTAATGAAGATTTTATTTGAGTTTGAATATTGTCTACGAGACAATACTTGTATTGAAACTCACAGCTTATTTTTTGTCGTATTTTACACAATAATTAATAGTTGTATATTTGAAGTTTGTATTTGAATCCTGTACCATATATTTGACGACTCAAAATACGTTGTGTGGACCTATTTTGGGGGCGTCACATCCAGAGCTTGGACTTGATCTCTCGGGGTTGTCTTCGAGGCTTGATTTGATGACTTGACTTCCAAGGTTGTTTCTAGAAGATAAAAGACGATTATGCCCTCCTACACATTTAATAACAGGATTGCAAAATTTTGAGTGTCTACATCATGTTTGTACATTCGTTCATATTAAATATTGTCTGCATGAATTTATCTTCAATATATATATTATATAGCAATAATCTTCTTCTATTTTTTTTATTTTTTGTAAATACACTTTGGAAAAAAAATCTAGAATATCAATACAAGAATTACTAGCCTGCAATCCTATAAACTAGGACTCCTTTCGATTTTTCACATAAGGAGTAAAAAAGGAAAACTGATATTCTTATACGTATTTTTTGATATTTTCACATAATTTTCTCTCATATGAGACAAAAGTGGGTCCTACTTTCATATGAGAGAGGACAATATGAAAATATCAAAAATTTATGTGGAAATAATGATCCCTTAAAAAAAGTCGCACTACAAAGTAAAGATACAAATCAAATATTGGAACAAATAATTTGAAATTTGTCAGAGCATATTTTGGAAATAATTTATGTAAAACCCTTCCCGGGTTCAACGGACAATACCAAGAACGTCAATGTTAACAGTTTTGATAAGCATATTGATATTTTTATAAGTGAAAGTGTTAGTTGTATAAAGTACTCTCTCACATGAGGGTGAATCCCACTTACTATCCAAATGGATATTTGTCTATCAAGTAATTGTTTTTGGAACTGAACCAATTGAAAATGGAAATAATTTATGAAATCTAAGAGAAAAGAAAAAAGGATACAAGTGTATCCAGGATCGGTTTTTTTGTACAATATTGTATTACTCCATCCATTCCAAAATTGATGATACATTTATATAAGGACGATTTTTAAAAATAATTTTATATTTTTAAATATAGCCTTATAATAAGCTAGGAATTCAGCTGTGGTAGTTTGATATTGAAAATGATAGTAAAAATATAATGACAAATTAGAAATATCACGTTACTTTATATTTCTAAAATAGAAACACATCTTTAATTTTAGAACAAATAAAAAATAAAATATATCCCTAATTTTGGAACAAATGAGTATTTTTGAATCCAATAAAAATTGTTTTCAATATTTTGATTGTGATTGTTTTTCATTTGATAGCCTAATCAATACTTAAGGGAGTTTTTGTTTCATACTTTCATTGTTTACAACATTGGCATTAAGGAAAAAGAATAAAAGAAATGTGTTGTGCTTATACATTTTTGAGAAATTAAATTTTCATGACAAGTTAATGTTATTGCAAGATAAAATATCAATTTTAAAGCATATAGCATAATGTCATCATGCATAATTATTATGCCAATTGCATCAAAATTTTACAGTTCACATTACTTGTTTAACAAAAATAACGGTTGCAATAACAGTCGCAGCGTTAATTCTAGAGCCACAACCATAGTTATTTAGTCCTCATTAGACTAGTAGTGGCTACCTGTTGGCCAAATTTTAATTTATTGTAGTACTTTTGTTGACAAACTATGGCCACAACAAGCCAATTGAACTCCCTCCCTTAAGCATATCCATTGAGACAAAGTTGTGATTTGATCTTGTTTAGTCTAGTGGCCACATCTTTTATCTCACACCTTTCATCTGGCAATACTGCACTACACTCCAATCCTAATTCCATAATGGCCAAAATATAACCTTGTATAGGCGCTACCATGTCCTCACCATCTCTTTCAGTCACCAATCCACTATCCACGACGTCCATTACCTTCTCTGGAAGTAAAGAATTCACCCATTGCCTCAAACTCAATTCAGCAAACATTTCATCAGTTGGTTTCTTTCTCGTAAATGTCTCCAGCAACATTATTCCATAACTGTATATATCTCCTTTCCTGGATACTCTTCCTTCGGCACCATACTCTTGACAAATATTTATAGAATTCACAAGTATTATAAGAAAAAACACCAAACTTCAAAGTTCAAACCATTTATGTTAGTAGCATAAAAGATGAAAGATAACGGATTTACCTGGTGCGATATAGCCTAGGGTGCCTAAAGTCTTTGTTTGGGTGTAATCCTTGTTTTCTTCCAAAATCTTTGCAATTCCAAAGTCACCTACATGTGCAACCATGTCTTCATCCAAGAGCACATTGCTTGGCTTCAAATCACAATGAACCACGGGGTCGAATGACCATGATGGAGATATTCCAGAGCCAGGGCAACATCTAGCATGATGCTTACCCTTTGGAGGAGATTCAAGCAATAGTCGTGAAAATATAACCTTTTTTCAAGGCTTCCATTTGACATGTATTGCAGAATCAAAGCTCTTAATTCGGTGTTGGAGCATGAACTAATGACTTTAACAAGATTTCTGTGCCTAACAGCGCGCAAAACTCTGCATTCTGCATCAAAGCTTTTGAAGGCTCCATCTTGTTGCAAATTCAAAATCTTTACAGCAACGATCATTCCATCAGAAAGTGTCCCCTTGTATACCGAGCCAAAACTTCCTTTGCCAAGTAAATTGGAATCACAAAAGTCACCCGTGGCATGGCAAAGTTCTTGGTATGAAACAATTTTTGTATCTTCTGAAGGTAATAGACCAACTGAATGTTGATTCTGCACATTGTTTTCCTTGAAATTTTTTTGTACGAAAAGTGCGGCAATGAAGAGTATTAATAAGGCTATAGCCGGAAGAGTCCAGACAAGAACGATTTTTGAGTGTGACTTCCTGGCAGTACGGTTTATGCAAGATGGAACATGTAAATATGGGTGACCACAAAGTGCTCCATTCTCTAAGAAGGACTGCATTGTGAGGTTTTTGAATGGTCCGCCTGAAGGAATTTCCCCTGATAGCTTATTGAAAGACAAATTCAAGTATTTGAGATTGGAAAGTGCTTCAAGGGACTTGGGTATGATACCAGATAGGTTGTTGTAGGAGAGATCTAAGTAATCCAATGTAATCAAGTTGCCCAATGATTGAGGGATAGATCCGGAGAATAAGTTTCTAGACATGTTTAAAGAAGTTAGGCTTTGAAAGGAGTTAATAGTGGTTGGAATCTTACCAGAAATTTGATTCCACGACAAATCTATGCTCCCAAAGGCTTTCAATGGCCCGATGTTCGGATCAAGACTTCCTCCTAATGAATTGGATGATAAATTCAACAATATCAGACCTGCAAGGCTCCATACTCCCAGCGGTATAGATGAGCTTAGTGAGTTGGAGTCTAGTGATAGTCTTTGCAAATTACTAAGATTTCCAATACAGTCAGGAATTGATCCTGAGAGCTTATTTATGGATAGAACAACTTCCCCCAAGTTTCTTAAAAGACAAAGCTCACCTGGAATAGAACCTTCAAGTTCATTATCATCAAGATACAACCTTTGAGTGTTTTTCATCTCCGCAATTGTAGATGGAATGGTCCCTTGCAGATTGTTGCCAGTAAGTACAAGTTGATTCACATTTAAATAACCAATTTCTTTTGGAATTTGACCCACTATTTGGCACTCTGATGCAGAAAAAAACTGTATAGAGCTAGAAAGATTACCAATAGAATTTGGCAGCGCGCCACCCAACGGATTGAGATCTAGTATCAAGTACTCTAAGTAGCTGCAATTCGTCATGGCAGTGAGAAAACCAAGCTCAGAGCTTCCTGGCTCCCTCCCTAGTCGATTACCTGCCACGCTAAATCTTACCAAGAGTTTTAGCTGTCCAAAGTTTATGGGCATTGTGCCAGTAAACTTATTATAAGATAAAGCTAGTGTGTCGAGCTTCAAAGAATTAGACAGGTACAAAGGTATGTTTCCATTGAGGTAATTCGAGTGCACAGTGAATTTTTCAAGATTAGGCAGCCAAAGCCCAGTAGTCAAGGGAAGAGTTCCTGAAAGCTCATTACTCGTTAACAAAATATTTGTTAGAGACGAGACGTTGAAAAGGGCTGGAGGGATTGATCCAGTAAGATTATTTTGAAAGAAGTTGATTCCTTTCAAATTTCCGAGTTGTGTGATCTCAGTAGGGATGTTTCCGTGAATATAATTTTTTTCAACACCAAACATTTCGAGGCTTGACATGTTGCCTAAGGCAGCTGGAATAGTTCCAGTGAAGTAGTTGCTTCCAAGAAATAGATTACGAAGGAATAACAAGGCTGTCAGTTCAGTAGGAATGACACCGGTGAACTTGTTACCACTTAATGACAAGACCTCGATCTTTTGACAGTGCTGTAAACTTGCTGGGAGCTCTCCTCCCAACTCGTTCAAGTGTAATACGAGGCTCTTTAAATGACGTAGACGACTGAGCTCATGCGGGAGATCACCGTGGAAGTTGTTGCTGGCGAGATTAAGGTTTGTCAGAAAAGAGAGATTTCCTATATGAGGGGAAATGGTGCCTCCTAGGCCCATAGAAGGAAGGCGCAAGGCCGTGACTCTTTGTCGGCGTAGGCTGCAGGTGACACCATACCAGTAACAGAAATGGGAATTTTCTGTCCAATTAGTCTTCAAGAAATTGCTGGGACCAACGTTGATTGCGGATTTGAAGGCCAGGAGAACCAAGTGATCAGTCAAGTTTGAGGAAGAAATTGCCAAGCTGATCATGAAAAATTGTACTGATAGTTGTGCCATAAGGAATACAATATAGAAGCTACCCATAAACATAATGAAGAGAAGGGTGTCTTAGAATGGGTATATTACTATATTTCATCCCGCTAGATTATATTTATTGTGTATAGAAAGTCTTTGCCCAAACTGAATTTTATTTTATTTTATTTTATTTTTGTTTCTTGTCGACTTGACACTTTGGAGGAATATCAATATGATGATCAAATGGGGTATAACTGGGAAGGGGTAAATTTGGAAGGTGGAAATATTTTGGTGGAGGTGTCAACACAATTGGTGGGGTTGGTAAGAAAAGTTGGGCTTGAATTTTGAAATGACAACCTTTGTAAGCGCTCAAGTGAAATGACCAAGTTTACCCTTGAGGCTTTTTTGTGGTTTGCCTTGAATGTTCATTTATGGTGCAACCGTTCAAGTCCAGTTATTAATTGGGTTTGAAATAAAGAAGCCTCACAATTACAAAGAAAGTCCCACTATAAAGGAATAATACAAACTCACACAACTGGTGAGAGTTGAATTTTGGACCAACTAATCTGAACTTTCTTGGAAGCATATTGTGGAAATAGTAATTTATAGTATAACCCTTCCCGGTTTCAATGGACAATGATACCAAGAAAGTCGATGTTAATGGTTTTGATAAATCTTTTTGCTGATACAAGTTTAATAAATTTAACAATATGATACCTTTTGTTAAGACTTAGGCTGTTGGGTATGACTTATTTTAAAATGATTTTATAATTTAAAATTTAAAATGACTTATAAGTCATATTAAATGGTAATTTATAAACAAAAATGTTTGGTACTCTTTTGACTTTATATAAGTCAGAAATTAAATTAAAATAAAATGTGAAAGTGTTTGGTTAAAATGATTTATAAGTTAAAATAAGATGTAAACACTATTAAAATAATTGTAAAACAATCTTTACGGGGGGTGTATTCAATCAAGATTTTTAAAGACTTTTTTTAAGTGACATACTTTTGTAGAATTTGTGGGATTTTAATGACTTTCAAAGACTTTAAAGACTTTTTTTAAAATGACTTTTATAGACTCTATGAAATAAGTAACAGACTTTTATAAACTTTTTATCAAGACTGTGATAGACTTTTGTATACTTCTAATATATCTTGCAACTTATATTAATTGTTAATTAGCCCATGTGTACAACATCTCCCTCTTTTTTCATGAACTAGAGTAAATCTCATTATATTATTGTGTCATCAGATTTTATATATGTGACGCCCCCAAATCCGGGTACTTGAAACCCGAACTCGGTGCTTCACGATACCACTTCTATGCGCAGAATAATACTAATCATAATATTAATAACAATAATATTGATACCAAATTTAATTTACATATGCATCAAAGTTTACTCCCAGGTACGAGACCTTTAAACATTCATTACATCATAGATAATAAGTATCATAGTCTTAATAAACTATAACTATTACACAACATATTATTAATCTCATTCGAATGACTTTCCTTTCCCTTGTTCTTGCACGAGCCTTGGTTGATCATACTTAATCGAAAACATTTAATTTAAGCAAGAGTGAGCATTTGAGTGCCCAGCAAGTAATAACAATTATAAATATTAGCTGAAAGGGTTAAATGTTTTCTTTGTACTACCCTTCTACAACAAGTCATTCTACAACAAGTCAATAGTTGTGAAGTAATCTGAACCGATAATAATAACATAACAACTCTCTATCAAATTTTTGAAACTACGTATTGACTATATATAAGGTTAAGGTGACATACTATGAACATTGTTTTCAATTTTCGAATAGGTTTAGCAGAACTTCATCCGCATGTCCAGAACTTAACTTACGAACGCGGAGGTGATTAGCCCGTTGTACCCTGTATTGATCAATACTACATTGCAAGAACGATATTATCGTTCACTCTTTCCACCTTGGGTCCATAAAAAGTTTTCCCGTGTAAGGGATGTTCATACTTGTCAAGGTTCCAAACCAAAGGTTTTATCTTGTTCAACAATAATCTATAATTCAACATATATATATATATATATATATATATATATATATATATATATACTGTAAATTGACAAAGGTGTATCAACATGTGATTAAATACCATGATTATCCAAGTGGGGACACACAGATAACCATTTACGAGAATTAACGAATGTAATATATAATCAATTATCATATACTAACATGTTGATAACAAATGAGCGTATATAATATAGGGTTAATAATCTGTACAGTAATTATATAATTTTGAAACATTCTTACTCATGTCCATTGCATAAAGGAAATGCAAAGGTAGAATACTTGCCTGATGCGTTGCTTACAATTCGCAACTTAGATTTATCTTTTATGTAATCACCTATCAATAATAATATAATTTTACTGATTAGAATAACATAACACAATCCATAATACTGCCTATTGCAGTCAGCACATAACCTAATCACCTTGTTACACATATTCCACAGTCATTGAATCACAAACAATCATTAATATAGTCAAAGTATCTAAGTCCTGATCAATTTAAAAACATGTGGCATTATCTTCGGCAGCCTTATCGAGTAATAATCGAGTCTAAGACTCTATTCAGTTAGTTCAATAATCAGTAATTATCGATCATATTATTTCTAAATGACTTAAAATAATTTTTAAACACTTATAATAATTTATCATGAATTTTCAAATATCTGAATCATTATTAAATGATTTAAATATTAAACTATTCTATTATCATTAATATTTAATCAATATTAAACTATTAATGAAACTATTGTCAAAATATTAAAGTTATTTATAATAACTTAAAATATTTTTAAAGTATTAATATTACCCTTTAAATGATTTTTAAAATATTTAAAATTATTTTTAAATAATTATCATTAATATTTAAATATTAATGTATTATGTATCCAAATATTAAAAGTCATTAATTATAACTTAAAATATTTTTAATTCATGAATATCCTTTTTAAATGATTTTTAAATTATTAAAACCATTTTAAAACTATTTATTTAATATAAATTATTAAATAAATTTAATATCCTTAATATTACATTATTATCATCAATATTGATTTATTAATGAAATTATCCTCAATATTAAAAGTTATGTTTTATAACTAAAAATACCTTTAAACACTTTATTTTCATTTAAAATAATTTTTCTAATATTAAAATCATTTTAAACTAATTTATTTAATATAATTATTAAATAACTTCAATATCATTAATAATAATTAATTAATGAAATTTACCTTTAAATATTGAAAGTTAGATTTTATAACTTAAAATATTATTAAATACCTTATTAACGCTTAAAATGATTTTTAATACAATAAAATCATTTTTAATTAATTTATTTAATGCATTTATTAAATAGATTAAATATCAATAATATTCAAATAAATTCTAATATTTATGAAAAATATGTCAAATTATTAAAAGTTAATTTTTATAACTTAAAATAATTTTTGTAATTTTCAGAATTTATTTACTATTTTTAATTGATTTTTAGAAATTAAATTAATTAAATTATAGCAAGTCCATTCAAAAGCCCTTTTTGCGACGATAAGTGTCGCCTTAGGTGTTCTTGAGAAACCCAAACATTCATAGGCAGTGTTCGAGTTAGCATGTTTGACTGAATCTAATTCTCTGTACAAGTTGTTTCTGGACATTCTATTGATCAACTATTATAGTGTGTATGTAGGAGTACACGATCACAACAATATCTGGACCAAATCATAAAACATAAGGAAGATCTAAGCATCAGAACACGTTGTCAGAGTTGTTCATCAATATTCTGGGCTGCCCAGAATTTTCAGTCATGGCTGGTCAACGCCCTTAGTGGCCTTATTCCAGTCATTCGATTCATGTTATGGGTGGTCTACATGTCGGGATGTGTTAAGTAACTAACAGAGAACATTACTCAAGCAACATACAAGTCTAAATATCAACAACAAGAAAGATATAAGTCATCAAACTCATCGTCGGAGTCAGTTTTTCTTCATTTAGGGTTTTTAGAAATGAAGAACAGTTCGACTGTTCACTTTCGAGCTCCCACAACTTGAAATCCTTTTGATAGTTTTGTGATCTAAGAATTCAAGATTGTAGAAAATATGTAACACTATATATCTAATATATAAAACACATAAAACAGCAAAAGATCAAGTAGATCGAAGCCAGAATTGAAAGGTCATCAGAAATCATGTTCTTGATTTTCTGGAAATTCCAGAAAACCAAATCCGTGATCATCTTAGCTGGTTTGACCATTCGTAGAGTTCCATATGTTGATGATTTCAAGGATATAAAAGCATGAACATAAAGTTAACATAACATACTACAACTTAGACTCAAGATTCATAACATAACATCAATGTAATCACGGATCTAATGCTTAGAATATCTTGTCGACGCTGCAAACTTCTTTTCTGGTTACCCAGTTTCCTCTGTCATGCCCACGGTCACGGGTTTTGAATTGATAATAACTTACAATCTACACATCAAATGACCCTGATTCCTCTTGTAGATTAAAGACCACATACTAGACTACAATATCCAACACTTAAAACACAGAAAGAGATCTACAAGGCCTGACATTCACTGTCAAACATCAAAAGCAAAAATTTCTAGATTTTATAAATCTTCAAATCTGAGCCTCTAGATGTTATGGATCTAACATCTAGCAACCCAGATCATCATTATATACTACATATTACATGTTTAACACAAAAAAACTATCTAACACCAAATCACAAAATTTCTAAGTTAGGGTTTTTGAACCTTTTCTAAGCTTTGATTTTGATTCTGCTCTTCTGATCTGCTACTAGTAATCGTGGGGCTTGCTTAGGGGACTGCTATGCCTTGTATTTTCAGAGGTTTGGGAGAGAGAAAAGTTGCTTGAGAATTAGATGGCCAAATGAGCAATTTTGGGTAGCTTTCTCTCTCATAAATCTAGCAAATCATGTATGAAATGAATTTGTAATGGCTGATCATGTGCTGGTAATGCTATAGCTCATAGGTAGGTCTAGGGTAGGGTAGGGTGGCTGGCCGGATTTTACAAGAATTTGGCTAGCAAATAATTTAACTAATGGGCCAAAAGGGCATTTTAGTAATTTCACTTATAACTTCATGGGTATTCTTGTCCAAGGTGCTTGAATCTAAGGTTTAATCACTAGATTTTAAGCCTTAAAATTTCTCAAATAATTTTTAGGGTTTGAAAAATTAAAATTAAAGTGTAATAAAATTTTAATTAAACACATTAATTTAAAATTAGGGCTTTTAATAGAAAATTAGGGTTCCTTAATATTATTAGGGTTCCCAAATTAACAAGTAAGGTTTCCTAATTAACATTATAATTTACTAAAACAATAATTACGGTTTCTAATTTCAACAAATTAGGGTTTTTAAATAATAATTAGGGTTTCTCCTAATTACAAAAATTATATAATACACAGTAAAATTCATATAAGACAATTACTACACAGTCTTGAACTCACAACTGAGTTTAAAAATTAGGGTTTAATAACATGATATAAGGGTTGTGACATAATTTGCCATACTTGGCCAACATTAACAGTCTATACATTTACAGTACATATTTATAGCACTAAAAAATCAAAATATAATTAATATTATATTATTATTCTCATCCCTTGATCAAAATTCCAATTTAGGGTTTGGATTCCATATCTGGTTTATCTTTCATATACAACATCAATAATTAAGCTAAAATAATTAACTTAAATATTCGAACAAATTCATATAATAAAATATTTATTCTTATAATTCTAAAAATCATTTCATATATTATTTCAATAATAAAAAATCATATTTTCATGGAAAATAATTAATAAAACATTTCGCTACAAAAATTAATTACAATAAGAATATAATTTGTAATGATCAATAATTATTTATAATTTTTTTAGGTACTAAATATATTTGCATTTATCATACACATTACTTGACACATATTCTCATCATTAAAATAAATAATAAATAAATAAAAAATTTATATGCAAAATTTCTTATTTATTTATATGAAAAATATCGGGTTATTACAATATATGTTGAAAGCATTCATATTATTC
The DNA here is from genome assembly GCA_020205605.1 of Panax ginseng. Lineage (NCBI taxonomy): Eukaryota > Viridiplantae > Streptophyta > Magnoliopsida > Apiales > Araliaceae > Panax > Panax ginseng. The sequence goes on from CM035139.1 coordinate 54,355,765, forward strand.
TACTCATTTCATAATACATTTGGATACTCGGATACCAATAAAACTTTAGAAACTAAAGACGCAATACAAAAATTAAGCTGACTTTTCATTGAGCTATATATACTTCATGCATATGCGTACGCTCTTTAGTAGGAATACCAAACTCTATTTTTCACAAAATAATAGGGAGAAGGTTCAAAATGCTCCTAACTTTTACCGCGATGTCTACCGAGCACCCTATACTTTTTTTTGTCCAAAAATACCATTAACGTTATAATTTTTGGGTCGTCCGTGCCCCTGCCGTTAACAGATCTGCCAACTAGACTAACATCCGTCCAAATTGATTATGTGGCTGCCACATGGAAATACTAAAAATACTAATTAAAAAAAATACTAAATACTAATTAAAAAAAAAAATTAAAATACTAATTAAAAAAATACTAAAATTCTAATTAAAAAAAATACTAAAATACTAAAAAAATCAAATTAAAAAATATTAAAATTCAAATTATTTTATTAATTAAAAATACTAAAATACTAAAATTATTTTACTAATACGACCAATACGGTTTCTTGCCTGAATAGGGTTTGACTTATAAGTTGTCATACGTCATTACCGAACAGGAATACACAAAAAATTCACAAAAAAGCCATTTATCTTCGTTTTCTTCTTCTTACCTGAAACCCAAACACATCAATTCAAATTAAAACCTAACCCACACTGGACATCTTCTTCTTACTAATTAAACCCTAACCCACATTGTACAACCAAAAAAGTGATCACACAATCAAATACTTTACTCCAAGAGAAATTTGGGGATTTCCACAAATCTTTTCTATTTTTCTTTAAGATTGAAATTGAAAATTAATTGCTCATCGGTGACAAAGATGGAGCCATCCTCGACGGCAAGAAGAGAACTACCAAGAGCGACGACGACGATGATCTTGGTTTCATCTATTTCTGTTTTTTTTAAAATAAAAACAAAAATGGAAGGATGGATCTCGTCGAACCAAACCAGCGATCGACCTTAAGTTCTCCCATGGATCTCGTCGTGGTGGATCTATTGACCGGCTGGATCTCGTCGTTGTGGTAGTGGATCTGTTGATGGCGTGATTTTGAGAGGCGGCGGTGCATAGTGGTGGATTTGTTGGTGATGGATGGTGATGAATTTGGTTTTGTTGGTGGATTATACGAATCTGAATTTTGTTGGTGGTGTTGATGTCCCTTGTGGTGATATTAGATGGTGGTGGTGGTGGTGGACTGGTGGTGGGGTGGGTGGTTCACAATATTAATTTGATAATTACTTTAAAAAATAAGTCTGAAAAGAAATAATTACCTAAAAAATATATAATTACTCAAAAAAAATAAATGGGTCATTTTACATAATAAAATTATTAATAAATAAAAATTATTAATAAAATACACATAATAAATAAATTATCAAATATATATAAAATATTATTTTTATACACATCAGATGGTACGGTAGCAATTTTTGTTTTAATTATTTGACACGTCAGCAAAATATGTCCAAATGTTAACCCCGTTTGTCTATTTGGCATTTCTGTTAACGGTAGGGGCACGAACGACCCAAAAATTATAACGTTAAGGGTATTTTTGGACAAAAAAAAGTATAGGGTGCTCGGTAGACATCGCGATAAAAGTCAGGGGCATTTTTAAACTTTCTCCCCAAAATAATATGACAATGAAAATCTATATGATCAAAAGTTGCAAAACTTCATACATGTGAGTAAACCACTAACAAATATATGTTGATCTTTATTATTGTTCAACAAATAATTGTCCGTGAATCATACATAATCATAATTGTCCGTGAATCATACAGTAATTTCATATATTATACATACATAATCATATATTTTCATATATTAACTGTAACACATAATCATAATTATACATAATCATAATCATACATAATCATATATTTTCGTACATAATCATATATTTTCATATATTTACATACATAATCATAATCATATATTTTCAAAAATTAACAGTAATTTCATATATTATACATACATAATCATATATTAACAGTAACACATACACATCATATATTTTTTATTTTCATATATTATACATACATAATTTTTACAATTGATATGAGAGTTTCATGATTTTATCTTACATTTGTTGAACAAATCTCTTTCCTCTTTCTATTGGAAGCTTTCGAACGGCTACTTTTTCCCTCACCAATTTAGATCAGGTCTTTAGTTATTTGTTTACTTATTAATATATCTTGTTAATTCTATTATTATAATAAATCTATTTATTTTTATGGCCCAAATTTTACCAAATTATTTATCCATCACATATTAATATTTATTAGCCCATATAAAATAAATAATTAGTTTGACCCAATAAAAGACAAAGTCCAATTAATAACTAGTTTTATCCACCTTTGTGTTTATTTAGAAGTCTTTAGAAATCTTTAGAGATGAGGTCAGACTTTGGATATGGGTTGATAGTTATAAGTCTTCTTCTAAAGTCTGTCAAACTCTACCATTTAATAGAAATTTAAAAAATCTATGACTTTTTGAATACCAAAATACTTTTATAGACTTTGTAAAAATCTTAATTCAATATCACCTAACTTTTAAAGACATTAAAAAAGTTGTAATTGAATACCACTAAACTTTTATAAACTCTTTAAATGTCTTGATTGAATTCAACCAAACTTTTAAAATTTTTAAGTCTTTAAAAATCTTAATTGAATACACCCCCTACATTTAGTCAAACTTAATTATTTTAAAATGACTTATAAGCCATTTTTAATAAGTTATAATTTATTTCTTATCAAAAATGACTTATAAATCAAAAAATAAGTCATTCCTAAACACTTCAACAATAAAAATAATAATTTATAAGTTGATTTAACTAACTTATAAGTTTTGTTGTCGAACAGACTCTTAAGTCTTAAATGACCCAAAAAAAAATCTTCAAACTTTATTGTTAACGCCAATATCTTCTGCCACGTCCCAATCACGTAAGACGTCCTGATCCTGCACAATAAACACGATCAACACCAAAAGCTTGACGGCTTCGACCATCGGGGGATAGCTCAAGCGTGAGAGACAGTACAGGCGATCACAAGGTTAACAATGGAGGATAAAATATCTAGTGTATTGAGAGAGATAAAATTATTAGTTACCTTTACTTAGAAGACTTCCTTGCTATGATATACTCTCAAGCCCGGTTTACTGTGCCACCCACTACCATCGAGCACATTTCCACTCCTCGATGATCTTAGCCGATCGTGTGCGGTACCACCTTTTCTGACTTTGTTTCTATCATGGTACCGACTATAATCCCATCCACATTAATGCATGACAGAGATATCGGTCAACAGCAATCCTTTTTCATCATTACAAGTCAAAGATGGAGATATTTACTTAATTGATGGGTTGGCCCAACAATCCGACCCGAGAGGATCCACGGTTTTGCTTCAATTGGCCAAGCCCAAATAAAGATAACCCAAAAGGTTAACCGAACAATTCAGCCCAATCCATTAGGCCCAATAGGTGGAATATCATGGCCTAACATTGCCTCCTAGTTTTTTATTAAACAAGATGTTTAATAGAAAACTATAAATAGTCCATGATATGAAGAACTAAGTAGGATTGAAAGAGCCCCAAAATGAAACTTACCAAGGCCCAAACGGCGAGGGATTAAAATAATAAGACAAGTTAAAAATCAGAAGCCCAAGTGAGAGGCCTAACCCGGTTAATATCTGAGGCTTGAATCAGACGCTGCCCATTCGAATTCTTGATCATTACGGTCAATTAATGTGCCGCCCTCGTGTACCGTGTAACCGTCGGTATAAAAGGTAATTTTCCCCCAAATTGACAGTTTTACCTGCCAATTCAAATTTCAGACGCCTTCTGACCTTCCTTTTTCTTTTAAGTTTTCTCCTTCTCTGCAATCTAGCAACGATGGCTTCTCAAAATTCTGACCATGGTTCACCCATCTGCGCTACTCCAATCACTACTGTTCCACCCAATCCAAAACCTAACAAAGCGCCTTCAAGCTCCAAAGCTGCTACTCCAAGCAAAAATCCATCTCTAAAACCCTTACCTACACCTTCTGAATTTTTCAAGAATAAGGAACGATTCCCACATGCCAACTGTGACGCCCCCAAAATAGGTATACATCACCCACTTTGAGTCGTTAATAACATGGTACAGAAACAACTACAACTTTATTAATACAACATATAAACTGTGAGTTTAAATACAAATATTGTCATCTAGACAATATTCACACCCAAATAAGTCCTCATTACAATTATTGATACATTATTCTACAAAAATGAAGAGGACTACTAAAACAACTTTCTAGAACCGTCATTCCACACCCCGACTAGAACTCACTACATTCTCGCCTCCTGAGAAGAAAAATGGAACAAAAAGAAAAAGGGTGAGCTCAACTAGCCCAATAAAGAATATTATGACTAAGATAATATAGAACAAATTATCGTTAGTCTTCAACAGGAAAAAATCTGATAAAATACAATAGACAACAAGTTTCAGATCAATATTTACAGCGAAAATAATAATTCATAGATGGGTTACGTAGAGAATGAAATATACTATAATCTATGAATTTAAAAGTCCATCATCAATATTTATCCCTGTAATATCATTCAATATTCATCTTGAATCAAATATTTATCTTTGCACTACAGGCAAAAGATATTCATCACCGTCATATTCATCTCAACACTGCTTCATCTTTTGCACTACGGGCCAAAGATATTCATCGAAAATCATTAATCTTTGCACAACAGGCCAAAGATATTTAGTAATATCATCATTTAGGACTGAGGATGATGAAAAATATTTTAAAGAAAACGAATCCAGTGAAACAAAAGAATAAATATTAAGGATTCGTACTTTAAACAATCCGAGTTCAAAAATACTTCATAAATAATCATAGTGGAGTAAAATTCAAGAATGATCAAAACATAAATACAATCAAAGCTAGTATCCATAATAGATATTTTGGACAAAAAACGAAAATTTAATTTTTTACATGAATAATGCCGTATTCGTGAATAATCTCAGATATCGTGAATAGTCTTGATATCGTGAATAAGTAACCCCCAAACACTAAAAAGACAAGAATTTTACAAGAAAAATACTGTCATTATTCCGACATAATGATATTTAAAGAAATAATATCATTTAAAAAAAAATATCCCTTACCTCGAAAAGACAGTACTTCTAGCAAGAATACCGAATATAGTGCTGAAGGGAATTTGCACCGTATAGCAACACTCAAGGTATCAAAATACTCACAAGAATACGCTCGATAATATTGTTGGGTAAAATCTAATTACGCACAACACGCAAGTATACGTGGTCAACAAGTAATAAAGTGATAAGTTAGGTATCGTTCCCACAAAGAATTAGTTAATAAAAATCACCAAGTACTAACCCGTAACCAACTCAATCTTATTTAAACGAATGAATTTCAAATTATATAAATTAAACTACTATTAAATTCCACTAATTAAATTAAGACTATGGAGATTTAAGATCACAACTTCACTTATTGCTTCATTTAAGTTAACACACTTCTCATCAATTATTCTCTATCCCGAATTGTTAATCAAGAACACTAAAGTAGATAAAACAACCTCTAGATGCATAATACCCATATTAACGTCAATCCACAATTAAGATAGAAATCTGTTAAACACCTTAATCAACTAACCCACTATATCTCTATTTGAATTACAATTGAAGAAGATTTAAGAATAAGTTCTCTATCCGATTACATGCGATGTAAAGCACATCTCTACCTTAACACTCATCAAGTTTAAATTACTAACAAAATTCTGAACACATGCTATCACGATCAGATCTAAATCAATACTTCATCTCTCGAGTTCATATAGATTATCACAGTAATTGATGGCCAATCAATTAAACAATTAAGTCCAAATCACAATAGACAATCCTCACAATAGAACATAATAATTGATAACGAAGCATATTAAAATAAACTACACAATAATATCCATTGTAATCTCAAACAAAGAATTAGTTCATTGAATTAAAACTAAGAATCCACAATTGAATAATCATTAAAAGACAAAGATAGAAGAAGATGAGAAGATATAATCTATTGTCTGTAGATTTGACGCTCCCTCTTTGCTCCTACTTTGAATCTTCAATGGTCTCCAAGTTGCTTCAATCTCTAAATCTCATAATAACTAGGGTTTTTTCCAATATACTCTAATCTAATCTAATGAAATTCTTCCAAAAACTCCCTCTAATCCTTGTAAATCTCCTCCTTTTATAAGCCTCCTTATATGTCTTTAAGTCCTCTTGGAAGTCCTTGAATCAAACAACTCGAACCAATCCTTATCGGACTCAAATTCGGACAAAAACTACTCATTCTGCGCGTACCCAAGCCCCAGCTTGCCATTTGCCTTGTAAATAGCAAGCCCCATTGCATATGCTCTTGATTTACTTTTCTGGACCCCAAGCCCGGCTTGGGTATAAAATACAAAAGAGCAAGCCTCGACTTGCTAGTAAAGCGCCAATTATTTTTTTGCTGCAGTATCCTCTAGTAAAATGGTCATAACTTTTGATCCGGGAAGAGTTACGGGGCCTGCCACCTATCAAATTGAAAATATCGACGAGTTCTACAACTTTCATTCTTTGAGTTTTGAGAAATAACGAACGGATGAAGGTCGAAATTGGACTGGAAGTGACTGCTATGCAAATAACCATCCAAAACAGCGAAATTCAGCGTCCGTTGGTACAAATGTCATAACTTTTGTATCCGAACTCTGATTGAAATGATTCAAGATGTTCCGGAAAGCTAAGAAGACGCTCTACAATGTAAGCCAAGTTCCAAGCCAAGAACATGAAATGAACATAAAAGCCCAAACGATATCCGGATTGCTTTTCTTTGCGTTTTCCTTGCTTTTTCATACCAATAGTCACGCACACCGCTCCCAAACATATAACTTACAAAATGAACACAAAATGCATGAAAAGTAACTAAGAAACATGAGTTTAAGAAACTAATTCAAGTAATAGATACCGGATAAGTATGTATAAAACCTACTTATCAAATACCCCCAAACTTAAACCTTTGCTTGTCCTCAAGTAAAAACAAAACAAAAATACAATGCAATGCAATGGAATGGAACTAATCTATATGCCTACAAATCCAGTAGTAATGATAAAATCAAATCTATTCACTCGGCCTTAGAGAAATCAAGTAAACATGATAATACATCATATCAAAACCAATCAACAATTTCCTAGTCCATCATCAAGTCTTAAACTGTTATTACTGGTATAGTGCGTGTGTGCTCCACAACAATGTTAACTGATATAAAATCAAATTTAACACATAACAAGTCTCTTTGAAGGCATCATACAATGTAAACTCAAGAAATTCAAAAACAAGCTAGATCCAACTAAAATCAAACAATTACCAATATCGAGGGTCAACATGGGATACTTATGCTTTATTTTCATCTACGGGGGCTTTTTGCTCTTATTTCCCGTTTTATTCATTTTTTTTTCTTTTGGTTTATATACACATAGCTATGCAATGTCTTATTCCCTTAGGCTTTTCAATGCTACCTTAACGAGCTTTCACCAACGACTCCTGACCACCATTAAGACCTTAGTATGTTAGTGTGTAGAGACAATCCCCTCGGCTTATTTACTCAAGTAACAAAGGCCACAAACTAGACAAAGCGAGCCACGGTGTTTATTCATATATATATATATATATATATATATATATATATATATATATTTTTTTTTTTTTCAATAGCTTATATATCTCACATATTCCCCAAACTTAGGTTCTTGTTTAACTTTAGCCATCACTACTTGTTCTTGTCATTCTTTCATTTAAACTAGCATTATCCTTTAGAGTCCCATTATGTATCAATTTAAATTCAATCAATCAACAAGGTGTTTTTACTGTGCTAACCTTGATTATACCAGTTTCAAACAGGAAAAGATTCAATTCCTAACAAGAAATCACATCAAAGCTCTAATAATCAGTACTATACTTGTCTACCCAATTCCAATCTCATCATTGGCCAAAGCAGAAAATATAATAAAATAATATTATTTATTAAATTTTTCCTACGTCCACTTTTGAAGATCTGAATTCAACCATTAACATGTGCAAGTGGGGCCCACAAAAGTGCAAAAAATGTTTTTATAAAAAAAAAAATTTAAAACTTCAAAAATCAATTATTCTAGAACTCCAGAACTTCAATAATTCATAATAAATAGCCCTTTTATCAGAAAAATTTGAACCTATGTCTTTTCCATAGGAAATTCCATTCTCTACAACTTTGTAAGTTTAAATTTTTCCAAATTCCAAATAGAAATTGACCGAAATCCACAAACGGATAATTTTACAGGCTATAATCAAATTTCAGTTAAGAAATGGGGTCCACAAACATGTTTAACATGTTTTAAATATTTTTAGTAACAAAAATACTCCTCCTCCTCATATACTCATATATTCCACATTTATTGTAAAAATATCACCATTATTATATTATTAAAATATAATAATATATTTAAATGAATTATCTATCAGAAAAGATAAAATATCAATTTTTTTCAACAATTATCACTTTAAAATTTTCTCCATCTATATCCACATAAAATGAATATTTTCCTTATCATATAAATCAATAATTAATTATTCACAAATAATATTACAGAATCACAATATCGACAACCAAGTCGTTCCCAAGAAAGAGGGGGCTTTCCAATAAGGATTTTTCCTTACTGGCGCGCAATTAGGTGACCAAACCTCTCCTTAGACAGAACTTTCTAGACATTGCCAATAATGTTATCTAATAATATTATTCAAATAATATGAATTATTGATTTGATAATGAAAAATACTGTGTAGTGACAATTATTGAAACAACAATAATATAAAATATCAACGTAGCAATTATTGAATCAATAAATAAAATATTATACAGTAACTACTGTAACAATTATTGAGTAGTGTCTTCTTCACGTAAGAATCAATAATTGGTGCAATACTGCAATACTTCGTGTTTTAAACCATAAGGGTATTTTAACAAGATAATATGTAATAACTATCTTAGTTATTTATAAACAACTTATACTTGTCGTTTTCTTCATCTAATCGCTTTCCAGTTATGGGGCCCACACAAGGTCTGTACTGTCATGCATTTAATATTCCCCGACAAAGAAGAATATTCCACGACCAAATGAATATTCTCCGATAAAAAATGAATATTTTATAACCACTTGCTTATTTGAAATATTTGTGCATTTTACCCATAACTAACCACATTAATCAAATCAACCCTTACTTTTTCAAAATAATAAATAGAAGAAATTCAATTTCATTTAATAATAAGTTAGGGTCTTACACCAACACTCCCTCTACAGTTACCGAAAGCGAACTACGTAAGATTCGAACTCGCTATCAAATCCCTGATACCCATCAGGTTAGAGCCCCAAGGTTTGAAGAGCAAATGTATCAACGACCGGAAGGTTGGACGGCCGTTCCAGTGACCCTTCTGGAGAAGGGGGTTCGATTCCCTCTTCACATCTTCATAGTAACCCTCCTAGGGTTTATTGGCATTGGGTTCGCCCAACTAGTTCCGAACTCTTACATTCACATCCTAGCCTTCATTGCCTTCTGTCATGAAGTAGGTGTCGAACCCACTGTAGACTTCTTCTTCACCATCTACAAGATTGCCCAGTCCAGAGAAAAGGGATTCAAGGTTCTGGGTAAACAATCCCCGAAGGCAGGAGAGAAGTTTGAGAGACGCTCCTTGGTCTCCACCCCTTCTAGTAACAAAGGATGGCATAATGGGTGGTTCTTCATCAAAGGACCAGAGATCGCATCTCTTCCAAACTGGGCCACTGATGAAAAAGTTTCTGCCGACTTCGGAGATATTCCCGAAGAACGCGTGAATGAGATGGTGGAGCTTTTCAATAATTTCCCGAAAGAGGAGTGGAAATACGGACTTCTTACCAAGCAAGTCTGGTTGTATAACCATAAATGTAAGTCTTGAACTATCTTGATACACAATTACTTGAAATTTAATGTGATGCATATTCTGATATATGATTTTATGTCCCTTACAATATCTCTGATTAAGCCAACATCTTTGGATGTGAGAGATTTGGAGGATTTTCTGGCTGGAAAGTCTGCGGAAGCTGCTGAAACTCCACTGCTAGAAGCTCCACCCGAAGATAACCTAACCACTGAAACATCCAATGTTGAACCCCAAACTAATGAACCAGAAGCTGATGACCCCATTCTACCAGAAGAATCCCTTCAACCACGCCGAAAAAGAGAGCCATCCGAAAACCCTGATCAATTCCCACACCCATAGATCCCGAACCTACTCCAGAATCTGCACCAATCATCAATCCAGCACCCACCCAAGGAAGTTTACTCGATCTGCCTGTAGACGATCCGAAACGACTCCTTCGAGTCAAAAAGTTAAGAACTAAGATCACCCCCATGACCGCTGACGAACTTCGAGTGCCTCCTCCCTCAACCGATCTCCCCCCACCAATTCCAGTTGAGATTCAAGTCTCTAATGATGAAGAAGAAGTTGAACCCGTTCCAACACTATCCCGCAAAAGGAAACAACCATCTGACAGCTATCCGAGCTCAACATCTATCCCTTCACCATCGCGTAACCCCATTCCTGATCGATCTCCGTCTCCTAAAAACATCTACATCGATCCATCTCTGACTCGTGATCAACCTATGCCCTCTCCTCTAAGACATACATCCTACGCGTTCCAGAATGAAGCCATGGCATCGCCAACTCTATGGCCCCAGTTTAATGCCAACTTCCCATTCCAACTGTTTAACGCCTTCGTCCGGGAAACTGATGATCATCGATTCGACAATAGCTCGATCAAAGATCTGATTGACGAAGGCATGAGCTACCAAGCACAGGTAAATAACTCTCCTAATTTTTGTACTTCCCCTCAGGTTTTAAATATTTGAGACTTATTGAGTATTGTTGAACATATGCAGGCCAATGTTGTCTTTGGGCGTTTACGTCCTAAATACCTTGAAGCCGAAGCTGCAGAAGAGGCGGCCAGAAAAGAGAATGCAATATTGCAGTCTGCCTTGGCGAAGGCAAGACATGACTGTGATATTGCTCTCTTCAACAATGAATGCCTTCAAAAGGATTTAGCTCAGACTAAGGAAGAGCTTAAATCGTCCAAGAAAGAACTGAAGTCATCCACAGAAGAGCTGAAGATGACTAAGGCCAACCAACAAGATCTGACCAACATGAACGTCGATCTTGTTGAAAAGAACGAGGTTCTGAGGACAAAAAATGAAAAATTGGCTACAGCCAATCTGAGTTTGGCCAAAAAAGTTGATGAACTCCAGGAGAAGGCCTGAGATGATAAAGAAAGACACTTGGCCAGACGTCGTAAGCTTCAGAGTAAGCTGAAGGCCTTGGAGGAGCTAGGTCCCCCACCGGGAATCCGATGAGCTTAACGCAGAAATCTTTTGGGTGTATTCTGAAGGTTATGAAGTCTGCAGAGGTCGAGGCAAAGAAAAGCTAGCTGCAACTAATATAGATCCGGCCCTGCTTGACTCTTCCGAAGGCGAAGACAATGCCTGAAGATATTACTGCTTTCTTCTAGTTTTAGGATTTATGTAAAAAATATCTATCTTTTTTGTGTAAAAAGTTTATCATTTAATGAAATATCTCATTCAAAGATGCTCATTGGTTACTTGACACCCTGCTTCATTGTGGATGAGCTACCAAAGTCTTCCTGTGCTGAACCCCCAACTCTTTCAAGAATCCTTCAAACTTCGATCCCACGAACTGGCGTCCTTTGTCCGATATCACCACCTTAGGAATTCCGAAACGAAACACTACTGACTCCTTCATGAACTTCAAACATTCTTGTTTCGTTATCAACCTAAGTGGCTTCGCTTCTACCCATTTGGTCATATAATCAATGGTGACTATAACAAAACTGACCTGACCTTTAGCTTTCGGCAATGGACCCAGTATATCCACCCCCCAGACAACAAAGGGTATAGGAGACAAGATCGAGTATAGCTCTTCTGGTGGCTGATGTGGGATCGGACTGTTGAGTTGACACTTCTCGCACTTCTTCACATACTTCGTAGCTTCCTTGAAGATTGTAGGCTAGTAGTACCCCTGCCGAAGTACTTTGTAGGCTAACGACTTAGCAGCCATATGGTCGCCGCAGATGCCCTCGTGAACCTCCCAAAGAGCATATTCAGCCTCGGATGGAACCAAGCACTTCAACAATGGAGACGAAAAAGCCCTTCGATAAAGATCCCTATCAATAAGAACAAAGTTGGCACTCTTATACTTGATCTTCTTGGCCAACATCTGATCCGAAGGAAGGACGCCATCTGCCAGATACTCTATGTATGGAGTCATCAAATAGTTAGAACGTTCAATGCACATCACTGCTTCATGTTGAATACTCGGCTGCTGCAAAACCTCCAAATAGACTGAACCATCAAAGTTGTTAGCATCCGTAGTGACCAGCTTTGACAATGCATCGACAATAGAATTGTCATTACGCTCTACTCCCTAAAACTCATAGGAGAGGAAATACTGAAGCCGATCTTTCAACTCTGCCAGATACTTGATCATCCTTGAACCTCGAGCTTCATACTCCCCTGAAACCTGCTTTACGACCAACTGAGAGTCACTATAAATGATCAACTTTTAAACTTCGAGACTCTTTGCCAGTCGAACTCCTGCCAGCGTTGCCTCGTACTCTGCCTCATTGTTCATTGCTCGGAACCCAAATCTAATGGCCTGCTGCACTTTGAATCCCTCCGGACTTGTCAGGATAATTCCTGCTCCACTGACATCGAAAGTAGAAGACCCATCTGCATATATCGTCCATGAGCTCTGGTTGTGCTGAAGAACTGCAACTGCTCGGTCGGACAATTCAGCTTCTGGTAACTCTACATCAGCTTCTGAGAATGAACACTCCACCATAAAATCAGCCAAGGCTTGACCCTTTATAGCTGTCCGGGGATGATATTCAATGAAAAATTGGGACAACTCCATTGTCCATGCAGCTAATCTCCCCGACACTTCCGGCTTGCTCATCACCTTCTTCAAGGGCTGATCCGTGTAGACGACCAGGAGCCGACCTTGAAAATATTGTCTAAGCTTTCGACTAGAAATCATCAAAGCAAAGGCAAATTTCTCAATGTTTGGGTACCTGGTTTCAACATCTCTTAGGACATGGTAGCGTAATAAATCGGATGTTATCCGCCCCACTTCTCGAACCAACATTTGCTCCCCACCGCCAACTAACTAGTCGCGCGAATAAAGGTATAATCTACCGGTGGAGCAGGTTTCACCAATAAAGGAGCCGAAGACAAGTACGTATTTATTCACTAGAAGGCGTCTTCACACTCCGAAGTCCACTGGAACGTCTTTGCATTCTTTGGTCCTTTCAACGTGTCAAAGAACGGCAAGCATCTCTCTGCCGATTTGGACATGAATCTCCTCAAAGCTGCAATCCTTCCGGTCAGACGTTGGACATCTTTGAATGACTGAGGAGTCTGCATGTTTAGAATAGCCTGGATCTTCTCTGGATTGGCCTCAATGCCCCTCTGATTGACCAGATAACCCATGAACTTCCTTGCACCGAGCCCAAAGGTACATTTGGTGGGATTAAGTCTTAACTTGTGATGACGGACCGTCTGAAAGCATTCTTCTAGATCATCCAGGTGCTTCTAAACGATCAGGCTCTTCACTATCATGTCATCCACATACACCTCCATATTCCTTCCTAGCTGCCTCTAGAAGACGAAGTTCATCATTCTCTGATAGGTGGCCCCAGCATTTATCAAGCCAAACGTCATCTTCTTGTAAGCATACACCAAACGGTGTGTGATGAATGTTGTCTTCGGAATGTCCTCTTTGCACATAGAGATCTAATGATAACCTGAAAAAGCGTCCATAAAGCTTAGTAATGCATACCCCGAAGTCGCATCAATGAGCTGATCAATGTGGGGCAGAGGATAGAAGTCTTTCGGCCAAGCTTTATTCAAGTCTGTGTAGTCAATGCACACTCTCCACTTCCCATTCTGCTTCTGGACCAGCACAACATTAGCCATCCACTCCGGGTAGTCTATCTCAAAGATGAAATTAACAGCTATCAGCTTTGCAATCTCTTCATCGATGATCCTCTGACGCTCAGGTGCAAAAATCCGCCTCTTCTGACGAACTGGCTTCTTTGATGGATCCACATCTAACCGGTTCTCGGCAATCTTCCGGCTGACTCCAGGCATATCCTGAGGCTCCCATACAAAGATGTCCGCATAATAACGAAGAAGTTCCATAAGGTTTTTCCGGAGAGGTTCCGGCAGACCCGAACCTATCTTTACCGTTTTGTCCTTCTTACCAAGCACCAGCTCGATCTCCTCTGTCTCTCCTGCTGGCATGACCAATGGCTCTGAACTGCTTTCGGTAAAAGGCTCAATCTTAATCGCCATGGTGCCTTCGCTTGCGACCCTACTCCCCAGCAATCACAACATTTCGATAACCGCAAATCGGCGGATATAAGTCCCCTACTACCTCTCCAACTCCATGTGCCGTTGGCAACTTGATCTTAAAATGAGGAATGGATGTTACAGCTTGCAGAGGTGTCAAAATAGGTCGTCCCAATATGGCGTTGTAGGCCGAATCTACATGCACAACATAAAATTTACACGTTATTTCTACCTGTTGTGGAGCAGTACCGAAGATGACTGGCAGCTCAATGATTCCTGCCACTTTAATCGGATCATTACTGAAGCCATATAAGGGAGCCTCCTGCCCAACCTCCATCTTTCGCCCATTAAGATGCATCCTCTGATAAGCACGGGCATACAAAATGTCAACAGAAGACCCGTTGTCTATCATCATCCGCTTCATGTCCACCGAACCCACCTGTGCAGTTATCACCAACGCTCCTTCATGGGGTTCGATGGGCTCCGAAGGATAATCTGCATCAGTGAAGGATATAATTGTCTTTGAAATGGTGCAGCCGGACTTGGAGAACACATACCACTTTATTACATAACAGAATCCAGATATCCCCTCCTCTTCTTCCTTACCAATTTTCCTGCCATCCCACCGGTTATTACATCAACAACGTGCCTTGGTGGTCGATTTGGAGCAGGTTGTACGGGTGGAACCGGTTGAATCACTTGAACAGTCCGATCTACATTCTGTTGTTCTTGCTGATGATCTCTCCCGGCCACATACTGAACCAACACGCCACTCTGAACCTTCCTCTCTATAAAATCCTTCAAACTACAACATTTATTTGTGTCGTGACCTGTAGCTTGATGATAGCCACAAAATTTTTGAGTGTTGCCCTGTCCCGGCTTGATATTATCACGAGGTGGTTCATAATACGGTTGATTCCTGATCTGATCCACTATTACCGACATATCTGTGTTCAGTGTGATGTAAACCTTATTCACCTTCTGGGTAGGAGCAGGTGGGCGATTGCTGCCTTGTCGCCAGTTGTTGTTATACTTCTTTGAGCTGCCCTCTGGCCGATCATTATTCCCTCCCCCCTTCTTCTGATCGCCTTCAGCCTTAGAAGTGTCTGTCTCCTTCATCCTGTCCGAAGAAGGACGCTTCAGGCTATTCATAGCCTCCTCCACCACAATATAGCCTTCCACTTTATAAAAAGCTTCGGCTAAACTCTTCGAATAGTGAAACATCAGTTTCTTCACCAAATTCTCCGATTTCACCAAATCTAAGCCATTCTGAAATAAACCTACAGCCTGGAGATCATTAAGGTCGGACACCTGGCCAACTGCTTACCTGAATTATTTCACATACTGACCCAGGGATTCGTTCGAAAACTGTCGAACTTGTGCCAAATAACCCGTGGGCTTTCCCCTCCTTCGGTTGCTCCCAAAACGAGCATGAAACTTGTCATATAGTTTGGACCACGACGAGACTGAATCGGCAGGCAAAGTCCCCATCCACTGCCTAACATCCTTTCTCAACGTTGTGACAAACGTGTGACACTTAGCCGCATCGGTGAAATCATAATAGTCCATTAGCCTATCGAACGCTTGGCTATGGTCATAAGGATCCCCTGATCCATCATAACTCTCCATGTGAGGCAACTTCTTGGTGGTATCTGCTTTCTCCTTAAGAATATCCAAGGAAAAAGGAGACGCCTTCTTTCCCGGAGTGTCTTTCACCTGCTGAACTTCGGCCAACTGCTTCCGAAGTTCTTTCAACTCCTTCACCAAAAAATCTACACCTTCCAACTTTGAGGAGACTTCTTTTTTTGGAGATACTTTCTTCTTCTGAGTGGACCGACCTCCTCTATCGGAACTCACTACCTTTGATGGACTTCTGGATCTATTTTGGCGTGTGGCCCTGTCATCACGGTGAGAGTATTCACGATGATGCTCCTTCCTTCGACTCTCTGGTGCATACTCCCTTGACCTGCTTCTTTGTCTGCCACCATCTCGACCTTGAGAACCAATAACGATAAGTGCTTTCTTTGATACCTCAGGAGTTCTGCTTCTTGATCTCCTTCGCTCCTGAGGTCGCCCCCGAGATACATAAACAGAATGCTCTGGTTCCTTCCCATCTCGTTGTTGTACATCCTTGGGCCTACTACGTCTCTCAAACTGCACATAAGTGGACGCCTCGTCCTTCAGATCGGCTATCCGAAGCATCTGCACGGCTATATCTTCCCTCTGTTTCAGAAGAACCTCTAAAGTTTTATCTGCTTCGTCTGCCATCTTCGCTAACTTGGTAGCTCTATCATCCCGACCACTTCGGTGATGGGTTCTAGGCGGTGAGCCATCTACCCGCCTTCGGTCCTGGTCACGACCTTTATCAGCAGCAAACACTAACCTTCTTTGGGCTTCACCATGGGCTCTCGAACGAGAACCCCTTGAATCATGCTTGGAAGCCGTGCTGTCATGAGCACTCTTTGAGGGACCCAGACGATCCCTGACAGAAACACGTGGTAACAACGAACTCACAGCCATCGGCTGTCCTTCTGGTGTACTAGTTCTACTCCTCACCATACTTTTCGACGTAGACCAAAATAAAAGTTTGTGATTGAAAACTCAAGGACACTAGAACACGCCCCTCCTTCTAGCGCCAATGTTAACGCCAAGATCTCCTGTCACGTCCCAATCACGTAAGACAGACGTCTTGATCTTGCACAATAAACACGATTAACACCAAAAGCTTGACGGCTTCGGCCGGCTTGGGGGATAAATTCAGCGTGAGAGTCGATCTGACGATCGATCACAAGGTTAACAATGGAGGATAAAATATATGTGTATTAAGAGAGATAAAATTATCAGTTACCTTTGCTATGATATACTCTCAAGCCCGATTTACCGTGTCACCCACTATCGTCAGGCACAGCCTCCCTCTCCTTAGTGATCTCAACTGACTGCGTACAGGCTGCCACCTTTTCTGCATTATTTCTATCGCCGGCCGACTATAATCCTATCCACATTAATGCATGGCAGACATATCGGTCAACGACAATTTTTTTTCATCATTACAAGTCAAAGATAGAGATATTTACTTAATTGATGGGTTGGCCCAACAATCTGACCCGAGAGGATCCACGATTTTGCTTCAATTGACCAAGCCCAAATAAAGATAACCCAAAAGATTAACCGAACAATTCAGCCCAATCCATTCAGCCCAATCTTCAAACTTTACCAAATTTTTTTCAATCAAATCTACAAACTTTTTCCTTTCCACAAAAAACACTGTAATAATTAGGCTAACTAACAATGAATTAGCATTACACGTGGTATAAGACATGTATAAAATATTGAGAATCATGAGCTGGTATTAACGTGGAAGCAACATGTAAAATACATAATTTTATAACTATTCTTTTATTGATATTAACTTTATTTTTAAAAATTATTTTTTTAAATACAAATATAATTAAAAACAAAATTTAGCATTGCATCAAAATTAATTTATGGTTTTTGGCAATTGGCATGACACAATCCAGATTTCGAAAAAGCAGTGAAGAAGGAGAGGGATTGTTACCGTTAATTTGCCGGAATTCACATGCCTAAGTTGAGCCGTGGCCTCTTTCATCTTCTCTAGTCATCTCCCATAACCTCTGTAGCCCGATTTTCTGCAAAAAATCATTGACGCCGTTGTGAAAATACATCATACCCACCACCGTCTAATTCTTCTTCCGCCGCAGATCAACAGCCGCCATTAAAAACCCATCCCATTCCATGTGTCAACATCAAACACCATCAACAAACACCAAAGAGAAAAAGAAAAAAACCCTAATCGCCGTACGGATGTGTCGATGGAGATTTGGAAGGCACGCGCCTTCGAGACTTGGACCTCGTTCATGAACCTGTCGACGAGATTTTCCAAGACGATGCCGTCGGAAGCGGTTAAAAATTTTCGCAATACACTTTTTTTCAATTGAAATATTAATTTAATGATTTTTAAAATTAATATGAACAAAATAACTATTAATTTTTTTTGTTAATAAGACAATTTGTTTGCTATTATTTATTGTTTTATTAGTTAATTTAATTTATTACAATATTATCCTCATGTATTTTATTTTATTTTATAATTTTGAATTTTTTTGACATGATAATATGAATTATAGGTATATAGGCCACATAAGCAGTAAAATGCTAAAGAAAATTGTTACGGAGTATAATATTTTTTTTCCACATCATAATATTTTTTTTAATATATTTGAATATTGTGATATATTTTAGTTGATTAAAATAAACCCTATACTATAAGAAAATTTGGACTGCTAAAAATGTTAAACGTCCGTCTAAATTGATTTTGAATTTTTTTACGCGGAAACAAAAAATAAATAAAAATTGTAAAAGAATAATGAAATTACATATCAAACTACTTTTTTAAGGGCCAATAAAAAAATAAATTATTAGAAAATAAAAGTATAATTTCAGTACATGTGGTATGTGGATTTTTTTTTCTTTCTATTTCCTTTCCTTCTCTACCCTTCTTCTCCACTTTTTTAGTCGGAACTGAGGAACTCCATGACCATCTCCGTAAGACATCAACTTTTTATGAATAAAAAATTATTTTTATTTAAATGTTATTTTAAATAATAAGGTGTGAATTTGATATAATACTATAACTGTGAATAATATTTACAAATTTTGCAAAGTAAGCAAGTTGTCATAAAATATTCGTTTTGTCGGGGAATATTCTTTTTGTCAGGGAATATCCGTACGACGGCACAATCATTGGTGAACTCCTCAACGAAATGACTGTCGAATTTAGAAAGCGACAGAAATAACTTTTTTATAAAAATAATGGCAAAACTTTTACCGTTAACTGTTGAAATACCCGGTGATAAAAATATAGTAATACGCGTGGTTGCACAGTAACACACGATATTGTACAGTATCTTTGATTATTGATGCTTAATTAAGAAGTTACTCAGTTGTGTTCAATTATTGCAATAGTAGTTGATGCATAGTATTTCATATTATTGATTCAATTATTGTCACAGTATCATTTGCATAATATTTTATATTATTAAATCAGTAAATGAGATGACACAGTTATTCATATTATTATTTGCATTATTGACGATGTCTAGAAAGTTCTGTCGAGGAAAGGGGTTAGGTCATCTAATTGTGCGTCAATAAGGAGAAGTCCTTATCGAAAATCTCCCTCTTTCCTAAGAATGATCGGGTTGTTAATATTGCGAGTTATAATATTAATGATGAATAAATGTTGAAAGATTAAAAATGTATTTAGTGAAGTCAAGTGATTTGATATAAATAAAGGGGTTTGTCATGAAATATTTGTTGTAAATTTGGCTTATTACATGGACCCCCACTTACTCATTTTTCAAAATCGTCAGTAGAAAGTTATCTCAGTTTTTATTTTATTATTATTATAATAGTAATAAAACAGAAAACTTTTTATATAAAACAGAATACTTTTTATAAATAGAATATATTATATTTTATTTTATTGCATAGTACTGCATAATGTTTGCATAGTACTACTGTGACACCCCCAAATTCAGGTTATCTGACCCCCGAGTTTGGTGCTCACGATCCAATATATTATCATCTAACTACTCATTCAAATATAAATAGGAATACATAAGTCCCAGGTTCTCTTACCTTAACATTCCAAACATATCCCCTTAGATATACAAAAAGGGTTTACAATACAACATACTAAATATGCTTAATATAAAAACTACGCTATCACGATGCCTTTGCAGCACCTCCTGCAACTTCGTCCCTAGCTGAAAAATTTTATTTAGTAAGGGTGAGCAACAAATTTGCCCCGTAAGTTAAGATATATAATAAATGTATAAGAATTCAAAACAACAGACTATCTATTTTGATAGAATGAAACCAAAGTTTGGGGAACTTTGAAATAGCTGAACAAATCGTTATTCAATAACAAGTCTTCTCGTATTCTATACAACACAATAATTCATAATGAAAGAGTACAACGCTTTCAAAGTTTCTACGATATTCCAATGAATAATCAAGAATCAATTCTACGCAATAACAATGTGGAATGTTTTCCAGATTTATGCTGAGTGATCACACAAGATCTTGAACTTATCTTCTCGGGTAGATATCAAAGATTTACTTTGATATATACTCAGGTGTATCAGATAACCATAAAGATTAAATCATACCCCTCTGCAAGTAATTAAAGCCGGCCAACTCCTTGTACCCTATATTATGCATAATACTTAATCATAGAGCGCAATAGTCGAATTTTACGACCAATAAAATGTTCCCTTTATATAAAAGATTGTTCTTCTCAATCTCAGAATCAAGATTTTGATTTAACAACGAAATACTGTGATTTCAAATTCTAATTACTTCTCGATCTAGCCGAAATAATTGGCATCGATCTATCAATAATAATTGATTTCTCTTTTCGAATCTATCAAGTTCTAACAAATGTTCGTCTAGCTAGAATAATTAGCGAAGACATTTCTCAACATAATTTGACAATAAAATGGGAATTATCTCATCTCATCAAATTCTAGCTTCTACGGATATGAATATCCAACAACAGTTATTCTACGAACGTATATTTTACGAATCAATAATTCAGTTTGAATTATTAAACATGCACTAACTGCGAATAATCAACAATAAATCTCTGGACGTGGTCTAATTAGCAATAATTAACCACCAATAATAATTAAACAATATTAACTCAAGGTTGAGTTAGGGAACTTGCCTCTTCCGCTGATTACAGCTATACAATAAACTTATCTGCTTTCGAAAGACCTATAACCAATAATATCGGTCTCACGATTAGCACAATATTTCATAATACACAACACTGTAATTCACAGTTGATGAGTGAGTTTTATACACATGAATTGGATACATTCGGGCTTAATTTATTGTTATTCTCAAGTCTTTTAGATTAGTTTTTAAGTGTTTATGTCTATTCAAGCATGTTTTATGTTGTTTTGTAGGAATTGGGACAAAAGTTACATGGATCGACGTTCGGGGTGGCTAGATTCGCGTTTTCAGCTTGCCATTTACACAGCAGTCACTTTAGAGCCAATTTGGGTATTTCTAAAGACATTATTTCGAAAATCTTAAAGAATGAAAGTTGTATATCTACTTTTTCTCTTTTCGGATTATCTTGAATCATCTAAATCGGAGTTCGGACGAAGACGTTATGGCCATTTTCCCAAATTACGTCGGAGCAGAAAATGTCAGAAAAAGTGGTAGCATCGGGGAGCTAATTTTAGGCTTATTTGCAGCGCCGGGGCGCTATAAGGCAGTGTTTGAGCATCGTTCCCAGTGCTGGGGCGCTGGGGAAGAGGTTGGGTGCGGCCTGGAGGCGTTTTTGTCGAATTTTGACACTTTTTTGACTCCAAATTGGATTGAGTTTGTTCCTAAACTAAAAATTGGACTTGTAACCTATAAATACATGATGTAAGGCATAAAATAAAGGGAGATTACATAGATTAGACTAGATTAAACACTCCTTTAGATTAGAACATAACCCTAGTTCTTATTAGTTTTGGAGATTGAAGCAACTTGGAGACCATTGAAGATTCAAAGCAGGAGCGAAAGAGGAGTCTCAAGGCTACTGAAAATAGCTTATATTCTCTTCTCTTCTCTTACTTTTATCTTTTAATGTCTATTCAATTGTGAATTCTTGATTTTAATTCATTAATTATGAACTAACTCTTTCATTAAGATTTCAATTGAACTTTTTATGATTATGAATTGATTATTTGATTATGTTCTAATTATTTATGTTAAAGTGAATTGTTCATCTTGCTTTGTGCTTATTGATTAATTATCTGATCAGTAATTACCTTGTTACTCTAGAAGGAATTGAGAAAGGAATTCTAGGGTTAGAACTGGGCATGGTGACATGTGACTTAGTTATTTGCACAGTGAATAAGTAGGTTTGTGAATAGAATGAGAATATCTATTTGCCGCATGTAACACATAAGGAATTGGGTTTATGTGAGTTTAATTCAATTGTTTTGCATAGAGATATAGCAAAATTAATCAAGTTAAATAGAAGGCCATTGATCGCTTTCGAGAGAGGGCTTTTTAGTAACGCTTAAGAATTCTCATTAACAATTCAAGAGACATAATAATTGGGATAATTGGATAATTGGTTTATAGTTCATAATTGGGGATATTGGAGTCTTAGCCTTTATTTATTTGAATTTATTTATAAAGTAACCTAGTTTTAATTGATTAATTTAGTTTTATTAATTAGAAAAATCACGATTTGAGATTGTTTAAATAAAATTAGTTTGGTTAAGAATTAGTACTTGGTGATTTTTATTAAATAATTCCTCGTGGGAACGATACTCTACTTTCACTTTATTACTTGTTGACCGTGTATACTTGCGTATTCATTGATCATGCGAAATCAACGAACAAGTTTTTTTGGCGCCAGCGCTTGGGAATTAATTTAATAATTTTTACCAATATTAATTTCAATCAAATTAGTCTTAATTTAAACATTTTATTTTATTTTTATTTTTCATTCTCTTCCTATATTTCTCTCTTTTTTGGTACCATGGATGACTTTATGTATCAATGGCCATACACAAACATGAGTCAACCAAGGGGAGCAGAGATTGCGGACTCTAGAAACTTTCACGCATTATCGGCCAGAGATGGAGACACTTTCGAGGATGTTTGAAGCTTTTGAAGCTCAACGTCATCAAAGTGTGGCGGTTACTTGTGATTATTGTGCTGGAAATCATATGAGTCATCAATGCGCCATCAGTTTCGAGTCGGTACGGTATGGTGGTGATTACCCCAATAATTATGTTTATCCCAACAACTATCATCAGGATTGGGGGTATCACCCGGATTTTTCATGGAGTATCAATCAAGATCAATTTTATGCTCCAAGTCCAACATACCCACCGGATTTCTCGTGTCCACCTCCACTACAACAGGAAGAACATTCAAATTGGGAGGAAGCCTTGGAAAAAGTTATTAAAGCTTCTGAAAAGAAACATGAGGAACATGAAAAGAAACTTAATCAAATGGAGCTGAGTATACAAAGTCAGAATGCATTGATCAAGAATCTGGAAAATCAATTGGGGCAGATAGCACATCGTTGAACAATCGTCCTCAATACACTTGGCTCTATGACATGAATTAAGAGATCGATGGTGAGCCCCACCAAATCAAAACCGGATGTGCCAAATGATATAGATGTTGAAAGAGAGGAAAGATTTGGAGACCAAGAAAATGAGATCGGTGAAGATCTAACTTTGAGTACCAACGAAGATGAGCCAATTTCATTAGTATCCCATATGCCTCCTCCACCAAAGTTCAAGAATCCCGGCAGTTTTGCAAAACCATGCCCAATTGGAAGTCATGTTGTCGGCAAAGCTCTTGGTAATGTAAGAGCTAGAACAGTTGTGGAGTCATGGTGGGATGAAAAGGAGAAGATAGAGGAAGATTCCATTATGTTTATTAAGCTTCAATGCCCTAATCTGATCATCGACATAATGGAGGAAACACTTAGTTGTTCTTGAATTCTTAATGGGGATCCTATCTACAAAGAGCATGCTAGGTGACTTCAATTCAAAGGTTTTGCTAATGGGAACCTCCCAAAAGAGACATTATTCTTGATGGATGGAGGGTTCCTCAATTTTCGTAGGGGAATTGGATAGAGAATTGAAAAAGTCAGGCTGAGACTATAAAACAAGCGCTTATTGGGAGGCAACCCAAGTTTATTTATTTTTTATTTTTAGTTTTTATTAGGTTTTATATTAGCAGTTTTGAATTTATATTTTTTTAGAATTTAATAAAATTGTTTCTATCATGGTTTACAGGTTATCCAAGTCAAATACAAGAGTGGTACCCAATTTGTTCCATGTGCTTAGCCTATTCTCCAAACTTAGCGGACAAGGAGGAAGATTGCTATATTTTCAGGGAAGTCCTCTGCTTTAATTTTTTCTATTGTAGCCATTGAGGACAATGTCTAGTTTAAGTTTGCATATCATTTTAGTATCGTATTGCATATAGTTAGTTATTTACATTGTAGTTCGTTATATTTTCGGGTTATTTACATTTAGTTTTTGCATTCAGTTTTTTGTTTAAAAAAAAAAAAAATTTAAAAATCGCAAAAATAGTAGTTAGTTTACTATGTTTGTTGCAGTTAGTTTATATTTGCATGATTCCAAATCTGTTAGATAGTAAAAGTCTATTTTGGCCAATGATGAGACCGGAGTTAAGTAGATAAGTATAGTATTGAATATTCGAAGCTTTGATGTGATTTCTTGTTATGAATTGAATCTTTTCTGTTTGAAATCGGTATAATTAAGGTTAAGACGTTAATAACACTATGTTGACCGATTAAGTTTAAATTGATACATAATGAATTTCTTAAGGATAATACTAATGTGAAGGAATGAAAGACATGAATAGGCGGAGATGACTAAATTTTGATAAAAACTTAAGTTTGGGGGGAAAATTTGGGATATATAAGCTTCGCTAAAAAAAAAAAAGAAAAAGAAAGAAAAAAATATAATAAAAGTTACCGTGGCTAGTTTTGTTTCGGGGCCTTTGTTACTTGAGTAAAATGCGCTCAAGGGGTATCTTAAAACCTAGCGCCTAAGGTCTTATATATGTCCGGGAGTCGTTGGTCGAAAGCTCGCTAAGGGGTGACACTGTTAGCCTAATGAAATGAGACATTGCACAGTCATGGTTAAAAAAAAAAAAGTAAAAAAAAAAAACAATAAAACGGAAAAAGAGCAAAAAGCCCTCGTAATGAAAAGTAAAGCATAAGTATCCCGGATTGGACTCTTGAACTTGGTGGATGTTTGACTTTAGTTGGATCTAGCTTGTTCGTGAATTTTGTGAATTTGCACTGTATGATGCCTTCGAAGATATTTATTATGTCTTAAATTTTATTTTATATCAGTTAACATTGTTGTGGAGCACACACGCACTATATCAGTGATAACAGTCTAAGATTTGATGATTGATTGGGAAATTACTGATTTGTTTTAATATGATGTATTATCATGTTTACTTGATTTCTCTAAGACCGGTTGAATAGACTTGTTTCTGTCATTACTGTTGGATTCGTAGGCATATAGATTAGTTTCATTACATTGCATTGCATAACATTTTTGTGTTTTTGCTTGAGGACAAGCAAATGTTTAAGTTTGGGGGTATTTGATGAGTGAGTTTTATACACATGAATTGGATACATTTGGGCTTAATTTATTATTGTTCTCAAGTCTTTTAGGATGTTTTTATGTGTTTGTGTCTATTCATGCATGTTTTATATTGTTTTGTAGGATTTGGCACAAAAGTTACATGGATCGACGTTCGGGGTGGCTAGATTTGCATTTTCAGCTTGCCATTTACACAGCAGTCACTTTAGAGCCAATTTGGGTATTTCTACAGACATTATTTCGAAAATCGTAAAGAATGAAAGTTGTATATCTACTTTTCCTCTTTCTGGATCATCTTGAATCATCTAAATCGGAGTTCGAACGAAGACGTTATGGCCATTTTCCCAAATTACGTCGGAGCAGAAAATGTCAGAAAAAGTGGTAGCGCCGGGGCGCTAATTTTAGGCTTATTTGCAGCCTGTATGGGCGCTTAAAGGCGATGTCTCGAAGGCGTCGTTCGATCTTTGGTATTTGGGGAAGAGGTTGAGTCTTGACCTTGACGCTGCTTTTGGGCTAATTTTGACACCTTTTGACTCAAATTGGATTGAGTTTGTTCCTAAACTAAAAATTGGACTTGTAACCTATAAATACATGATGTAAGACATAAAATAAAGGGAGATTACATAGATTAGACTAGATTAAACACTCCTTTAGATTAGAACATAACCCTAGTTCTTATTAGTTTTGGAGATTGAAGCAACTTGGAGACCATTGAAGATTCAAAGCAGGAGCGAAAGAGGAGTCTCAAGGCTACTGATAATAGCTTATATTCTCTTCTCTTCTCTTACTTTTATCTTTTAATGTCTATTCAATTGTGGATTCTTGATTTTAATTCATTAATTATGAACTAACTCTTTCATTAAGATTTCAATTGAACTTTTTATGATTATGAATTGATTATTTGATTATATTCTAATTATTTATGTTGAAGTGAATTGTTCATCTTGCTTTGTGCTTATTGATTAATTATCTGATCAGTAATTACCTTGTTACTCTAGAAGGAATTGAGAAAGGAATTCTAGGGTTAGAACTGGGCATGGTGACATGTGACTTAGTTATTTGCACAAAGTGAATAAGTAGGTTTGTGAATAGAATGAGAATATCTATTTGCCGCATGTAACACATAAGGAATTGGGTTTATAAATTGAGTTTAATTCAATTGTTTTGCATAGAGATATAGCAAAATTAATCAAGTTAAATAGAAGGCAATTGATCGCTCGAGAGAGGGCTTTTGGCACTTGAGAATTCCTGTTAACAATTTAGTAGACATAATAATTGGGATAATTGGATAATTGGTTTATAGTTCATAATTGGGGATATTAGAGTCTTAGCCTTTATTTATTTGAATTTATTTATAAAGTAACCTAATTTTAATTGATTAATTTAGTTTTATTAATTAGAAAAATCACGATTTGAGATTGTTTAAATAAAATTAGTTTGGTTAAGAATTAGTACTTGGTGATTTTTATTAAATAATTCCTCGTGGGAACGATACTCTACTTTCACTTTATTACTTGTTGACTGTGTATACTTGCATTTATTCATTGATTGCATAAATCAACGAACAAGTTTTTTCATGCCGCTTCTTGGGAATTAATTTAATAATTTTTACCAATATTAATTTCAATCAAATTAGTCTTAATTTAAACATTTTATTTTTATTTTATTTTCATTCTCTTCCTATATTTCTCTCTTTTTAGGTACCATGGATGACTTTATGTATCAATGGCCATACACGAACATGAGTCAACCAAGGGGGAGCGAGATTGATGAGACTAGAGAAACTTTCTCTCAGATTATCGTGCCTGAGATGGAGACACTTTCGAGGATGTTTGAAGCTTTTGAAGCTCAACGTCATCAAAGTGTGGCGATTACTTGTGATTATTGTGCTAGAAATCATATGAGTCATCAATGCGCCATCGGGTTTGGTTTGATGCAGTATGGTGGTGATTACCCCAATAATTATGTTTATCCCAACAACTATCATCAGGATTGGGGTATCACCCGGATTTTTCATGGAGTATCAATCAAGATCAATTTTATGCTCCAAGTCCAACATACCCCTGAGATTTCTCGTGTCCACCTCCACTACAACAGAAGAACATTCAAATTGGGAGGAAGCCTTGGAAAAAGTTATTAAAGCTTCAAAAAGAAACATGAGAGAACATGAAAAGAAACTTAATCAAATGGAGCTGAGTATACAAAGTCAGAATGCATCGATCAAGAATCTGGAAAATCAATTGGGGCAGATAACACATGCGTTGAACAATCGTCCTCAATACACTTGGCTCTATGACATGAATTCTGTGACTGATGGTGAGCCCGAACCAAATCTGCAACCAGATGTGCCAAATGATATAGATGTTGAAAGAGAGGAAAGATTTGGAGACTAAGAAAATGAGATCGGCGAAGATATAACTTTGAGTACCAACGAAGATGAGCCAATTTCATTAGTATCCCATGTGCCTCCTCCACCAAAGTTCAAGAATCCCGACAGTTTTGCAAAACCATGCCCAATTGGAAGTCATGTCGTCGGCAAAGCTCTTGGTAACGTAAGAGCTAGTAAGTTGTGGAGTCATGGTGGGATGAAAAGGAGAAGATAGAGGAAGATTCCATTATGTTTATTAAGCTTCAATGCCCTAATCTGATCATCGACATAATGGAGGAAACACTTAGTTGTTTGTCGTTCTTAATAGGGATCCTATCTACAAAGAGCATGCTAGGTGACTTCAATTCAAAGGTTTTTGCTAATGGGAACCTCCCAAAAGAGACATTATTACTGATGGATGGAGGGTTCCTCAATTTTCGTAGGGGAATTGGATAGAGAATTGAAAAAGTCAGGCTGAGACTATAAAACAAGCGCTTATTGGGAGGCAACCCAAGTTTATTTATTTTTTATTTTTAGTTTTTATTAGGTTTTATATTAGCAGTTTTGAATTTATATTTTTTTTAGAATTTAATAAAATTGTTTCTATCATGGTTTATAGGTTATCCAAGTCAAATACAAGAGTGGTGCCCAATTTGTTCTATGTGCTTAGCCTATTCTCCAAACTTAGCGGACAAGGAGGAAGATTGCTATATTTTCAGGGAAGTCCTCTGCTTTAATTTTTTCTATTGTAGCCATTGAGGACAATGTCTAGTTTAAGTTTGGGGGCATTTTAGTGTCGTACTGCATATAGTTAGTTATCTGCATAGTAGTTTATTTTATTTTTTTATGTGTTAGCATTATGTTTTTTTAGGTTGCATATAATACATGGTATTTTTTTTTTGCATCTTCATATATGTGTTCATGTAGTATAATTGCATTTTTTATTTTTGCATGAATCATGTGTGATAGGTTGGTGTGGTCTTAGCTTTCTACTTTATGATAAGATTGGTTTTACATGTTAACTTGAATGTGTTGATAATTGATGATGAGTTCTAATTTTAATCATGATGATAATCTGAGCTGTCTCAAACTTATGTAAATCAAGTTAGCACTTAAAGTTTAACTGCTTTTAATCCACTTGGTTCAAGGGTTTCATAATTTGTTTACGAGGAAAATCTTTGTTAAAATTTAAGGAAATTAGTGAACGGTAAAAGGTTGGAATGACGTAAAAGCTTGAGTTTGGGGAATCTATGGGATATATATACTAAAAAATTGATGAAGAGAAAAAAAAAATAGAAAATCCAGAAAAAAGAAAAAAAAAGAGAAAAACCGTGGTTAGTTTTGTTTTGGGGCCTTTGTTACTTGAGCAAATACGCCCGAAGGGGTGTCTTAACACCTAGCGCCCTAAGGTCTTATATGGTCTGGGAGTCGTTAGTTGAAAGCTCACTAAGGGGTGGCACTGTTAGCCTAATGGAATGAGACATTGCACAGCCATGAAAAAAAAAAACACGAGAAAGAGCAAAAATGCCCTCGTGGTTGAAATAAAAGTATAAATAAATCCTGTATTTACCCTTAGATTTGGTAATTGCAACCGGAGTTGTCATGTTCACAAAAGTAATTGAATTGGAACTGAAATTTTTCTTATAAGAAGTTTGTTATGTGATTATCTTGAACTATGGTTGGTTAGAATGGTTAACAAGCACACACACACAACATGGGTGATGACAGGTTTGGGTTGACTAATTGGTTAGAGTTATGGATTTTGAATTGATTGGATACATTGTTTGAGTACCAATGGTATCTTTGAGGCTGTTATATATATCATAATTGATTTATTACTCTTGTTCAGTGGGTATATTAGGAAGTAGATTATGCATATGCATTCATTTAGTTGAGTTATTTTGTTTATTTTTAGTTCTTTTGTGTTTTTGCTTGAGGACAAACAAAGGTTTAAGTTTGGGGGTATTTGATGAGTGAGTTTTATATACATGAATTGGATACATTCGGGCTTAATTTATTGTTATTCTCAAGTCTTTTAGATTAGTTTTTAAGTGTTTATGTCTATTCAAGCATATTTTATGTTGTTTTGTAGGAATTGGGACAAAAGTTACATGGATCGACGTTCGGGGTGGCTAGATTCGCGTTTTCAGCTTGCCATTTACACAACAGTCACTTTAGAGCCAATTTGGGTATTTCTACAAACTTTATTCCGAAAATCTTAAAGAATGAAAGTTGTATATCTACTTTTCCTCTTTCCGGATTATCTTGAATCATCTAAATTGGAGTTCGGACGAAGACGTTATGGCCATTTTCCCAAAGGACGTCGGAGCAGAAAATGTCAGAAAAAGTGGTAGCGCCGGGGCACTAATTTTAGGCTTATTTGCAGCCACGGGGCTATAAGGCGTTGTCGAAGCGTCGTTCGATCTTTGGTCACCGGGAAGAGGTTGGGTGCGGCCTGGACGCGTTTTGGGCGAATTTTGACACCTTTTTGACTCCAAATTGGATTGAGTTTGTTCCTAAACTAAAAATTGGACTTGTAACCTATAAATACATGATGTAAGGCATAAAATAAAGGGAGATTACATAGATTATACTAGAATAAACACTCCTTTAGATTAGAACATAACCCTAGTTCTTATTAGTTTTGGAGATTGAAGCAACTTGGAGACCATTGAAGATTCAAAGTAGGAGCGAAAGAGGAGTCTCAAGGCTACTAACAATAGCTTATATTCTCTTCTCTTCTCTTAATTTTATCTTTTAATGTCTATTCAGTTATGGATTCTTGATTTTAATTCATTAATTATGAACTAACTCTTTCATTAAGATTTCAATTGAACTTTTTATGATTATGAATTGATTATTTGATTATATTCTAATTATTTATGTTGAAGTGAATTGTTCATCTTGCTTTGTGCTTATTGATTAATTATCTGATCAGTAATTACCTTGTTACTCTAGAAGGAATTGAGAAAGGAATTCTAGGGTTAGAACTGGGCATGGTGACATGTGACTTAGTTATTTGCACAGTGAATAAATAGGTTTGTGAATAGAATGAGAATATCTATTTGCCGCATGTAACACATAAGGAATTGGGTTTGTAACGAGTTTAATTCAATTGTTTTGCATAGAGATATAGCAAAATTAATCTGGGTTAAATAGAAGGCAATTGATCGCTCGAGAGAGGGCTTTTGGCACTTGAGAATTCCTGTTAACTATTCAGTAGACATAATAATTGGGATAATTGGTTTATAGTTCATAATTGGGGATATTGGAGTCTTAGCCTTTATTTATTTGAATTTATTTATAAAGTAACCTAGTTTTAATTGATTAATTTAGTTTTATTAATTAGAAAAATCACGATTTGAGATTGTTTAAATAAAATTAGTTTGGTTAAGAATTAGTACTTGGTGATTTTTATTAAATAATTCCTCGTGGAACGATACTCTACTTTCACTTTATTACTTGTTGAATCGTGTATACTTGCGTATATTCATTGATTATGCAAATCAACCAACAACGACCAAACTTCTCCTGATTACATTACCACATAGCCACATCAGTGTTTATAACCTATATAAACACCTAATCAAGTCTAACTCTTTCGATCTGGTTGGACTTCGGTCCATTCTCGGTGTTCTGGTCACCCTATCCGATAATTAACACAGTTATTGTCTAGTAAATTCGGTTTCTAAATTTCAATATTATTTTAGATAAGTGAAATATCATTAACAATATTTTTCGGAAGCTTCTAATAATTTATAAGCAATTATTATAATTTATAATAATTTTTCAAACATCGAAATTATTTTTAAATGATTTAATTATCAAATAATCTTATCATCATTAATATTTAATAATATTAAAATATTAATATTTAATAATATTAATATATTAATGACATACTTGTCAAAATATTAAAGTTATTTTTAATAACTTTAAATATTTTTAAATCATCAATATTCTACTTAAATGATTTTTAAAATAATTAAAATCAATTTTAAATCATCACCATTAATATCTAAATATTAATGAAATTATTATCCAAATATTAAAAGTCATTAATTATAACTTAAAATATTTTTAAATCATTTTTTCATTTTTAAATGATTTTTAAATCAATAAAATTATTTTTAATTCATTTATTTAATATACTAATTAAATAAATCTAATATCATTAATATTAATTTATTAATGAAAATTCTCCAAAAATATTGAAAATTATATTTTATAATTCCAAATATTTTCTAACACTTTATTCTTATTTAAAATGAATTTTAATATATTAAAACTATTTTTCTCTAATTTATTTAATATACAAATTAAATAAAATAAATATCATTAATATCAATTTATTAATGAAAATTCTTCAAAAATATTAAAAGTTATATTTTATAAGTCAAAATATTTTTAAATACTTTATTCTTCTTTAAAATAATTTTTAATATATTAAAATCATTTTTCTCTAATTTATTTAATACACCAATTAAATAAATTAAATACCTTTAATATTTAAATAATTATAAATATTAAAGAAAAATATTCAATTGGTCAAAAATTATTTTTTATAATTTAAAATAATTTTTAAAACTATTTTTTAATTTATTTTCTATTTTTAAATAATTTTCAGAAAATCAGAAAATAAAAACTAATTAAACCGTCGTTATAGGCCTTTAGAGACACAAAGCGTTGCTGTTGGTGTTCTTGAGCTCAAGAACACTGACAGCTTCTTGCTTAAGGTCCTTAGTTTGACCACTTATAAAATCCAATCCACAATGTTTCTGGGCTAACTTAAACTTTGATCATGTAGCTAACATGTAATACTACCATGATCAATCCTTATCTTGCTCAAAACAATTCACAACAAAGCGATCTAGCCTCTTAAACATACTGTCAGACAACTCCTGGGTTTTCTGGGTAACCCAGAAACCCAGGCAGTCTCTTGGTACTACATTCCAGCCCAATTTAATCTACGTTCCATTTATGGTTTATGTGATCTTATGGTTCTTACATGAAGTCCTTATGTCATAAAACATTCCCAAAGCAACATATCAGTTTAATAATAACAGATCTACAAGATATAACTTAGTCAAACCCTGTCAGAAACTTGGCTCACATGCTTTCTGGAATTTCCAGAAATTTACAATCATGGCCGAATGGCCTACTTTGACCACCCACTACGTTTGATATGTTGACTGTTTTAGTGTTATAAAAGCATGAATATAAAGTTCATATAACAGGCTATAATCTAGATACAAACACCTCAACATAACTCAAAACACTTGTCAGATCTATGGCTTAGAACTTCTTGTCAGACTCTGCTTATCACTTTCTGGGTTACCCAGATTGTACTCGGTCATGGTTGGTCAACCGACTTTGACCGAGTATAACTTGTAATCTAGCCATTAAAAGACTCTGATTTCACTTGCAGAACCAAGAACTCATACCAAATTACAGATCCAAAACATAAACGACAAGAATTATAAACACATAAAGATCTAGAGCGACTGACATTAGCTTGTCAGACCTCTTTACTATTCTTGGGCAGTTTTGAAAATCATCACTTTTAAAGCATTTTGATGCTAGGGATCTATGTTATATCAACATAGATCACCACAAAACATCATATAACACATGATTAAACACTTTAACACAAAATTTCTCTTAGCATACAAGATCAAAATGAAGTAGGATTTTATACCTTTCTAGCCAAATCTTTGATCTTAGATCTCCAATATGTTATTTGGTGATCTAGGGGCTGATTATATGACTGAGGAACTTTAAGAATTCGTAGGTTTGGGAGAGAGAGAGTTGGTGAGAGTTGGATAGCAATTATGCAAATTTGGTGAACTTTCTCTCTCCAAATCTATTTATATTACTATGATTCATTGCATGTGCTGAGATTGCTAGCAAAATAGACTGATTCGCTGGACTTGTAGGTTATAAAAAGTCAAGTTATTAGTTCACCAATTAAAGGTATTGCCAATTCTACAAGTTAACTCATTAAAAATGTAAAAAGTGTATTTTTGTCATTTGAAAAAATAGTTTTAATGGTATTCTTGACATTTTCACAAACCCTTAGGGTTTAACCCTAAGGTTCTAACCCTTAGGTTTTAAATCACTAACTTTCTAAGATTTTCTAAATTAGGGTTTTAATTTAGAAAATTAAAATTTTGAAACTAAAATTAGGGTTTCCTAATTAAATTAGGTTTTCTTAATCATATTAGTTTTTAATAAACACATTATGCTCGCCAGTTAGGATTAGGGTTTAGGATTCCCGAATTTTAAATTAGGGTTTCCCGGCGTACAATTAGGGTTTTTAACTGTACATTTGGTTTTTTTGTAAATTTGAGATTAGGGTTTCTAATCTCTTATTAGGGTTTAATAATATAGAACCCTCTCCAGTCAATTATGAGTCATTAACTTTATACCGTACAAGCACATACTCACAGTTACTGATATTATAACTGCGATTTCTGTTGAATCCCTATGTCGAAATTAGGGTTAGGGTTTCTAAAGCTGTTAAGCACAACTCTACTCTAATTTCTCAGTCAATACACAAATTGACAATACCTCGAGACTCGTATCATAGATACACAGTACAATATTAACAATCAATGTCAATATTAAATAAAAAAAAAATTATTCGTGAAATTTGGATTATTCGAAATCCCGGGTTATCACAACTACATAGTGTTTGCATAGTACAACATAGTAAAATCAAACAAATTCGCCGAATTCGTCCGTGATTCCTTACTGTTCACCCGTGAAAAATTTTAAATAGTGCCCTGCCATTTTCCTATAAATAGGATGCTTAGTTTAGAAATGAAAATCACACCAGAATCAGAGAATTCTTCTTCTATAATATTGAGCGTATTTCTTTTGAGTTTAAGGAAACTTTGAGTGTAGCAAATAGTGCAATTTTTCTTCAAAAATATCTCCGCTATACCAGTTAGAAGTACTCTCCTTTTAAGGTAAAGGGGTATTATTTATTTCATATTCGTAAGAGATATTATTTTTCGTATTCGTATGGAATATTATTTTCATTTAATGCTCGTAAGGAATATTATTTTCGTTCAATATTCGTAAGGGATATTATCTTAGTTCAATATTCGTAAGGAATATTATTTTTGTTCAATATTCGTAAGGGATATTATTTTTGGTCAATATTTGTAAGAAATAATATTTTCTTCCATACTTTGTAGTATGTAAGTAAAATTATTCCGTTTCATATTCCTAAATCTACACTTATTTTGATAAGTATTGGTTCTATACTACTTGAAATTAGTAGAATATCCTTGAATTTTGCACTTCATCTAGTATCGTTTCACGAAAATATTTTTCTGAACATTCTTGTTAAATTTTAATTTTTTCATGCTAGAGTACTATTCATACATACGACACTATTCATACATATGGTACTATTCATATATACGGTACTATTCATACGGTACTATTCACAAAATACTATTCATGAGATACTATTCACGGGGTACTATTCACGATAAAAATTGATTTATTTTCTGTCCAAATTATTTTTGATACATAAATATCATTCTTGAATTTTACTCCACAAAGTAGTTATCACGTTGACAATTTAAACATTCTTAAACTCTAGATAAATTGAATTATAAATCTTTAATATTTATCCTTAATCTCACTTGATTGATTCTTATATCATTGTCCTCATCCTCATGCTTATATTGTGATAAAAGTCATCTTTGGCCCGTAGTGCATAGATGGATTGTTAATTGGTATGATTATGACCAGAAATTTTGTATTGGTATAATCATAACCTATAATGTTACAGACAAATGATGTGGTAAAAATCCTCTTTGGTCTTGTAGACACACAAAATTTTCTGCATACATGTTACTAACATTGCAGGAGGGCAGAATTGTCTTTTAGAGATAACCCTGGAGGACAGCTCAGCTCAATCTCGAAAACAACATCAGAAGTGTCAGTTTCAACCTCGGAGATAACCCCGAGGAATGCAGTTCAAATACCGGAAATCATACCGGAGAAGACCGTTTCATCTCGGAGATAACCCCGAGATACTCAGTCTCAGTCCCGAAAACAACACCGGAGATGCTCGTTTTAACCCCCAACAATCAGCTTCAACCTCGAAAACCACACAGAGGCACTCACCTCCAGTCCCGGAGATAACCCCAGAGAGTCGTGCACACCTCGTAGATAACCCCGAGGACATCCAAGATTTGCAAAGAACCCAATCTCAGAGATAACCCTGAGCAACGATTGCTTTATCAACCCAAACCAGAGATAACCCTGGTGAGGGGTAAAATCATTATTTTACCACCTCGATCCCATATTGCACCGTCTCAATAATAGTTCAACATACATTCTACACTATAATGTCCCACAAGAATGAAGGAGTTACAATCCCGAGTGACTACTACGCAAGGCAGCACACCGGATAGAATTTGAAGCTTGAAGACCAAGGGCATGGTCCCATCTTCCTGACTTCTGACAACCTCTAATATCATGTCATGGTGTAGCTCTCAACAACAGCACTCCGTAAAAGGTCTTATACACCTCAATCGAAGGCTCAGATTTAATTTCTACAAGTTCGAGCGGACAACACGTTGCACACATGCACGTGCATTTCGAGATTTGAGGGATCCATGGCCCAGGGCACCCCGGGCGTGCAGTACATCTTCTCACTACGTCATAGTGTACTCATGCTCCCCTCTATAAATAGAGAGCCTTGGGTGGCCATTTTGTAAGAGAAAACGACAAGGAAGTCCTGTCCAATTTGCTCTGTACACACCCTAAACTGAGTGCTTTCTCATTTTAAACACTTGTGAGATTATACTCAGTCATATTTTTACCGGCGAAAGCCGAGTGTTCATCCATTTAAAGCTATAGAAGTCTTCTTTGGCAGTCCACTGTAAGCCTTCTTACACCTTTTAAAGCCTTTCTCTTCTACATTGCACACACCATTCTTCACATTGAGAGTCGTGTTGCGTATGTATGCCCGAATTTCATTCCGAGGCTTTTATTTCCTTTTGTATATATATATATATATATATATATATATATATATATATATATATATATATATATATATATATATATGGACTAATATTATCGAGTTATGCCTCGATTGAGCCTGGACTCACGTCCGGAGCGTTTATTTGCTTTTGTTTACTACTTATATATATATATATTTACATTTCTGTTAGGCCTGAAGTTTACTTTGTGGCCTTTTACTGCTTTATTTACATTCCGTCCCGC
Organism: Panax ginseng; assembly: GCA_020205605.1. NCBI lineage: Eukaryota > Viridiplantae > Streptophyta > Magnoliopsida > Apiales > Araliaceae > Panax > Panax ginseng. Next base: position 54,393,101 of record CM035139.1, read on the forward strand.
CTGGAGTTTACTTCGTGGCGGTTGATCGTTTTTACTGCTTTATTTACATTCCGTCCCGCCTGGAGTTTACTTTGTGGAAGTTGATCATCTTTATTGCTTTATTTACATTTCTGATCCCCCATAGAGGTGCTCCAATTGTCAAGGGTGAACTCCTGATGGATGGCAGTGATGAAGTGGCTATCATTGTCCTTCTTCTCCCGAATAATGACCATAATGTCGGGACAATCATCGTCTGGAGTGTATCTGTTTGTGTGTTTATCATGAAAAAGGATGCGTAGATGAGACAAACTCCTGGCAATGTCTTATTTACGACTCTGTTCCCTCTCTTCCACTTCGGGATCAGGAATTAGGACCTCTTTTGCTTTAACCAATATCGGTTTGGGAAATAGCATAGCCATAACATGGGCTAGAACCTTTACCTGAGACTGTATAGGCTCAGAATATATAGGTGGAGATAATCGTAGATGGTCAAGATGAAGAAATGCATTTGTGCTTGTGGACGATTCTCGTGGATCGAACTAGCGTAATAGCCTAATCCAGCTATCCCTATTTGACCGGGAACTTAAATTGGGTGCTTAATACCCTAATGATCTTTGCCCAACCCTTGTCCAGGTTGATAACCCAATGACATCATCTCTTGAGTGACCGACATTACTTCGACAGAAATCTTGGGTGTGAGAGGTGGCGCCCCAATGGGATGGTAATGAGTGTTGCTCACCTCCAGGGCATGGACACTGGCCGACACAACTTCTGAATTGAAGCTGATGAGTGGTATGTCACCTTGTACAGGACATTCTGGCTCAGCATTAATAGTGATTAGGCTATTATTGATAATGTACTTAAGTTGCTGATGAAGGGTGGAAGGGACAGCTCCAGCCATATGAATCCACTATCTTCCCAAAAGAAGATTGTATCCTGTAGCTATTCTGAGCACATGAAAGGATACACTAAATGTATGCGGACCAATCTCCACTGGCAGTTCAATCTCTCCAACGACGTTTATTCGGGACCCATCAAAAGCTTTGATAACTGTATGGCTACTTTCGATCCTCTTGCGGTTAATATTCATCTTCTCCAAGGTAGCATAAGGACAAATATTCAGAGATTAACCTCCATCTATCAAGACTCCTCCCACCATATATCCAGAGGACTATATGCAACGGCTTGTAATGACCAGTCCCTTCAGCGGGTATGTTGTCATCAGTGAAAGATATCACATTGTTGTTAAAAATGTGATCAACCAGATGTTGGAATTTTTCCACATCCATTGATTTTGGTAAATGGGCTTCTTCCAAGACCCTTAGCAAGATCTTCCTGTGATTTTCGGAAGAGAAAACTAAGTCCAGTATGGAAATTTGTTGTGGAGCTTCTCTCAAGCTTAAAACCACCTTGGCTTCGTTATGGCCCATGGTACGAACGAACTCTTCAATTTTCTCCATGGGAACTTTCCCATTTGATTTAATGGTAGGCTTCATCACCCGATGGGGGAAGATACAGTGGATTCTCTTTCAACACTGCAGCAGTTATATGTGAGGTAGATCCTTCAGTCTGCCCATAATTCCATGGGAATTTTTTCAAGTTGACAACAGGATACTGTGGCCTAGATGGAAAGAGAATTGGCTTTGGTGCAGCCACTTTCAAAGGATTGTCGGCACCTTTGAGTTGAATTGCTTATATTATGAGTGGTCTGGCAGCCAAATCATCCTCAGCGGATATAACTGCTATGCCGTTCTTACATTTTGTAGGACAGGTGTTCCCACTCTCGAGTAACAAAGTGTCATCGTCTGCCATTTGCAGGACACCGCTGTCAATTAAATTCTGAATGAGGTGGCGGAGTGCCCAACATTCTTCTGTGTTATGACCGCGAGAATGGGAGTGATATTGGCATACTCCATTGGAATTGAACCATCTTGAGTGGCGATTGATTAGAGGTAGAAGGGATGTAATTCTTCCTTCATTGATCAACATCTAAAATATCTCCTCCATAGGTTGGCCAAGGTATGTAAATTCCCTCTTGTTGGCAAAATCCCGACGGGCTTTGGCACTTGCTCTTTTTGCAATTTTATCCTCCAGTGTTTCACTTTTTGAAGGCGATGATGGAGTATTCATAACAAAAGGAAGGAGACTAGCATGCTCCTGACTAACTAATTGGCGTGTGACTTGATGCTGATGGATCACCAGTTCTGCCAATTGGTCTATGATGAGTGGGTTTTATACACATGAATTGGATACATTCGAGCTTAATTTATTGTTGTTCTCAAGTCTTTTAGATTAGTTTTTAAGTGTTTATGTCTATTCATGCATGTTTTATGTTGTTTTGTAGGAATTGGGATAAAGGTTACATGGATCGACGTTCGGGGTGGCTAGATTCGCGTTTTCGGCTTGCCATTTACATAGCAGTCACTTCAGAGCCAATTTGAGTATTACTACAAACCTTATTTCGAAAATCTTAAAGACTTAAAGTTGTAGATCTACTTTTCCTCTTTCCGGATCATCTTGAATCATCAAAATCGGAGTTCGAACGAAGAAGTTATGGGCATTTTCCCAAAGGACCTCGGAGTAGAAAATGTCAGAACTTGTAACAGCGCCGGGGCGCTATTCTTAGTTCATTTTCCAGCGTCGGGGCGCTATAAGGTAGTGTCTGAGCATCGTTCCCAGTGCTGGGGTGCTAGGGAAGGGCTTGGTGATGGCCTGGACGCGTTTTGGGCAAATTTTGACACCTTTTTGACTCCAAATTGGATTGGGTTTGTTCCTAAACTCAAAATTGGACTTGTAACCTATAAATACATGATGTAAGACATAAAATAAAGAGGAGATTACATAGATTAGACTAGATTAAATACTCCTTTAGATTAGAACATAACCCTAGTTCTTATTAGTTTTGGAGATTGAAGCAACTTGGAGACCATTGAAGATTCAAAGCAGGAGCAAGAGGGGAGCATCAAATTTGCTGACAACAGATTCTATTCTCTTCTCTTATCATACTTTTATCTTTTAATGTCTATTCAATTGTGGATTCTTGATTTTAATTCATAATTATGAACTAACTCTTTCATTAAGATTTCAATTGAACTTTTTATGATTATGAATTGATTATTTTCTTTATTCTAATTATTTATGTTGAAGTGAATTATTCATCTTGCTTTGAGCTTATTGATTAATTATCTGATCAATAATTACCTTGTTACTCTAGAAGGAATTGAGAGAGGAATTCTAGGGTTAGAACTGGGCATGGTGACATGTGACTTAGTTATTTGCACAGTGAATAAGTAGGTTTATGAATAGAATGAGAATATCTATTTGCCGCATGTAACACATAAGGAATTGGGATTGTAACGAGTTTAATTCAATTGTTTTGCATAGAGATATAGCAAAATTAATCTGGGTTAAATAGAAGGCAATTGATCACTCGAGAGAGGGCTTTTGGCATTTGAGAATTCCTATTAACAATTCAGTAGACATAATAATTGGAATAATTGGATAATTGGTTTATAGTTCATAATTGGGGATATTGGAGTCTTAGCCTTTATTTATTTGAATTCATTTATAAAGTAACCTAGTTTTAATTTGTTAATTTAGTTTTCTTAATTAGAAAATTCACAATTTGCTATTGTTTAAATAAAATTGATTTGGTTAAGAGTTAGTAATTGGTGATTTTTATTAAATAATTCCTCGTGGGAACGATACTCTACTTTTACTTTATTACTTGTTGACCGTGTATACTTGCACGTATTCATTGATTGTGAAATCGATCAACAGTCTACTTGCTTGCAAAGAGCCTTAATCTTTCGTTCCATCATAAACTAGAACTGTGCATAATCCCATTTGTTAGCACTGTCTTTGCTGGTTTGGGAAGATTCAAGAATATAATTGGAGCTTTGTCCACTGCTCCAATTAATCATATTAACCTCTTCTTCTTTGTGTTTGGATCTTATGTTTCAAGGCCCAACAATCTTGAGTATCATGTCCCGGTGCCCCGACATGATAAGTACACTTCCGTGTAGCATTGTAACCCTTCCCATTCGGGTTGGCTGGTGGAAGAAGATGTATAATTTTCTTTTGAGTTTTCAGAAGATTGAAAACATTCTCGAGCGAATCCCCTAGGGGTGTGAACACTCAATTGCGTTGGACTTCTCCACCCTTTGGCAATGTGGGGTTGGAAGACTGTGCTGGAAAAAGGGAGTAGTTTCTCCTTTGGATAGGCATGTTCTGACTGCCTTTCTGACCTTGTAGTATCAAGTAAACATCCTCCTCTTTCTTTTTATAGACCCTCCGGGAGTTGTTTCCATAAGTTCCGGACTGGATGTGTTCAGCAACAACTTTCAGAGCGGCTAGGTCTTGAATTTTTCTTGACTCTAATCCTATCTCAGCCATCTCTCCGTGTTTGATCATTTCAAAAAACGGTTTACCAATGCCAGCTAAGACTCTCTCATAGAAAGGAGCTTCTTGTATGTCTATGAAGGTCATCACCATTTCTGACTCCGTCATAGAGGGAATAACTTAAGCAGTAAGGCGCCTCCACCTTTAAGCGTACTCTCTGAAAGAATTATTAGACTGTTTCTTGACCTTGGTAATTTAGTACCAGTCAGGAGCCATCTCAGATTAGAAGTTATACTGACTAAGGAAGGCATTAGCTAACTCTTCCCAGCTATGGATCTTAGAATTGTCTAATCTGGTATACCATGATTGGCCTTCTCCAGTTAGACTCTTTTGGAATAACTGCATTTTGAGCTTCTCATTCTCGGCATAAGATTCGGGTTCTCCTATGAATACCTTCAAGTGTGTGTAAGGATCTCCTAACCCATCATACTTTTCAAAATTAGGAGTCTTAAACTTCTCTGGATAATGAACACCAGGGAATATACAAAGATCAGCATAGAAAACACTCTCGTGTGCGCCAATCCCTTTTATAGACTGAATGGTCTCTTCCATTTGAATGACCTTTTTCATGATATCATCGGTGTCTAGATCTTATTTGAGATGGGTGTTTTTAGGAATTTTGTTGGTTATATCCAACTGAAATTTAGGAATTGTTTTATCCGAACCTTGTGTTCTGTTGGGTAAAATCTAATTACGTACAACACACAACTATACGTGGTCAACAAGTAATAAAGTGATAAGTTGAGTAACGTTCCCACAGAGAATTAGTTAACAAGAATTACCAAGTACTAACATATAACCAATTTAATCTTATTTAAACGAATGATTTAATAATTTAATTTAAAATAGTTAAATAAACTATTACTAACTATCCCTAGAATGAAACAAGATATTGAAGACTTGAGATTACAATTTCACTTATTGTTTCATTTAAGTCAACACACTTCCTGTTAAACCAAGTTATCTATACTGGATTGTTAATCAAGAACACGAAAGTAAAATATGGCCATCTCTCAATGCACCATACTCATATCAAATCAAATCCACAGATGATAGAATCAATTTGAACACCCTAATTAACTACCCACTATATCTCTATGTGAATTGCAATTAAAAAAGGTTTAAGCACAAGTTCTTATTAGACTACATATGGTGTAAAGGCATATCTCTATCCTAAACACGAATCATGAATTCCATCTATGCAGAAATCACAAACACATGCTATCATGATCAGATCTAAATCTATACTTCATCTCTCGAGTTCATATAGATTATCACAGTAATTGTTAGCTAGGCAATTAAGCAATTAAGTCCAAATCATAATAGACAATCCAAATATAGCTACTAAGACTAACAAAGAAGCATATCAAAGTAAACTACACAATAAGATCCATAGTAATCTCAAAATAGAGTTTAATTCATAATTGAACTAGAATCCATCATCCACAATTGATTAAGCATTAAAAAGATACAAATAAATAAGAAAAGAAATTAGAATTGAGATAAACAAATCTGCATTCTCTTGCTTCCAATCTGATTCTCCAATGATAATTAATAGCTTCAATCTTCAATTCTCATCTAATCTAGGGTTCTTAATCTAAGAAAGAAAGTAAAGAATTAATTTAATAGAAATCTATCCCAAGAGGGATTTTATGGAGTCTTAGAACTAGCCTATATATCTTCTTTTATGCCTCTCATCATGTATTTATAGTTCTAATGGATACCCTAGCAAGTGTTCCCGCCGCCTAGCGAGCCCCGCGCTGTCCCTAAGCCATTTGGAGCGCGCCCCGCGTTGTAAAGGCAGTGCTTCTAGTGGCCTAGCGCGCCCCTAGCGCGGTCCGCGCTACTCTGTTATCTGCTACGACGTCCTTTGGTAAAATAGGCATAACATTTGATCCGCTTGGAGTTACGAGGCCTGCCACCTATCAAATCGAAGATAACGACAAGATCTATAACTTTCATTCTTTGAAGATTGACAGATTCGGATTGGATCAAGGTGGAAATCGGGATTGAAGTAGATGCTTTGTAAATGGCAAGCATGACAACTCTTAGCTTTGATCTTCGTTGATAAAAAGGCCATAACTCACACATCTGAACTTCGATTGAGATGACTCAAGATGTTCCGAAAAGCTAAGAAGTAGAGATTCAATAAAATCTAAGTTCCAAGCTAAGAACATGCATCCAACTTGGTGTTAAAAGTCCTTCAATATTCCCTTCTTGCATTTGCTTGCGTATTTTAGTCCAAAAGATGTCCAAATTTCTTTCCCTTGCTTCTTCATGCCAATGTCATGTCATAGCCTACAAAATAACATAAAATGTATGAAAAGTAACTAAGAAACATAGGTTTAAGCAACTAATTCAAGTAATAGATACCGAATAAGTAGGTATAAAACCTATTTATCATGTTCCTCCATGTGCATAGGATTCTGTATATATGGGTATTCACGAACCTTGATAGACTGGTGTAGTTCCTTAAGCAGAACAACCAAATCTGTAATTTATTTGCTTAAATCATCAAACTCTTCTCGAGAGACAGGAGCAGGATTACACTAGTCAGATGAGCACATAATTGGTTGTAGGCTCATGGCCTTTTTGGATTTTGAACGGGTAACATGTCCAATTATTTCCCTACAAAAACGTATGTAGTTTAGTCTTAGGGAATGTATAAAATGTTTAAAAGCTATCATAATGTGTCCATTTTAAGAATATTATCCTGTAAAATAGGTGTCATTTGATAGCATGTCACGCCTTAATATGCATGTACACATATTCTTCATATTATCCATTACATAGATATTGACATGGAATAAAATTACAAGTAATTGAAAATGGAAATCATGAAGAGACTTTCCTCCGCGTTTTAGTTTATCAGAGGCTAGCCTATCTTAGGTTACTCTCGCGGCTTTTTGGCATGAAGGTTCCCAGATTATCGCAATTTACTTGAAGAAAAGTTAATCCGGTCTTTCAATTGGAGCGAATCTGGGTGGTGCCTTTCCTGAGCCTCAATGGAATTAGTCTCCCTACGAGTCCAGCAATCAAACACCGACAGGATAGCCTCCTGGTGGAGGAACCACACAACATACATTCACATACAATGTGTCTCACCGTTATGGGAATGATGACATATGCGAAGCACTAATATCACAGATAGATATATTGCAGTGTAGTAAGTAAAATGCATTTGTACACATTCATCAAAAATGTAAATGCAACATCCACACATAAGCATGTAACAGCTTTGGAAAGCTTGTAGTAGCGGCTTAAATCCTCTTACTGGTTGTCCCCAGCAGAGTCACCACCTGTCGATGTCGGGATTTTTATTGTCTCTCTTCTGTTCTTGTCTTTTGGTGTTCTCATTTTAGGTGAGATTTGTTTGAAAAAACAAGTTATGAAAGGTCCAACATTAATATGTCGAGGATTTGACTGTAAGAGTCGCCAGTTGGGTTTTTAAATGGTTGTACCAACACAACCGAGAAAAGGTTTGCACATTGACCCAGTGATGTGACACTGCTAAACGAGTTTGTGAAATCGAGATTCATTAGGGTATGGGGACTTTCTTATGTGGAGGTAAGGTTTGGGGACTTTCTTATGTGAATAGCTCCTCCTCGGTGGGAATATCAATGTCCTCTATGAGCTCCCTATCATCAGAATCAATCTCCGGTAATGTGGATACTACTGCAACCGATGTAGTCTTTGTCTCCATCCATTCGGAATACTTTGCCGAACAACCCAGATGGATAACAGAAAATGCAGCTAGCTCATGCTGATCCCAACAGGCATACACCCTAGATCTATCCTCTGCTGACAAGTGGCAAGAAGCCAAACGCTGACTCAATGCCCCCTCAAAAGGATGGAAGTCCTGGAACTGGTCAAACTGACACATCACAGTCAGTGGGTGGTAAGTAGTCATGCCCCTCAAACCAGCTAGAGGGAGATAATCCATGCCCGGAGCATGAGTGATGAAGTTGTAGTGTGAACTAAGCCCTGTACATGGTAATATATCAAATGGATCTCCAATCCATGCTACGAAAATGGACCAAGATGCAGGATCTGTACACTCTACAGGCTAAAAAGAGTACGACATGGCTATCTCATGGGTAAAATAATACCCATGCCGTCAGAATGTGCCAATCGGTCTCAAGTGTGACATGAACCACACATACAACATGACCAAACTACCTGTGAATACACCTGCAAGGTAGGTACTGCAATATGTGGCCGATCTCAACGTCTCTAATACAATCATCGGCACAATGGTATGACCCTCCTTGAGAGCTCTCACTGCCATAATGACGACAATGTCCAACTCATCCATGTACCGTGGCATGTATAAATATGACAATACGCACAGTTGCCGTACGTCTACTCTGGCCAAATACCAATGATCCTCCGGCATTGTAAAATCCCCCGAGTGTCGTGTATAGCTATCCTCTAAGCTAAATTTGTCCATCAGAAAATGCTGAGATACCACGTGGTCGGATGTGATCTCATCCTGCATAACTCTACGCCTCAGCCCGGTGAGGGTTATAAATTATCGGATCATGTCGTCGATAGCCATCCGCGTGCATAGTCTTTCCAGTGGCAGCGCCGTTAACCATGCATACTCCTCCAAGGTAGGAGTCAACTTATGGATACCAAACCAGAAAACCTGCCTCTCCGGTATCTAGTGTTCCAGCATACCCTCTACAAAGCCTACGGGAACCTGAAACATCAGGATAGTCATAATATGCTGCAATAACTGATCTACAATCACCCTTTCTAAAGGTGACATACTATCATACCACGATCTTAGACGGGATGCCACCAACACTGGTGGGGTATGATCAATGCGGCTAACTGTCGAGGAAGACATCTGTGTGGGCTGTATCATAAGACCATCCAAGGGTCAATGCTGAATATCTCTGGACATACATATATATGCATAACATAATACATGCACGATAAATAATAGATGGCAATATGATGTAGGGAATAACAATAAATACATCCTAAGTACATCATCACCTAATACATCTTTGTACAGCTAAAATTATAGGGAAATGGGGCACAAACACCCAACAACTAACAGAGGCCTATCAAAAGATATAGCGAGAATGGGGCACAACAACCCAATGTCTAATAGAGGCCTATCAAAAGATATAACGAGAATATATATCAGAAGAAGACAATGGTGTCAATGTCTACATCATCAATCCTGTCCACCTGATGTAACTCCTCCTGAGTCACTGGATCTCCATCAACGGGGAGGTTATGCCTATATAATGGAGGATTTGCACCGAAAAAGCCATATGGGTCATCTTAGGGGCTAGCTCCTGAGCTGGAAGGATCAAATGTATCTGCCTCTGTCGGATCTCTGCCCAAGTGCCGGATAAAGAAATGTGCCCGGTCCAACTGCCGGGTCAAACTATCAATCTGTGTCAAATGAGTAGGATCTCTGACACAGGCCATCCAATCCGTCAGCATCATGGATCCAGGAAACATATCTCCCATAAACTGCGTGGCACGGGTCTGGGCTCCGATGGTATGAAGGGACCACCAATGCTGGAATGTAGCCTGGGTATGTGGACCCTCCGACAGTGTAAAACCGTCAACACCCATCAAGGGGATATCAATGATGGGTGACTGTAAAACAGGCCAATAATGCTTAGCAGGAGGCAAGATCGGTATATGAATCTCTCATGTGGTGCTCTTAATAGCACGCTCTCCTAAATAGAGCTCCCATCCTCCATCTGTAAAGATAAGATTCCTACAGGTGGAAATCACGTACTCGACACCAGTCGGGTATTCATCCTCAAAACCAATGGCCAAGTGCTCCCCAGAATAGGGAATCCAAGTAATGGCATCAGCTGTCAATAACTCCAACTGTAGGTGACAATGAGTGAAACCCTTTGTGATGCCCCCAAAACAGGTATACATCACCCATCTTGAGTCGCCAAATACATGGTACAAGATTTAAATACAACTTAATTATACAACAGTCATGTACAATACGACAAACATAATCTAAGAGTTTTAATAAGAATGTTGTCATCTAGACAATATCCACACTCAATGGAGTCCTCATTACATTTATTGTCACACTATTTAACAGAATAGTGAGGATTACTAATGCTATCATCCGGATTGTCACTTCGTTCCCCGACTAGTCCCGACTACGTTCTCATTTCCTAAAGAGAACAGTGAAAGAAAGGGTGAGCTTAACTAGCCCAGTTAGAAATATTATGACTAAGATAATGCAGAATAAATTATCATTAGCCTTCAACAATGTTAAACTGATAAAATACAATAGATATCAAGTTTAACTGTAGCGGAATAAGCAATCCATTAGAAGAGTCAAGTAGAGCATGATATCTACTATCTTCTATGATTTAAAATGTTTTCATCAATTTTTATCGCTGAGACTCAGCTTAATAAATAAAACATATCATCGAATCTTCCCTGCACTACGGGCCAATGATATTCATTAAATCATCAATGGTCATGACTATACCAAATAATCCCTGGTCATAATCATACCAAAAAATGTCCATCAATGCACTACAGGCCACTGAGAAATTTCACCACATCATTCGTCACATTACGGTTATGATTATACCGAATAATCCCTAGTCATAATCATACCAAGTCCATCTATGCACGTAAGCTAAAGATGACTTTCATCACAATATAAGCATGAGGATGATAACAATGACATAATAATTCAATAAAACAAGTTCAAGGATAAATTTTAAAGAATTATAATTTAATTTATCCAAAAATCAATAACGTCTAAATTGTCAACATGATAATGCTTTGTGGAGTAAAATTCAAGAATACTCAGAAGAATATTTCCATGAAAAGATACTGGATGAAGAGCAAATATCCATGATATTCTACTAATTTCATGGAGTATAGAAACCAAAACTTTAACCAATTGAGTATAATAGAATATATGAAACCAGTAAATGGATTTTCGCCCGCCATGCAAAGAATCCATGAGCATGATCATTTCCACAATTTAATAAGGAATGAATACGAAGGATCATTCACCATGCATGCGGTAATCCACATAGGCAAAAGTTATTGCAAATGTAATAATAAAGAATGGAATAACAAAAGAATTCACCAGTATGCGATAGACCATGACATGCATGCATGTGTTATTCCCAATGTAATAATAAAGAATGGAACCAGTCATGCGTAATCCGTATGCATGTGATATTCCAATGTAATAATAAGGAATGGAACCAGTCATGCGTAATCTACATGATAGGATATTCCAAATGTAATAATAAAGAATGGAATAACAATAGAATTACGCCACCATGCGATAGAATCCGCATGCATAAAAGTTATTCAATGTAATAATAAAGAATGGAATAACAACCCTTACGAGTATTGAAAGAATATAATTCTCTTCGTGAATATGAAAGAATAATACCCCTTACCTTAGAAAAAAATTGGATACTGGAATAGTGAGGTAGCAAACTTCTCTTCTTTTTTCTCTCTATAAATTCTCTCTATAATAATTGCTCTATAGCTTTAGTGAATTGGTAAGAAATGAAGGAGGAATGAGATTCTATTTATAGGAAAATATAGTTTCGATAATTGCACGTTTTAGGGCTCAAAATATTAAAGAATAATACCTTCCTATTTTCTTTTATTTTTAATTTAGTCCTGCAAGTATTATCAAACTTGCACCACCTCCCCTAATAGTAAATCATGTGAATCAATAGTAAATCATGTGAATCAATAGTTCTAGACATGTGAAAATACGAATTATAGTATAGTGCCTCCATCTATGCCTCCATTTTTAACTTAGTCATGCAAATATTATCAATCTTGCACCACCTCCCCTAATAGTACAAGAATGTGAATCAATAGTACACACATGTGAATAAATAGTTATAATCATGTAAATTAATATCAATTAATTCCTCATTTATCTGATTAATTACCCGATTGGTCAATATAACCTCTAGACATCAATTATTATTGAAATAAATGTCGATTTCTACTAACACTAATAATTTCAACACAATGGAACTATCAATTTCATCTTTAATCAACACGAACTTATTCATCATTAATATTATACCTCACAATATTTAACAACCAGGTCATTCCCAGGAAAGAGGTGGCTTTCCGATAAGGATTTCTCCTTATTGGCGCGCAATGAGGTGACCAAACCTCTCCTTGACAAAACTTCTAGACATTGTCAATATTACAAATAATAATATGAATAACTTTGCCGTCTCAATTATTGATTTAAGAATATATATTATGCACATGATACTGTGATAATAATTGAATCAATAATAAGAGAGATATGATGCAGCAATTACTGTAGCAATAATTGAGTATAACTGAGTGACTTCTCACGTAAGCATCAATAATCAATACCGTGTGCTACTATGCAACCACGCATATTACTGTACTTTTACTACCGGGTAGTTCAACAGTTTTAACGGTAACACTTTCACCGTTATTTTTATAAAAAGATAATTTTGTCGTTTTCTAACTACGAAAATACTTCCGTTGTGGGGTCCACCAATGATTATGCTGTCGTACGAATATTCCCTGATAAAATGAATATTCCTCGACCAATCGAATATTTTATAACAACTTGCTTACTTTGCAAAATTTATAAATATTACCCACAACTATAACATTATATCAAATGCACACCATAATATTCAAAAATATATTTCGAGAAAATTATTCTTTATTCATAAAAGTTGGGGTCTTACAACCTCCCCTGCTTATGAAATTTTGTTCTCAAAATTAGAGTACGTACCTGGTATATCGAAGAGGTGAGGATACCTTGACTTCATCTCAGATTCTAACTCCCAGGTCATTTATTCCACATCGTGGTTTCTCCACAAAACTTTGACTTGAGGTATAACCTTGGAGCGTAAAATATGATCCTTCTTATCCAAGATTTTAACAGGTAACTCTTCATACGTTAAATCTTCCTCTATCTCGTCTGGTTCTAAATAATGTGGTTCGGGTCTTTCACATATTTACGTAACATAGATATGTGAAAAACGTTATGAACACGAGACTTACTTGGCGGTAAGGCGAGTCTATAGGCCACAGTTCCTACTTGCTCGAGGATTAAAAATGTGCCAATGAATCGAGGATTGAGCTTTCCTCTCTTTCCAAATCTTGTAACTCCTTTCCATGGAGCAACACGTAACAACACATGATCTCCAATATTGAATTCCACGTCCTTTCGATGAAGATCATCATAACTCTTTTGTCGATCTTGTGAGGTTTTTATACGTTGTCGGATCGTTTCAATCTTTTTCGTAGTCATACGTACCAATTTCTGTCCCAACAAAGTTGTTTCACCCACCTCATCCCAGCATACTGGAGAACGACACTTTCTTCCATACAACGCCTCAAATGGAGCCATGTCAATACATGCTTGATAACTATTCTTGTAGGAAAACTCCACCAATGGTAAGAACTTGTCCCAACTTCTCTTGAAGTCAAGGACACAAAGTCTTAATAAATCTTTAACAGTTTGAATAGTCTTTTCCGACTGCCCATCTATTTGAGGATGATATGCCGAACTAAATCGTAAATCCATGCCCATAGCTTTTTACAAACTAACCCAAAATCTTGAAGTGAATCTTGGGTCTCGATCAGAAACTATGGATACTGGCATACCATGCAATCTTACAATCTCGTTTATGTACATACTAGCAAGACGTTCAAGTGTATAAGTTTCTTGTATCGTTAAAAAATGAGCAGACTTGGTCAATCTATCAACAATGACCCAAATCGCATCTATACCTTGAGAAACCTTGGGAAGACTAGTAACGAAATCTATGGTAATGTGCTCCCACTTCCATTCTGGAATTTCAAGTGGTTGCAATGGACCTTTTGGCACTTGATGCTCTGCCTTGACTCATTGATAAGTTAGACACCTTAAGATAAACCCCGCTATCTCTCTCTTCATATTGCCCCACCAAAATGTATGTCGAAGATCACGATACATTTTGGTACTCCCAGGATGGATTTCAAACGGTGTGTTGTGCGCCTCCATCATGATTTTATACTTTAAGTCAAAATCGTTAGGAACACAAAGTCTGGAGTTGACTTGAAGTATTCCTTCTTCATCGATTCTTGCTTCCGGAATAGCACCTTCTTGCACTTTCTTCCTCATGCGCATCAGCTCCAGGTCTGTAGCTTGAGCAGCTTTAACTTTATCAATTAAAGTCGATTCTACTCGTATATTCGCCATCATCATATGGGTTCCTTGCGTCTTTAACTCTATCTCCATCCTTTATAAGTCATACAAAATGGGCCTTTGCGTTGACAATATTGCACTCGTACCCGCATATGATCTTCTACTCAATGCGTCAGCTACCACGTTCGCTTTTCCAGGATGGTATTGGATGGTATGATCATAATCTTTCAACAGCTCAAGCCATCGTCGTTGTCGCATGTTGAGTTCCTTTTGAGTAAAGAAATATTTGAGGGTTTTATGATCTGTATAAATCTCCACCTTCTCTCCATACAGGTAATGCCTCCAAATCTTAAGCGCAAAAACGACTGCTGCCAACTCTAGATCATAAGTAGGATAATTCCTCTCATATTCTTTGAGTTGTCGTGAGGCATAGGCTATGACTTTCCCATGTTGCATGAGAACACATCCTAACCCTTTGCCCAAAGCATCACTGTATATGACAAATCCCTCCAAACCAGATGGTATTGTTAGAACAGGTGCTGAAATAAGTCTTCTCTTGAGTTCTTGAAAACTCTTCTCACATTCCTCGCTCCAACCAAACTTTGTATCTTTTTGAGTCAGCTGAGTTAATGGAGTAACAATTCGAGAAAACCCTTCTACGAATCTCCGATAATAACCAGCTAAGCCGAGAAAGCTACGTACTTCGGTCACTGACTTAGGTTGCTCCCAGCTTTGAATTGCTTCAATCTTTGCCGGGTCTACAGATATTCCATGATTTGATATTACGTGCCCAAGGAATGCAACTTCCTCAAGCCAGAACTCGCATTTCTTCAACTTGGCATATAGCTTGTTTTCACGAAGCTTTTGGAGTATCAGCCTCAAGTGTTGCTCATGGTCTTCACGGGTTTTGGAGTATATGAGGATGTCATCAATAAAGACGACCATAAAGTGATCCAAATATTCCTTGAATACTCGGTTCATCATGTCCATGAAGGCACCAGGTGCATTAGTCAATCCAAAAGACATGACTAGGAATTCATAATGCCCGTACCGAGTTCTGAAAGAAGTCTTTGGAATGTCATCAGTTTTAATCTTTAACTCATGATATCCAGAACGAAGATCAATCTTTGAAAAGAATTTGGCTCCTTGCAACTGGTCAAACAGGTCATCAATGTGAGGCAACGGGTACCTATTTTTGATGGTGACATGATTCAACTCCTGATAATCAATACAAAGTCACATACTTCCATCTTTCTTCTTCGCGAATAGAATAGGAGCACCCCAAGGAGACGTACCAAGACGAATGAAACCGATGTCTAACAATTCCTGTAGTTGGGTTTTTAACTCCTCGAAGTTCAATAATGACCATTCGATATGGAGCTTTGGAAATGGGTTTTGTCTTTGATTCAAGGTCGATACAAAATTCAATTTCATGCTCCGGGGGTAGGCCAGAAGTTCTTCTTGGAATACGTCAGAAATTTATTAACAATAGAAATATCATTCAAATCGACGTATTTTATTTAAATCATGACATGGGCTAAGAAAGCTTGACATCCGCTTTTCAATAAACGAATAGCTTTATGGCTTGATGTGTGTGATTGATTTTTTTAGTGGTTTGGTTGCTTAAATTCGCATAATAGGTTGGTTAGGAATATGAAAGCTAACAACCTTACGAAAATAATCAATTTTAGCATGATGAGTAGTTAACCAATCAATCCCTAAATTCACATCAAATGCAAGTATTTTCAAAGAAATAAGATCAATAGGTAACGTGCGGTTACCGATTTGAATTAAACAAGACTTATAAACAGTTGATGTAATGAAGGATTCTCCCAACGAAGTTTCAACAGATAAGTCAAAGTTTAATTTCTCTGGAGTCAAATTTAAATGTTGAGCGCAAGTAGGAGAAATGAAAGAATGGGTAGAACCGGTATCAAATAAAGTATAAACTTCGCTAGAGTTTATGATTAGCTTACTCGTGATCACCTCGTTCAGATTCCTCGCTTTTTGGGAGGTTACGACAAACGCTCTCCCTTGAACTACCGATTTTGTCTTGTCTGGGACAACCTTTGATGCCTCCATCCCAGCTGGACTTGACTTTGGTGCATGACAAAATAGGGCTAGTGACCTTCTTTCCACAATTGTAACACGCTTTGGACGCATCACGTAGTTTGATGATATGTCCTCCCCCGTGATTTGTAACATACGATCGTGGTCGTTTCTCCTTCCTTAACAACGGTCTTTGGTCGACGCGTCTTTCCATCATTGTTGAATCTCCTCTTCTTGAAATTTCCACTCTTATTATCATGGCCATGATTACCACCGAAGTGATTACCATTTCTGGCATGTTGATTCCCTCCACACTTGTTGTCATCGCTTCGATGACTACTACCACTGGTATTATCGACTTGTCGGCTGCTCTCTCTTGGTTGTGTTGACTCATTATCTCGCTCCAATAACTGAGCCCTATTCACAACATCTGAATACAAACACAGTTTATGAGAAATTAGGTATTGACGTATCTCATGTTTCAAACCTCTTAGAAACATCCGCGTCATTCTCTCCTCATTATCAACCAAGTGGGACGCAAACCGAGACAACTCGACAAACTTAGCTTCGTACTGCGCCACGGTCATATTGTTTTGCTCAAGCTTAATGAACTCTACTTTCTTCATGTGACGAATACTTTTAGGAAAATACTTGTCGTTGAACAGTTCTTGGAACTTCTCCCAAGACATCTTCAGTGCGGCAGGTTGAGTACGCTTTACAGATTCCCACCAGTAATTTGCCTCTGCTCGCAATATGAAGGTGGCAAAGGGAACCTTTTGCTCCTTGGAGTATCCCAAGACATCAAATATCTTGTTGATCTGCTTTATCAACATCTTCGCCTTAAGTGGTTTTGGCTCTCCAAAAAACTCCGGTGGTCCTAGCTCCTTGAACTGCTTAGCGGTGACCGTCCGAGAGTTGTCAGTGTTTCCACCTGCATTTTGGACACGAGCCGCCCTCGCCTGATGTTGCATGAATTGCATAAAGCCTCTGAACATCCCATCGTTCATCATTTGATCGTTGTTGTTTACCTGAGGATTATTGTCTTCCTATTGCACATTATCCTGGGTATTAATCTGTGGTGACTCAACGGTCTCATGTGCTTCATTGCTTATCTCAACATTTTCGGATGCCATTTTCAAATAATGCCACAAAACAAGGGTTAATTAACATATCACATATTATCCCTACACTCTGACCGACCAATTAAATACCAAATAAACTTAGGTAGGTTATACTAGCGAAGGAATTCCCCGTCTCTCCCCTCCTAGTTCTTGTCTCACATCTCAGCCAGGGATTATATCCCTAAGCTTTGATACCAATTGTGATGCCCCCAAAACAGGTATACATCACCCATCTTGAGTGCCAAATACATGGTACAAAATTCAAATACAACTTAATTATACAATAATCGTGTAAAATACGACAAAACATAATCTAAGAGTTTTAATAAGAATATTGTTATCTAGATAATATCCACACTCAATGGAGTCCTCATTATATTTATTGTCACACTATTTAACAGAATAGTGAGGACTACTAATGCTATCATCTGGACCATCACTCCGCTTCCCTTTAGTCCCTGATACGTTCTCATTTCAAAGAGAACAAAGAAAGAAAGGGTGAGCTCAACTAGCCCAAAGAAGAAATATTATGACTAAGATAATGCAGAATAAATTATCATTAGCCTTCAACAATGTTAAACTGATAAAATACAATAGACATCAAGTTTAACTACAGCGGAATAAGCAATCCATTAGAAGAGTCAAGTAGAGCATGATATCTACTATCTTCTATGATTTAAAATGTTTTCATCAATTTTTATCGCTGAGACTCATCTTAATAAATAAACCATATCATCGAATCTTCCCTGCACTACGGGCCAAGGATATTCATTAAATCATCAATGGTCATGACTATACCAAATAATCCCTGGTCATAATCATACCAAAAACTATCCATCAATGCACTATATGCCACTGAGGACTTTCACCAAATCATTCATCACATTACGGTCATGATTATACCGAATAATCCTTGGTAATAATCATACCAAGTCCATCTATGCACGTAAGCTAAAGATGACTTTCATCACAATATAAGCATGAGGATGATGACAATGACATAATAATTCAATAAAACAAGTTCAAGGATAAATTTTAAATATTTATAATTTAATTTATCTAGAAATCAATAACGTCCAAATTGACAACATGATACTACTTTGTGGAGTAAAATTCAAGAATGCTCAGAAGAATATTTCCATGAAAAGATACTGGATGAAGCGTAAATATCCATGATATTCTACTAATTTCATGGAGTATAGAAGCCAAAACTTTAACCAATTGAGTATAATAGAATATATGAAACTGCAAATGGATTTTCGCCCGCCATGCGATAATCCATGTAGACAGATCATTTCCACAATTTAATAAGGAATGAATACGAAGGATCATTCACCATGCATGCGGTAATTACATATAGTGGATTATTCCAATGTAATAATAAAGAATGGAATAATGTAAGAATTCACCGTGCATGCGATAGACCACCTACGCATAAAGTTATTCCTAACAGTAATAATAAAGAATGGAACCAAAAGCATACGTAATCCACACAAAAAGGATATTCCAATAGAATAATAAAGAATGGAACCAGGTCATGCGTAATCCGCATGCATGTGATATTCCAAAAGAATAATAAAGAATGAAATAACAACATAATTCACCGTGCATGCGATAGATCAAGATGCATGTGTTATTCCAATGTAATAATAAAGAATGGAATAATGTAAGAATTTCACTATGTATGCGGTATTATGATAGACATGTTATTCCAACATAATAATAAAGAATGGAATAACAACCCTTACGAGTATTGAAATAATATAACTCTCTTTATGAATACGAAAGAATAATACCCCTTACCTTAGAAAAAAATTGGATACTGGAATAGTGAGGTATCAGACTTCTCTTCTAGAAGAATGAGCTTCTATTTATAGGAAAATATAGTTTCGATAATTGCACATTTTAGGGCTCGAAATATTACAGAATAATACCTTCCTCTTTTCCTTTATTTTTAATTTGGTCCCGCAAGTATTATCAAACTAGCACCACCTCTCCTAATAGTAAATTATGTAAATCAATAGTAAATCACGTGAATCAATAGTTCTAGACATGTAAAAATATGAATTACAGTATAGTACCTCCATCTATACCTCCATTTTTAACTTAGTCATGCAAGTATTATCAATCTTGCACCACCTCCCCTAATAGTACAAGAATGTGAATCAATAGTACACACATGTGAACAAATAGTTATAATCATGTGAATTAATAGCAATTAATTCCTCATTTATCCGATTAATTACCCGATTGGTCAATATAACCTCTAGACATCAATTATTATTGAAATAAATGTTGATTTCCACTAACACTAATAATTCCAACACAATGGAACTATCAATTTCATCTTTAATCAACACGAACTTAATCATCATTAATATTATAACTCACAATATTTAACAACCAGGTCCGTTCTTAGGAAAGAGGGGCTTTCCGATAAGGATTTCTCCTTATTGGAGCGCAATTAGGTGACCAAACCTCTCCTTGACAGAACTTCTAGACATTGTCAATATTGCAAATAATAATATGAATAACTTTGTCGTCTCAATTATTGATTTAATAATATATATTATGCACATGATACTGTGACAATAATTGAATCAATAATATGAGAGATATGATGCAACAATTACTGTAGCAATAATTGAGTATAACTGAGTGACTTCTCACGTAAGCATCAATAATAAATACAGTGTGCTACTATGCAACCACGCATATTACTGTACTTTTACTACCGGGTAGTTTAATAGTTTTAACGGTAACACTTTCGCCGTTATTTTTATGAAAAGATAATTCTTTCATTTTCTAACTACGACAATACTTCCGTTGCGGGGTCCACCAATGATTGTGCCATCGTACGAATATTCCCTGATAAAACGAATATTCCCCAACCAATCGAATATTTTATAACAACTTGCTTACTTTGCAAAATTTATAAATATTACCCAGAACTATAACATTATATCAAATCCACACCATAATATTCAAAAATATATTTCGAGAAAATTATTCTTTATTCATAAAAGTTGGGGTCTTACACCCTCAGCTACAGGGACCTCCTCCAGTATGGAATGATGCCATTGCCGTCCTAGTGGATAGGTCTCCAAGCCTATCACACTCACAGGATGCAAACATGGGAGCCTCTAATAGGCCCAGAACTGCCAATACAAAGGCAAACATCTGCTGTCAGTCAACACTCTTAACCTGTACATGGAAAATTACAAGAGAAATACTCACTAACAGAAATGGGTAAAATCCTAGCCAAGCCTCCGTCAAGCTCTGCAAACGCATGCGCATACCCCTGAGGAAATAAGCGAAGGTGTAGGAGCCCCAGTCATACTCTCCGATACGGTCTACATGTCGTGTGGCGCTCACCAAAGCGAATAACACCATAGAAGAGTTATCAGCTATGAAGAAGCCCCTAATGAACATCAGGAACAATCACCGAAGAATGTAATCCCTGACTCTCACATCATCGAGTATGGGCTCACTCAACAATCCGCTTATAACATCTACGCTCAATGGACCTGTACGACTAGTCCTGCCTTGAGCACCTCAGCCAGAACTCCTAGCAAGGTCCAAACGGCAGTCGGGGTAATATCCGCCGTATATGGCACTGGCTCCCCTCCAAACTCCATACCGGTGATAAATCACCAATCCATTGGCGTCATCATCACCTCATAATCCAGTAAATGGAGAGACTGAGTATGGTGAAACCAGCGCTCAGATAATGCCCTGAGGTAACCCCAGGGACAACGACGGGGAAGGATGGAAAAAAATGCTCCAAAGCCCCAGCCATGCATAATAGCTCTATATTCAGGATATAGAGCCTGATATATGGAATGAATGCTGAACCAGTTCCCTCTAGGCTGTGTAAAGCCAAGAACCTAAATTACAAAGCAGATAAACATCAGAAACCTTTACTCCTCATCAATAGGAAAAAAGGAATATCGAAATCTAGCTGGTACCTCATTTACGTGTAAATAAATCGAGGGGTGTTTACTCAAATCACCCAGAAGCTCTGGGATCAACACCTGAATGCCTGAGAAATCCCTATGGGGAATATGTTCATCAAGAGCAGGGTCCGCAACCGGAACATCCTCCTCCTCGTCCTCAACGTCTAGCACGTTAACCCGAACATGACGTATCACCGCCTCCGTTAAATGACGAGGCTGTCTGACAGAACGGGGTTGAGGCACTTCAGAAGCCCTCCTTCGCACACCTGAAGTGGTCCTGTGGGAACTACTCGGTTGATCCGGATCCATATATCTGGACAAAAAGTCTCCAAATCACCTCAAAAAGGGTGTGGTAAATTCCAACCTAGAGCTTTTCAAAATGCAGTTTTATGACTACATGCATGCATACATTATTTTAACATACGTCTATAATAGAGTTAAAAATGCATGACTACCCAATGCCTATGTTTTGGAAATTTTTTGCCATAGTCCCCTTTGTAAATAGGACTATCCACATGCACATAGGCATGACTAGGTGGCCATTCAGTAGCGCACCTACCCACAGTCATAAACATCCTATATGCATACATACATCAAAGTAAAAATCCGTAAGTGTAGCCTAATTACCAGGATTACTTTGCTTTTTCACCTTAGCTCATTTGTCCTCAAATATGATAAGAAATAACAGAAAAAGGTGCCAATTTGACTATTTTAAAAGTCAGATTTTTTCACATCATTATGTTCAGCATGGTTTAATACTAACATTTGCTATGGTGAATATTTTTTATCACATTATATGAGCATGCATATTCACTACTATTTGTTTAGACACATTTCATATCATAAGTCATTTTCCAACGAATAAAAACTGGAAAAGAAGACATGCATACATTACCAAAACAGTGTAGAACACTTGTACGGTGACAGAATTTGTAGAAAGATGCCCGAACTCAGCAAATTTGAAGAAGAGCTCTCGGATTTCCTTCGCGGCGCAATGTGAAAATGACTTGTGAAAATAACCTGTAGGTTTAAAGTACCCATGGTTGGCCGCAAGTGTACCTACGACTGCCACATGTGTACCTGTGGCTCCCTTGGGTGGGACCCACCCCTTCGGCTAGGTCTAGCTCGAGTTGCAAAGGAGTTCTCACAAGATGAAAAGGCCAAATTAGGAATAAAAATGCTACGCAATTGAGCAGAATAGCCTGAAATCCTGGTTTTTATGGGTCAAGTTATGGCTTTACATATCACTCATTGGAATTTGCCCAAACACAGGGTACACTATACCACTGATCTCAACTGTTGTAAACTACATTCGACAATACCTCACGAAGGTCCAATGCCATCAATTCAGGGTCGTAGCCCTAAAACCTTTTCCCAAGTGGGTCTTTATACAACCCATCCATTGATGCACACTTCAGCGAAAGTCAAGCAGCCTTAACATTATCCCAAGTAGGGACCTCATCCGTTGATGCACATGTCAATGAAGGTCAAAGCGACCGACAACACCGATCATTGGCGTGGCATGAATCCAACAGAGAGCAGCGGTGGAAAGACTCGACAAGACAAACCAGGAAAGAACATCCTCATCGGGGAGGACCGATGATGGAATATGTTATACACATCCTCAACGGACAAAGCTCTATACCCATAGAGTCTCTTCTATATGAGAGATGCATCTTCAATATGAAGTCTGTATCAAGGATTAAGGACTTTGGTGATAACCCCAACGTCAAAATCCTGGAAGCTCCTAAGAGCATTGGATTGTACGTCCAATATAGTTCATCAGGGTTGTCAGTAATAACTGTCAAGCCCGGTAGAAGTCAAGGGGAGCCTGCAATCATCCCACCACATTGGAGAACAATCCAAAAAACCACATACATTTGCATCATGTTGTTGTACATTGCATCATGATCATCTTGTTGCATTTCAAGTATCTAGTATTCTTTATCCTATCCATGTCATTGCATTGCATGAATATGATAAAGAGGGGCATCTGTAGACACTCAAAATTTTCTACATACCCGTTACTAACATTGTAGGAGGGCAGAATCATCTTTCAGAGATAACCTTGGAGGACAGCTCAGCTCAATCCCGGAAACAACACCGAAAGTGTCAGTTTTAACCTCGGAGATAACCCCGAGGAATGCAATTCAAATACCGGAAATCAAACTGGAGAATACACTTAATTTCATCTCGGAGATAACCCCGAGATACTCAGTCTCAGTCTCAAAAACAACACCAGGAAAGACAGTGTCAACCTCAGAGGTAACCCTGAGGAATGTAGTTGCAATTCCGGAGATAACCCCGGAGATGCTCGTTTCAACCCCCAGTAATCAGGTTCAACCTCGGAAACCACACCGATGCACTCAGCTCCACTCCCGAAGATAACCCTAGGAGGTCAGGAACAACTCAAAGATAACCCTGAGGACATCCAATACTTGCAGCAGCCCAATCTCAAAGATAACTCTTAGCAACAACTGCTTTACCAGCCCAAACCGAAGATAACCCCGATGAGGGGTAAAATCGTCATTTTTCCACCTCGATCCCATATTGTGCCATCTTAATAATAGTTCAATATAAATTCTACATAGCAATGTCCCACAAGAACCGAGGAGTTACAATCCCGAGTGACTACTATGCAAGGCAGTACACCGGATATAATTTGAAGCTTGAAGACCAAGGACATGGTCCCATCTTCCTGACTTTTGACAACCTCTAATCCCATGTCATGGCATAGCTCTCGACAATAGCACTCCATAAAAGGTCTTATAAACCTCAATCGGATGCTTGGATTGAAGTTCAGTAAGTTTGAGCGGACAACATATTGCACGCATGCACGTACTTCGAGATGGCAGGACCCACGGAGCCCGGGGCACCCCGGGAAGCCGTAGGTACATCTGTGGCTGTCGCAGGTGTATCTGTGGCTCCCCCCCTCTATAAATAGAGGGCTTGGGGTGTCCATTTTGTAAGAGAAAACGGCAAGGAAGCCCTGTCCAATTTGCTCTGTACACACCCTAAACTGAGTGCTTTCTCATTTTAAACACTTGTGAGCTTATATTCAGTCATATTTTTATCGACAGGAGCTGAGTGTTCATCCATTTAAAGCTATAGAAGTCTTTTTTGGCAGTCCACTATAAGCCTTCTTACACCTTTTTAATCCTTTCTCTTCTACTTTGCACACACCATTCTTCACATTGAGAGTCGTGTTGTGTGTGTATGCCTGGATTTTGGTCAGTGGATTTTATTTCCTTATATATATATATTTATATATATGGGCTAAAATTATCGAGTTATGCCTCGATTGAGCCTCGATTGAGCCTGGACTCACGTCCGGAGCGTTTATTTGCTTTTGTATATATATATATAAGCAGTAAACGCACAGGATATATATCGATCCCGGCTCAGTTTATTATTTTCAGCGATTTGTCGATATATATCCTGTGCGTTTACTGCTTATATATATATCCTATGAGTTTACTTCATGGCCTTTTACCGCTTTATTTATATTCCGTCCCGCCTGGAGTTTACTTCGTGGCGGTTGATCATTTTTACTGCTTTATTTATATTCTGTCCCGCCTGGAGTTTACTTCATGGTGGTTGATCGTCTTTACTGCTTTATTTACATTTCTGATCCCCCATGGAGGTGCTTCGTGGTGGTAGTTCATGTCTCTCTATATATATTTACCGCTTTTATATATTTAAATTTCTGATCCCCTATGGAGGTGCTTCGTGGTGGTTTATCATGTCTGTATATATATATATATATATATTTATAGCTTTATATATATAAGTGCTTACTTCTTTCATATAAATTGTGGCATCATGTGAGCCTAGGAATCATGTGATCACAGATTCAAATCTCTTCAATCTAGATTCTGCCTCGTGATGGACATTTTCAAACTTTTAAGCGACTTTGTAAATTATTCACTTGTTTAAATTTCTTTAGATGGCTGTCATGCCCACAACGAGTTCGGCACTGTTATATATATATATATATATATATATATTATTTTCTCGAAGATACTTCGCATCTCAAAAATAAAAGCAATCAAGATGAACATTTAATAAAATGGAAGTATCAAAGGCCTTAATTACTATTGAGCATAGGGTTTGAAAAAATACTTTTACAAAACATCATTGCTATATCTTGTTTAAAACTGAAATTTATACAAATTCAAATCCTTTGTATATAGGTGCGAACGAGGCATAGCACTACTTCTAAATAATTGCACATTGATCCACACACACACACACACACACACACATTCATATAACAATTTAATTGAAAAGTGGCGGTCACCATGGTAACACGGATGTCAGGGGGTGCCCAACACCTTCCCTCCGCATAAGCTAGTCCTCGAACCCTAATAAATCTCGGTTTCACAGACTCGTTTAGCAGTGTCACATCACTAGGTCAATGTGCAAACCTTTTCTCGGTTGTGTTGGTACAACCATTTAAAAAACCAACTGGCAACTCTTACAGTCAAATCATCGACATATAAATGTCGGACCTTTTCACAACTTATTTTTTCAAACAAATCTCACCTAACATGAGAACACCAAAGACAAGAACAAAAGAGGGAAAATAAAAATCTCGACGTCGACATGCCCGTAGTGCAAAGATGGACTAATGTTATAGACAAATGATGTGGTAAAAATCCTCTTTGGCCCATAGTGAAAAGATGGACTAATGTTACAGACAAATGATGTGGTAAAAATCTTCTTTATCCCGTAGTGCAAAGATGAACTAATGTTACAGATAAATGATATGTGGTGAAAATCCTCTTTGACTTACGTGCAAAGATGAACTATTGATTATTAGTTTTATAGTTATATATCTTTGGCTTACGTGCAAAGATGGACTGTTGATTATTGGTTTTACAGTTGTATATCTTTGGCTTACGTGCAAAGATGAACAGTTGATTATTGGTTTTACAGTTGTATATCTTTGGCTTATGTGCAAAAATGGACTGTTGATTATTGGTTTTACAATTGTATATCTTTGGCTTACGTGCAAAGATGGACTATTGATTATTAGTTTTACAGTTGTATATCTTTGACTTACGTGCAAAGATGGACTATTGATTATAGGTTTTACAATTGTATATCTTTGGCTTACGTGAAAAGATGGACTGTTGATTATTGGTTTTACAGTTATATGTCTTTGGCTTGTAGTGAAAAGATGGACGGTTGATTTACATAATTAGAAATATGAATTATGAATTTAAGTTTAATCTTTGGTGGTTCAGGTTAAGATAAGTGATGAGAGTTCTCTTTGTCTTGGGTACAACAAAGAACTGTTGATGAGTATTACGGGAATGAAATAATAATGATGGATTTTTAATTTGGAGGAGATAGTAGACATTATGTTCTACTTGACTCTTCTAATAGATTGTTAATTCCGCTGCACTTATGGTTGAAAACTTTTATCATCTACCATATGTTCTAAATATCTGATTTATTACTGATGAAGGCTATTGATAAATTAATTATCTTAGTCATAATATTCTTTACTGGGCTATTTTTGCTCACCCTTTTGCTTCACAATTCCTTTCAGGTAGTAAGAGAGTAGCTGGTTTGAGCGGGGATAACAGGGGAATAATGTGATGGTCTGAGACTGTGGAAGTTTCTCAATACATTATAAAATAACATGACATGCAATATATAATTTTATTGAGGACCTAAGATGGGTGTGTCGTGTTTTATACATCACTTAATAATTGATTTTGGTAAACAAAAATAGGGTGATGAGAACCCGACTTTGGAAGCGTCAAAAATTCACCCCATTAGAATGAGGAGGATAGAAATGTACTAAGATCTTAAAAGGTGTGTTTCCACTATCATACATGATGTCTAACCACATACAAACTCGTGTTATCATAAGATATGGTTGTACACATCCACTTGCTGACTATATCTATGAGCATTATTTATATAATCTTGGAGTATGGTTGGAATATAATTCTCTATTTGAGACAATGCAGATAATTATATGACAAGAAGATACCCACCATTGGAATGAACAAGATAATAATCTTCTTGTTTTTCTTTGGGGTATTTTGGGTCAACCAAGGTTAATGCTCAAGTCCTATGATATCTATTATAACTTAGATGCATGGTCCCATGTATGAAGGCTTCTTTGAGCATTTTTCAAAGATTTTAATTCCTAAAGTAGTTATCGACTATACCTTTATGTAAAGTATCATTGGTTTGGAGTGTGAGTACTGTTACTTGTATTGAAACTCACGGCTTATGTGTTGTCGTATTTTGCACGGCAGTTGTATAAATTAAGTTTATATTTAAATTTTGTACCGTGTTTCTGGCAACTCATAATGGGTTGTGTATACCTATTTTGGGAGGCATCACAACCTCCACACAGAGCCGTTGTTGAGATTTTGGTGGCACATGGCAAAAAAAAATAAGAAATTTTTTGAAACATTGTATTCACTAAAAAATAAAAGAAAAAAATAAATAAATAAAAAGTACAAGTTGTATCTAAAAAAGTGTATTTCTGGTGCTTAAAACATAATAGTTCGACTACAATAAAATATATGAAAACTTTGACTAAAGCAAAATATATGTGAAGTTCAACTACAACAAAATATATGAGAATACATTCATGAAAAGATATTTCTTCTAGTATTCATAGAGCCAAAATCTTCAATCAAATATTCAAAATCATATATATATATATATATATATAAATTAGGGCGCCTCTGACAGGGGGCCTCTGATAGGGGACCTGTAAGACCCCAACTTTTTATGAATAAAGATTTAATTTTTTCTAAATATTATTTTGAATAATAAGGTGTGATTTGATATAACGCTATAGTTATGTGTGATATATGCAAAATTTGCAAAGTAAGCAAGTTGTCATAAAATATTTGTTTGGTCGGGAAATATTCTTTTTGTCAGGAATATTAGTACGACGACACAATCATTGGTGGACCCCACATAACAAAATAATTGTCGGATATAGAAAGCGACAGAAATAACCTTTTCATAAAATACCCGGTGATAAAAGTACAGTAATACGTGTGGTTGCACAGTAGCACACGATATTGTTCAGTATCTTTGATTATTGATACTTATTTAAGAAGTCACTCAGTTTTAATCAATTATTGCAACAGTAGTTGCTGCATAGTACCTCATATTATTGATTCAATTATTGTCATAGTATTATCTGCACAATATTTTATATTATTAAATTAATAATTGAGATCACACAGTTATTCATATTATTAATTGCATTATTGACAATGTCTAGAAAGTTCTGTTGATGAAAGGGGTTAGATTATTTAATTGCGCGCAAATAAGGAGAAATTCTTATCGAAAAGTCCCCTCTTTCTTGGGAATGATCTAGTTGTCAATATTGTGAGTTATAATATTATTGATGAATAATTGTTGAAAGATTAAAAATGTGTTTATTGAAGATAAGTGATTTATGATAAATATTTATTCAATTTTTGATATAAATAGAGGGGTTTGTCATGAAGAATTTGTTGTAAGTTTGGCTTATTACATTGACCCCCACTTACTCATTTTTTAAAATCATAAAAAGTTATCTCAATTTTGTTTTATTATTATTATTATTATAATAGTAATAAAATAGAAAACTTTTTATATAAAATAGAATACTTTTTATAATATATATATATATATATATAAAGTTATTTGTTTTATTAGATTATAATTAGAATATATTATATTTTATATAAAGTTTTTGTTTTATCAGAATATTTTATTGCACAATGATGAATAGTAAAAATCAAAAAAATTAGCCGAATTCTTCGCCCGTGAATTCCTTTACTGTGTGTCTGTGATTATATTTAAATACTGCTCTGCCATTCTCCTATAAATAGGATGATTAGTTAAGAAATGAAAATCACACCAGAATCAGAGAATTCGTCTTCTATAATATTGTGTGTATTTCTTTTGAGTATAAGTATACTTTGAGTGTAGCTAATAGTGAAAGATTTTCTCAAGAATATCTCTGCTATACCAATCATATTTACTCTCCTACTACGGTAAATGATATTATTTTTTTCTAAGGGATATTATTTTTTTGTAAGGGATATTATTTTCGTTCAATATTCGTAAGGAATATTATTTTCTTCCATACTTTATAGTATGTAAGTTATATTATTTCATTTCATATTCCTAAATTTACACTTATTTTGATAAGTATTGCTTCTATAATCCCTGAAATTAGTAGAATATCCTTAAATTTTGCACTTCACCTAGTATAATTTCATAGGAATATTGGTCTGAACTTTCTTATTAAATTTTAATATTTTCATTTGGGGTACTATTCATGAGGTACTATTCACTCGGGTACAATTCATTCAGGTACTATTCATACAATACTATTTATATGGTACTATTCATGAGTACTGTTCAACACAAAATTTAATTTTCTTTTCTGTCCAAATTATTTTTGATACATGAATATCATTTTTGAATTTTATTCCACAATTAGTTATCATGTTGACAATTTGGATATTCTTTAACTCTGGATAAATTGAATTATAAATCTCTAATATTTATCCTTGATCTCACTTGATTGATTTCTTATATCGTTGTCATCATCCTCATACTTATGTTGTGGTAAAAGTCATATTTGGCCCGTAGTGCATAGATGGAATGTTGATTGATATGATTATGACCAAAAATTGTGTATTGGTATAATCATGATCTGTGATGTTACAGACAAATGTTGTGGTGAAAGTTCTCTTTGACCCATAGTGCATAGATGAATAATTGTTTGGCATGATCATGACCACTAGTGATATATACTAATATCCTTGGCCTGTAGTGCATGGATAATTCGTTGATCTGAAATGATTAGTGATTCGTGTTATAAGGATAAAATATTGATGATGGACTTTTAAATCATAGAAGACAATAAACATCATGCTCTACTTGACTCTTCTAATGGATTGCTGATTTCGCTGCAGTTGTTGATCTAACACTTATTATCTATTGTATTCTATCAGATTTTTTCTGTTGAAGACTAAGAATAATTTATTCTACATTATCTTAGACATAATATTCTTTACTGGGCTAGTTGAGCTCACCCTTTTCCTTTTGGTTCCATTATTTTTCTCAGGAGGCGAGAATGTAACTGGGACTAGTGGGGGAGTGGAGTAATGGTCCAAGATGGTTATTATAGTAGTCCTCACTATTTTGTAAAATAGTGTGACAATAATTATAATGAAGACTTATTTTGAGTTTGGATATTATCTACGAGATAATATTTGTATTGAAACTCACCACTAATGTTTTGTCGTATTTTACACAACAATTAATAGTTATATAAATGAAGTTATATTTAATTTATGTACCATGTATTTGGCGACTCAAAATGGGTTATGTGGACCTATTTTGGGGGCGTTACAGTTGGTATCAGAGCTTAGGGATATGATCTCTAGCGAAAATTTGGGGCTGGAACTAGAAGGGGAGAGACGAGTAAATCCTTCGCTAGTATGTCCTACCTAAGCTTAATTGTTATTTAATTGGTCGATCGAAATATATGGATAATATGTGGCATGCATTAACCCTTATTTTGTGGCAGTATTTAAGAATGACATCAAAAAATCAAGAGATGAACTCATATAGAGTTTAAGTTGTAGCATCCTCAGATCTTGGTACCAATCACCACGAACCTCGTATACTAATTCTATAACTATTGCAGAAGATATAAACATAAATTCTTTATATATTAAACTTTACACAACTCCCAAGGTCGATAACCTTAACTTGTTACCTGAATTCAATATTATATCCGACATACACTGTCATTTGCCTTCTTCTGTATTCGAAGTATTCATCCTAATCTGCAATGTTTATCATGATATAGCAAGGGTGAGCAACAAGTTTGCCCAACAAGTTTAAGTTCAAAGAAAAGATATATCATGATTGAAAGAATGAATAATAAGCTGGCTGACTTTTAATAATATAATAATTGTGAAATAACATGAATCAATTTTCATAACTGAACGAACGAGACAATAAAAATGAATGGCCAATAATGAACATGAATAAATCAACTAGACCAAATGGTAATGAAGGTGATCAACCTTTTATACCTGATGAACATATGCAATATGCACAAAGTGCGAATCAATAACTCATAAACGTGGTATAATTATACATAATTATCCACTAATGTGCTTGAAAAACAATAACTCAAGTTAGAGTTAAGGAACTTGCCTGTACGGTCGATTACTGTTGCGCAATCTATCTTAGCTTCACCTGAAGACCTAATATTAATAATACCGATCTCCAAATTAGAATAATATCATCACAATTAACTATTGTTAGTATACAATTATTAAATAACCTAAACACATTACCACATGATCCTAACAGTCAATAAAATACATAAGACCTGATCTCAAGTCAAACTATTTCAGTCTGAGTTGAGTTCGGAACTATTTTGACATCCTGATTGTCTAATCAGATAATTATCGAGCCTAATATCAATAAGACTCTACTTAAACGCTTCAATATTATCTTAAATAATTTACTATTTAATCAAAACATTTTTCAAAAGCTCATAATAATTTTCAAGTAATTATTATCATTTATAATAATTTTTCAATCATTAATATTATTTTTAATAATTTAAATATCGCATAATTCCATTATCATTAATACTTAATTAATTTCAAATATTAATGAAATCCATGTCATAATATTATAAGTTATTTATAATATTTCAAAGTATTTTAATACCTTAATATCACATTTAAATGATATTAAAATATTTAAAACCATTATTAAATCACTTTGCCATTAATATTAAATATTAATGTATTGTATGACAAAATATAAAAGTTATATTTTATAACTTAAAATATTTTTATAACCTTTAAATCATTTTTATATGATTTTTAAAGCATTAAAACTATTTTTTCACAATTTATTTAATACATTTATTAAATAAATCAATTATCATTAATATTAAATTATTAATGAAATTCATCCCACAATATTAAAAGTCATTCAAAATAACTTCAAATATTTTCTAACACTTTAATATAATTTCAAATGATTTTTAAAATATTGAAATCATTTTAAACAATTTATTTAATATAATTATTAAATAAATATCCATTTTTATCACAAATTATTAAAAATCTATTTTTAGGCTTTAAAATAAATTTTAGAAATTAATTATGAATTTTTCATAATTATTAATCATTTTTCTCTAATTATTTAATCAAAATAATTAATTTATAATAAAAGTGTCACTAAAGGGGTCTATAGCGACAAAACTGTCGCTATAGGTGTTCTTGAGAATTCCAGAACCTTCACAGCCAGTCAACCAGGGGCCTAGTTTGACCATCAATAGATCTTAGATCTTTGTGTTATCTGGGCTTGTAATTGTGTAAACATGTAGTATTGATGTAATACTACCACCACAAACAAGTTTCGCGGCCATCCTACAACAAATCAGAGAGATATAAGGCATCAAAATCCTTGTGAGACCTGTTCTGGGCTTGGTTACCCAGAAATGAAGAACAGTTAATTGTGCCACTTTCCAGCCTTTGAATCTTTGATTCTGGGCTTGGTTTGTGTGATATAAAGGTTCAATCAGGTAGTCCTTATGTCAAAGAACAACAACATAATACTAGATCAGTCTAACTACATCACATGTGAGAGATCTAGCATGGTCAAACTGTAAGACCCCGAATTTGGTTTTAATAAAATGGAATTTCCTTTATTTATTATTTTAAAATAGTAAGGGTTTATTTGATTAATGTGGTCAGTTATGGGTAAAATGCACAAATATTCATTGTTGTCGGGGAATATTCGTTTGGTTGTGGAATATTATTGCTGTTGGGAAATATTAAATGCATATAGCCATGTAGCGATCTTGTGTGGGCCCCATAACGGAAAGCGATTGGATGAAGAAAACGACACGTATAAGTTGTTTATAAAATAACGGCGTAGTTGTTATCTTAATCTTTGTTGGAATACCCAAAGGGTTAAAACACAAGATGTCTGCGTTGTTGCACAAGAGATTACAGTATTGCACCAATTATTGATTCTTACGTAAGAAGGCACTACTCAATAATTGTTACAGTGATTACTGTTCAATATTTTATTTTATTGATTTAATAATTGCTATGTTGATATTTTATATTATTGTTGTTGCAATAATTGTCACTGCATAGTATTTTTTATTATCAGATCAATAATTCATATTATTGGAATAATATTATTAGATAAAATTATTGGCAATGTCTAGAAAGTTCTGTCTAAGGAGAGGTTTGGTCACCTAATTGCTCGCCAGTAAGGAGAAATCCTTATTGGAAAGCCCCCTCTTTCCTGGGAATGGCCTGTTTGTTAGTATTGTGATTCTATAATATTATTTGTAAATAATTAATTATTGATTTATATGATAAGGAAAATATTCATTTTATGTGGATATAGATGGAGAAAATTTTTAATGTGACAATTGTTGAAAATTGATATTTTATCTTTTTTGATAAAATAATTCATTTAAATATATTATTATATTTTGATAATATAATAATGGTGATATTTTTACAATGAAAGTGTGATATATGAATAAATGAGGAGGAAGAATATTTTTGTTACAATAAATATTAAAAACATGTTTTTCATGTTTGTGGACCCCATTTCTTGACTGAAATTTGATTATAGTTTGTAAAATCGCCCGTTTGTGGATTTCGGACAATTTCTGTTTGGAATTTGGAAAACCTTTCTTCTGCAAAGTTGTGGAGAATGGAATTTCCTATGAAAAGGATATAAGGTCTGAATTTTTCTGATAAAAGGGCTATTTATTATGAATTATTGAAGTTCCGAAGTTCTAGAATAATTGATTTTTGAAGTTTTAATTATTTTTTTAAGAAAAATGTTTTTTTCATTATTGGTGGGCCCCACATGAGTGATAAACATGCTAAATTCAGATTTTCTAAGGTGGGCTTGAAAATTTTTATATATATTAATATTTTATTAAATTTTCTGCTTTGGTGTTCTAAGCAATTTCCTATAAATAGGGTGCTTAGGTTAGAATTGAAAATCACACCAGAAACTGAAGTTTTCTCTCTCTATATTATCGAGCGTATTCTTGTGAGTATTTTGATATCTTGAGTGTTGCTATACGGTACAAGTTTCTTCAGCGTTATATCTGATATTCTTGCCAGAAGTACTATTCTTTTCGAGGTAAGGGATGTTATTTTTTTTAGAAATGATATTATTTATTTCAATATCATTATGTCAGAATATTGGTAAGATTTTTCTTGTGAAATTCTGATCGTTCATGTCGAAGTTACTATTCATGAGTTACTATTCATGAGTTACTATTCACGAGTTACTATTCACGAGTTACTATTCACGAGTACTATTCACGAAGTATGATGATTTTTCTTATGGAATTTTTATCTTTTAGTGTCAGAGTTACTATTCATGTATACGGTACTATTCACGTATACGACACCATTCACGAATACGATACTATTCATAGAAAAATTAAATTTTCTTTTCTATGTCCAAAATTGTCTATTATGGTCCCTATCTTTTATTGGATCGATGTTTTGATCTTCATTTTTGAATTCTGCTCCACAATAGTTTATTATGGAGTTTTTTTAAACTTAAATTATCTAAAGTACGAATCCTTAATATTTATTCTTTTGTCTCACTGGATTCGTTTTCTTTAAAATATTTTTCATCATCCTAAGTCCTAAATGATGATATAATTGAATATCTTTGGCCAGTAGTGCAAAGATGAACATGTGTTGAGATGAACATGACCGACTGATTAATATCTTTGGCCTGTAGTGCAAAGATGACTATTTGATTAAAGATGTATACTGATTGATGTTACAGGGATAAAATATCGATGATGGAGTTTTTAATTCATAGATGATAGTAGATTTCATTCTCTACTTAACTCTTCTAATGAATTGTTGTTTCTGCTGCAGTTGTTGATCTAAAACTTGTTGTCTATTGTATTCTACCAGATTTTTTCCTGTTGAAGAGTAACGATAATTTGTTCTATATTGTCTTAGTCATAATATTCTTTACTGGGCTAGTTGAGCTCTCCCTTTTCCTTTTTGTTCCATTTTTTCTTCTCAGGAGGCGAGAATATAGCGGGAACTAGTCGGGGTGTGGAGTGATGGTTCAAGATAGTTGTTTTAGTAGTCTTCACTATTCTGTAAAATAGTGTATCAATAATTGTAATGAGGACTTTATTTGGGTGTGGATATTGTCTAGAAGATAATATTTGTATTTAAACTCACAGTATATGTGTTGTCGTATTTTGCACGAAAAATTTATTAATAAAGTTGTAGTTGTTTCTGTACCATGTTATTGACGACTCAAAATGGGTGATGTATACCTATTTTGGGGGCGTCACAGTTGGTATCAGAGTTTAGGGATATGGTCTCTGGCGGAGATCGGGGAATAGAACTAGGAGGGGAGAGACGAGTAAATCCTTCGCTAGTGTGTCCTAGCTAAGTTTATTTGTTAGTTGGTCAGTATATAGGGATATTATCTGATATGTTGATTTCCTTAATTAACCCTTGTTTTATGGCAGTATTTGAGAATGTCGACTGAGAATGTTAACAGTGGAGAAAATGAGATGGTGGAGACACCTTTACTCACCAACGAGGAGAACGTACAACAGGCTGGCAATGTTCCTCCTGTGAACAACACCACTGAGCAGATGTTGAACGACGGGATGTTTAGAAGCTTTTTACAGTTCATGAAAAATCAGACAAGGGAGACTCGTGCACAAAATACCGGTGGAAATGATAACAACACACGGTTTGTCATAGCAAGCAAGGCAAAGAGTTGGGACCACCGAGTGCAGGGAAAGCCGGATCCGATTAAAGGCGAAATGTTGGTCAAACAAATCACCAAGATATTCGATGTCTTGGGATGCACGAGGAAACGAAGGTTCCATTCACCACCTTTATGTTCCGTAATGAGGCGACATCTTGGTGGGAATCAGAAGCGTACCCATCCACCCGCACACTCAAAGATGTCTTAGGAGACGTTTGAATCTGTTCAATGACAAGTACTTTCCCGAAAGTATTCGTCATATGAAAGAGGTAGAGTTTATTAGACTAGAATGTAACAACATGGCGGTGTCCCAAAGATGCGAGGCGAAGTTCACGGAGTTATCGAGTTTCAGCACCTCATTTGGTGGAGAATGAGGAACGATGACGCAAATGTTTTGAGAGGTTTAAAACCCGACATACGTCAATATCTCATTTCTCATAAATTTTCTCTATATTCAGATGTTGTGAATAGGGCTCAGTTATTGGAGAGCGATAATGAGTCAGCTCAATCGAAGAATAACGACCTACAACTCGATGATAATTGTACCGATGGCAATGGTCATCAGAACAAGGATAACCATCGTGGAGGAAATTATCGTGCTAGAAATGGTAACCACTTCGATGGTAATCATGGCCAAGATAATAGAAGAAATAACTAAAGTGAAAATTTCAAGAAGAGAAGATTTAACAATGACGGGAAGATGTCAGCACCAGCACCAGCAACAAATTCTAGGGGAGGAGAACGACCGCTAGTTAAATGCTACAAATGCGGAGAGGAGAGACATATAAGTCCAAACTGTTCACAGTCTTCTAAGGTATGTTATAATTGTGGAAAAGAAGGTCATATCACTCAAGATTTTACGGTAGCGAAACCCAGTCCAGCGGGGATGGTGACTCAAAAGGCTGTCCCAGAAAAGTCAAAGTCAACAGTACCTGGAAGAGCGTTTGTCGTGACTAGTCAGAATGCGAGGAACCCGAACGAAGTTAGCACGGGTTAGTTAATTATAAATTCTTGCAAAGTTTATACCTTATTAGATACCGGTTCTACCCATTCATTTATCTCTCCTACTTGTGCTCAACGTTTAAACTTGACTCCGGAGAAATTAGACTTTGACTTATCTGTGGAGACTCCGTTAGGAGAAACTTTCGTTCCATCCACTGCTTATAAATTTTGTTCGATCCAAGTTGGCACCATCACATTACCTATTGATCTTATCTCTTTAAAGATTCTTGCTTTTGATGTGATTTTAGGGATTGATTGGTTAACTACTCATCATGCCAAAATTGATTGCTTTCGTAAGGTTGTTAGTTTCCATATTCCTAAGCAACCTGTTATTCGAATTCAAGCAACCAAACCATTGAAGTCAAACTCTTTCATATCAAGCATAAAGTTATTCGTTTATTGAAAAACGGATGTCAAGTTTTCTTAGCCCACGTCATGGACTTGAACAAAAATATGTCAGATTTGAATGATATTTCTATTGTTAGTAAATTTCTTGACGTATTTAGTGAAGAATTTCTTGGCCTACTCCCAGAGCGTGATATTGAATTGTGTATCGACTTTGAACCCGGTACAAAACCCATTTCTAAAATCTCATATCGAATAGCTCCTATTGAACTTCAGGAATTAAAAATCCAACTATAGAATGTGATACCCGAGCCTCTATCTGATGACTTCCTTTGTGGAATGCACCGCCGCACTCTCCGTAGGGGCGCCATATTCGCATGCGGTAGTAAACTAATAGGTGCCATTGTGACGTCTTATCCAAGATTGGGATATGAGTCACGATTGAGAAGTAACTTTAGTCGATGTCGAAATACGTAGCTTTCTAGGCTTAGCTGGTTACTATCGGAGATTCGTGGAAGATTTTCTTGAATCGTTACTCCATTAACTCAGCTTACTCGTAGAGATACAAAATTCGAATGGAGTAAGGAATGTGGGAAGAGCTTCAAAGAACTCAAGATGAGACTCATTTCGGCACATGTTCTGACCATATCATCCTGGAAAAGCGAACGTGGTAACTGATGTGTTGAGTAGAAGATCGTATACAAGTACGAGTGTGATATTATCAAAGACCCATTTTGTATAACTTACAAATGATAGAGATATAGTTAAAGACTCTAGGGACCCACGTGATGATATACGAGTAGAATCGACTTTAATCGATAAAGTTAAAATTGCTTAAACTACACACCGGAGCTGATGAATATAAAGAAGAAGGTGCAAGAAGGCATTATTCTAGAAGTAAGAGTCAATGAAGAGAAGAAAGCTCAAACCTTCGACTTATTAGTCCATTTGAAATCCTCGATCAAGTAGGAACTGTGGCCTATAGACTCGCTACATCGCCAAGTATGTCGGCGTGTTTATAACGTTTTTCACGTCTTCGATGTTACGTATATATATGGACGACCAACCACGTTATTGAGTTAGAAATGCATTTAAATAGCCGTAGATTTAACGTACGAGGAGGTACCTGTCAAGATCTTGGATAAGAAGGAGCATGTCCTACGCACAAAGGTCATACCAAAAGTTAAAGTTTTGTGGAGAAACCATGCTATTGAAGAAATGACCTGGGAGTTGGAATCAGAAATGAAAGCGAGGTATCCTCACCTTTTCGAAAGACCAGGTACGTACGTCAATTTCGAGGATGAAATTTCATAAGGAGGGGAGGTTGTAAGACCCCATTTTTTTTTTAATAAAATGGAATTTCCTTTATTTATTATTTTGAAATAGTAAGGGTTTATTTGATTAATGTGGTCAGTTATGGGTAAAATGCGTAAATATTCATTGTTGTCGGGGAATATTCGTTTGGTCGTGGAATATTCTTCTTTGCTTGGGAATATTCGTACGACGCAATGAAGACTTGTTGTGTGGGCCCCATAACGAAAGCGATTGGATGAAGAAAGCGACAAGTATAAGTTGTTTATAAATAATCATGTAGTTATTCTTCATTAATACTATTGGAATACCCGATGGTTAAAACACACGATGTCTGCGTTGTTGCTTGTTTGTAGCATACGGTATTGCACCAATTATTGATTCTTACGTGAAGAAGGCACTACTCGAATAATTGTTACGATAATTCTTGCTCAATATTTTATTTTATTGATTCAATAATTGCTATGTTTATATTTTATATTATTGTTGTTTTAATAATTATCACTGCACAGTATTTTTCATTATCAGATCAATAATTCATATTATTGGAATAATATTATTAGATAAAATTATTGGCAATGTCTAGAAAGTTACATCTAAGGAGAGGTTTGGTCACCTAATTGCGGCGCCATGAGAGAGAAATCCTTATTGAAAGCCCCTCTTTCTGAGGAGCGGCACCGGTTGTTAGTATTGTGATTCTATAATATTATTTGTAAATAATTAATTATTGATTTATATGATAAGGAAAATATTCATTTTATGTGGATATAGATGGAGAAAATTTTTAATGTGACAATTGTTGAAAATTGATATTTTATCTTTTTTGATAAAATAATTCATTTAAATATATTATTATATTTTGATAATATAATAATGGTGATATTTTTACAATGAAAGTGTGATATATGAATAAATGAGGAGGAAAAATATTTTTGTTACAATAAATATTAAAAACATGTTTTTCATGTTTGTGGACCCCATTTCTTGACTGAAATTTGATTATAGCTTGTAAAATCGCCCGTTTGTGGATTTCAGTCAATTTCTGTTTGGAATTTGGAAAAACTTTCTTCTGCAAAGTTGTAGAGAATGGAATTTCCTATGAAAAGGATATAAGGTTCGAATTTTTCTGATAAAAGGGCTATTTATTATGAATTATTGAAGTTCCGAAGTTCTAGAATAATTGATTTTTGAAGTTTTAATTATTTTTTTAAGAAAAATGTTTTTTTCATTATTGGTGGGCCCCACATGAGTGATAAACATGCTGAATTCAGATTTTCTAAGGTGGGCTTGAAATTTTTTATATATATTAATATTTTATTAAATTTTCTGCTTTGGTGTTCTAAGCAATTTCCTATAAATAGGGTGCTTAGGTTAGAATTGAAAATCACACCGAAACTCAAGTTTTCTCTCTCTATATTATCGAGCGTATTCTTGTGAGTATTTTGATATCTTGAGTGTTGCTATACGGTACAAGTTTCTTCAGCGTTATATCTGATATTCTTGCCAGAAGTACTATTCTTTTCGAGGTAAGGGATGTTATTTTTTTTAGAAATGATATTATTTATTTCAATATCATTATGCCAGAATATTGGTAAGATTTTTCTTGTGAAATTCTAATCTTTTCATGTCGAAGTTACTATTCACGAGTTACTATTCATGAGTTACTATTCACGAGTACTATTCATGAAGAATGATGATTTTTCTTGTGGAATTTCTATCTTTTAATGTCGGAGTTACTATTCACGTATACAATACTATTCACGTATACGATACTATTCACGAATACGACACTATTCACAGAAAAATTAAATTTTCTTTTCTGTGTCCAAAATTGTCTATTATGGTCCCTATCTTTTATTGGATCGATGTTTTGATCTTCATTTTTGAATTCTGCTCCACAATAGTTTATTATGTAGTTTTTTTAAACTTGAATTGTCTAAAGTACGAATCTTTAATATTTATTCTTTTGTCTCACTAGATTCATTTTCTTTAAAATATTTTTCATCATCCTTAGTCCTAAATGATGATATAATTGAATACCTTTGGCCAGTAGTGCAAAGATGAACATGTG
Organism: Panax ginseng; assembly: GCA_020205605.1. Taxonomy (NCBI): domain Eukaryota; kingdom Viridiplantae; phylum Streptophyta; class Magnoliopsida; order Apiales; family Araliaceae; genus Panax; species Panax ginseng. The sequence continues at coordinate 54,434,330 of CM035139.1, forward strand.
TTGAGATGAACATGACCGACTGATTAATATCTTTGGCCTGTAGTGCAAAGATGACTATTTGATTAAAGATGTATACTGATTGATGTTACAGGGATAAAATATCGATGATGAACTTTTAAATTCATAGATGATAGTAGATTTCATTCTCTACTTAACTCTTCTAATGAATTGTGGTTTTCGCTGCAGTTGTTGATCTAAAACTTGTTGTCTATTGTATTCTATCAGATTTTTCCCTGTTGAAGAGTAACGATAATTTGTTATATATTGTCTTAGTTATAATATTCTTTACTGGGCTAGTTAAGCTCACCCTTTTCCTTTTTGTTCCATTTTTCTTCTCAGGAGGCGAGAATATAGCGGGAACTAGTCGGGGTGTGGAGTGATGGTTCAAGATAGTTGTTTTAGTAGTCCTCACTATTCTATAAAATAGTGTATCAATAATTATAATGAGGACTTTATTTGGGTGTGGATATTGTCTAGAAGATAATATTTGTATTTAAACTCACAGTATATGTGTTGTCGTATTTTGCACGAAAAATGTATTAATAAAGTTGTAGTTGTTTCTGTACCATGTTATTGACGACTCAAAATGGGTTATGTATACCTATTTTGGGGACGTCACACAAACCATGTCAGAACACCTGTTCTTCATGAATCTGGGTTTTCCAGAATTATTCTTTAGGCAATTGGTCAACTCATATTTGACCATGATTATCTTTGATCCTGGTCATGATCTGAGTGTTCTAAAGGCATGATTGTGTAGTCAATATGTCAGACTACAAATTCTACATGGCAATCAGCAATGATTAACCATAAGCATATCCGAATGAAACAACTCTTAGTAGAGTTAAGAAAAACTTGCCTAAACCATTGATTACTGCTACGTAATTTATATTTCTTTATCCGAAGACCTAATATTAGTAATATAGATCTCCAATATTAGAATAATATCATCACAGTATAATACTATTATATTTATATACATAGAATAACTTAAACACATAGTACATAACCCTATCAGTCTATTCAACACATAAAACTTAGCATCAAGTCAGACTATTTAATTCTGAGTTGAATCTGACACAATTATATCATCCCGACGGTCTAGTCGAATAAATATCGAGTTTAAGTTCAATTAAACTCTGCCAAAACACTTAACAATATCTTAGATAATTTTCATATCAGTCAAAACATTATTCTTAGGTTTGTAATAATTTTCAGATAATTATTACCATTTATCATGATTTTTAAATCATTTATATCGTATTTAAATAAATTAAATACCACATAATTCCTTAATTATTAATATTTATTTAATATTAAATATTAATGAAAATCATAACATAATATTATAATATATTTATAATATAACAAAGTATTTTTAATACTTTAAAATCATATTTATATGATTTTTAAACACTTAAATCCATTATCCGATGATTGATATTAATATTAAAATATTAATATTTTCATGTCAAAATATCAAAATTATATTTTATAACTTAATATATTTTTATAACACTTAAATCATTTTTATATGATTTTTAAATCATTAATTCTAATTTTCCACAATTTATTTAATATATTTATTAAATAAATCAATTACCATTAATAATAAATTATTAATGAAATTCACCACAAAATATCAAAAGTTATCAAAAATAACTTAAAATATTTTCTAATATCATAATATAATTTTTATGATTTTTCATGAATTAAAACCATTTTTAAATAATTTATTTAATATTAAAATTAAATAAATAAATACCTTTTATATTCCAAAAATATTAAATATTTTTGAAATATAGTCAAAATAATTAAAAACTATTTTTCAGGCTTTAAAATAATTTTTCATAATTTATTATGTATTTTTAATAATTAAAAACTATTTTTATCTATTTATTAATTAAAATAAATAAATTTCTGAATATAAGTGTCGCTAAAGGTTGCTTTAGTGACAAAACTTTCGCTGATTGTGTTCTTCAGCGAACCCAGAAACTCATACTCAGTTTCCAGGTTAGGTAGTTTGACCAGCAATAGATTCGTGTTCTTGATGTTTTCTGGGTGGCATAATGTGATAATGTTGTAGTACTAATGTAGTACTACAACCCTAAACAAATTACATGGCCAAAACATGAACAACTTCGCAAGATCTAAGCTACGAAACACTTGTCGACATGTTCTTGAGTTTACAGGTCATTTTAAAACTCAAGCATTTCGAAGGGTACAACTTGCAGCCTTGAATCTTTGTTTTCATGACTTGCTTAATGTGTTATTAAAGTTCAATCATGTAGTATATATGTCAGTTTACAATTCTATAACAATCGATCAGCATAACAACAACTAATTCTAAGAGATCATGGCTGGTCAAACTTTGACAGAATACACGTTCTTGAAGATTCTGGGTTTTCCAGAATCTTCATCAAGGCAGTCGGTCAACGATGGTTTGACCTTGATTAATTTTGATTATATAATAGATCTAGGTGTTCTACTGACTTTTATGTGTAGTTCACCTACCAGTCTACATTATAATAACAACAACTTGTCCAAACTAGTAAACAACAACAAGATCAATGGCTTAGAAAATGACTGTCAGACGAAATCTGGAAATCTGGGCTGCCCAGATTTCAGTTTTCGTGGTCGGTAAACTAATTTTGACCACTCATAACTTGTGATCTAGGTATGATCTGAGCTCGATTCAAGTCTCAGATCAAAGCCCTTACTACAATGAACAGATCTATAACATCAAATACACTAAACATCAAACACACAGATTTACGAGCCCTGACATTACAATCGCCGATTTACTCAAAGGTTCAAGAACAGTTTCTATAAACTTTAATTTCGAGCATCAAAATGATATGGATCTAAGTTTTATCAACCCAGATCATCAAATGTCACCCTCTAATATAACTTATAACAACAAACAACATCATCTAACATAAGATCACATGATTTGCAAGTTTAGGGCTTTTATACCTTTCTAACACTTGATCTTGAATCTGATCCCCGTCACCTGATCTTTGTATTCTAACACATGATTTTGGCTTAACCTAGCACTCCCTTTCACCCCAATACTCGAATTTTAGAGAGAGAAGTTGACTTGGATAGCTTGGAAAATAAAGTAAGAGATTTTTCTTACTTTTTGACTTTTAAATCTTGGGTTCAATAAATTGGTATGATATAGCTGCTGATTAAATGATATAGAGCACATGGCTAGGCTTAGGGTTGGTGAACAACCAAACTAGGACATAACTTACAAGTTAGCTAAATAAAGAATGCAATAAGGGCATTTTAGTCATTTGTTTTCTAATTTTAATGGCAACATAGTCATTGAATCCAACCTTTAGGGTTTAACCCTTAGGGTTAAAACCTAAGGTTTTCAAAAATCAAATTTAGTATTTCCAAATTAGGGTTTTAAAAAATGGAAAATTAAGCTTTCTAATTTAAAATTAGTATTTTCTAATTACATTAAACTTTACTAATTACATTCAAGAGAAATGATTAGGATTAATATTTCCTAATTATAATTGCTAATTTAGCAATTAAGTCCATAATTGTATATTAGGGTCTCTAACGGAACACTTAGGGTTTAAAAATTTAAAAACTAGGGTTTACTAATTAATTAAGCTTTACCCTAATTAATATTATAATTAATAGCACTTAAGCATTATAATTCTCTGTTAAGTTCCCAGATTAGGGTTTCAAATTATCAAAATCTAAAATTAGAGCTTCCAGATCTGGTATTAGGGTTTTCTAATAATCAATTAGGGTTTCAAGTAATTCTTTAGGGTTTTCCCTAATTAAGTTATAATTAATAACGTTTAAACCTTATACCCGCATTTGCATTCCCAATCTAGGGTTTTAAATTTCTGAATTAGGGTTTCGGACTCCCGAAACTGAAATTAGGGTTTCCAGAATCGGTTTCTAGGGTTTCTTATCCATTGCTAGGGTTTTCTAACTGAACGTTGACGTTCTTAATATACAATTAAGGTTTGACGCATATATAATTTATCTGGTCAACCCTTGACCCTTAACCATATTCTGAACACATACAATGCCATAATCACAGAACATATACACTTAATCTTGAATAATTCACCAAAATCCTACATAGAATTTTGAAATCCTCAAAATTCCTTCCCAAAAACATCAAACGCATACACTTATTTTCTGTCTAGGTCTATTATTTGACCTTAAATCAATCATTAAAGATTTTAATAAATTGTCTAAATTCTCGGGTTGTCACAGGAGATAACCCCAGTGAGGGAAAAAATTGTCATCTTGCCACCTCAACCCCACATTGCGCCGTCTCAACATCTCATACATTAATTTCTACACAGTAATGTCCCACAAGAGCCAAGGAATTACAATCTCGAGTGACTATTACGCAGGACAGCACACCGAATAGAATTTGAAGCTTGAAGACCATGGGCATGGTCCATTCTTCCTGACTTCATACAACCTCTAATCCCATGTCATTACGTAACTCTCGACAAAAGCGGTCCGAGAAAGGTCTTGTACACCTCATTCGGATGCTCGGATTGAAGTTCTGCAAGTTCAAGCGGACATCACAATGCACGAAAGTGCGTCGTGATTGAGATATGCGGGACCCATAGAGCCGGGACACACACAGGCAACAAGCAAGTGCATTCATGGTACCACAGACACCTACTGACCACCAGCTCTATAAATATAGATCTTGGGGTGGCCATATTAAAAGAGGAAAAGGCGAGGAAGCCCTGTCAAATTTTCTCTGTACACACCCCGGTATATTGAGTGCTTTCTCATTTTAAACACCTGTTAGCTCACATATAGCTATATTTTTTATCGGCGGGAGCTGAGTGTTCATCCATTTATAGTCATAGAAGTCTTCTTTGGCAGCCCACTGTAAGCCTTCTTACACATTCTAAAGCCTTTCTCTTCATCTTTGCACACACTATTCTTCACATTAAGAGTCGTGTTATGTGTGTATGCCCGGACTTCGGTCCGTGGTTTTCATTTCTGTCTGTATATATATATTTATATATGTATATATTTATATATATGGACTAACATTATCGAGTTATGCCTCGATTGAGCCTAGACTTATGTCTGGAGCATTTAGTTGCTTTTATATATCTATATACTTATATATATGAACTGTTGTCGGATTATGTCCGATGAGCCTGGATTTTATATCCGGAGAGTTTAATGCTTATATATATATATATATATATATATATATATATAAAGCAGTAAACGCATCAGATATAAAATCCAGGCTCATCGAATAGATTTCGTCAACAGTTCATATATATATATATATATATATATATATATATATAGCGACAAATCGCTGAAATGATAAATCGAGCCGGGATTGAGAAACATCCTGTGGGTTTACCGCTTATATATATATATATATATATATATATATATATATATATATATTCACATTTCTCTCAGGCCTGGAGTTTACTTCGTGGCCTTTTATTGCTTTATTTATATTCCATCCCGCCTAGAGTTTACTTCGTGGCGTTTGATCATTTTTACTGCTTTCTTTATATTTAGTCCTTCCTGGAGTTTACTTCGTGGCGGTTGATCGCATTTATTGCTTTATTTATATTTCTAATCCCCCATGGAGGTGCTTCATGGTGGTTGATCGTGTCTCTATATATATATTTACCGCTTTTATATATTTACATTTCTGATCCACCACGGAGGTGCTTCGTTTTTTGTTGATCATGTCATATATATATATATATATATATATATATATATATATATATATATATATATATATATATATATATATATATATATTCTGACTTTTATATATATAACTCGCTACTACTTTTCATATAAACATGGCATCATGTGAGCCTAGAATCATGTGATCACAGATTCATCTCTTGAATCTAGATTGATTCTCGTGATGGACATTTTCACTTATAAGCGACATAAAATTATTCACTTGTTTGCATTTCCTTAGATGGCTTTCATGCCCATGAGGAGTTTGGCACTGCTATATATTATTTTCTCGAAGATGCTTTACATCTCGAAAAATAAAAGCAAACAAGTCGAACATTTAATAATAAAATGAAAGTATGAAAAGGTCTCAATTACTATTGAGCACAGGGTTTGAAAAACCTCTTTTACAAAACTTCACTGCTGTATCATGTTTAAAACTGAATTTTTATATAAATTCAAACCCTTTGTATATAGGTGTGAACGAGGCCTCACACTACTTCCAAATAAATTGCACATTGATCCATACACACACACACACACACATATTCATATAACAGTTTCTTGAAAAGTGGCGGTCACCGTGGTAACACGGATGTCGGGGGGTGCCTAACACCTTCCCTTCGCATAATTAAGCCCCCAAACCCAAATGAATCTCGGTTTCATAGACCCGTTTAGCAGTGTCACATCACTGGGTTAATGTGCAAACCTTTTCTCGGTTGCGTTGGTGCAACTAGTTAAAAACACCAACTGGCGACTCTTACAGTCAAATCGTCGACATATACATGTCAGACCTTTTTCACTTGTTTTTTCAAACAAATCTCATATAACATGAGAACACCAAAGAACAAGAACAGAAAAGGGACAAATAAAAATCCCGACGTCGACAGGTGGCGACTCTGCTGGGGACACCAGTAAGTGGGCTTAAGCCGCTACTACAAGTTTTTCAAAACTGTTATATGCTTGTGTGTGAATGTTGCATTTACATTTATGATGAATGTGTATGAATGTATTTACTTATTGTACTACAATAGATCTATCTGTGATATTAGTGCTCCGCACATGTCATCATTTTTATAAACGGTGAGACATGTTGTATGTGAATGTATGTTGTGTGGTTCCTCCACCAGGAGGCTATCTTGTCGGTGTTTGATTACTGGACTCGTAGGGAGACTAATTCCAACGAGGCTCAGGAAAGGCACGAAAAGGCACAACCCAGATTCGCTCCAATTGAAAGACCAGATTAACTTCCCGTCAAGTAGATTGCGATGATCTGGGAACCTTCATGCCAAGAAGCCGCGAGAGTAACCCTAAGATAGGTCAGCCTCTGATAAACAAAATGCGGAGGAATGTCTCTTCATGCTTTCCATTTTTCTATTACTTGTAAAAGCATTTACTTGTAATTTTATTCCATGTTCATATTTATGTAATGGAAAATATGAAAAATATTTGCACATACATGACATGCTATCAAATGGAACCCGTTTTTGCAGGATAATATTCCTAAAATGCACACATTATGATAGCATTTAAACATTTACATTATCCCTAAGACTAAACTACATATGTTTTTTGTAGGGAAACAATTGGGTCTGTTACTCGTTCAAAATCCAAAAAGGCCACGAGCCTATAGTCTAATCCCGTTTCTCGAGAAGAATTTAACAGATTAAGTAAACAAAGTACAAATTTGGTTGTTCTGCTTAAAGAATTGCATCAGTCTACTCAGGGCTCAAAGATGCCTACACATACAGAATCCTCTACACAAGGAGGAACTCAAGGTTTGGATAAAACAAATCCGGAACCTCAGTTGGATACGACCAACAAAGACCCTGAAAACACCTATCTCAAAGGAGATTCAGACACAGGTGATATCAGGAAAAAGGTCCTTCAAATGGAAGAAACCATCCATTCTCTCAAAGGGATTGGAGCACATGGGAGTGTTTCATATGTTGACCTTTGCATATTCCCTGGTGTTCATTATCTAGAGAAGTTCAAAACCCCTGAATTTGAAAAGTATGATGGATTAGGGGATCCTTACACACATTTGAAGGTGTTCATTGGAGAACTTGGATCTTATGCAGAAAACGAGAAGCTTAGAATGCAGCTGTTTCAGAAGAGTCTGACTGGAGAAGCCCTTTCATGGTATACCAGATTAGACAACTCAAAGATCCATAGTTGGGAAGAGCTAGCTCATGCCTTCCTCACTCAGTACAGCTTTCAATCTCAGATGGCTTCTGACCGGTACCAGATTACCAAGATTAAGAAACAGTCTCATGAGTCTTTCAGAGAGTACACTTAAAGTTGGAGGCGCCTTACTGCTCAAGTTATTCCTTCCATGACGGAATCAAAAATGGTCATAACTTTCATAGACATACAAGAAGATCCTTTCTATGAGAGAGTCTTAGCTGGTATTGGCAAACCATTTTCTGAAATGATCAAACACGGAGATATGGTTGAGATGGGGTTGAAGTCAAGAAAGATTCAAGACCTAGCAGCTTTTAAAGCAGTTGCTAAGCACATCCAGTTCGGAACTTATGAAAACAACCCCTGAAGGGTCCATAAAAAGAAAGAGGAGGATGTTTCCTTGATACTACAAGGTCAAAAAGGTAATCAGAATATGCCTATATAGAGGAGAAACTACTCCCCTTTTCAAGCACAGTCTTCAAACCCTCCATTTCCTAAAAGTGGAGAAGCAAAGTGCCCTCGAACGTTCACACCCTTAGGGGACTCGCTCGAGAATATTCTTGCTCTTCTTACTACTCAGAAGAAAATCACGTATCTTTTTCCACCACCCAACCCTAATGGGAGGGGTTTCAATGCTACTCGGAAGTGTATTTATCATTCTGGGGCACCTGGACATGATACTCAAGATTATTGGGCCTTAAAACACAAGATCCAAGATTTGATAGACAATGGTGATATCGTGGTTACCAAACCAGATCAACCTCATGTGCAAGACAACCCTCTTCCTCAACATAAAGAAGAAAAGGTCAATATGATTAGTTGGAGCAGTGGACAGAGTTCCAATTTTAATGGTGAATCATCCCAGACCATCAAAGATGGTGTTGACAGATGGGATTACATAAAGTTTCAATTTGCTATGGAACAAAAGATGAAAGTTCTTTGTAAGCAAGTTGAACAATTGGCAGAACTGGTGATCCATCAGCATCAAGTCACATGCCAGTTAGTCAGCCAGGAGCATGACTGTCTCCTTCTTTTTGTTATGAATGCTCCATTATCACCTTCAGAAAGTGAAGCACTGGATGACAAGGTTGCGAAGAGAGCAAGTGATAAAGCCCGCCAGGATTTTGCCAATAGAAGGGAATTTACATACCTGAGCCAACCTATGGGGGAGATATTTCAGATGCTAATCAACAAAAGAAGAATCACCTCCCTTCTACCTCCAATCAATCCCCGTTCAAGATGGTTCAACTCTGATGAAGTATGTCAATATCATTCAAATTCTCGCGGTCACATCACAGAAGAATGCTAGGTACTCTGCCACCTTATTCAGAATTTAATTGACAGCGGTGTCCTGCAATTGGCAGACGATGACACTGTGCTACTCGAGAGTGGGAATACATGTCCTACCAAATGGAAGATATTAGTAGCAGTTATATCCGTTGAGGCTGATGAGACTATCAGACCATTTCCCATACAAGCAATTCAACTCAAAGGTGGTGATAATCCTTTGAAAGTGGCTGCACCAGAGCCAATTTCTTTACCCTTCAGACCATAGTATCCTGTTATCAGCCTACACAAAGTCCCATGGAATTATGGAGAAGCTAAAGGATCCACGTCTCATACTACTGCTACAGTGTCGAAGGAAAATCCACTGTATCTTCCTTAGAGGGTGATGAAGCCCACCATAAAAGCAAATGGGAAGATTCCCATGGAGAAGATTGAGAAATTCCTCCACACTATGGGCCATACTGAAGCCAAGGTGGTTCTAAGCTTAAGAGAAGCTCCACATCAAATCTCAATACTGGGCTTGGTTTCCTCTTCTGAGGATCACAGGAAGATCTTATTGAAGGTTTTGGAAGAAGCCTACTTACCAAAATCAGTGGATGTGAAAAAATTTCAACATCTGGTTGATCACATTTTTAACAACAATGTGATATCCTTCACTGATGATGACATACCGCCCGAAGGGACCGGTCATTGCAAGCCATTACATATTATAGTTTTGTCCTTCGAGTATATGTTACCTGGAGTTTTGATAGATGGAGGTTCATCTCTGAATATCTGTCCTTATGCCACTTTGGTGAAGATGAACGTCAATCTCAAGCGGATCCGAAGTAGACATACGGTTATCAAAGCTTTTGATGGATCCCGACGAAATTATGTCAGAGAGATTGAGCTGCCAGTGGAGATTGGTCCAAATACATTCAATGTATCCTTTCACGTCCTCAAGATAGATTCAGGATACATCCTGCTATTAGAGAGACCATGGATCCACATGGCTGGAGCCGTCCCTTATACACATTATCAACAACTTAAATACATTGTCAACAATAGCGTAGTCACTGTCAATACTGACCCGGAATGTCCTGAATAAGGAGACATACCACTCATCATCTTCAATTCAGAAGTTGAGCCGGCCAGTTTTCATAATTTGGAAGTGAGCAACACACAATACCATCCTATTGGAGCGTCGCTTCCCGTACCCAAGATTTCTGCCAAAGTGATGGCAGATACCCAAGAAATGATGTCATTGGGTTATCAGCCTGGATAAGGGCTGGGTAAAAATCAACAGGGTATTAAGCACCCAATTCAAATGTCCAGTCAAACCGGGACAGCCGGACTAGGCTATTCTGCCAGTTCCAGTCATATGAATCCTCATAAACATAAGAAGATTCCTCAAGCTTCCGCCACACGACGATTTTCTCCACGTGCAACTCCTAAGATGATATAGTCTCTGGTAAAGGTGCCAGCCCATGTTATGGCTATGTTATTTCCCAAACCAGTACTGTTTAAAGCAAAAGAGGCCCTGATTCCTAATCCCGAAGTGGAAGAAAGGGAACAGAAACGTAAACATGACATCGCCCTGATGATGTCAAGCATACGCATCATTGTCCATGATTAACATACAAACAGATACACCCTAGACGATGATTGCCAAGATGTTATGGTCATTATTCTGGAAAAGGAGGACGATGACAACCCCTCCATTACTGCAGTCCATCAGAACTTTACCCTTGACAATTGGAGCAACACTCCATGCATTGGTTGATGAGGGTAAAACAGGTAGAAATCCCTCTGCCCTGTAGATAACTTTAATTGCTTAATTTTCTGCACAGTATTAGCAGTTATTTTATCAGTACATGCTAACACTTTTGTATGATTAAACAGTTTCATATATTAAGTGAAATCATATTTTGTTTCAGGACTCTGAATTTAGATGTGCCTGTACTTGCTGATGAGGCGCCTTTTCTCCACAAGGACTATAACTTTGATGAAAAGTTGGACTCAGATTTGATGGAAATCCAAGAGGACATTTAGATACCTCAGGAGATCAAAGAATGGGTCGAAGACAAACCTAACCCCTAGAAAGCCCTAAGTTAATCCAGATTGGTTCAGACCTCACCCCAAACCAACAGAATGACATGGTTACGCTACTAACTCAATTCTAGGATGTGTTTGCATAGTTTCATGAAGACATGGTGGGTTTGTCCACTGACATTGTCCTTCATCGCCTTCCCATTAAAGAGGGATTCAAGCCAGTCAGGTAGAAGCTCAGGCGATTGAAACCTGAGTGAAGTTTAAAGGTGAAAGAAGAAATTGTGAAACAATTTCAAGCTGGCATTATCATGGTGTCTACATATCTGAAATGGATATCCAACATAGTTCCCGTTCCTAAACCAGGAGGAAAGGTGCGAGTTTTCACGGATTACCGGGATCTGAATAAAGCTTGCCTTAAAGATAGCTTTATCGTGCCCTTTATCCACATTCTCATTGACAATACTGCTCAATACGACATGTACTCATTTGCGGATTGCTTCACGGGGTATCATCAGATTATGGTTGCTAAGGAGGACCGTGAGAAAACTGCTTTCATCATGCCTTGGGGAACCTTCTGCTATAGACGGTTGTCATTTGGCCTCATTAATGCCGGAGCAACCTATCAGCGAGCTATGATGGCTCTTTTCCACAATTAATGCACAAGGAGATAGAGATCTACGTGGATGACATCATTGTCAAGTCCCGAAGGTAGGAAGACCACTTAAACCATCTCAAAAAGCTCTTTAACAGCTTGCGTAAGTACAACTTGAAGTTGAATCCAACCAAGTGCGCCTTGGCTTTAAATTAGGCAAGTTGCTAGGTTTCCTAGTCAGCCACAAAGGGATTGAGTTGGATCCCACCAAAATTCAGGCCATCAAGGAAATGGCCATTCCTCAAACAGAGAAGGAAATATGGGGATTTTTGGGAAGAATCAATTTCATAAGCAGGTTTATCTCTCAACTCACAGCAATCTGTGAGCCCATCTTCAAATTATTAAGGAAAAACTCCTCCATAAATGGAATGATGAGTGTCAGAAAGCCTTCCTTACAATCAAAGAGCAGCTGGTTAACCCTCCTATTTTGGTACCTCCCAGGGATGATGTTCCCCTATTCATGTACCTGTCCATTAATGACAATGCTATGGGCTGCATGCTGAGACAGAAAGACGATAGAGGCCAAGTGCGAGCTATCTATTACCTCAGCGAAAGATTCAGCAGCAGTGAACACAAGTACACTCTGATTGAGAAGACTTGTTGTGGAATTCGTATTTTCGGGTACGTTTCTTATTTAATTTTTGTAATGTTATTTAAGTTTGAATTTTTGAAGTTTAGTTAGTGTTGTTAATAAACTAGTTAGTTTACTATGTTTATTTTGGCTTGGAATTGATTATGTAAATGAGTTATTTGTGATGACTTTTAATATTTTGTGATGAATTTCATTAATTAATTATTATTAATGATATTAAAGTTATTTAATGATTATATTAAATAATTTAGTTTAAAAATGATTTTAATATTATAAAAATCATTTTAAATGAAAATAAGGTATTTAAAAATATTTTAAGTTATAAAATATAACTTTTAATATTTAAATGATAATTTCATTAATAATTAAATATTAATGATATTAAGATAATGTTAATGATATTTAGTTTATTTAATAATTATTATTAAATAAATAGTTTTAAAATGGTTTTATTTATTTACAAACCATTTAAAGACTTAAGGATTTAAAAATATTTTAAGTTATAATTAATGACTTTTAATATTTGGATAAATAGTACATTAATATTTAAATATTAATGGTAATTATTTAAAATGATTTTATTGTTTTAAAAATCATTTAAGGGTAATATAAATGTTTTAAAAATAGTTTGAGTTATTATAAATAACTTTTATATTTTTCTGAATGGTTTCATTAATAGTTTAGTATTAATTAAACTATTAATGATAATGGAATTGTTTAATGTTTAAATCATTTAATTATGATTCCGATATTTTAAAGTTATAAATTTTACCAAACTAGCCGACTTGAGAACCGATTATGAAGTTACGAATTTGAAGAAGAATACCTATAGTAATGTGATTATATCACTATAGGCCCTTTATCGATGATTTGAATTATTTTAAATTTTTCAATTTACGGAAATTTTGAAAATGATTAAAAATAAGATGTCCGATATTTACTGAGATGTTGAGGTATAGAATAAGAGTCTTAGACTCAAGATTTACCCGATAAAGTCGCCGATTTGATGCATGGCAAAAAATGTCGGACCTTATAAAAAAGAAAGAAAAGGCTACATCAGTAAGAGCATGAATGAGATATTTGAAAAATGTATAAAATATTTCAAGTATAGAATAGGAACTAAAAGTATGATCACCGTGATTATGTGATTAGACTATGTCTTGTTCGTAATAAGATAATTACTATGTGTTAAGATATATTGTTCTAATCGAACGAATGATCCGATTATTGATACGTTGTGATAAAGAGATAAAACCTAAGTTGAGATTTGTAATCAAATGAATCGGTAAAGTATCCTACCTTTGCACTTCCTTTATGCAATGGACATGAGTAAAGTTTCGAAATTATTCTATCCTGTCTGATTATGTACTCTTTGATTATCGACATGTTAGCTCAGATATATATTTTGTTCATTGATTTCTATAAATGGTTATACAAGTGTCCCCACTTGGATAATCATGGCATTTATTCACATGTTGATACACCTTTGTCAATTACCCGTATATGTATGTCGAATTACATATTATTGTTGAGCAAGATTAAAAACCTTCGGATTTGGAACCAGACATTTATGAACATCCCTATATGGGAAATTTTTGCGCTCAAGGCGGATAGAGTGAGCGATGAATTTCGTTCAAGTTATGTAGTATTGATCAATACAAGGTACAATGAAATTTGATCACCCTCCGTGTCTAGTAAGTTGTGACGGTTTGCGAATGGATTTCTGCTAAACCTTTTCAAAAATGAAAAGAATGTTCATAGTATGTTTCTTAAACCCTATTCAAGGGTAGAGCCACAGCCAAATTTAACGAATTTGAAAGAGAGTTGTTATGTGAATTTTTTATCAGTAGAAATTACTTCACAACTTTCAATTCGTTGTAGAAGTGTTATGTAAGGAGAATACTTATATTCTTTCAGCTTATATATATAATTGCTATTACTTTTTGGGCACTCAAATGCTCACCCTTGCTTAAATTAAATGTTTTCGATTGTATGAAGCAACTTTGAAGGCTCAGGCACGAACAAGGGAAAAAGGGAAGCTGTTCGAATGAGTTATATTATGAGTTAATGGTTATAGTTAGTATTGGTATCTGATTAGGTATGGTATGGAATGTATTTGAAGGTCTCGTGCACAGAAGTAAACTTTGATGTATGTAAATTAAGTTTGAATGTAATATTATTATTGCATTATTCAGCTTATAGAAATGGTATCGTGAAGCACCGAGTTCGGGTTTCAAGTACACAGATTTGGGGTAGTCACAAGTTGGTATCAAAGTCATTGGTTATGAAGCTTAGAATACGAATACACGAGACTAATAACCGCAATGATTAGGATAAGTACTAACTCATATAGAGTTAGTTGGTCGATAAGATTCAAAGATGAATCTCGTGAGAGTGTAAAGACGAGTTTCCCTAACTCGATAATAAAGTTAAACAAAGAGTAGTGGGGAATAGATTGAGTCTAAAAGACCGAAAGTGCAGTTATGAGAGATCGTAAAATAAAATGATCAAGATATAGAACTGAATCGTAATATATACGATGAGATCATTCCGTGATCTGATAAGGCTATGACAACGAGAAAGAATCAATCTGATGATTGGAAAGTTTACAGCAAGATTGCTGTGTATGATTTATGCTATGAATTGGTACAGATCCAAAAAAAGATTATAAATACGAATTAAATTCGTATGGAGAATGGGGTTAGTGTTAGATGGGGATTCAATTGAGGACTCATGCCGGCAGTTGAGTTGTATGATTCTTCGTATGGGAGCTGAATTGTACTTGGTGTAAAAACCACTTAGTTTCTGGCACTGATAATCATTGAAATGTCTGTGTCGCGCTATTTGTTATATGCACATTAAGAGGATGACTCCATTCTCAGGTGTATAACATGTAGATAGGTCATAGATAGAGAATATAAGATTAAGTACGAGTTCTTAAAACTCATACTTATGAGACATTCTTGACTCATAATTATATGAAATTTTTATGAACCCCTCAGCGAATGGATGCCAAAGGTCTGACTAGGATAAGTTCTTAAACTCATATGATTGTGGCAATTTATGAACTCATAAGTGTGGTTTGATAAACTGGGTATAGTTTTGTGTGAATGAAGTGTTATGGATTACGAGAATGTATAGATTGTTAAGTAAATGATTTTTAGTGAAGGTGTTAGGTTTTCCTAAACTCCTAGCGCTATGCTAAACTTCAAAATTTTTACATCAAGCTAAATATGCACTATGTGTTTTTTTTTTTAAAAAAAATAAAAAATAAAAAAATATAGACTCGTAACCATTTTTGAAACGGTTTAAATGTACTATTATGCATGCTACTTATTTTGGCTAGACGCAAATGATTTGAAATATCAAAATTTGTTTTTAATTATCACTCATGTACCATGTAACCTGGTGCAGAGATGATAAAAATGTGATGGAGTTGTAAATACAGGAATACTTAGTGTGAATTTGACCTGAAGTCGCTGTTCCACTATTGTATGATGTGTTATGACAAAGTCATACAATGACTGAGATCCTCAACGGATTGTTAATACTGACCACGACATCATGACGTCATTCTCAAAAATGTTTTCAAAAGTTTAATTTGCCAACGGGGTTTGGCTACATCTAAATAATTGATTGAATTGAATTATTGATATGAGTCTATGCTATTTGAATCACCAGACTAATGTTTATGAAAACTCTAAGTGTTCATTGAAAGAAATTTCCAAACCAAATTGTTTTGAGTGCGGAATCCTATGATAAGACCGAGGTGAACAATGTTGTTTGGATAAAATAATCCAATCTAATAAGCGTAAATATTAAGCTAGGCATGATTAATACGTTATGCATGACGTAGGGGTACAATAGGCTAATCACCTAAAGTACTATTAATGGTAGTTTACCTTCTTTGTGATTGTAAACATACTGTAATGTTTTGTTTTGCGGTATGAATACCAATTAAAACTATGTGTTCATGGTCTATATGACCCCTCAAAGACAATTTGAAAACTTTTACTCTTGTGAGAGGTGTATTGGGTAGTATGTGATGATATGTGTGAATGTTGTAAGCCGTATAGAGTTAGCCGAGGAGTTACAAGGGAGGTTGGAGCGAGAGGGAGATATCTGAGATAGATAATGATTTGAAAGTTGAGATAGAAGCCAAAGACACCGTGGATATATACCTTGGAAGCGAGGCTTAAGTCATCACCTTCATGCGATTCGATGCAGAGTGGATGGAGCTGCCTTTCGGCAGAGATAGGGGTTGATGAGAATTGAATAAATTTATCGTCAATCAAAATAAGAGACAACGTATATAGAACTCTTGATTGATGTGTATATATACTATATGTTAATCAGGGTAACTTATGTATGAAGATGTCTGGTGAGAAAGATATGTGGAATAAGAAGGATCAGATCCATACCCCCGAGCTAATATCGAGGCCAACAGCTGAAATAGAAGCTCACCAGGAACCCAAATCGGACAAGGTGGCTATCGTGGAAAACGTAGCATCAGATCCAGAAATGTTGGATTTGACAAATAGTGATTCAGACACTAAAGTTGAAGCTGCTCAAGCATCAACGGAGTGCGAGATCCGAGAACAAGGTTTCTTCATTGGAAGGGTTGTGGGAGATAGAAAAGTTATTGCGTCAGGCGTTAATGAAAACAATGGAAGAGCATGATAAGCTCAAAATCCAAATTAACCAGATGGAGCCTCAAGTAACACATCGTGTGCAGCTCCGAGAGGTAAAAAAAAAAAAGAAAACAAAAAGAAAGATAGATAGATAGAAGATCCTGACTTAGTAAAACCTGATAAGAAGAAAGGGAAGAAGATATGTTATATTTGTGGCCGTGAAGGACATACCTCTCCTCGTTGCCCCGACTATAAGAAAGGTGGATGTTTTAATTGTGGGATGAAAGGACATCGAGCGAATGAATGTTCGAGAAAAAGGCTTGGTAAATAAGTAGTATGGGTTATGTATGTAATATGTGTGATAAGTAATGAACTATTTTCAACTTTTATGTTGGTCAAGATTTTAAATCTCGACTTTCATAGTCACAAAGGGATAGCTATTGATTAAAGCAAGATATGCTATGTAAATATTCGATAAATGAATATGAATCTAAGTTTGAGAATGAAACGAGTTTAATACATTAATCTTATGCAATAAGGTTTAAAATGTAAGGGTATAATTTATGGTTTTTTAACTAGATAATGCCGCCAAGACGCGTCGAACTCAAAACCAAAGGATAGAAGAATCTACTAATCTTTGAGGAACGATGACCCGAATCGATGCAAAACTTTGCAAACATGGTAAGCTTAGGCTATGCAAAGAGGAACACCGATTATGGAAACCAAACGGACAATCGCTTGGCAAAATTCAAAGACTTCAAAGCCGTAGGACCACTAGAATTCAGAGGATCAGCTGACCCTATAGAAGCCCAAACTTGGGTGAACGAGATAGAGAAGGCGTTAAGAATCGCTAAAAGTAGATGAGGGCAAAAGACCGCTTTTGCCACTTATATGATGAAAGGGAAGCTAACTTTTGGTGGGAGGCAAATAAGACTCGGGCGGGAGAAGAAGAAATTACTTGGGATAGGTTTAAGGACTTATTTTTCAAAACTATCTCTCTTGTTAGTATCTTGATCTAGAATGGAGGTGAAATTCACGGAGTTAAAAGCAGGATAACTTGATATTCATTGAGTATGCCGCAAAATTTAATGAGTTAGCTAGGTTTGCTCCACATCAAGTGGATCTGAGAGGCTAGGAAGGCAAGGAGATTTGAGATGGGCTTAAAACCTCGGCTCTCTGATAAGGTATCGATCTCAAGAAATCAATACTTTTGCAAACTCTCATGGAGAAAGGCTATCATAGTTGAACAGGAAAGTGAGGCCATGAGCCTCTACCATAAGGAGAAAGAAGAACAAAAAAGCAAGTCAAGAGGAGGCAGAAGAAAGATAGAAAGTAGTAGGGAATAGGGGTGAGAAAGAATGAGGAATTTTTCCGAGAACGTGCAAGTGAAGCGTAAAGGTACAAAAAGCGGTAGTGCGGTCTGAAAGAATCATGGAAGAATCACTCTGGCGAGTGTATGAAGGGCAAGTTTGTATGCTACAAGTGCAGTGAGAGGTCATCATCTCTCCCAACCGCCTCAACTCAAGGATGATCGATGGATGCTTCATATGTAGATCGAATGAGCATAAGGTGAGGAACCCATCCCACGAGGGGAATGGAGGCGAGGAACGTAACCACGGGGGAGAAGCGGTGGGGCGTTAGCAATTTCAAGACCAAACTCAACCAAAGAACTCAGGGTTTACAACATGACGGTCCAGATATACGGTGGCGGTGGAAAGCAGAACTCAGTGCTATTTGAATAACTTATATATCTTATATTTACATTAATCGGATGAGACAAGTATTATGAAGAATAATTGAAGATCGATTCGATCAAGTATGATCGAGATCTCATACAATGATTATATGCTATGTGTACTTACGCATATGAGTTTTTAAAGTGGTGATTCCGGGGACGGAATCCTTATAAGGGAGGGTGAATGTAATAACCCGAGATTTTCTATATAAAATAAATAAGAAATTTTACGTATAATTTTTTTTTATTTAATGACGAGACTAAGTGTCAAGTAAAGTGAACGATAAATGCGAATATATTTATTACTTGAAAAATTAGAAATAATTTTGGAATTATTAATTACCACAAATTATATGGTAATAAATTTACATAGTTTTAAATGTTTTTATTAATTATTTTCCATAAAAACATGATTGGAAATAATATATGAAGTGATAATTAGATTTATATAATAAATATTTTATTATATGAATTGTTCAGAATATTTAAGTTAATTATTTTAACTTGATTATTGATCTTTAGTAATGAAAGAATAAGTCAGATATGAGATCCAAACCCTAGATTGGGATTGTGATCAAGAGATGAGAATAATAATATTATATTATTTATATAATAATTTTACAGTACCATAATTATGTACTGTGTATGTGCGGACATATAATATTGAGCAATGACGGTCAATTAGGTCATAGCATATTACCGTGCTGTGAAACCCTAATTATTAAACTCAGTTATGAGATATTTCTGAGTAGTGACTGTGTATATGAAGTTACTGTGTATAAGAATATCGGTAATTAGAAGAAACCCTAATTACTGTTGTACGTCGATAATTAGAACAAACCCTAATTATTATAACCTAACCGGTTGAAATTAGAAACCGTAACGACTGTGTTAGTAACATACACAGATAATTAAAGAACCACTAATGGTCAATTAAAAACCCTAATTGATGACGTTGAGAAACCCTAATTATAGAATCTTAAATTTTCTATAGAAAACCCTAATTTTAATTACCGGGTTTAATTTCGATGTTATTGTATAAGTGTTTTAATTTACCAAAGAATAGAAGTTAATTGGTAAATTATAAGAATTAAATCTAGTGATTAAATATTACATTTAATTGCCTTGTACAAGATTGCCCATACACTCTTAAACAAAGCCCAACCATCACCCATAACAAATCAGAAGCAAGAATCAAGAATTTTTTGGCAAAAAGGGTATAAGAACACTAAACCTAGAAATCCTTTTATTCAAGATTAAATATTACATTTAATTGCCTTGTACAAGATTTCCCATACACTCTTAAACAAAGCCCAACCATCACCCATAACAAATCAGAAGCAAGAATCAAGAATTTTTTGGCAAAAAGGGTATAAGAACACTAAACCTAGAAATCCTTTGATTCAATGTTATTTGATGCAATTGATTGTTTAAAGTTGTGTAATAGGATGTTAATTGATGATATGGGTTGATAAACCAAAGACCCATAACATCAAAGTGCACGAATTTGAAGATTTAAGCAAGTTGGAAAAACCGAATTTTGTTATTTTTCACCAAATGTCAGAGGCCATAACTCTTTGCTCGATCATGAGTTTTGTTCTTTAAAAGTTGTTATGTGTAGCCTGATATGTGGTCTTTAATCTGCAAAAAAATCAAGTCCATATCATGTATAGAATAGAAGTTATAGATGGTCAAACATGGTTGACCAATCATGATAAACTGATTTTGGGCAGTTTGTAATGGGGGCATTCTCGTCCACTTTTTGTGCTTTAAAAGGTCTGGACTTTTGATATGTTGTAGTACACTGAATAAGCTTTCCATAGACTCCGAAACGGACTAAATCCGATATCGGAGGAGAGAGTTATGACATTTCAAAGTAGTAGTGTCAAAACTGTCCAACAAGTGCGGTGCAGTCCACTTGAACGGAATTTCTGGGCTGATGTGTTCGGAATTTGGAAATAAGTCAGTAGGGAAGAGTTGTAGTCTCGGAAGATAGCTTCGCGTGGGCTCAAGAATCGTCTAAAAATGTTTTAAAACGAAAGAGTTATGACTGTTTTAGCGAAAGAGGGTAAATCTGGGAAATAGATAAAAACGGTTGCGAGTGGACATTTTTGGGGTCTGTTTTAGGCTTCCTAAGAGGTCGAAATTATCAAGTTATATTTTTAAAAATACTCTGGTATACCATGTATAACATATCCAAAGTTGGGAATTTTCTGATAGATGAGCAAGGTGTGAGAAAATCGCAAAGTGAGCTATTGAAAGATTAGTTTAAACCAAGTCTCACATCGACTAAATTGAGAACTTCACCATTTTCTAAACCTATAAATAGAAGGGCTTGGCCATTGTTTCATTCACCAACAATAAGGCCTCCAATTTTTGAGAAAGGCTTTGTTGTGGGAGGACTTTTATAAAGATCTCCTTAGTTAAATTTTAAGGCGTGGAAATGCATTATTCAGCCATGGAATTAAGTATTTTTTTAAGACGTTCTTATTTAATTTTTGTAATGTTATTTAAGTTTGAATTTTTGAAGTTTAGTTAGTGTTGTTAATAAACTAGTTAGTTTACTATGTTTATTTTGGCTTGGAATTGATTATGTAAATGAGTTATTTGTGATGACTTTTAATATTTTGTGATGAATTTTATTAATTAATTATTATTAATGATATTAAAGTTATTTAATGATTATATTAAATAATTTAGTTTAAAAATGATTTTAATATTATAAAAATCATTTTAAATGAAAATAAGGTATTTAAAAATATTTTAAGTTATAAAATATAACTTTTAATATTTAAATGATAATTTCATTAATAATTAAATATTAATGATATTAAGATAATGTTAATGATATTTAGTTTATTTAATAATTATTATTAAATAAATAGTTTTAAAATGGTTTTATTTATTTAAAACCATTTAAAGACTTAAGGATTTAAAAATATTTTAAGTTATAATTAATGACTTTTAATATTTGGATAAATAGTACATTAATATTTAAATATTAATGGTAATTATTTAAAATGATTTTTATTGTTTTAAAAATCATTTAAGGGTAATATATGTTTTAAAAATAGTTTGAGTTATTATAAATAACTTTTATATTTTGGCAATGGTTTCATTAATAGTTTAGTATTAATTAAACTTTTAATAATAATAGAATTATTTAATGTTTAAATCATTTAATTATGATTCCGATATTTGAAAGTTATAAATTACCAAACTAGTGACTTGAGAACCATTATGAAGTTCGAATTTGAAGAAGAACACCTATAGTAACAATTATGTCACTATAGGCCCTTTAGTGATGATTTGAATTATTTTAAATTTTTAATTTACGGAAATTTCAAAATGATTAAAAATAAGATGTCCGATATTTACGAGATGTTGAGGTATAGAATAAGAGTCTTAGACTCGATTATTTACCGATAAAAAAGGCTTGTGATGATGCCGACAAATGTCGACCTTATAAAAGAAAGAAAAGGCTATCGTAAGAGCATGGATGAGATATTTGAAAATGTATAAAAATATTTCAAGTATAGAATAGGAACTAAAAGTATGATCACTTTGTGATTATGTGATTAGACTATGTCTTTATCGCAATAGACAATTTTATGTGTTAAGATATATTGTTTTAATCGAACGAATGATCCGATTATTGATAGGTTGTGATAAAGAGATAAAACCTAAGTTGAGATTTGTAATCGTTGAATCGAGTAAGTATCCTACCTTTGCACTTCCTTTATGTAATGGACATGAGTAAGAAGTTTCGTAATTATTCTATCCTGCATGCATTTATGTACTCTTTGATTATCGACATGTTAGCTCGGATATATATTACATTCATTGATTTCTATAAATGGTTATACAAGTGTCCCCACTTGGATAATCATGACATTTATTCACATGTTGATACACCTTTGTCAATTACCCGTATATGTATGTCGAATTACATATTATTGTTGAGCAAGATTAAAACCTTGATTTGGAACCCGGACATGTATGAACATCCCTATATGGGAAATTTTTGCGCTTTCAAGGCGGATAGAGTGAGCGATGAATTTCGTTCAAGTTATGTAGTATTGATCAATACAAGGTACAATGAAATTTGATCACCCTCCGTGCCCGTAAGTTGTGACGGTTTGCGAATGGATTTCTGCTAAACCTTTTCGAAAATGAAAAGAATGTTCATAGTATGTTTCTTAAACCCTATTCAAGGGTAGAGCCACAGCCAAATTTAACGAATTTGAAAGAGAGTTGTTATGTGAATTTTTTATCAGTACAGATTACTTCACAACTTTTAATTCGTTGTAGAAGTGTTATGTAAGGAGAATACTTATATTCTTTCAGCTTATATATATAATTGCTATTACTTGTTGGGCACTCAAATGCTCACCCTTGCTTAAATTAAATGTTTTCGATTATGTATGAGCAACTTTGAAGGCTCGAGAACACGAACAAGGGAAAAAGGGAAGCTGTTCGAATGAGTTATATTATGAGTTAATGGTTATAGTTAGTATTGGTATCTGATTAGGTATGGTATGGAATGTATTTGAAGGTCTCGTACCTAGGAAGTAAACTTTGATGTATGTAAATTAAGTTTGAATGTAATATTATTATTGCATTATTCAGCTTATAGAAATGGTATCGTGAAGCACCGAGTTCGGGTTTCAAAGAACCTGGATTTGGGGTAGTCACATTCAACATGGTTTAATACTAACATTTACTATGTTGAATATTTTTTATAAAGTCATAATAGCATGCATATTCACTACTATGTGTCTAGATACATTTAATGTGATAAGTCATTTTCCAAAGGATAGAAACTGGAAAAGAATAAGTGCATACGTTACGGAACGATGTAGAACACTTGTGCAGTGGCGAATTTCTGAAAGTCGCCTTTAACTCAAAGCAGATCTGAAGAAGAGCTCTCGGATTTCCTTCACGGCGCAACTTAAAAGTGACTTATAAAAGCAACATGCATGCTTTACATATTCACGGTTGGTTGCAGGTCCACCTGCGGCACCCCTACATGGGTCCCACCCCTCTAGCTCAATCCAGTTCGAGTTGCAAAGGAGGTCTCACAAGCTGAAAAGGCCAAATTAGGAATAAAAATGCTACGCGATTGAGCCGAATAACTTGGAATCCTGGTTGTTACAAGTCAAATTATGGCTTCACATGTCACTCATTGGTATTCGCCTAAATACAAGGTACACTATACCGATGAGCTCAGATTTTTCAAATCATAATCGGCAATGCCTTACACAGGTCTGATGTCGCCAAATACATGGTTGTAACCCTAAACAGTACCCCCGGTGGGGGTTACAACGCCGATATCATTGATAAAGTACCCCCAGCGAGGGTCACAATGCAGATTTTCATTCATCCATGTATCCTCGGCGGGGGTTACAACACATTCTTTGTTTATGAATGAATCCCTGATGGGGGTTACAACGCAATTAAACCATTGATACACACATTAATGAAGGTTAAGCAGCCTTGAAAGTTCACCTAACAGGGATCTATCTATTGATACACACATCAATGAAGTTCAAGCAGCCTTGACAGTTCACCCAACAGGGATTTATCCGGTGATACATACATCAGCGAAGGTCAAGCAGCCCTGACAATACATACTGTTAGCAGTAACTCCAATAGGACCGTGGTATATACTGGTGACACAAACCTGAGAAGACCATCCTCATTGGAGAGGACCGATGATGGAATATGTTATACACATCCTCAAACAGACAAAGCTTTATCCCCATAGATCTCTTGCACACGAGAGGCACATCTTTAGAGTAAAGTCAGTATCAAGGATTCAGGACTTTGGTGATAACCCCAATGTCAACATCCTGGAAGACTTGGATCGCATGTCCAAGACATCAATGATTGTCATCCCTGGCAGGATTAACAGGGAACCGATAATCATCCCATCATGTTGGAAAAAAATCCAACAAAACACGTGCATCATGCATTTGCATCTTGTTGCTGCACATGGCATCATGTTTATCTTGTTGCATTTCAAGTGTCTAGGATTCTTTATCCTATACATGCCTTGTATTGCATGAATATGATAAAGAGGGGCATCTGTAGACACTCAAAATTTTCTGCACACCTGTTACTAACATTGCAGGAGGGCAGATTTATCTTTCAGAGATAACCCTAGAAGACAGCTCACATCCATTCCGAATACCACCGAAAGTTCAG
This sequence comes from Panax ginseng, assembly GCA_020205605.1. Taxonomy (NCBI): domain Eukaryota; kingdom Viridiplantae; phylum Streptophyta; class Magnoliopsida; order Apiales; family Araliaceae; genus Panax; species Panax ginseng. The sequence continues at coordinate 54,459,376 of CM035139.1, forward strand.
TCTCAACCCCGGAACACACACCGGGATTATCAGTTCCAAACTCGAAGATAACCCCGAGTTTCATCCTTGGAGATAACCCCAAGGAATGTCGTTGCAGTTCCAGCAATAACCCCAGAAATGCTTGTTTCAAATGCATGCAATCAGCTTCAACCTTGGAACTCTCACTGAGGCACTCATTCAAAAGACTCGGAGTTAACACCGGGAAGACATGCACACTTAAAGATGACCCTGCAGAATTTAAACACTTGCAGCATTCCAATCTCAGAGATAACCTTGAGCAACGTCTGCTTTATCAGCCAAAACCGGAGATAACCCCGGTGAGGGGCAAAATCATCATCTTGCCACCTCAACCCCACATTGCACCGTCTAAACATCTCATACATACATTTCTACACAACAATATCCCACAAGAGCCAAGGAATTACAATCCCGAGTGACTATTACGCATGGCAGCACACCGGATAGAATTTGAAGCTTGAAGACCATGGGTATGGTCCCCTCTTCCTGACTTCTTACAACCTCTAATCCCATGTCATTGCGTAACTCTTGACAAAAGCGGTCCGAGAAAGGTCTTATACACCGTATTCGGATGCGCAGATTGAAGTTCTGCAAGTTCGAGTAGATATCACAGTACATGAGTGCACGTACTTCGAGACGGTGGGACCCGCAGAGCAACATGTGAGCCTAGGAATAATGTGATCACAGATTCAGTCCACTGAATGTAGATTCAGTTCCCGTGATGGACATTTTTAGCTGTAAGCAGCTTGTAAATTATTCACGGTGTTTGAATTTCCTTAGATGACTTTCATGCCCATGAGGAGTTTGGCACTACTATATATTATTTTCTCGAAGATGCTTCGCATCTCAAAAAATAAAAGCAAACAAGCCGAACATTTAATAATAAAATGGAAGTATGAAAAGGTCTCAATTACTATTGAGCACAGGGTTTGAAAAACCTCTTTTACAAAACTTCATTACTATATCATGTTTAAAACTAAATTTTTATATAAATTCAAACCCTTTGTATATAGGTGCGAACGAGGCCTCGCACTACTTCCAAATAAATTGCACATTAATCCACACACACACACACATTCATATAACAGTTTCTTGAAAAGTGGCGGTCACCGTGGTAACACGGATGTCGGGGGGTGCCTAACACCTTCCCTCTGCATAATCAAGCCCCCGAACCCAAATGAATCTCGGTTTTATAGACCCGTTTAGTGTCACATCACTGGGTCAATGTGCAAACCTTTTCTCGGTTGCGTTGGTGCAACCAGTTAAAAACACTAACTAGCAACTCTTACAGTCAAATTGTCGACATATACATGTCAGAACTTTTTCACTTGTTTTTTCAAACAAATATCACATAACATGAGAACACCAAAGAACAAGAACTGAAAAGGGACAAATAAAAATTCGGACATTGACAAGCCATACAATTATCAAAGCTTTTGATGGATCCTAATGAAATGTTGTCGGAGAGATTAAACTACCTGTGGAAATTGGTCCACATACATTCTGTGTATCCTTCCATGTCCTCAAAATAGCTACAGGATACAACCTACTTTTGGGAAGACCATGGATTCACATGGTTGGAGCCGTCCCTTCCACCCTTCATCAGCAGCTCAAATACATCATTAACAGTAGCCTGGTCACTGTTAATGCTGAGCTAGAATGTCTTGTACAAGGTGACATACCACTAAGCAGTTTCAATGCAGAAGTTAAGCCTGTCATCTTCTAGGCCTTTGAAGTGAGCAACACTCACTATCAACCCATCGGGGCACCACCTCTGAAACCCAGAGTTCATACCGAGGTAATGTCGGCAAGTCAAGATATGATATCTTTGGGTTTTCAACCTGGATAAGGGTTAGGAAAGGATCATAAGGGCATCAAGCGCCCAATTCAAATTCCCAGTCAAATAGGGACAGCCGGGCTAGGCTATTATTCTGGGTCCACTCATAGGAATCCTCACAAGCACAAACAGGTTCCTTCATCTTCAGCCACACGGTGATTGCCTATACCTATAGATGTTGAGCCTGTATGGCCTTCATTAAAGGTTCCTGCCCATGTGGTAGCTATGTTGTTTCCTAAGCAGATACCAGTCAAAGAAAAGGAAGTCTTGATTCCAGATCCGGAGGTGGAAGAAAGGAATCGAAGGCGCAAAGAAGAGATATATAAACATCTGTCAAACATTCGCGTCATAGTCCATACAGAGGGTATGAATAGGGACATTTTTGATGATGATTGTCCAGACATTATGGTCATCATTCAGAAGAAGGAGGATGATAACAACCCCTTCATAACTGTTGTCCATCAGGAATTCACCCTTGGCAATTAGAGCAACACTCCTTGCATTTGCCGACAAGGGTAAAAAGGGCAGAAACTCCCTCTGCCCTGTAGATAACTATAACTGCTTACTTTTGTTGTACAGTATTAGTAGTTATTTTTTGTCATTTCACGCTAACACTTTGTATGATTGAACAGTTTCATATATTAAGTGAAAGAATTTTATTTCAGGACTCTAAAGTTAGATGTGCCTAAACTTGCTGATGAGGTGCCTATTCTCCACAAGGATTATAACTTTTATGTAAAGTTGGACTCAGTCTTGATGGAAATACAAGAGGACTATGAGATACCTCAGGAGATCAAAGAATGGGTCGAAGAAAAACCCAAGCCAAATCTTGATCAAACCACCTCTTTTAACCTTAGAACCTCAGAAAACCCCAAACAAATCCAGATTGGTACGGACCTTACTCCAAACCAAAGGAATGACATGGTTACTCTATTAACCCAATTCCAGGATGTGTTTGCATGGTCTCATGAAGACATGGTCGGTCTGTCAACTGATATTATCATCCATCGTCTCCCCATCAGAGAGGGATTTCAACCAGTCAGGCAGAAGCTCAGGCGATTAAAACTTGAATGAAGTTTAAAAGTTAAGGAAGAAATTGTGAAACAATTTCAAGCCAGCATCATCATTGTAAGACCCCAAATTTTATGAATAAAGATTTAATTTTCTTGAAATATTTTTTTTAATATTAAGGTGTGGATTTGATATAATGTTATAGTTGTGGGTAGTATTTATAAATTTTGCAAAGTACGCAAGTTGTCATAAAATATTCGATTGGTCGGGGAATATTCGTTTTATCAGGGAATATTCATATGACGACACAATCATTGGTGGGCCCCACAACGGAATTACTATTGGAATGAGAAAACGACAGAAATATCTTTTTATAAAACTTTTGCCGTTAAACTGTTGAAATACCCAGTGGTAAAAGTACAATAATACGTGTGGTTGCATAGTAGCACATGGTATTGATTATTGATGCTTACGTGAGAAGTTACTCAGTTATACTCAATTATTGCTACAATAATTGCTGCATAATATCTCTCATATTATTGATTCAATTATTGTAACAGTATCATCTACAAAATATTTTATATTATTAAATCAATAATTGAGACCACAAAGTTATTCATATTATTATTTACAATATTGACGATGTCTAGAAAGTTCTGTCGAGGAAAGGGGTTTGGTCACCTAATTTTGCGCCAATAGAGAGAAATCCTTATCGGAAAGCCCCCTCTTTCCTGGGAATGATCTGGTTGTTAAATACTGTGAGTTATAATATTAATGAAGAATAAGTTCGTGTTGATTAAAGATGAAATGTATATTTCTATTGTGTTGGGATTATTAGTATTAGTGGAAATCAACATTTATTTCGATAATAATTGATTTCTGGAGATTAATTTGTCCAATCGGGTAATTAATCGGATAAATGAGCAATTAATTGCTATTAGTTCACATGCATATAACTATTTGTTCACATGAATGGAACTATTGATTCACATGATGTACTATTAGGGGAGGTGATGCAAGTTTGATAATACTTGTAGGACTAAATTAAAAATGGAGGAAAAGATGAAGGTACTATACTGTAATAATTCGAGCCCCAAAACGTGCAATTATCAAAACTATGTTTTCCTATAAATAGAAGTTCATTCTTCTTTCATTCTCACCAATTCACTAAGACTCACAAGAGCAATTATAGAGAGAGAAGCTATAGAGAGAAAGAAGAAGAGTATTCTACTACTTCACTATTGCAGTATTCAACCTTCTACTAAGGTAAGGGGTATTATTTCTTTCGTATTCGTAAGGGATATTTTTTTTTAGTATTCGTAAGAAATAATATTTTCTTGCATACTTTGTAGTATGTGAGTAATATTATTTCATTTTGTATTCCTAATTCTACACTCATTCTGTTAAAGTATTGCTTCTATACTTTGTGAAATTAGTAGAATATCCTTGAAATTTGCTCTTCATCTAGTATCGTTTCACAATGATATTTTTTTGAACATTCTTGTTAAATTTTAAGCTTTTCATGCCAAAGTCTTGTTAACAAAATACTATTCACAAAGTACTATTTACGGGGTACTATTTATAAAGTACTATTTATTGGGTACTATTCACAGAGTACTATTCATGAAGTACTATTCACAAAGTACTATTCATGGGGTACTATTCACTAGGGTACTATTCACCCGAAGTACTATTCATTACAAAAATTGATTTCTTTTCAGTCCAAATCATTTTTGATACAATGTTATTCTTGAATTTTACTCCACAAAGCAGTATCATGTTGACAATTTGGATATTATTGAATTATGGATAAATTAAATTATAAATCTTTAAAATTTATCCTTGCTTTCATTTAATTGAATTCTTATATCATTGTCATCATCCTCATGCTTATATTGTGATGAAAGTCATCTTTGGCCGTAGTGCATAGATGAACTATTGATTGGTATGATTATGACCAGGGATTATTTGGTATAATCATGACCCGTAATGTTACAAATGATGTGGTAAGAGTCCTCATTGGCCCGTAGTGCATTGATGGACAAATGTTGGTATGATCATAACCATGCGTTCTCTTTGGCCAAGGGTGAAAAGATGAATTGTTGTTTGAATTGATCATGACCATTGGTGAAAACACAAATATCCTTGGCCCGTAGTGTATGGATAATTCATGGTCGTGAAACTAATGAATGTCCTTGGCCTGTAGTGCATGGATAATTCAGTGATGTGGATTATTTATTAAGCTGAGTCCCAGCGATAAAATTGATGATAAACTTTTAAATCATAGAAGATAGTAGATATCATGCTCTACTTGACTCTTCTAATGGATTGCTTATTCCGCTGCAGTTATTGATCTAAAACTTGTTGTCCATTGTATTATATCAGTTGTTATACTGTTGAAGGCTAAGGATAATTTATTCTGCATTATCTTAGTCATAATATTTCTTACTGGGCTTGTTGAGCTCACCATTTTCTTTTATTGTTCTCTTCAGGAAATGAAAACGTAGCTGGGACTAGTCTGAGAACGGAGTGATGGTCCAGGATAAGTGGCTATAGTAGTCCTCAATATTCTATGAAATAGTGTGATAATAATTGTAATAAGGACTACATTGAGTGTGGATATTGTCTAAAAGATAATATTCGTGTTAAAACTCTCAGCTTATGTTTTGTCGTATTGTACACGATAGTTGTATTTGTATTCTGTACCAAGTATTTGGTGACCCAAGATGGGTGATGTATACCTATTTTGGGGGCATCATAGTTGGTATCAAAGCTTAGGGATATGATCCCTGGCTGAGATGTGAGACTAGAACTAGGAGGGGAGAGGCAGGTAATCAGTGGTTGATTTGACCTACCTAAGTTATTTGTTATTTAATTGGTCGGTCAGAGTATATGGATAATATGTGGTATGTCAATTAACCCTTGTTTTGAAACAGTGTTTGAGAATGACATCTGAAAATGTTGAGATAAGCAATGAAGCACATGAGACCGTTGAGTTACCACCGATCAATAACCATGATAATGTGCATTAAGAAGGCAATAATCCTCATGTAAACAACAACACCGACCAAATGATGAACGATGGTATATTTAGGAACTTTTTAGAATTCCTGCAACATCAAACGAGAGAGACTCATGTTCATAATGCAGGTGGAAACACTGACAACTCACGGCTGGTCACCGCTAAGCAATTCAAGGAGTTGGGACCGTCAGAGTTTTTGGGAAAGCCAGAACCACTTAAGGCAGAGATGTGGATAAAGCAGATCACCAAGATATTTGATGTCTTGGAATGCTCAGAGGAGCAAAAGGTTCCCTTTGCCACCTTTATATTGCGTGAAGAAGTAGATTATTGGTGGAAATCTATAAAATGTACTCATCTTTCCACACTAAAGATGTCTTGGGAGAAGTTCCAAGAATTGTTCAACGACAAGTACTTTCCCGAAAGTATTCGTCACATGAAGGAGGTGGAATTCATCAAGTTGGAGAAAAATAATATGACCATGTCGCAGTACGAGGCTAAGTTTACGGAGTTATTCCGGTTTGCATCCCATTTGGTTGATAATGAGGAGCAAATGACGCAAATTTTTCTGCGAGGTTTGAAACCTAAAATATGCTAATACCTCATTTCTCAAAAACTTTGTTTATATTCAGATGTTGTGTATAGGGCTAAGTTATTAGAGCGCGATAATGAGCCAACCCAATCAAAAGGCAACTACCAACAACATGATAATAATCGTACCGGTGGCAACGACCATCAAAACAACGATAACCATTGTGAAGGAAATTATCAGGCAAGAAATGGTAACCACTTTGGTTGTAATCATGGCCAAGATAATAGGAAAGGTGAACTAAGTGGGAACAATTTTAAGAAGAGAAGATTCAACAATGACAAAAAGACGTTGGTAGCAGCACCAACACCCTTTTCAAAGGAAAAAGAACAACCACCGGTCGTATATTTCAAATGCGGACAGGAGGGACACATCCGTCCAAACTATACGTAGCAACCCAAAGCGTGTTTTAATTGCGGAAGAGTAGGTCACCTAGCTCAATTTTGTCATGTAGTGAAGTCAAGTCCAACGGGGATGGTGATGTCAAAAGATGTCCAAGATAAGTTAAAGCCGATATTTTAAGTGAGGGCATTTGTTAAGGTACCCGAATGAAGTTATTACGGGTAAGTTAATCATAAACTCTTGCTAAGTCTATCCCTTATTCGATACCGGTTCTACCCATTCTTTTATCTCTCCTACTTGCGCTCAATGTTCAAATTTAACTCCGGAGAAATTAGACTTTGACTTATCTGTTGAAACTTTGTTAGGAGAAACCTTCGTTACATCCACCCGATGGTAAAAGTACAGTAATACGCATGGTTGCATAGTAGAACACGGTATTGATTATTGATGCTTACGTGAAAAGTCACTCAGTTATACTCAATTATTGCTACAGTAATTACTGCATAATATCTCTTATATTATTGATTCAATTATTGTCACGATTATCATCTACATAATATTTTATATTATTAATTAGTTCCCAGAGGCACAATAGATATCTAGAGGGGGGGTTGAATAGATAATTAAAACTTTTCTTATAAACTAGTTAGTATGATTGTGATTAATGCATAGCGGAATGAGTATATGATAAATCTTCTTTTAGATATCTTGCATTAATGAGAGTGAGACAGTTATGACAGTTATAGCAGTTATAGCAGTTATAATGGACATAGTAGTTTTAAGTGGTTTAGAGCACTTACAGCTCCTAATCCACTCTTCTCCTCCTTGAGTAAGAAATCCACTAAGGATGTCTGTTACACTTCTTGAATCTCATAAATTCCTTCTAGACCGGCAGTCTAGGCACTTCTTAGTTCACTCTTGAACTATTCAAGTCCAACAGACTTGGTTCTTCACAGTTCTCTTAGAACTCTTCAAGTCCTTCAGACTTGGAACTCTCACGTTAATTGATTGGTTATTTGTTGAGATCATGATTGGTGCTACACAGTTGCTATTAAGCACTTGTTTAAAAGAATTGAGTAGCTGAGCAAGCTTTCGATTTTTCTCAGATCGTAGAGTTGAGCATTGAGTGTCCTTGTACATTTTTTTTCAAATGCATGCTTGGCTTTCTCATCTGTCTTTGTTCTGTATATATGTGATCTCTTTAAATCTATCCGTTGAAGTAATCTCATGAGCCATTAAATGCATTTGACATTTCTGAGCTTTGATGGAGACTTTTCTACACATCTTCTGAATTACAATCTGGCCCACTAACACGACAGATTTTTTCTCACCTAACACACTAAAAAGGTGTTTTCCTCTGCCAATGGTCCTTTTCTTAGCTTCTTGAATCGTTTCTTTTGATCAATACTAAGGATATCTTTTGTCTTTGATTTGGAATTTGGTGAGAGCTTCAACGTTCAAAACCCATTCCACATTTGTTGGAATTTGTTTCCAAACAAGAGATAGGGCTCGACGCTTTTTGACCTGAGACAAATGATACTCTACGATACATATCACGGTGTCTTGTCATATTTGTGCTTGATGCGAATAGAACACTACGATTTCTTTCAATAGTTTTGCATACTACGATCTTCACTTGCTTCATTTTGCGGTCTACATGCTTCGAGAGCACACTACGATCTCGAGTTAGCTTGACAAGCGTCTGGACCACTCTACGATTCTTTGGAGAGGCCCTTGAGGCAAATATACTGACGATCATCTCAAACCTACGATCCCCCTTAACCTTACGCATTTTGTTGATCGGTAGGATAGACTACGATTCTCTTCAAGGCCTATCTATTTCTTTCTAGCCATAGATCAACCTAACATATTTGATCTCTTTCTCTATACAAGTGAACATTAAAGGCTAAGATCAACCTAACAATTTTGATCTATCACTAAGTCCTTGTACATATATTCCTGGAAGGACTTTACACATAATCATGAGCATTTATATTAAACATCAAATCACAATATGCATTCTTCCAACAATCTCCCCCTATTTGATGTTGACATAACCAAGGAGATGATTATTAAATTTTATATGCAGTTGCAGCAAAGTAAACATGACTTAGTATTTCAGTGAGCAGCTAAAATTTCTAGAGAATAAGCATGAATTTATTGATGTATGAAGACAAATATTACATTTAAGTTTGACTACATCAATACTACTTAAAATTCAACTTATCTCTATTTCTTGACCTTTTTTGCTTCTTGGAGGATTTGCATATTCCTCGACTCTCCTCTTTTCTGCTTGCTTCATCTCTTACGGCCAAATCTTCCGACTCACTTGGGCTTAGTCTAGGATTGTGATCATGCCTATTCATGAATCACGGGATCTCAATTGGCATTCTTAGGCTGTAGTTGTTACCTCATGAGAGGTGGTAGTTGGCCTAGACTCCTTAATGGTTGAGCCATTAAAAACTTCACATTGATTAGCTCGTTGGGCACGATGGGTTTGGATCGTGGAGTCTGCTGGGTCATTTGCCTTGCAAGAGGGTTCATCGAGGCTTGAGTTTGTTATTGATCTCTACCTCTACCCTTACCTCCCTGATCTCCTTTCCCTTTATTCTCCCCCTTTATGTCAGCATCAAGGGTTCAAATGTCTTCGGAGAGGCGAGTGACTCCTTGGACAAGTTCGTTGAGTTGACTCTGAGTTTGGGCAATGTCCTCATGATTCTCTTAGATCAAAGCATCAGAACAAGTTTCACGTTGTTGAAGAATGTTTAGGACAGTTTCAGTCTGTTGCATTTAACCCATGGAGAAGTCTTGAAATTCCTTGACTGCAGTTTGGAGACTTGTGATACTCTTTATCATTAGCTCGTTCTGAGATTCTTGAGTCTTTTGTAAGATCAAGACAACATCCCTATATCTTTTAGCTGCGAGAAAGTGGATGTCATCTCTGTCTTTTATGCTTTGAAGCATTTCTTTGATGATCTCCTTAAGCATTTTAGAAAGCTCAGAGCTTAAGGAGCTTGGAAGATTATTTGCAGAATTGATCATTGATGTTAATCTCAATTTGAATAAGTGCGATTATGATCCTCAAGGCTCTCATCGAGTTCCTTGACCACTTTATGAGACATTCTTGACAGATCGACCTTTGTGGACAACTCTGAAAGAATTTCATCCAATTTGGGAAATTTTGAGGAGGAGTTGATGTGCCTTTGAATTGATCTTGCAAAGAGTAGAGGCAAGATCAAGATTGAAGTATTCGTTCTTTGGATGAGGAGGGAATATCTGATGGAGGGGCCTGTGTTTGGGTGTATGTAGTAGGTGGCTCTACGATTTGGACTTGGGACTCTTTACTGGGGTTAGAGTCTGTAATCGTAGAGTTGATGGGATGTGGGAGCATTATGAAGTTGGTCGCATTTGGTTCCTCGATTCTGAAATTTTGGGATTACTTGAATTGGAAATTGATTTAGTGGATGAAGAATTACTTCCAACCATCGTGTGAATTCATAAAATTGATTAAATGAGGATGATGGCAAGTGTTTAATTCTGAAAAGGGTTGGGATAGATAGTACCTCAGGTTTGTTCTTTGAGGAAGAGTTATTGGTGAGTAGTTTCTTGGCAAAATTTAATCTTCCTAGAAATCCACTAGCTAGCACTGAGATGGTCGGATACTCTTTGAAGCTCCAGAACATGTGATTCTAGGAGTTTAGAATTTGAGCTTGGTGGAAAGGCATCATGGGTAGATAGGAGAACAGTTGCTCATAGTTAGCTTTTATGTACCCATCTATGCCTACTGCTATGATCTCGACCTCGTCGTCTTCATCCGCTTCTCTGTTCTCGTTTGAGGATTCCATTATATCAATGGCCTCATGATGTTCTTGTACTGGTTCTCCTTCTTTGTCTGTAGGAACCTCTTCTTCTGTCATGGGGATATTATGAGCCTCCCCCTCAGTGTGATCATCCTCTTGGACGATTAGCGGCTCCCCCTCATTGGAGCATTTTCTTCAGGCATCTCCCCCTCAGCTGGCATGTTCTCTGTGATTAGAATTTGGTGTGTCTCCCCTCGACTTGAGTTACATCCATTTGACTTTCTTTGGGCAGTTCTGTTCAATGACCCGACTCTTTGTCTTCCTTTTGAGTACTCCTTCATTAACAAGGATATACTTCTTAACGATTTTCTTCTTGTTTTTTCTAGGTTGAGCCACGACCTCGGGGACTTTCTTTAGTTTTGTCCTTTTGATCGACCAAAGTGTTTGTTGCAGCTACTTCCTTGTTTGATGCGGTCTCTACGATCGGCGAGAGACTCTACGATCGAAGATTGATGATGGCCTTTTGGTCTTGTGGTGATTTTATTCTTCTTGATGGTTTGAGATATGGTTGCTCTATCTTCTTACGCCTTCGACTGTTTGTTCTTTCCTTCTTAGGATCCTTAGAGTCTCGATGTCTCGAGGACTCTACGGGCTTATCGGTAGTGGATCCTTGAGGTTCTTACATAGTTACGGCTTTCGACTTCCTTTTCCCCTTGCTTTTTACGATTAAAGCAATGGGTTCTTCTGGTTAGCTTCTTCTTCTTCTTCTTGATTTCTTTGACAAGCCCACATGTTTCTGGCACTCCCCATTCCTTTATTTCACGGTTCTTCCACTTGGATTGAGACATCATCCTCACATTTTCAATTTGGATTCCTTTTCCGGTTCTCAAATAGTTGTTGGGTCATTCGACGATTTGGATTGATGGCTTCACCTTCATCATCCTCAATTAAGTCACCAAGAGTAGCTTTGTAGGATAATGCTTATGAATACATGTAGAGCATCTTACGAGAACTCTTAAATCTTCTTTGGTGATTAACCACTTCCCATCCATTCAAGTAATAGAGCCCCATAGTTAAGTTGTATTCCATAACATATGGCGGTCATGAGCTTGAGTTGCACCTCATTCACAAAGTCATGACTTTGAGCTCTTGACAACATATACATTTTCCAACAATATCGACTAGAAATTCATACCTTTGTGGAAACTCCTTCTTCTTGTATCCTTTGATGAGAAGGTGATTTCTTGTGATGCATCTTTTGAGCCCCTTATGGAAGTCTATGCCATCTATGGATGGATACCCTTCAGATTTGAGACCTAGGGCTAAATTGATGTCCTCAGCCCTTAGTTTGATTTCAACGTTCCTGACTTTCGCAGTGATGGTGTTGTTTTCAAATACCTCATTATTGTAGAATTCTTTTACCCGACTTGGTGTAGATCAATGTATACATACCCAAGGCTTCTTGAGACACCTTTCTTGATGGCGACAAAGTCTTGTGAAATTGGGGTTTAATTTATTTTGAACTCGTCAAAGCGAGTCTCATGGCCGGAGATAACTTTGGAAGCCGCCATTGGTTTTCTTGCGGGGAAGTGTGATTCTTGAGCTTTCTAGACAGCTTAGGGTTTCTTCTTGCAGAGATAAGGAAAGGGGTAAGCTTTTGAACTTCTGATTTCAAAAGGGTGCCTTCAAATGGTATAAGTAACTTCCCATCCTCCATTTTTCTTAGTGGGATAGGTGTCAAATTTTGCTTGGCTCTACAAATTTGATAGAGAGGGATTGTACTGAATTACCCTTAACTTTTTCTGGGCTAATATGTTCTTCGGGAGGACTACGATCGTTGAAATGGTTCTTGAAATCGTCGAGTCTGTTCTACCATCATTGAGTTTGTTCAGCAGTTGTCGTGTCTATGCTGCAATCGTAGAGTATGAACTGTGATCGTCGAGTCTGACTAGCAATCGTAGAGTCTGACCAAGTCCTCATGATGAACTTTTGACTTAGCTTCTTGGTTTAAGCTAGCTCAGGAAGGGATAACCTCATTGAATGAATCAAGGGTTAGGTTTGACCTTGAGGCACTTATCAGAGAGATTGCTTTGTTTGATACTTGATCATCATAGGGTGCTCCTTTGGTTTTGATGTAGCTCTGTTATCGTTGAGTCTGCACCGCGATGGTTGAGTCTTCACTGCAATCATTGAGTCTTCACTTCTATCGTTGTCGTTATATGACACTTCGGTTCTACGATCATAGACTTCCTTTTATCATGTCTATGATTTTGAACATAGCCTTTAAACCTATATGATTAGCACATACTAGAGCATATTTTTCATGGTTATAAGTTAAGCATACCTAGCTCACTTATTAATTTGTTAAATCTAGATTCATCTAGAGGCTTTGTAAAGACATCAACAAGTTTATTTTCAGTAGGGATATATTGTAAATATATAGTTCCATTTTGCATATGATCCCTAATGAAGTGATACCTTATTTCTATATGCTTAGTCCTAGAATGCATGACAGGATTATGAGTTATAGCAATCGCACTTGTGTTATCACAGTGAATAGGAATGGATTTAAATTCAAACCCATAATCTGCTAGTTGATTTTTCATCCATAAGATCTGAGCACAACAACTGCCTGCAACAATGTATTCAGCTTCTGCAGTTGAAGTAGATACTGAATTTTGCTTCTTGCTAAACCAGGACACAAGTCTGTTTCCTAGCAATTGACAGTGCCACTTGGTACTCTTTCTATCAATTTTTGACTTGCAAAATCGACATCTGTGTATCTGTTAGCTCAAATGAGGACTCCTTGGGATACCAAAGCCCCAGTGGGGTGTACCTTTGAGATATCTGAAAATCCTCTTTCTGACGAGATAAATGAAATTCTTTAGGACTAGCACGAAATCTAGCACAAATGCATGTTGCAAACATTATATACGATCTGCTTTGGCGATTAGATATAAAAGAGAGCCAATCATACCTCTGTATTGAGTTATATCAATACTTTTACCTTTTCATCTTTATCGAAGCTTGGTTGCAGAGAAGCAATTGGGGTTTTTCATGGGAGAGGTGACTCCATGCCATACTTCTTAAGTAAGTCTTTAATGTACTTGGCTTGGTTGATGAAGATTCCTTCATCGATCTGCTTTACTTGCGATCGAGGAAGAAGTTCAACTCACCCATCATGTTTCATTTCAAACTTGCTCTTGCATAAGCTTGGAGAATCTCTTGCATAGCTTTTCATCAGTAGATCCAAAAATAATATCATCAACATATATTTGAACTAATAGGACTTTGTCTTTGTGCTTTCTAAGAAATAGTGTGGTATCTACTCTACCTCTAGTGAATCCATTTTCAATAAGGAAGTTAGTTAGTGTTTCATACCATGCTCTAGGTGCTTGTTTAAGACCATATAAGGCTTTGTCTAATCTAAAGACATAATTAGAAAGAGATGGATTGATGAAACCTGGAGGCTACTCTACATAGACTTCTTCTTGAAGTTCACCATTCAAGAATGCACTCTTGACATCCATCTGAAAGACCTTGAATTTCATGTGAAGCGTGAAAAGGCAAGAAATATTACGATGGCTTCTAGTCTGCGACACGGTGCAAATGTCTCATCGTAGTCGATGCCTTCTTCTTGAGAGTAACCTTTGGCCACTAGTCTAGCCTTATTCACAGTTATCACCCCATCTTCATCCATCTTATTTTGAAGACCCACTTGGTTCCAATTCGGGATGATTCTTTGGTCTTGGAACCAATCTCCATACTTTCTTTCTCTCGGGCGATTAAGTTCTTCTGCATGGCCTCTATCCAGCTGGAGTCTTCCATAGCATCCTCTATCTTCTTCGGTTCCATTTGAGATAGGAAGCTTAGATAGAAGCATTCATTTTGAGTAGCAGCTCTTGTTTTGACTCTTGCATTCGGATCTCCAATGATTAGATCTTGAGTGTGATCTCTTTCCCATCTTCTTTCTGTTGGGACATCAGTTCTTATGCCTTCTTATCTTAGATCTTCAAGATCTATTTCTTCTTCTTGATGTGGAGGCTCGTTTATGCGGCATAGGCCTCTCTCGATCTCATTCCCTTGCTCAGCGATTTCATTTATGCGGTACTACGATCGTAGTATTGAGCTCGACGACCTCGTTAATAGTGTCTTGAACTATTAGTCGCGATGTCTTGAGGCATTGTTTTGTCTAAATCTGTTTCATCAAAGATGATGTGGATCGAGACTTCAACACTCGATGTCTTCTTGTTGAACACTCTGTGTAGCCTTATTGTGCATGGCATATCCAAGAAAGATTCCTTCATCTAATTTGGGTTGAAACTTTGTCAAGTATTGCTTTCCATTATTGAGAATGTAGCATACTGTAGAAGACATGAAAGTAGTGACATTTGGGTTTTCTTCTTTCACGGTTCATAGGAGTCTTCTTAATCGTAGAGTGTATGAGTGATCTGTTACGAGTATAACATGCGGTGTTGACCACTTACGCTTGAAGTACTTTCGGCGAGATGAAATTCTTTTCTAGTAGAGTCCTTCGGCCTCTATTAATGTCTGTTCTTTCTCTCGGCAACTCCATTTTGTTGAGGAGTTAGTGCAAGTGGCTGAGAAGTTGTGACTGATGCCATTGTCATGCAGAATTGGTCCATTTCTGAGAAGTCAAATTCTCTACCATGATCACACTTTATAGCCTTGATTTTCTCTCCTTTCTCGTTCATCACAAGCTTGAACATCTTGATCAGCTAGGAACTTGTCTCATCTTTTGAGGTTAGAAAGAACACCTATGTAAATCTGGTGAAGTCATCGACTATGACCATAAAGTATCTTTTTCCTCCAAGGCTCGTTGTTGGAATTAGCCAAAAAAGATCCATGTGTAGCAACTGCAAAGGCTTGTCAATTGAATTAACAATTTTGCTCTTGAATATATACTTACGGTCATTTTCCAAGTTGGCGGGCATTGCGACCTTTCTTTAATGAAATTGAACTTGGGTAGGCTGCAACTAGATCTTTTGAAGCTAATTTGGACATGCTTTTGAAGTTGAGATGAGGCAGGTCTTGATGCATAGCCACTCATTTCTTGAGATGCTTTAGCTTGAAAGCATATTGTCTCGTCTGAGCTCGATTTTTCAAGATTTACTATGTAGACATTTCCTTCTCTTATTAGGTTAGCTTCACAGCAGATGTCTTCAGGTCTCGGACATGACATTGATTGTTGAGAAATGTTACTTGATGACCCTTGTCGCAGAGTTGGCTAATGCTTAGAAGATTGTGTTGTAGTCCTTCCACATAGGCCACTTTGCTAAAGGATACTGCACCATTTCCAGCTGAGCCATAGCCTCTTGTCTTGCCAGAGCCATTATCTCCAAAGATGACCGAGGGACCCTCCTTCTCTATGTAGTTAGACAAAAGGGCTTTGTTCCCAGTCATGTGTCTTGAACATCCACTATCCAGATACCAGGTTATGTTTGTGGAGCTCTTTTTCTGAGGTAACATTAAACCTTCATTTTGCTACCCATACTTGCATGGGTCCTACTTTGTTAGTACCCTTGGGGACCCAAATCTACTTGATTTTGGGTCTCACATGCATGGAATTATAATGACACTTTGCAGCCTTGTGGCCAACTCTGTAGCACACAAAATATTTGATATGATGCATGTTTATGTGTGTGTGTGTGAAAGTTCTTCCTCCATATAGACTTTTGTGGGTTATTGGTCATCCTCCTGCTAGGCTGATATTCCCTTTTCCATGTGTTCTCTTGTTTCATTATTTGTGAGGAGTGTATCTTACTTCTATTGTATCTTCCTGGTTTGTTCGTAGAGTTGATTTTATTGGACTCTACGATCCTTCAAGGTTGATGAGTAGTAGCTAGATTACTCTTCTCTTTTATGAAATCTAGACCAGCATGAGATCCCTTACTCCTGGGAATATGAATTGAATTAACTGGGCAGGGTTTGACAGGCTCATCGTTCTGTGAGGATTTCACAAATATAATTCCTCTACTTAAACTTGAGGCATCACTCATGCTAATCTCCTTTACTTTTTCCACACATGGCTCTTAGGTAGATTCCCCAAAGCCTAACCCTGTTCTATCAGAGACACTTCTCTAGTTAGAGATTAAGGAGTCCATGGATGAAGAGGATTTATTTCATGCAGAGATTATCTTTTCTAGATCCTCGATCTTGGAGGTTAGACTAGACTCTCTTTGTGCACTGAGCTCATTTGCTTGTCTCAAAAGCTTATTCTCAGCTTCAAACTTTGAAAGAGAATTAAATCTTGAAGAAGGGCATTTCAGTTCCTCTTGAACTTTCTCTTTCTCCTTTTGAAGAAGTGAATAGTCTTTAGACAGCACTCTAAACCACTTCATGTATTGGTGCAGATTAGATGTTATGCCGTGTAATGCAGTTCTAAGGTCATCGATATCTACATCAGGAGAGTTGAAGTTAAATACCTCATCGATGCTTACTTCATGTATGTTGGAGTTCTGTTTGTCCCTTGCATTTTTGGACATTAGGCAAAGATTTGCCATTTGAGGATCTTCATCATCTCCAGATTCCGGAGTAGAGTCATTGTATGAGTCACTCCATGATCCTCCAGCTACAACACCTTTGTCTTTCTTCTGTGGCCTTTTGTTGCCTTTGTATTCCTTCTTTGAATGTGATTTCTTCTTAAGTTCTTCTCTGAGAGGTTTGTTGCAGTTGGCAATAAAGTGACCAGGTTTCTTACAATTGTAGCATAGGTCATTCATTTGCTCACATGCTGCTTTGTAATTCTTGACTTTCTTTGGCTTCTTTGTTTTGCCTTGTCGCATGAACCTTCTTAGTCTTTTCTGACATTGCAAGGTCCTCATCATCATCTTCATCGTAGTCGAAATCAACTTGATCTTGACTTTGGAGGTGTTATCGTTGCTTTGAGAGCAACACCTTTATCCTTCTTTCTTCCTTGAAACGAGTTTTACGCTTTCGTTGAGTCGACTCCGGTTAAGTATGTGAGAAAGGTTGTCATACAACTATTGAGACGGTCATTTCGTGTAAGTTCTTTGATTCTCTAATTGCAGTGGTTTTGGCATCCCACTTTCTTGGCAAGGCTCTCATGAACTTTATTATTAGATCTTTGTTTGGATAGATCTTTCCGTAGGCTCGTAGAGAGTTGATCAGAACATTAGATCTTTCGTAGGTGGCAGTAACGTTCTCTCCTTGAGCGTGAGCAAACATCTCGTATTCTTTGAGTCGAGAGATTGTTTGTTTTCTCGACTTCTTACATTCCTTCATGCATAATGGTAGTGCTTCCCAAACCTCCTTTGCTTTTTTTGTTTGTTGACTACGTTTTCAAAGCAGATCATCTTCTAAGTTTGGAACAAGATGTTTTTGGCCTTTTTTATCGATCGAAAGCAGACTCTCTCTTCTCGTTCTCTTCCTCTTTCTATTCTCCTTTGACCTTGATCATACTACTGTCATGCAGGTCATCATATGTAGTTAGTGCAAGCTTTGTAGGAACATAGGGCCCATTACGAGCGAGTTTCAAATAGATCTTCATCTATTGAATCCATGTAAGCTTGCATCTAACCTTCCGAGTTAGCAAATTTATCTTTGTTGCACATGGGTGGCTTCTTTGCCTCCTCCAGATCTTTGATTAAGCTTGGTAAGTGTGCCATTGGATCTACTCAAGCTTTGTAGGTTGTATTATAGAACACCTTTCGATACCAATTGTTAGTTCAGGAGCCTGATAGATATCTAGAAGGGGGGGGTTGAATAGATAATTAAAACTTTTCTTATAAACTAGTTAGTATGATTGTGATTAATGCACAGTGGAATGAGTATATGATAAACCTTCTTTTAGATATCTTGAATTAATGAGAGTGAGACGATTATATTATAGCGATTATAGCGATTTATAATGGACACGATAGTTTTAAGTGGTTGAGCACTTAAAGCTCCTAATCCACTCTTCTACTCCTTGGTAGGAAATCCACTAAGGATATACATTACACTTCTTGAATCTCACAATTCCTTCTAGACCCGGCCGATCTAGGCGCACTTCTTAGTTCACTCTTGAACTCTTGAAGTCTATGCAGACTTGGTTCTTCACGATTCATTAGAACTCTTGAAGTCCTTGGACTTGGAACTCTCACTTTAATTGATTGGTTGTTTGTTGAGATCGTGATTGGTGCTACTTTCGATTTGCTATTAAGCACTTGTTTGAAAAAAATGAGTAGTTGAGCAAGCTTTCTCTTTTTCTCGGATCGTAGAGTTGAGCGTTGAGTGTCCTTATGCGTTTTTGTTCAAATGCTTGCTTGGCTTTCTCATCTATCTTTTTGTTACGTATATATGTGATCTCTTTAAATCTATCCGTTGAAGTCATCGATGAGCCATTAAATCGTTTGACATTTACGAGCTTTGATGGAGACTTTTACGCACATCTTTTGAATTGCAATCGGCCTGACTGACACAACAGATGCTTTCTCACTAACACACGAAAAGGTGTTTTCCTCTCTGCCAATGGTCCTTTTCTTAGCTTCTTGAATACGTTTCTTTTGATCAATACTAAGGATATCTTTTGTACCATTGGAATTTGGTGAGAACTTCAACGTTCAAAACCCATTCCACATTTGTTGGAATTTGTTTCCAAACAAGAGATAGGGCTCGGCGCTTGACACAAGAGCAAATGATACTCTACTACGATACATATCGTGGTGTCTTGTCATATTTGTGCTTGATGCGAATAGAACACTACAATTTCTTTTAATTGTTTTGCATCCTACGATCTTCACTTGCTCCTTTTGCAGTCTCTATGCTTCCTAGAGCACACTACGATCTTAGAGTTAGCTTCGACAAACGTCTGGACCACTCTACGATTACTGGAGAGGCCTTTCAAGGCAAATATACAACGATCATCTCAGCACTACGATCCTGCCTTAGCTTTTGCATTTTGTTGATCAGCCGGATAGACTATGATTCTCTTCAAGGCCTATCTATTTCTTTCTAGCCATAGATCAACCTAACATATTTGATCTCTTTCTCTATATAAGTGAACATTAAAGGCTAAAATCAACCTAACAATTTTGATCTATCACTAAGTCCTTGTACATATATTCCTGAAAGGACTTTACACATAATCATGAGCATTTATATTAAACATCAAATCAAAATATGCATTCTTCCAACACCCTCTTTCCAAATCAAAGTACTATTCATGGGGTACTATTCATAAAGTACTATTCATGGGATACTATTGACAGAGTACTATTCCCGAAGTATTATTCATGAAGTACTATTCACAGGATACTATTCACTCGGGTACTATTCACCCGAAGTACTATTCATGACAAAAATTGATTTGTTTTTGGTCCAAATCATTTTTAATACAATATTATTCTTGAATTTTACCCCACAAAGCAGTATCATGTTGACAATTTGGATATTATTGAATTATGGATAAATTAAATTATAAATCTTTAAAATTTATCCTTTTTTCATTTAATTAAATTCTTATATCATTGTCATCATCCTCATGCCTATATTGTGATGAAATTCATCTTTGGCCGTAGTGCATAGATGGACTGTTGATGGGTATGATTATGACCAGGGATTAGTTGGTATAATCATGACCCGTAATGTTACAAATGATGTGGTAAAAGTCCTCATTGGTCTATACTGCATTGATGGACCGATGTTGGTATGATCATAACCATGCATTCTCTTCGGCCAAGGGTGCAAAGATGAATTGTTGTTTGGCATGATCATGACCATTGGTGAAAACACGAATATCCTTGGCCCGTAGTGCATGGATAATTCGTGGTCGTGATACTAATGAATATCGTTGGCCTGTAGTGCATGGATAATTTAGTGATGTGGATTATTTATTAAGCTGAGTCTCAGCGATAAAATTGATGATAAACTTTTAAATCATAGAAGATAGTAGATATCATGCTCTACTTGACTCTTCTAATGGATTACTTATTCCGCTGTAGTTGTTGATCTAAAACTTGTTGTCTATTGTATTCTATCAGTTGTTATATTATTGAAGGATAAGGATAATTTATTCTGCATTATCTTAGTCATAATATTTCTTACTGGGCTAGTTAAGCTCACCCTTTTCTTTCACTTTTCTCTTCAGGAAATGAAAACGTAGCTGGGACTAGTCGGGGAACGGAGTAATGGTCCAGGATAAGTGGATATAGTAGTCCTCACTATTCTATGAAATATTGTGATAATATTTGTAATGAGGATTCCATTAAGTGTGGATATTGTTTAGAAGACAATATTCGTGTTAAAACTCCCAGCTTATGTTTTGTCGTATTGTACACGACAGTTGTATTTATATTATATACCAAGTATTTGGCGACCCAAGATGAGTGATGTATACCTATTTTGGGGGTGTGACAATCATGGTATCCACATACCTTGAGTGGTTATCCAACATAGTCCCCGTGCCTAAATCTGGTGGAAAGGTGCTAGTTTGCTATGATTACAGGGATCTGAACAAGGCTTGTCTTAAAGATAGCTTTCTCGTGCCATTCATCCACATACTCATTGACAATACAACTCAATATGGCATGTACTCCTTTACTGATTTCTTTTCGGGGTACCATCAAATCATGGTTGCTGAAGAGGATCATGAGAAAACTGCATTCATCATTCCTTGGAGAACCTTTTGCTACAGACGGTTGTCGTTCGACCTCATCAATGCCAGAGCTACCTACCAGCGAGCCATGATGGCTCTTTTCCATGATCTAATGCACAAAGAGATAGAAGTCTATGTGGATGACATCATTGTCAAATCCCGAAGGGAGGAAGACCACCTTGATCATCTCAAAAAGCTCTTCAACAGGTTGCGTTAGTACAACTTGAAGTTGAATCTAGCTAAATGTGCCTTAGGCATGAAATCAGGAAAGTTGTTAGGATTCCTAGTCAGCCACAAAGGGATTGAGTTGGATCCCACAAAAATCCAGGCCATAACAAAAATTCCCATACCTCGGACAGAGAATGAAATACGGGGATTTTTGGGAAGAATACACTTCATCAGCAGATTCATCTCCCAGCTCACAACAACCTGTGAGCCTATCTTCAAGTTGTTAAGGAAGAACTCCTCCATGAAATGGAATGGTGAGTGTCAAAAAGCCTTCCTTACAATCAAAGAGTAGCTAGTCAAAGCTCTTGTTTTGGTACCTCCCAAGGATGGTGTTCCCCTGTTCATGTACCTGTCAATCAACGACAACGCCATGGGCTGCATGTTGGGACAGAAAGATGATAGAGGCCAAGAACGAGCTATCTGTTACCTCAGCAAAAGATTCAGCAGCAGTGAACACAAGGACACTCTGATTGAGAAAACTTGTTGTACTTTAGCACGGGCTTCCATGAGGTTACAAAATTGCTTCCATGGTCACACAACCCATCTCATATCCCGCGTGAATCCTCTCAAGTACGTTTTTAGCAAACCCATGTTGAACTGTCGACTATCCAGATGGCAGTTGATCCTACAACAATTTGACATAGTCTACATAACTCAAAAGTCTGTCAAAGGTCAAGGAATTCCAGATCAACTGGCTGTCACACCTTCACGGGATTTCCAACCCTTGGAAACATACTTCCCCGATGAAGGGCTAATGACAGTTCATCTACACCATCAAGATGATACACACCAATCATGGAAGATGTATTTTGATGGAGTCGTAAACATGGAATGTTCTAGGGCTAGAGCAATTCTAGTATCCATTACGGGGGAGCAGTATCCCGTTGCCGTCAAATTGCAGTTTGTCAACATCAATAACACAGCTAAGTATGAAGGTTGTATCATGTGGTTGAAACTTGCCCAATCAATGGGCATCAGATGGTTAACTGTCTTTAGAGATTCTGAATTGGTAATCAAACAAACCACTAGGATCTATCACACCAAAGAGCTATATTTGTTGCCTTACAATAGGTAGGTTATACAAATGGCTTCGAAGTTTGAAGAAATAACCTTCCTCCACATTCCTCAGAATAGGAATTACTTTGTGGATGCGCTAGCAACTTTGGCCCCCTTGATCAACATACTTGACAAGGATGATATGCCAAATATCAAATTTGCCCTGCAAAAGGCTCCAGCTTGTGGGAATTACAATGGAGAAGTATTGGATGAGCTACCTCCCGTCCAACACCCTTGGTATCATCATATCAAGGAGTATCTGTGAGATGGATCTACACCCGCTGAGGCGAGTCCTGCTGAAAGAAAGTGGATCCATCGAGTGTCTATGAAATTTTACCTGAGCGGGGATGCACTCTACAAAAGAGATGCATGATTAGGTCTCCTCAGATGTCTGGACAAAGACCAAACTCAGAGGCTCATAGATGAAATCCATGGTGGAGTATGTGGCCCACACATGAGTGGCCCTCTACTTGTCAAGAAAATCCTAAGAACAGGGCATTATTGGCTCTCTCTCAAGGCTGACTACGATTATCATGTCAGGAGATGTTATCAATGCCAAATTCATGGGAATGCTATCCACGCCCCTCCAAGGGAGCTCCATAATATGAGTTCACCCTAGCCCTTCTCAATGTGGGGAATGGATGTGACCGGGCATATCGAGCCCAAAGCTAGTAATGGGCATCGATTTATCTTCACCATGATTGACTACCTCACCAAATTGGTAGAAGTAGCCTCCTTCCCCTGGGTTACTAAAGAAGTTATCATTGGTTTCATCAGAAACAATGTCATTTTTTGATATGTACAACCAGAGGTGATTGTTTCAGATAACGCCAAAAACCTTAACAATTAAATGATGGAGAAGTTATGCAGTCAATTCCACATCAACCATCTCAACTCCGTCATCTATCGTCCAAAGATGAATGGTGCTGTTGAAGCGGCTAATAAGAATATCAAAAATATCATGAAAAAGATGTCCGCCAATCACAAAGGATGGTCTGACTTGTTTCCTCTGACTCTATTATCCTACAGAACATTAATGCGCACTTCCACGGGGGTAACCCCCTACTCATTAACATATGGAATGGAAGCAGTACTCCCCATAGAAGTGGAAATAGAATCCCTCTGAGTGTTAATAGACGCTCGGCTAGATGAAGACCAATGGTTACAAGATAGGTATCACCTATTATCTCTAATAGACGAAAGGCGAGCCGCTGCCATCTTCCATGGTCGGTTATATCAATAGAGGATCGCCAGATCCTACAACAGAAAAGTCTGGCTACAGCAATTCAAAGAGCATGACTTGGTCCTGAAGAAAATTCTTGACAACCAAGATCAATCCAAAGGAAAATTCACCCCAAACTGGGAAGGCCCGTTTGTTGTCAAGGAGGTATTGATAGGAGGAGCTCTCAAATTACAAGAGATGGATGGAGATGAATTTTCGCAACTCATTAACTCAGAAACCGTGAAATGGTACTATGTCTACCAGCAAGCTAACATCCTAGTTTAGGATCACCAGATCCCCATTCAGTTTAGGTTTTCAAAACCCTTCACTACATATAACCCTTCTTCACATTTGTTTGTCCCATCAGGGATAAACATACATTCCAACCAGCAGCTTAGTTTCGGATCATCAGATCCTTCACTCAATTCAGGTTTTTAGAACCTTTCAAACATTCAGTTTGTCCCACTCGAGATAAACACTTCATATCCTCAATTTTGTCCCACTAGGGATAAAACTTGTCACATCTTCAGTTTGTCCTGTTATGGGATTAAACTTTTCATCTGTAGTCTGTACTATACACGGGGCGAACTACGCAGACCTGATCTCCCCAATACACGAGAGTACGTAGGCAACAATTTTTATGGTCCGGTGTCACTACAAAAAAAAATCTCTACACCCTTTTCACATACAACTTTGAACCTTTCACACCAGGTTCGAACTACGCAGACCTTATCTCCTCTTCAATAAGAGTACGTAGGAATCCATTCATGGTTCGGTCTTACCCCTACTAAAACATAAAAACTTGTCAACGGTACTGGGATCATCCTTTAATTCACCACACTTCATCGGCTCCAAAGGGATGGAATTACCTGGTCTCGCCATACAAATGAGAGAACCGGTGACCATCTATGCTGCGGTTGAATCCTCAAAGAGAAACACCAATCCATAAGAGATGGAACTACCTGGGCTCCCCCCATACAAAGGAGTATCGACGACCATCTGTGCTGCGGTCAACCTCATAGAGAAAAGCCACACTCCTCTCCATTACTACATACAAAAACCAGTCCCAAGACACCAAAGGGTAGGGAATACACACAGATCAATGATCCATTCTGAAAGGTCCTGAGACATCTCAATGTCCGTTCATCAAGGAGGAGTTCAGAATATATCAAGATCACAAGCCCTGGAGAAACATGCAAATATCAAGTAAGTAACAAGGCATAACTAAAAGGGAAGTGCATCAAAATATATTTCCCTGCCATATATAATATTTTTTGATATATACAATGGGTACTGTACATAACAAAAATAGCTAAGCTAGTCTGTACAGGAAAATATAAGCCCATCTACAATCCAGTGGATATACGTGCTATCAGATTCAACATAGCATCTCTCTCCGAAGAAGGGGGTAATGTTGTATGCTCCTGCCCAAGGGTATCTACAGAAGCTAACAGATCCACAGCCAACTGCATGGTGACACTATGCTCATCAATATAGGTGCTCATCTTTGCAATGATATTAGTAGTATAAGACCTCACTGCAGTGCTATCTATAATAACAACATCTCAGGCAGATATAACACTATCCCGCACAATAATCAATGCATCTCAAGATGATCTAGCCTAATCCCACTCAGCAATAGCGGTATCTCTATAAGCTAAGGCATGATCTCTCTCCAATAGAGCGGCATCTCTCCCAGCAAGAGTTGTCAACATCAAGGCCCTAGCCTGATCTCTCTCATATATCGCCAGATGCAAACTCTTCTCTAAATACTTTTCCAAATACAGGGTCACAGTAGCAGTCATAGTGGGAGAATCAACAAGAGCTGCTGTGAACCCAACAAATAGCTCCTCCTCAGTGGGAGAATTAGCGTCCTCCTTAGTGGGAGAATCAGCATCTTCCATGGGCTTTCCACTGTCAAAATCAATCCCTAGCACAATGGATACAACCCCGGCTAATGTAATTTCTGCCTCCATCCATGCAGAATAATCTGTAGAATGACCCGGATGGCTAACTAAAAACTCAGCCTTCTCACGCTAAGCCCAACAGGCATACACCCTAGGTCTATACCTTGCTGACAAATGCCGAGAAGACAAAAGCTGACCCAATACCCCCTCAAAAGGATTAACATCCTAAAACTGGTCAAACTATGCCATCACAGCCAGTGGGTGATACGTGGTCATGCCCCTCAAACCAACCAGAGGGAGATAATCCATGTCAAGTGCATGAGTAATAAAGTTGTAGGGAGAACTAAGCCCTGAGCACATCAAAATGTCAAATGGATTCTCGATCCCTACCAAGAACACCGACTAGGATGCAGCGTCTATACACTCGGCTGGCTGAAAGGAGTAAGACATGGCTTTATCATGGGAAAAATAATACCCATGCCATCGAAAGGTGCCAATAGGTCTCAAGTGTGACATGAACCACAGGTATAGCAAGAACAATCAGCCTGTAAATACCCTACAGAATAGGTGTGGAAATATGTGGCTGGCCTCAATCTCTCTGCCACAATCATCGGTACAATGGTAAGACCCTCCCTGAGAGCTCTCACTTCCATAACAACACCGATGTCCAGATGATCCATATACAGTGGCATGTACAAATAAGCCACTACACACATCATGAGTATGTCTACTCTGGCAACACGCCACTGATCCTCCAACGTGGTGAAATCCTGAGTCTTTGCGCATAACTATCCGTGGCCAAATCATCATCGAGAAAATCTTTGGGATACTACATGGCCGAATGTGATCTCATCCTGGACTAATCTACGCCTTAACCCGGTGAGGGTCATGAACTACCACTCATTTAAATGATAGCCATTCGGTATGCAAGGCTTATCCAATTAGGTAAAAGCCACAACCGCTCACACTCCTCTAAGGTGGGAGTCAACTCATAGGTCTCAAACTAGAACACCTACCTGTTCGGTACCCAATGCTCTAGCATGCCATATACAAAACCCACAGGAACCTAGAACAACAGGAGGGTCATGGAGTGCTGCAGTAGTTGATATACAGTCATCTGATCTGGAGGTGTAAAACTATCATACCATGATCTCAATCATGAGGCTACCAATACTGGTGGGGTATGATCAATGCGGCTAACTATCGAAGAAGACATTTGTGTGGGCCGTATCATAAGACCATCCAGGGGTCAATGCTAAATATCTTTGGACATACATATGCATAACAAGATACATGCATGATAAACAATAGATGGCAATATGATGTAGGGAATGAAAAACAACATACATACATTCCTAAGTACATCATCATCTAATACATCATCTTTATATACAGCTAGAAAATACAGGAAAATAGGGCATAGACACCCAACGACTAACAGAGGCCTATCAAAAGATATAACGAGAATGGGACACAGCCACCCAGTATCTAATAGAGGCCTATCAAAAGATATAGCGAGAAATACATCAGAAGAAGTCAATGGTGTTGATGTCTACATCATCTATCATGTCCATCTGATGTAACTCCTCCTGAGTCACTGGATCTCCGCCAAAAGGGATGTCTGGCCTATACAATGGAGGATCTGGACAAGCAAAACCATATGGATCACCTGAAGGGCCATCCCCATAGTTGGAAGGATCAAAAGTATCTGCCTCTGTAGGATCTCTGCCTAAGTGCCGGATGAAAAAATGTGCCCGGTCCAACTACCGGGTCAAGCTATCAACCTGCGTCAAATGAGTAGGATCTCAGATGCAGGCCATCCAATCCATCATCATCACGGATCCAGGAACCATATCCCCTATGAACTGAGTGGCGCGAGTCTGGGCTCCGATGGTACCAGGGGACCACCAGCGGTAGAATACCTATTAAGTGAACGGACCCTCTGACAACGTAAGCCGTCAACTCCCATCAATGGGATATCACTGACATGCAACTGCGACACAGACCAATAACTCCTAGCAGGAGGCAAGATTGGTACATAAATCTCTCCTGTAATACTCCTGATAGCGTGCTCTCCCAGATAGAGCTCCAATCCTCCATCTATGAAGAGACGAATCTGACGGGTGGATATCACAAACTCGACACTAGTCGGGTACCCATCCTTAAAGCCAATTGTCAAATCGTCCCAAGAATAGGGAACCTAAGTGATGACATCGGCTATTAGTAGCTCCAGCTGTAAGCGACAATGGGTGAAACCCTTAGCTACAGGAACCTTTGCCAACGTGGAGTGATGCCATCGCCGTTCTTATGGATAGGTATCTGGACCTAACACACTAATAGGATGCAAACATAGGAGCCTCTCATAGGCCCAAAATTTCCAATATAAGGGCAAACATCTGCGGTCAGTCAACACTCTTAACCTGTACATGGGAAATCAAAAGAGAAATACTCACCAGTAGAAATGGGTAAAATCATATCCAAGCCTCTGTCAATCCCTGCGAACTCATGTGTATTCCCTTGAGGAAATAGGCAAAGGTGTAGGAGCCCCAATCATACTCTCCAATACGATCCACCTCTCGTGTGGCGCTAACCAAAGCGAATGACACCGTGGAAGAGTTATCCACTATGAAGCAACCCCTGAGAATGACCAGGAATAATCACCGAAGAATGCGATCCCTGACTCTCACATCAGCAGGTATGGGCTCACTCAACACCCTGCTCATAGCATCAACGCTCAAAGGCCCAGTGTGGAATGTCCTGCCCTTGAGCGCCTTAGTCGGAACTCCTAGCAAGGATCTAACGGCAGTCGGGGTAATGTTCACCATACAAGGCACTGGCGCCCCTCCAAACTCTATACCAGTGATAAACCGCCAATCCATTGGCATCATCATCACCTCGCAGTCAAGCAGATGGAGAGACTGAGTATGGTGAAACCAGCGCTCAGACAACGCCCTGAGATAACCCCAGGGACAACGGTGGGGGAGGATGAAAAAGAATGCCTCAAAGCCCCAACCATTACCAAATCTCTCTATACTCTAGATGAAGAGCCTGAAACATAAAGTATATGCTAAACCAGTTCCCTTGAGGCTGCGTAAAGCCAGGAACCTACATCACAAAAGTAAATCAACATCAGAATCCTTGCTCCTCATCAATAGGAAAAAAGAAGATCAAACCCAGCTTTCACCTCATTTGTCTGCAAGTAGACCGAGGGGTGGTGACTCAAATCATCCAGAAGCTCTGGAATTATCACATTAATTCCTGGAAGATCCCTATGGGGAGCATAAGAAATAGGAGCGGGAGCTGCAACCGGTACATCCTCCTCCTCATCCTCAATATCCGGTACCTCAACCCGGATAGGACGAATAACCACCTCTACCAACCGACGAGGCTGTCTGACTGAACGAGGTTGAGGCACATCTGAAGCCCTCCTCCTCACACTAGAAATGGTCCTATGGGAACTACTCGGTTGATCCGAATCCATATATATATATATATATATATATATATATATATATATATATATATATATATATATATATATATATATCTGACATAAGTCTCCAAATCACCTCAAAAAGGGTATGGTAATTTCTAACTTGGAGCTTTTTAAAGCATTTTATGACTATATGCATGCATGCATTGGTTTAACATACGCCTCCAGTAGAGTTAAAAATGAATGTCTACCTAATGCATAAGCTCATGGAAAAATTTTTCCAGTCTCCTTTGTAAAAAGGACTATCCACATGCACATAGGCATGACTAGGTGGTCATTTAGTAGCATACCTACCCACAGTCATAAACATCATATATGCATAAGAATATCAAAGTCATAATCCGTAAGGGTAGCCTAATTACCAGGATTACTTTGCTTTACAACCTTTGCTCATTTGTCCTCAAATAGGATAAGAAATAGTAGAAAACAGGTGCCAAATTGATTGTTTCAAAGTCAAATTTTTTCACATCATTATGTTCAACATGGTTAAATACTAACATTTACTATGTTGAATATTTTTTATCAAGTCATATGAGCATACATATTCACTACTATGTGTTTAGAAGCATTTCATGTGATAACTTATTTTCTAACGGATAAACACAAGAAAAGAGGACATGTATACGTTACCAGGATAGTGTGGAACACTTGTATGGTGACGGATTTTGCAGAAAGTGGTCCGAACTCAGCAAATCTGAAGAAGAACTCTTGGATTCTCTATGCGGCACAACTTGAAAATGACTTGTGAAAGGAAAATAGCGTATAAGTACACCCATGGATGGCAGTAGGTGTACTTATAGCTCCCTTAGGTGGGTCCCAACCCTCCGGCTCGGTCCAATTTAAGTTACAAAGGAGGTCAAGCAACCTCTCCCCAGCGGGAATTTCATATGATTTCATCCGTTAAAGGACATTTCAGTGAAGGTCAAGCAACCTTGATGTTATCTCAACCGTTGGCACATAAATCCAGCAAAGCATCAGAAACCATCCGATAATTCCATCCTTTGAAGGACATTTCAATGAAGGTCAAGCAACATTGATGTTATTTTAGCCGTTAGCAAGTAAATCTAGTGAAACGTCAGAGGGTGTTCGATGATCTCAGCCGTTGTCACGTAAATCCAGTGAAGAATCGAAAGTCATCCGATGATCTCAACAATTGAAGCACATTTCAATGAAGGTCAAGCAACCTTGACGTTATTCCAGCCATTGGCACGTAAATCCAGCGAAGCATCGGAAACCATCTAATGATTTCATCTGTTCAAGGACATTTCAATGAAGGTCAAGCAACCTTGACGTTATTTCAGCCGTTGGCATGTAAATCCAGAGAAGCATCGGAGACCATCCGATGATTTCATCCATTGAAGGACATTTCAACAAAGGTCGAGCAACCTTGGCGTTATTTCAACCATTTGCAAGTAAATCCAGCGAAGTGTCAGAGGATGTCCGATGATCTCAGTCGTTTTCACGTAAATCCAGCAAAGTATCAGTAACGATTCAATGATTTCAGTAGTTGAAGCACATTTCAATGAGGGTCAAGCAATCTTGCCGTTATTCTAGTCGTTGGAAAGTAAATCCATCGAAGCATCGGAATCCATCCGATGATCTCAGTCATTGATGTACATTTTAATGAGGGTCAGGCAACCCTGACAACCTAAACTATTAGCAGTAACTCCGACAGAACATTGGAATGACCTGGCGATACAAACTAGGGAAAACCATCCTCATCGGGTAGGACCGATGATGGAATATGTTATACAAGTCTTCATCAGACAAGGCACATTTCCCCTAGAGTCTCTCGTACATGAGAGGTGCACCCTCGGTGGGAAATCTGTACCAAGGATTAAGGACTTCGGTGATAACCCCAATGTCAACATCTCGAGAGTTCCTGAGAACTTTGGAATGGACATCCAAGCAGTTCATCAGAGTGATCAGTGATAGCTCCAGTCCCCATCAAAAGGCATGGGAATAGACAGTCATCACTTCCCATTGGAAGACGGTCCAACAAACCACATTCATCATACATTTGCATCATGTTGCATTACATTGCACCATGATTATCTTGTCATATTTTAAGTGTATAGTATTCTTTATCCTACCTATGCTAGTACATTGCATGCGCATGATAAAGAGGAACATCTGTAGACACTCAAAATTTCTATATTCCTGTTACTAGCCTTGCAGGAGGGCAGTATCGTCTTCTAGAGATAACCTTGGAAGTCAAATCAGCTCAATCCCGGAGACAACCCTGGGATACTCAGTTTACCATCTCAGAGACAACCCTGAGATATTTAGTTCCAGTCCCTGAGACAACCCCAGGAGTTTTAGTTACAACCTCGGAGATAACCCCGAGGGATGCAGTTCCAGTTCCGGAGATAACCCCGAAAAAGCTCATTTCAACCCCCCAGAAGTCAGCTTCAACCTCGGAGATAACCCCGAGGCACTCAATTTCAATCCTGGAGATAACCCCAGGAGGTCAGGCACAACTCAGAGATAACGCTGAGGACCTTTAGTACTCATAGCAGCCAAATCTCAAAGATAACCCTGAGCAACGACTGCTAAATCATACCAGAATCGGAGATAACCCCGTTTAGGGGCATGTCAACGTCGGGATTTTTACTGTCCCTTTTATGTTCTTGTCTTTTGGTATTCTCATGTTAGGTGAGATTTGTTTAAAAAAACAAGTTATGAAAAGGTCTGACATTTATATGTCGACGATTAGATTGTAAGAGTCGCTAGTTGGTATTTTTAAATGGTTGCACCAACTCAACCGAGAAAAAGGTTTGCACATTGACCTAGTGATATAACATTGCTTAACTAGTCTGTGAAACCGAGATTCGTTAGGGTCCGGGGGCTTGATTATGCGGAGGGAAGGTGTTATGCATCCCCCGACATCCGTGTTACCACGGTGACCGCCTCTTTTCAATTTACACTGTTATATGAATATGTGTGTGTGTGTGTGTGTGGGTCAATGTGCAATTATCTAGAAGTAGTGCTATGCCTCGTTTGCACCTATATACAAAGGGTTTGAATTTTGTATAAAAGTTTAGTTTTAACAAGAAATAGCAGTGATGTTGTGTAAAAGATGTTTTTTAATCCCTTATGCTCCATAGTAATTGAGGCCTTTGATAGTTCCATTTTATTAAGTGTTTGGCTTAATTACTTTTATTTTTGAGATGCGAGGCATCTTCGAGAAAATAAGATATATAGCAGTGCCGAATTCCTTGTGGGCATAAGAGCCATCTAAGGAAATTTAAACACTGTGAATAATTTAAAAGCTGGATACAGCCTAAAATATCAATCACGGGAACCGAATCTAGATTCAGAAGACCGAATCTAGATTCAGAAGACTGAATCTGTGATCACATGAAAGCTGTAAGCAGTTATATATATAAAAGCTATAAATATATATATATATGAGCGATCAACCACCACAAAGTAAACTCCATGGGGGATAGAAAATGTAAATATATAAAATCTGTAAATATATATAAAAAGGGTCAACCGCCAAGTAAAACTCAAAGTGAACTAAATGTAAATAGAGTAAAGAAATGGCCAATGAAGTAAACTTCAGCTCTGATGAAATGTAAATAAAGCGAAGAAATGGCCACGTAAGTAAACTCCGTGCTGACATGAAATGTAAATATATATATATATATATATATATATATATATATATATATAAGCGGTAAATACACCAAATATTATATCGAGGCTTAATCAAAATGTAGTTTGATGATAATAATATATACAAGTATTTATATATATATATATATATATATATATATATATATATAAAAGCAGTAAATGCTCTGGATGTAAATCAAGGCTCAATCAAACAGAATTTGATGGTAATATATATATAAGTATTTATATATATGTATATATAAAAGCAGTAAACGCTACGGATATAAATCCAGACTCAATCGAGGCATAACTCGATGATGTTAGTACATATATATATAAGTATATATATACAAAAGAAATAAAAAGCTACAGACCAAAGTCTGAGCATACTCACACAACACGACTCTCAACGTGAATAACTGTGTGTACAAAAAGTGGAGAAAGGCTTTAAGAAATGTAAGAAGTCTTACAGTGGGCTGCCAAGAAGACTTCAAATGGCTTTAAATGAATTAACACTCGGTTTCCACCGGTAAAATATGACAAAGTACAAGCTCACAAGTGTTTGAAAAGAGAAAGCACTCAGTTTATAGTGTGTACAGAGCAAAATGGATAAGGCTTCCTTGCCTTTTCTCTTCTTAAAATGGCCACCCCAAGCCCTCTATTTATAGAGGGGGTGCCGCAGGTGTACCTGCGGCTTCCCGGGCTCTGTGGACCCTGCTGTCTTGAAGTACGTGCATATATACAACGCGTTATCTGTTCAAACCTTCATAACTTTCAATCCGGGCATCCGATTGAGGTGTATAATACCTTTATGGAATACTATTGTTGAGAGCTACACAATGATATGGGATAGGAGGTTGTACAAAGTCAGGAAAATAGGACCATTCCTAGATCTTCGAGTCTTCAAATTCCATCTGGTGTGCTGTCTTGTGTAGTAGTCACTCGGGATTTGAGTTGTGGTTCTTGTAGGACACTTCTGTGTAGAATGTATATTGAACTGTTGTTGAGATGGCGCGAATGTGGGATCGAGGTGGCAAGATGATGATTTTGCCCTTCACCGGGGTTATCTCCGATTTGGCTGATTTAACAGTTGTTGCTCAGGGTTATCTCTGAGATTGGGCTGCTGCAACTGCTGGATGTCTTTAGGGTTATCTCTAAGGTGTGCTTGACCTCCCGGGGTTGTCTCTAGGATTGGAACTGAGTGCCTCGGGGTTATCTTTGAGGTTGAAGCTGACTGCAAGGGGTTGAAATAAACTTTTCTAGGATTATCTCCGGAACTGCAACTACACTCCTCGGGGTTATCTCCGAGGTTGAAATTGAATATCCCAGGGTTGTCTCCAGGATGGAATAGAGTATCTCAGGGTTATCTCTGAGATGGAAAAACTGACAATTTTGGGGTTGTCTCTAGAACTGGAACTGCAATCCTCGGGGTTGTCTCCGAGGTTGGAACTGAAACTCATTGGGTTGTCTCCGGGATTGGACTGAGTATCTTGGGGTTATCTCTGAGATTTAAAATTGGGAATTCCGGGGTTATCTTCAGAACTGGAACTACTTTGTCTTCCAAGGTTATCTCTGAAAGACGATTCTGCCCTCCTGCAATGTTACTAACAAGAATGCAAAATTTTCGAGTGTCTACAGATGCCCCACTTTATCATATTCATGCAATGTAATGGCATGGATAGGATAAAGAATACAAGACACTTGAAATATGACATGATAAACATGATGCAATGTACTGTAACATGATGCAAATTCATGATGAAAATGGTGGGTTGGACCATTTTCCAACGGGATGTGATGATTGTTTGTTCCCACGACTTTTGATGGGGACTGAAGTTATCACTGATTATCTTTATTAATGGCTTGGATGTGTATTCACAAGCTCTCAGGAATTTCCAGGATGTTGACGTTGGGGTTTTCACCAAAGTCCTTAATCCTTGGTACAGACTTTCCACTGATGTTGTATCTCTCATGTATGGGAGACTTGTGGGGATTTGTGCTCTGTCTGATGAAGTTGTGTATAACATATTCCATCATCGGTTCTCCCCGATGAGGATGGTTTTCCCTGGTTTGTATCGCCAGGTCCTTCCACTGTTCTGTTGGAGTTACTGCCAATAGTTTATTGACTATCAAGGTTGCCTGACCCTCGCTTATGTACGTGTGCATCAACGGATACTGCCATTGGATCATTTCCTCTGCTTCATTGGGTTTAATTGCCAACGGCTACAATCATCAGATGACTTTTGATGCTTCGTTGGGTTTACTTTCCAACGGATAATGAAGTCAAGGTTGTTTGACCCTCGTTGACGTGTGCATCAACGGTTGAGACCATCGGATGGTTTTCGATGCTTCGTTGGATTTACTTGCCAATGGCTGAATGTTGTTAAGGTTTTTTTACCTTCATTGACATGTGCATCAACAGATGAGTTGTATGAAATCCCTGCTGGGGAGAAGTGTTTTGGAGTTACGACCCCGAACTAATGGCATCGGACCTTTGTGAGGTATTACCGACTGTAGTTTGCAATAATCATGATCATCGGTATAGTGAACCATTAGTCTGGGCGAATACCAATGAGTGGTATGTAGACCCGCAGTTTGGTCTATGAAAACCAGGATTTTAGGCTCTTTCGCTCAATCGTGTAGCATCTTTTTTCCTGATTTGACTTTTTAAACTTATGAGACCTCCTTTGCAACTCATGTTGGTCCGAGTTGAATGGGTGGGACCCACCTAGGGGAGCCACAGACCTACGACCAACCTTGGGTGGCCTTAAGTGGCCAATTTCTTTCATAAGTTATTTTCATATTGCGCCACATAGAGAATCCGAGAGCTCTTCTTCAAATCTGCTGAGTTCGGGTGGTTTTCTGCAAAATCTATCATCATACAAGTGTTCTACATTGTCCACACCCTTTCTGAGGTGATTTAGAGACATGTGTCAAGATACATGGATTGAGATCAGCCGAGTAGTTCCCGCATGACCACTTTAGGTGTGCGGAGGAGGGCTTGTGATGTGCCTCAATCTTGTTCAATTAGACAGCCTCATCATTTGGCAGAGGCGATGATCCGTCCTATCCGGGTTGAGGTACCAGATGTTGAGGATGACGAGGAGGATATACCAGTAACGGACCCCACTCCTGCTACTTATGTTCCCCGTAGGGATCTTCTAGGCATTTAGGTGATGATCCTAGAGCTTCTAGGTGATTTAAGTTGACACCCCTCGGTTTACTTGCATGCAACAGAGGTAAAAGCTAGATTTGATCTTCTTCTTTTTTCCTATTAATTAGGAGTAAAGATTCTGATATTGATCTACTTTTGTGATGTAGGTTCCTGGCTTTACGGAACCTCGAGGGAACTGGTTCAGCATTCACTCTGTATATCAGGCTTTACATCCTAATTATTGAGTGATCGTGCATGGCTGGGTCTTCGAGGTGTTCTTTTCCATCCTCCCCCATCGTTATCCCTGTGGTTATCTCAGGGCGTTGTCTGAGCGCTGGTTTCACCAGACTCAATCTCTTCATTTGTTGGACTATGAGGTGATGATGACGCCGATAGATTGGTGGTTTATCACCGGTATGGAGTTTGGAGGGGCGCCAATGCCTTGTATGGCGAACATTACCCCAACTACTGACAGATCATTGCTAAGAGTTTCAGCGGAGGCACTCAAAGGCAGGACAGTTCGTACAGGTCCTTTGAGCGTAAATGCTATGAGTGGGCTATTGAGTGAGCCCATACCCAATGATGTGAGAGTCAGGGATTGTATTCTTCGGTGATTATTCCTGATGATCATTAGGGGCTGCTTCATAGCGAATAACTCTTCTATGGTGTCATTTGTTTTGGTCAGCACCACATGAGATGTGGACTGCATGCGCATGCGTTCGTAGGGCTTGACGGAGGCTTGGCTAGGATTTTACCCATTTTTGCTGGTGAGTATTTCTCTTGTGATTTCCCATGTACAGGTTAAGAATGTTGACTGATAGTAGATGTTTGCCTTTGTGTTAGAAGTTTTGGGCCTATGAGAGGTTCCCATGTTTGCATCCTGTGAGTGTGTTAGGTTTAGATACCTATCCACGAGGACGGTGATGGCATCACTTCGTACTGATGGAGGTTCCTGTAGCTGAGGGTTTCACCCATTGTCGTCTACAGTTGGAGTTGTTGACAGCTGATGCTATCACTTGGATTCTCTATTCTGGGGAACATTTGACCGTTGGGTTTGAGGATGGGTACTCGACTGGTGTCGAGTACATGATATCCACCCATAGGATTCCTCTCTTCACAGATGGAGGATGGGAACTTTATTTGGGAGAGCGTGCTATTAGGAGCACTACATGGGAGATTCTCGTACTGATCTTGCCTCATGCCAGGCATTATTGGCCTGTGTCGTAATCGCCTATCAGTGATTTCCCATTGATGGGTGTTGACGGCTTTACGTTGTCAGAGGGTCCGTATACTCAGGATATGTTCCATCGCTGGTGGTCCCCTGTTACCATCGGAGCCCAGACCTGCACCACTCAGTTCATGGGGGATATGGTTCCTGGATCCGTGAGGATGATGAATTGGATGGCCAGTGTCTGAGATTCAACTCATTTGACACAGATTAACAGTTTGGCCCGGCAGTTGGACTGGGCTCATTTCTTTATCTGGCACTAGGGCAGAGATCCTTCAGAGGTAGATACTTTTGATCCTTCCAGCTCTAGGGCTGGCCCTTTAGGTGACCCATATGGTTTTACCGGTACAGATCCTCCATTGTATAGGCCTGACATCCCACTTGGCAGAGATCCAATGACTCAGGAGGAGTTACATCAGGTGGACATGATTCATGATGTAGACATTGACACCATTGTCTTCTTCTGATGTGTATTCTCGCTATATTTTTTGATAGGCCTCTGTTAGATACTGGGTGGCTATGCCCCATTCTCGCTATATCATTTGATAGTCCTCTGTTAGTTGTTGGGCATTTGTGCCCCATTTCCCTGTATTTTTAGCTGTACGGAGATGATGTACTTAGGAATGTATGTATTATTTTCCATTGCCTACATCATATTGCCATATATTATTTATCATACATGTATCATGTTATGCATATGTATGTCCAGAGATATTCAGCATTGACCTTCGGATGGTCTTATAATACGGCCCACATAGATGTCTTCTTTGACAGTCAGCTGCATTGATCACACCCCACTAGTATTGGTAGCCTCTCGTCTGAGGTCGTGGCATGATAGTTTGTCACCTCCAGATCGGGTGACCGTAGATAAGTTATTATAACATTCTATGACCCTCCTGATGTTCCAGGTTCTTGTGGGCTTTGTAGATGGTATACTGGAGCACTGGGTACCGAAGAGGTAGGTTTTCTGATTTGGGTCCCAGGAGTTGACTCCCACCTTAGAGGAGTATGAGTGGTTGACGGCTTTGCCATTGGACAGGCCTTGCGCTCGGATGGCTATCGACGACATGAGTCGGCAGTTTATGACCCTCACCGGGCTGAGACGTAGAGTAGTATAGGATGAGATTACATCTGGCCATGTGGTGTCCCAGCATTTTATGATAGACAGATTTGGCTCAGTGGATAGTTATGCGCAACACTCCGAGGATTTCACCACATTGGAGGATCAGTGGCGTGTTTCCAGGTATATGTACTCATGATGTGTGTAGTGGCTTATGTGTACATGCCAATGTATATAGATGAGCTAGACATCGGTGTTGTTATGGCGGTGAGAGCTCTTACGGAGGGTCATACCATTGTGCCAATGATTATGAAAGAGACATTTAGATTGACCACATATTGCCACACCTACCCTGCAGGGGTGTTCATAGGCAGCTGGGTTATGTTGTACGTGTGGTTTGTAGACACTCGAAATTTTTTGCATGCCTGTTACTAACATTGCAGGAGGACAGATTCGTCTTCAGAGATAAACCTGGAAGACAGCTTACATCCATTCTAGATAATACCGGAAGTTCAGTTCCAACCCGAAACATAAACTGAGAACTTCGTCTCAAACCCGGAACACACACTGGGAATGTCATTTCCAATTTCAGAAATAACCCCGAGGTACGCAGATCAAAAGACCGGCAACAACACCGGAGAGGACAGTTCTGTCTCGGCGATAACACTGCGACGCTTAGTTCCAGTCCCAGAAACAACACTGAGAGTAGCGAATCCATCCTTGGTGATAGCCCCAAGGGATGCCATTGCAGTTCCGGCGTTAACTCCGGAAATGCTTGTTTCAAATACATGCGATCAGCTTCAAGCTTAGACCTCCTTCCGAGGTACTCATACCTCAGACCTGGAGCTAACAACGGGAAAACAGGCACACTCACAGATGATAGTGAGGCATACAAACAAGCAGTCCACTCTCAGATATAACCTTGAGCAACGTCTGCTTTCAGCTCAAACCGGCGATAACCCTGGTGAAGAGTTGAAACGTCATCTTACCGCCTCAATGTTTTCTCTCACAAGATGATATTGCGGCATACAAACAAGTAGTCCAATCTCAGATGTAACCCTGAGCAACGTCTACTTTCAACTCAAAACAGCGATAACCCCGACGAAGAGTCAAACGTCATCTTGCCCCTTCAATACTTGCGCATCGTCTCAACACTTCATACATACATACATCCAACGATGTCCCATAAGAACCGAGGAGTAACAATCCCGAGTGACTATTACGCATGATAATACTTTGGATAGAATTTGAAGCTTGAAGACCATGGGCATGGACCTCTCTTCCTGACTTTGTACATCCTCTAATCCATGTCATTGTGTAACTCTCGACATAAGACATCCAAAGAAGGTCAGATATACCTCGGTCAGATGCTCGGATTGAAGTTCTGCAAGTTCGAACGGACATTACAGTGCACAAGTGCACGTACTTCAAGATGATGGGACCCACGAGGCCCGGATGCACCATAACCAGCCGCAGGTATAACCGCGGCTGCCGCAGGTATAACCGCGGCCATTAGTCTATAAATATGATCCTTGGGGTCAGCCATTTGAAGAAGAGAAGGAGAGAAAAAGGCGAGGAAGCCCTGTCCATTTTACTCTGTATACACCCCTATTGAGTGTTTCCTCTTCTATAAACATCTGTAAGCTCACATATAGCTATCTTTTAATCCGGTGGGAGCTGAGTGTTTATCCATATAAAGTCATAGAAGTTTACTTTAGCAGCCCACTGTAAGCCTTCTCACATTTTATAAAGTCTTCTTCTCCTCTGGTTTTCATTTCTATCTGTATATTATCGAGTTATGCCTTGATTGAGCCTAGACTTGATGCCCGAGCGTTTATCTGCTTTATATATATATATATATATATAATTGTTGT
This sequence comes from Panax ginseng, assembly GCA_020205605.1. Lineage (NCBI taxonomy): Eukaryota > Viridiplantae > Streptophyta > Magnoliopsida > Apiales > Araliaceae > Panax > Panax ginseng. The sequence goes on from CM035139.1 coordinate 54,499,453, forward strand.
CGAGACATATTCGATGAGCCCGGATTTTACATCCAAAGGCATTTACTAAACTTTTATATATATATATATATATATATATATATATATATATATATATATATATATTTTACATTTCTCATTAGTCCCGGAGTTTCCTCCGTGGCCTTTTATAGCTTTATTTACATTTAAGTCTCCGCCTTTGAGTTTACTTACATGGCGATTGATTGCTTTTACAGCTTTATTTACATTTTGTCCTGCTTGTAGTTTACTTCGTGGCAGTTGATCGCTTTTACAGCGTTATTTATATTCCATCCCACCTGGAGTTTACTTCGTGGTGGTTGATCATGTCCATATATATATATATATATTTACCGCTTTTATATATTTACATTTACGATCCCCATGGAGTTGCTTGTAGGTGGTTGATCATATGCATATATATATATATATATATATATATATATATATATATATATATATATATATATATATATATATATATATATATATATATATATTTATAGCTTTTATATATATATAACTGCTATCGCTTTCCATACAAATCTGCGGTATCTTGTGAGCCTAGGAATCATGTGATCACAGATTCATCTCTCATCAATCTAGATTAGGTTCCCATGATGGACATTTTTCAAATTGTGAGCATTTTGTACATTATTTTACATTATGTCGAATTTCTTTGGATGGTCATGTCATGCCCATGAGGAGTTTAGCATCATTGTATATTATTTTCTAGAATGCCTCGCATCTCAAAAATAAAAGCAAACAAGCCGAACATTTAATAATAAAATGGAAGTATCAAAGGCCTCAATGACTATTGAGCACAGGGTTTGAAAAACCTCTTTTTACAAAACATCATTGCTATATCTTGTTTAAAACTGAATTTTTCTATAAATTCAAACCCTATGTACATAGGTACGAATGAGGTACAACACTACTTCCAAATAATTGCACATTGATCCACACACACACACACATTCATATAACAGTTTCTTTGAAAAGTGGCGGTCACCGTGGCAACACAGATGTCGAGGGGGTGCCTAACACCTTCCCTTCGCATAATTAAGCCCCCGGACCTAAATACATCTCAGTTTCACAGACCCGTTTAGCAGTGTCACATCACTGGGTTAATGTGCAAACCTTTTTGGTTGCGTTGGTGCAACCAATTAAATACTCCAACTGGCGACTCTTAAAGTCAAATCGTCGACATTATACATGTCAGACCTTTTTCACTTGTTTTTTCAAACAAATCTCACATTAACATGAGAACACCAAAGAACAAGTAACGAAAAGGGACACTCAAAAATCCCGACGTCGACAGGTGGCGACTCTGCTGGGGACTCCAGTAAGAGGGCTTAAGCCACTATTACAAGCTTTTAAAAATTGTTATATGCTTGTGTGTGAATGTTGCATTTACATTTATTATGAATGTGTATGAATGCATTTTTACTTACTGCACTATACTATATCTATCTGCGATATTAGTGCTTCGCACATGTCATCATTTTGCATAAATGGTGAGACTCGTTGTATGTGAATGTATGTTGTGTGGTTCCTCCATCAGGAGGCTATCCTGTCGGTGTTTGATTACTGGACTCGCAAGAAGAATAATTCCAGCGAGGCTCAGAAAAGGCACCACCAAGATTCGCTCCAGTTGAAAGACCGGATTAACTTCCCGTCAAGTAAATTGCGATGATCTGGGAACCTTCATGCCAAGAAGCCGCGAGAGTAACCTTAATATAGGTCAACATAAACCAAACGCGGAGGAAAGTCTCTTCAACTTTTCATTTTTAATTACTTGTAAAAGCATTGACTTGTAATTTTATTCCATGTTCATCCATATGTAATGGAAAATATGAAGAATATCTGTGCATGCATGACATGTTATCAATTAACACTCGGTTTTGCAGGAATAAATTCCTAAAACGGACATGTTATGATAACATTTACATTACCCTAAGACTAAACTACATAAGTCTTTTATAGGGAAGCAATTGGGCCTGTTACCCGCTCAAAATCCAAAAAGGCCACGAGCCTATAGCCACTCATGTCTTCTTGACCCCACTCTAATGTCAAGTTTCCGAGAAGAATTTGACGGATTGAGTAAACAAATTACAGACTTGGCTGTTCTACTAAAAGAATTGCACCAGTCCACTTAGGGTACAAAGATACCTACACATACATAATCCTATACACAAGGAGGAGTTTAAGGTCTGGAAAAAACAATTCCAGAACCTCAATTGGATACGACCAACAAAGACCCTGAAAACACCCATCTCAGAGGAGATCCAGACACCGGTGATATCAAGAAGAAAGTCCTTCAAATGGAGGAAACTATCCGTGTTCTCAAAGGGATTGGAACACATGGCAGTATTTCATATGTAGACCTTTGCATATTTCGTGGTGTTCATTATCTAGAGAAATTCAAAACCCCTAATTTTGAAAAGTATGACGGATTAGGGGATCCTTATACACACTTAAAAAGTGTTCATTGGAGAACTTAGATCTTATGCAAAAAATGAAAAGCTCAGAATGCAGCTATTTCAGAAAAGTCTGACTGGAGAAGCCCGTTCATGGTATACCAGATTAGACAACTCAAAGGCCCATAGCTGGGAAGAGCTGGCTCACGCCTTCCTCACTCAATACAGTTTTCAATCTCAGATGGCTCCTGACCGGTACCAAATTACCAAGGTCAAGAAACAGTCTTATGAGTCTTTCAGAGAGTACGCTCAAAGGTGGAGGCGTCTTGCTGCTCAAGTTATTCCTTCTATGATGGAATTAGAAATGGTTATGACATTTATAGATGTATAAGAAGCTCCTTTTTATGAAAAAGTCTTAGCTGGTATTGGCAAACCATTCTCTGAAATCATTAAGCACAGAAAAATGGCTGAAATGAGATTGAAGTCCGGTAAAATTCAAGACCTAACCGCTCTTAAAGCTGTTGCTGAGCACATCTAGTCCGGATCTTATGAAAACAACCCCCGGAGGGTCCATAAAAAGAAAGAGGAGGATGTTTCCTTGATACTACAAGGTCAAAAAGGCAATCAAAGTATGCCTATGCAGAGGAGAAATTACTCCCCTTTTCAATCACAATCTTCAAATCCTCCATTACCTAAAGGTGGAGATGCAAAGCGTCCTCGAATGTTCACACCCTTAGGGGACTCACTCGAGAATATTCTTGTTCTTCTGACTGCTCAGAAGAAAATCACACATCTTCTTCCACCAGCCAACCCTAATGGGAGGGGTTTTAATGTTACTCGGAAGTGTGCTTATCATGCCGGAGCACCTGGACATGATACTCAAGATTGTTGGGCCTTGAAACACAAGATCCAAGATTTAATAGACAACGGTGAGATCATGGTTACAAAACCAGATCAACCTCACGTGCAAGACAACCCTCTTCCTTAACACAAAGAAGAAGAGGTCAACATGATCACTTGAGCCTTTGGACGGGGTTCCAATTCTAATGGCGAAGTCATCCCAAACCATCAAAGATGGTGTTGATGATGTGATTATGCAAAGTTCCAATTTACAATGGAACGAAAGATGAAAGCTCTTTGCAAACAAATTGAGCAACTGGCAGAACTGGTGACCCACCATCATCAAGTCACACGCCAATTAATCAGGCAGGAGCATGACTATCTCCTTTCTTTTGTTATGAATGCTTCCTCACCACCTTCAGAAAGCGAAGCTATGGAGGATAAGGTTGCGAAGAGAGCAAATGCTAAAGCCCGTCAGGATTTTGCCAATTAGAGGGATTTTACCTATTTAGGCCAATCTATGGAGGAGATACTGCATATGTTGATCAACAAAGGAAGAATTACTTTCTTTCTCCCACCAATCAATCCCCGCTCAGGACATTTCAATTCTGATGAAGTATGTCAATATCATTCACATTCTCGTGGTTACAGCACAGACGAATGCTGGGCACTCCGCCATCTCATTCAGAATCTTATTGATAGCGGTGTCCTGCAAATAGCAGATGATTACACTATGCAACTCAAGGGCGGGAATGCATGTCCTACCAAATGGAAGGGATCAGTACCAGTTATATCCGAAGTGGATGATGAGACTGTCAAAGTATTTCCCATACAACAATTCAACTCAAAGGAGCTGACAATCCTTTGAAAGTGGCCACACCAGAGCCAATTTCTTTACCTTTCAGACCACAACATCCTGTTGTCATCTTACACAAAGTTCCATAGAATTATGGAGAAGCTGAAGGATCCATGTCTCATACTACTGCTACAGTGTTGAGGGAAAATCTATTGTATCTTTCTCAACGGGTTATGAAACCTACTTGCGAAGTAAAGAGGAAATTTCCCATGGAGAAAATAGAAAAATTCCTCCGCACTATGGGTCATAATGAAGCCAAAGTGGTTTTAAGCTTGTGAGAAGTTCCGCACTAGATATCTATACTGGACTTGGTTTTCTCTTCCGAGGATCTTACTGAAGGTTTTAGAAGAAGCCTACTTGCCAAAATCAGTGGATGTGGAAAAATGTCAACATTTGGTTGATCACATTTTCAACAACAATGTGATATCCTTCACTGATGATGATATACCGCCCGAAGGGACCGGTCATTGCAAGCCATTGCATATTACAGTTTTATCTTTCGGGTACATGATAGCTGGAGTTTTGATAGATGGAGGCTCATCTCTAAATATTTGTCCTTATGCCACCTTGGTGAAGATGAATGTCAATCTCAAGTGGATCCAAAGCAGCCATACGGTTATCAGAGCTTTTGATGGATCCCGACGAAATTCCGTCGGAAAGATTGAGTTGCAAATTTAGATTAGTCCAAATACATTCAATGTATCCTTCCACGTCCTCAAGATAGATTCAAGATACAACCTGCTATTAGGGAGACCATGGATACACATGGCTAGAGCCGTTCCCTCCACGCTACATCAACAACTCAAATACATTATCAATAACAGTCTAGTCACTGTCAACGCTGAGCCGGAATGTCCTGAACAAGGAACTCTACCAATCATCAGCTTCAATTCAAAAGTTGAACCGGCCAGTTTTCATACTCTGGAAGTGAGTACCACGCAATACCATTCTATTGGAGCGCTACTTCTCATACCCAAGATTTCTACAGAGGTTATGTCGGCCACTCAAGAAATGATGTCATTGGGTCATCAACCTGAACAAGGGCTTGGTAAAGATAAGCAGGGTATTAAGCACCCTATTCAAACATCCAGTCAAAGTGGAACAGCCAGACTAGGCTATTCTAACAATTCTAGTCATAGGAATCCTCATAAACACAAACAGGTTCCTCAAGCTTCCGCTGCACGACGATTTTCTATACCATTACCTCATGAGTTGATACAGTCTCCAATAAAGGTGACAGCACATGTTATGGCCATGTTGTTTCCTCAACCAGTACCAATCAAAGCAAAAGAGGTGCTAATTCCTGATCCCGAAGTGGAAGAAAAGGAACGAAAACGTAAACATGACACTGCCTTAATGATGGCAGGCATACGCGTCATTGTTCATGATGAACATACAAACAGATACACCCCAGATGATGATTGCCCAGATGTCCTGGTTATCATTCAGGAAAAAGAGGACAATGACGATCCTTCCGTCACTGCAGTCCATCAGGACTTTGCCCTCGACAATTGGAACAACACTCCATACATTGGTCGACGAGGGTAAAATGGGAAGAAAATCCCTCTGCCTTGTAGATAACTTTAATTGCTTGTTTTCCTTTACAGTACTAGCAGTTATTTTATCAAGTACATGCTAACCCTTTTGTATAATCGAACAGTTGCATATATTAAGTGAAAGAATATTCTATTTCAGGACTCTAAATTTAGATGTGCATGTACTTGCTGATGAGGTGCCTTCTCTCCACAAGGGCTGTAACTTTGATGCAAAGTTGGACTCAGACTTGATGGATATCCAAGAGGACATTGAAACACCTCAGGAGATTAAGGAATGGGTCACAGACAAACCCAAACCCAATCTTGATCAAACCACTTCTTTCAATCCTGGAACCTTAGACAACCCTAAGCTAATCCAGATTGGTTCAGACCTTACCACAAATCAGTGGAATGATATGGTTGCACTATTAACCCAATTCCAGGATGTGTTTGCATGGTCTCATGAAGACATGGTGGGTTTGTCCACTGACATCGTTCTTCATCGCCTTCCCATTAAAGAAAGATTCAAACCAGTTAGGCAAAAGCTCAGACGATTGAAACCTGAGTGGAGTTTAAAGGTTAAAGAAGAAATTGTGAAACAATTTCAAGCTGGCATTATCATGGTGTCTACATATCTGGAGTGGATATCCAACATTGTTCCCGTGCTTAAACCAGGAGGAAAGGTGCGAGTCTGCGTGGATTACCAGGATTTGAACAAAGCTTTCCTTAAAGATAGCTTTCCCATGCCATTTATCCACATTCTTATTGATAATACTGCTCAATACGACATGTACTCCTTTGCTGATTGCTTTGCGAGGTACCATCAAATTATGGTCGCTGAGGAAGATCGTGAGAAAACTGTTTTCATCATGCCTTGGGGAACCTTTTGCTACAGAAGGTTGTCATTCGGCCTCATCAACGCCGGGGCAACCTATCAGTGAGCTATGATGGCTCTTTTCCACGATTTAATGCACAAGGAGATAGAGATCTACGTGGATGACATCATTGTCAAATCCCGAAAGGAGGACGACCACTTAGACCATCTCAGAAAGCTTTTCAACAGGTTACGTAAGTACTACTTGAAGTTGAATCCAGCCAAGTGCCCCTTTGGTGTTAAGTCAGGGAAGTTGCTAGGTTTCCTAGTCAGCCACAAAGGGATTGAACTGGATCCTACCAAAATCCAGTCCATCAAAGAAATGCCCATTCCTCAGATAGAGAAGGAAATACGGGGATTTTTGGGAAGAATCAACTTCATTAGCAGATTCATTTCTCAACTCACAGTAACCTGTGAGCCTATCTTCAAGCTGTTAAGGAAGACCTCCTCCATGAAATGGAACAATGAGTGTCAGAAAGTCTTCCTTACCATTAAAGAGCAATCGATTAACGCTCCTATTTTGATACCTCCCAGGGATGATGTTCCCCTGTTCATATACCCGTCCATAAATGACAATGCCATGGGCTGTATGCTGGGGCAAAAAGACGATAGAGGCCAAGAATGAGCTATCTATTACCTCGGCAACAGATTTAGCATCAGTGAACACAAGTACACTCTGATTGAGAAGACTTGTTGTGCTTTAGAATGGGCTTCCATGAGGTTACAACATTACCTCCATGGTCATACAACCCATCTCATATCCCCCGTGGATCCTCTCAAGTATGTGTTCAGCAAGCCCATACTGAATTGTCGACTGTCCAGATGGCAGTTGATCCTACAGCAATTTAATATCGTCTACGTGACGCAAGTCTGTCAAAGGTCAAGGAATTGTGGATTAACTAGCCGCTGCACCTGCAGGGGACTACAAACCCTTGGAAACTTACTTCCCCGATGAAGGGGTAATGACAATTCAGCAACAACATCAGTACGATACATGTCGTACATGGAAAATGTATTTTGATGGAGCTGTTACCATAGAAGGCTCTGAGTGGAGCGGTTCTAATATCTCGCACGGGGATCGAGATCCCATCGCCATCAAATTACGGGGCTCGGCGCAACAACACAGCTGAGTATGAAGGCTGTATCATGGGGCTAAAACTTGCCCGTTCATGGGCATCAGGTGGTTAACTATCTTTGGTGATTCCGAATTGGTAATCAGACAGTCCACAATAATCTATCGAACTAAAGAATTACATTTGCTGCCTTACCATCGGCAAGTTTTATAGATGGCTTTGGAGTTTGAAGAAATCTCCTTTCTACACATTCCTCGTAATAGGAATGATTTTGCAGATGCATTAGCAATGTTGGCCTCCTTAGTTTACATACTTAACAAGGAAAACATGCCAAGCATCACGTTTGCTCTGCAAAAGGCCCCAGTCTATGGGAATTATGTTGGAGAAGTATCGGATGAACTACCTCCCATCCATAACCCTTGGTATCAATGCATCAAGGAGTATCTACAAGATGGATCTACACCCGCTGAGGTGAGCCTAACTGAGAAGAGGCATATTCATCGACTTGCTATAAAATTCTACCTGAGCGGAGATGCACTCGACAAAAGAGATGCTGGATTAGGTCTCCTCAGATGTCTAGATAAAGACCAAGCTCAGAGACTCATAGATGAGATCTATGGTGGAGTATGTGGCCCTCACATGAGCGGACCCCTACTTGTCAAGAAGATCTTTAGGACAGGGCATTATTGGCTTATACTCAAGGCTGACTATGATAATCACGTCAAGAGGTGCTATCAATGCCAGATTCATGGGAATGTTATCCACGCCCCTCCAAGGGCACTCCACAATATGAGTTCTCCATGGCCCTTTTCAATGTGGGGAATGGACGTGATCGGGCCCATCGAGCCCAAAGCCAGTAATGGACATCAATTCATATTCACCATGATCGACTACTTCACCAAATTGGTAGAAGAAGCCTCCTTCCCCAAGGTTACTAAAGAAGTTATCATTGCTTTCATCAGAAACAATGTCATCTATCGATATGGACAACCAGAGGTCATTGTGTCAGACAATGCTAAGAACCTCAACAACAAAATGATGGAGGAGTTATGCAGAAAATTCCACATCAAACACCTCAACTCAGTCATCTACCGTCCAAAGATGAATGGTGCTGTTGAAGCGGCTAATAAAAACATTAAAAAGATCATGCAGAAAATGTCTGCCAATCACAAAGGATGGCCTAACCTCTTGCCTCTGAATTTATTAGCCTACAGAACTTCTATGTGAACTTCCACTGGGGCAACCCCCTACTCATTAGCCTATGGGATGGAAGCAGTGCTCCCCATAGAGGTGGAAATGGAATCCCTCAGAGTATTGATGGATGCTCAGTTGAGTGAAGACCAATGGGTACAAGACAGGTATCACCAGTTGTCTCTAATAGACGAAAGGCAAACCGCGTCATCAGATTACAAGAAATGGATGGCGATGAATTTCCACAACTTATCAACTCGGACACCGTGAAATGGTACTATGTCTGAAGTTACCATCAAACAAACATCCTAGTTTTGATCATCAAATCACCAGTCATTCCGATTTTGAACCCTCACTTTTTTTATATACTCTTCTGCCCCTCAGGGAAACATACACTTCAAGCCAGCAGCCTGGTTTTATCTCAGTTAAAACCTTTCACAATTTCGGTTATCCTGAAGACGGGATTGAACCTTTCACATCTGCAGTTTATCCTGAAGACGGGATTAAACTTTCTCACCTGCAGTTTATCTTGAAGACGGGATTAAACTTTTCTATGCTTGCAGTTTGTCCTGGAGACGGGATCAAACTTTTTCCATACCTGCAGTTTTTCCCCATTATGGGATCAAACTTTCTTCTCCCCGCAGTTTAGCCTGCACATGGAATTCACGTTTCTCTTCATCTGCGATTCGTCCTGAGGGGCGAACTACGTCGACCTGATCTCCTCTTCAATAGGAGTACGTAGGAAACCATATGTTATATGGCCCGGTCGCAATAAACATCAAAAACAACAAAAAAACATTTCTACCCTTTCTCTACAAAAAACAACAAAAATACTTCTACACCCTTCTTCACCAATAAAGCTTCTGCCTTTAATATTCAGCATTGAACCTCTTACACCAGGTTCAAACTACGTAGAATTGATCTCCTCTTCAATAGGAGTACGTAGGTAGCCATTCATGGTTCAGTCTAACCCCTACCAGAACAAAAATTCTTGTCACACGGTACTGGGATCAACCTTCAATTCACCACATTTCATCGGTTTCAGATCAAAGGGATGGAATTACCCAACCTCTTCTCACAAATAGAAGATTCGGTGACAATCTAAGCTACGATCGCGCCTCAAAGAGAAATACCAACCCATAAGAGATGGAATTAACTAGGCTTCTCACAAATAGAAATACTGGCGACTATATGTGGTGCGGTCAATCTCAGAGAGGAAGAAACCACCCTCCTCTCCACTTTTCCATACAGATACCAGTCCCAAGACACCAAAGATGGTAGGGATATATAGAAATCAAATATCCATTCTGAGAGATCTTGCGACGTCTCAATGTCCATCTATCAAGGATAAGTTCATAATGCATCAAGATCACAAGGCCCTGAAGAAACAAGAAAATATCAAGCAGGTATCAAGGCATAACTAAAAGGGAAGTGAATTAAAATATATTTCCCTGCCATACATAATACTGTTTGATATATACATATGTGTTGTACATCGATGGGAATGTCAGCCTCCTCTATAGGCTCCTCATCGCCAGAATCAACATCCTACATTGTGGATACTACCGCAGTCGACACAGTCTCTGTCTCCATCCATGCGGAATACTCTGCAGAATAACCCGGATGACTGACAGAAAACTCAGCCAGCTCTCGCTGATCCCAATAGGCATACAACCTGGATCTGTCCTCCATTGATAAACGGTGCGAAGCGAAGCACTGACTCACTGCACCCTCAAAAGGATGAAAATCCTAAAATTGGTCAAACTGACACATCACGGCCAGTGGGTGGTAAGTAATCATGCCCCTCAATCCAACCAGAGGGAGATAATCCATGCCCGGAGCATGAGTAATGAAGTTGTAGGGTGAGCTAAGCCCTGAACACGACAATATAGCAAACGAATCTCTAATCCCTGCCAGAAAAGTTGACCATGATTCAGCATCTGTACACTCCACAGGCTGAAAGGAGTACGACATGGCTATATCATGGGTGAAACAAAACCCCTGCCATTTAAATGTGCCAATCGGTCTCAAGTGTGACATAAACCACACATACAGCATGACCAAGCTACCTGTGAACACTCCTGCCAGATAAGTGCATCAGTATGTAGCTGACCTCAGAGTCTCTGCAATAATCATCGGAACAATGGTATGACCCTCCTTGAGAGCTCTCATTGCCATAATGATGCCGATATCCAGCTCATCCATGTACCACGGCATGAAGACGTATGATAATACGCACAAAAGCAGTACATCCACCCTGGATGAACGCCAATGGTCCTCCGGTGTGGTGAAATCCCTGGAATGTCGTTCTTAACTATCCTCAGAGCCAAATTTGTCAACCAAAAAATGCTGGGATATCACGTGGCTGGATGTAATCTCGTCCTAGACCACTCTACGCCTCAATCTGGTAAGGGTCATGAACCGTCTGCTCATGTCTCCGATAGCCATGTGCACGCAAGGTCTGTCCAGTGGCAGCATCGTCAACCATACATACTCCTCCAAAGTAGGAGTCAACTCATGAGTCCCGAATCAGAATACCTGTTTATCCGACACCCAATGCTCTAGCATACCCTCTATAAATCTTGTGGGAACCTAAAACATCAATAGGGTCATAGTATGCTGCAGCAAATCATCTACGATCACCATGTCTGATGGTGATATACTATCATACCATGAGCGCATACCAGATACCACCAAAAATAGTGGGGTATGATCAATACGGCTAAGCGTCAAGAAGACATCTCATGCGGGTACGTGTCATAAGACCATCCAGGGGTCAATGTTGAATATCTCTGGACATACATACATATGCATAACATAATAACATGCATGATACAATAGATGGCAATATGATATAGGGAATGAAAACTGTACATACATTCCTAAGTATATCATCATCTAATACATCTATGTACAGCTAAAATACAGGGGAATGGGGTGAAGCTACCCAACATCTAACAGAGGCCTATCAAAAGATATAGCGAGAATGGGGTGAAGCTACCCAACAGCTAACAGAGGCCTATCAAAAGAGATAACGAGAAATACATCAGAAAAAGTCAATGGTATCTATGTCTACATCATCGATACTGTCCACCTGATGTAACTCCTCCTGAGTCACTGGATCTCTATCTACAGGGATGTCAGGCCAATACAAGGGAGGATCTACATCGACAAAGCCATATGGGTCACCTGAGGGGCCAGCGCCAGAGCTGGAAGGATCAAAAGTATCTACCTCTGCAGGATCTCTGCCTAAATTCTGAATAAAAAGATGTGTCCGGTCCAACTGTCGGGTCAATTTGTCAATCTATGTCACATGAGTCGGATCTCTAACACAGGCTAGCCAATTCGTCATCATCACAGATCCTGGAACCATATCCCCCATGAACTGTGTGGCGCGGGTCTGAGCACCAATAGTACGAGGGGCCCTCTGACAATGTAAAACCGTCAATGTGACGCCCCCAAAATAGGTATACAACACCCATTCTGAGTCGCCAAAATACATGGTATAGAAAGCAAACTACAACTTTGACAATACAGATGTCGTGTAGAATACGACAATACAACTGTGAGTTTGAATACAAATATTGTCTTCTAGACAATATACACACCCAAATAAGTCCTCATTAATTATTCATACACTATTTTACAGAAATAGTGAGGACAGCTAAAACATCTTCCTAGAACCATCACTCCATACCCCGACTCGATCCTGCTATGTTCTCACCTCCTGAGAAGAAAAATGGAACAAAAAGAAAAGGGTGAGCTCAACTAGCCCAGTAAAGAATATTATGACTAAGATAATATACAACAAATTATCGTTAGTCTTCAACAGGGAAAAATCTAATAGAATACAATAGACAACAAGTTTTAGATCAACAAATGCAATGAAATGCTTGAATCCATTAGAAGAGTCACGTCGAGAAAGAATTCTCTTGTCTTCTAAGGTTTAAAAGTCCATCATCAATAGTTTATCCTCGTAATAATAATCAATATACATCTTTGCACTCTGAGCCAAAGATATTCATTTAAATCACCAGATGGTCATGTTCATCTCAACACCTATTCATCTTTGCACTACAAAATAAAAGATATTCATCGATTAATCGTTCATCTTTGCATTACGTGCCAAAGATATTCATTTATATCATCATTTAAGACGAGGATGATGAAAAATATTTTTAAAGAAACGAATCCAATTGAAACAAAATGACAAGGATTAAGGATTAAGGATTAAGGATTCGTACTTTGGTTTTACCCATGTCCAAAAATACCTCGAAAATAATCATATTGGTGTAAAATTCAAGAATGATCAAAACATGGATACAATCAAAGCTAGTATCCAGAATAGATATTTTGGACAAAAAGAAAATTTTTATTTTCTATTGAATAGTGTCGATTGATAAGTGAATAATGTCGTATACGTGAATAGTGCCGTATACGTGAATAGTAACCCCGACACAACAAGTTCCAAATTTGATAAAAAAGTTCACCAATACTTCGGCATAATGATATTGAAGAAAAATATCATTTAAGAAGAAAATAATACCCCTTACCTCAAAATAACCGTACTTCTGACTGAATTTCGGTATAGTGCTGACAGAAACCCGCACCGTATAGCAACACTCAAAGTATACTCACAAGAATACGCTCGATAATTTAGAGAGAGAAAGAGAGAAAACTTTGTTTCTGGTGTGATTTTCAATTCTAACTTAGCCCTCTATTTATAGGAAAATGTTAGAACGCCAAAGGAGACTAAATTAATAAAATATTATTATTTATTCATTCTTTTCCTACGCATGCCTCTTTGGAAAATAAGACTAGCCATCTTTGGACCAAAAATCAGCAGCCCACATGTTTAATCCACCAACCAAAAGTGGGTCCCGCAATTTAATAAAAATCATTTTATTTTCCGAAACTTCAATAATTCGTAGAAAATAGCTCGGTTATCAAAAATTCGAAACTCGCGACTTTCCATGGGAAATTCCATTCTCTACAACTTTACAGAAGAAAAGTTTTCCAAATTCCAAACAGAAATTGACCGAAATCCACAAACGGCGATTTTACAGTCTATAATCAATTTTCGGTCAAGAATTGTGTCCACCGACACACAAAACATATGTTAAACATTTAATGCCACAAAATACTCTACCTCCTCATATACTCATATATCCCACATTCATTATAAAAATATCACCGTTAATATATTATTAAAATAATATATTTAAATGAATTATTTTATCAGAAAAAGATAAAATATTAATTTTCAACAATTGTCACATTAAAAATTTTCTCCATCTATATCCACATAAAATAAATATTTTCTTTATCATAATAATCAATAATTACTTATTTAAAAATAATATTACGTAATCACAAGATCGACAACGGTAGCTCCTGTGAAAGAGGGGCTTTCGATAAGGATTTCTCCTTATCGGTAGCAATTAGGTGACCAAACCTCTCCTTAGATGTAACTTTCTAGACATTGCCAATAATGTTATCTCGATAATATTATTCAAATAATATGAATTATTGATTTGATAGTGGAAAATAATCGTAATGACAATTATTGAAACAACGAAGAATACAAAATATCAACGCAAAGAATTATTGAATCAATAAAATATAATATTGAATAAGAATTCATCGTAACAATTATTGAGTAAAGCCTTCTCACGTAAGGATCAATAATTCAATAATATTGTGCAATACCGTAATACTTCTTTGTGCAACCACGCGTATACATCAGTATTTTAACCACCGTGTAACCCAACGGGTTAATTCAGAATAATTTACGTTATTATTTATAAAACTCAATCTTTGTCGCTTTTCCTTCATCCAACCGCTTTTCCGTTATGGGGCCCACCAATGATCTGGCCATTGTCATTTTAGAGATTCCCGACAAAAAGAATATTCCACGACCAAACGAATATTCCCCGACAATAATGAATATTTTATAACCACTTGCTTATTTTGTAAACTTTGCACATTTCACCCATAACCAAAGAATTATATCAAATTAACCCTTATTAATTTAGAATAATGAATAAAGGAAAATTCAATTTTATTTATAATAAGTTGGGGTCTTACAGTCAATCCCAAACAATGGGATTTCAATGACGAGTGACTACAAAACAGGCCAATAACGCCTGGCAGGAGGCAAGATCGGCATACGGATCTTTCCTGTAGTGCTCCTGATAGCACGCTCTCCTAAATAGAGCTCCCATCCTCCATTTGTAAAGAGAGGAATCCTGCGGGTGCAAATGATGTACTCTACTCCAGTCGGGTACCAATCCTCAAATCCAACTCCCAAATGCTCTCCAGAGTAGGGAACTCATGTGATGACATCAGCTGTCAACAACTCCAGCTGTAGGCGACAATGAGTGAAACCCTCAGCAACAGGGACCTCCGCCAGTATGGAATGATGCCATCTCCATCCTTGTGGATAGGTGTCTAAACCTAACACCCTCACAGGATGCAAACATGGAAGCCTCTTATAGGCCCAAAACTGCCAACACAAAGGCAACATCTGTTGTCAATCAACACTCTTAACCTATACATGGGAAAAGAAAAGAGAAACACTCACCAGCAGAAACGGGTAGAATCCTAACCATGCCTCGATCAAGCCCTGCGATCGCATGAGCATTCCCTTGAGAAAGTAGGAAAAGGTGTAGGAACCCCAATCATACTCTCCTATACGGTCCACGTGTCGAGTGGCGCTAATCAAAGCGAAGGACACCGTAGAGGAATTATCGGCTATGAAGCAGCCTCTAATGATCATCAGGAACAATCACCGAAGAATGAGATCCCTGACTCTCACATCATCGGGTATGGGCTCACTCAAAGCTCGCTTTCATAGCATCTACGCCGAGAGGACCCGTCTGAAAGCAGTCCCGCCTTGGCGCCTCACTTTGAACTCCCAACAAGGATCTGATGGTAGTAGGGGTGATATCCACCGTGCAAGGCAACGATGCCCCTCCAAAATCCATACCATTGATAAACTGCCAAGTGGCGTCATCATCACCTCACAGTCCAACAAATGGAGTGACTGAGTCTGGTGAAACCACCGCTCAGAAAATGCCCTGAGGTAACTCTAGGGATAGCGACGGGGTAGAATAGAGAAGAACATCCCAAATCCCCAGCCATGGACGATCGCTCTGTAGTCATCATGCAAATCATGATACATAGAGTAGATGCTAAACCAGTTCCCTCGAGGCTGTGTGAAGCCGGGAACCTACATCAAATGCAGATCAACATCAGAATCCTTGACTCCTCATCAATAGGAAATAAGGAAGATTAAAGATCTAACTTCATACCTCGTTTGCGTGCAGGTATACTGAAGGATGCCTACTCAAGTCACCCAGAAGATCTGGGTTCACCACTTGAATACCTGGTAATTCCCTATGGGGAACACGTACAGTAGGAGCAGGAACCTCGATTGGTACATTCTCCTCCTCGTCCTCAACATTCGGTGTATTACCGCCTCCACTAAACAACGAGGCTGTCTGACAGAATGGCGTTGAGGCTCTTCAGAAGCTCTCCTCCGTACACCAGATGTGGTCCTACAGGAACTACTCGGCTGATCCAGATCCATAATATCTAGACAACAAGTCTCCAAATCACCTCAGAAAGGGTGTGGTAAATTCTTACCTGGAGCTTTTCAAAATGCATTGTTTTAACATACATCCACAGTAGAGTTAAAAATGCTTGACTACCCAATACCTACATTTTGGGAAAATTTTTCCATAGCCCCCTTTGTAAATGGGACTATCTATATGCACATAGGCATGACTAGGTGGCCATTCAGTAGCACACCTATACACAGTCATATACATCCTACATGCATTATCACATCACAGTAAAAAATCCGTAAGTGTAGTCTAATTACCAGGATTATTTTGCTTTTCTACCTTTACTCATTTGTCCTCGATCGATAAGAAATAATAAAGAAAAGGTGCCAATTTGACTGTTTCAAAAGTCAAATTTTTTCACATCATTATGTTCAGCATGGTTTAATACTAACATTTGCTATGTTGAATATTTTTATCAAGTCATATCAGCATGCATATTCACTACTATGTGTCCAAATGCATTTCATGTGATAAGTCATTTTCCAATGGATATAAACTGTAAAAAAATACATGCATATGTTACCAGGATAGTGAAGAACGCTTGTACGATGGCAGAATATGCAGAAAGTTGCCCGAACTCAGCAGATCTGAAGAAGAGCTCTCAAATTTCCTTCGCTGCGCAACTTGAAAATGACGTATAAAAAGCAACCATTCGCTTTATACATAGGCATGGTTGGCCATGCAGCTCACCTACTACTCTCCCGCAGTGTACCGGCAAAGACTTCTACATGGGTCCCACACCTCTGGCTCGCTCCAGTTAGAGTTGTAAAGGAGGTCTCACAAGATAAAAAGGCCAAATCAGGAATAAAAGTGTTACGCGATTGAGCGGAATAGCCGGAAATCCTAGTTTCTTGTCGGTCTGAGTTAAACTCCCGTCGTCTCAATGGTATTCGCCTGAATGCAAGGTATACTATACCAATGATCTCATCTTTCATAGATCATGCTCAGTAATACCCCACAAAGGTCTGATGCCGTCATTTACAGGGTCACAACCCTAAACATCCCCGGCGAGTGTTACAACGCAAAATCACGAAATATCAAACCTCCCCGGCGGGAGTTACAACGCCAAAGTTATCAACTGATGAAATATCCCTGGTGGGGGTCACAACGCACATCTTTCAAACATCCACGTGTCCCCGACGGGGGTTATAATGTAATGCAACCATTGATACACACGTCAATGAAGGTCAAGCAACCTTGACGACATGTCAGCCAATGGCAAGTAAACCCATCGAAGCAACTTATCCACGTATCCCCAGAGGGGTTTACAACGCAATGCGACCATTGACACATACATCAATGAAGGTCAAAAAACCTTGACAATGCACCCAGCAGGGATCTATCCGGTGATACACACATCAACGAAGGTCGGGTAACCCTGACATCGACAAAACTGTTGGCAGTAACTCCGACAGAATGAGGGAATATATTATACACATCCTTAAACAGACAAAGCTTTATCTCCACAGATCTCTTATACACAAGAGGTACCTCTATAGAATATAAGCCAATGTCTAGGATTCAAGACTTTGGTGATAGCCCCAACATCAACATCCTTGAAGACTTGGATCGCATGTCCAAGCCATCACTGATTGTCATCCCAACAGGATTACCTGGTAATCATGTTACATACATTTGCATCATGTTGTTGCATATAGCATCATGTTTATCTTGCTTGCATTTCAAGTGTCTAGGATTCTTTATCCTATCCATGCCTTGTACTGCATGAATATGATAAAGAGGGGCATCTGTAGACACTCGAAATTTTCTGCATGCCTGTTACTAACATTGCAGGAGGGCAGATTCGTCTTTCGGAGATAACACTGGAAGACAGCTTACATCCATTATGGATACTACCGGAAGTTTAGTTCCAACCCAGAACACAAACCGGGAACTTCATCTCAAACTCGGAACACACACCGAAAATGTCATTTCCAATCTCGGAGATAACCCCGAGGTACGCAGATCAAAAGACCGGCAACAACACCGGAGAGGACAGTTCTGTCTCGGCGATAACACCGTGACGCTAGGTTCCAGTCCTAGATATAACATTGTGAGTAGCGAATCCATCCTTGGTTATAGCCCCAAGGGATGCCATTGCAGTTCTGGCGATAACTCCGGAAATGCTTGTTTCAAATACATGCGATCAGCTTCAAGCTCAGACCTCCTGTCGAGGCACTCATACC
Source organism: Panax ginseng (assembly GCA_020205605.1). NCBI lineage: Eukaryota > Viridiplantae > Streptophyta > Magnoliopsida > Apiales > Araliaceae > Panax > Panax ginseng. The sequence goes on from CM035139.1 coordinate 54,518,053, forward strand.
TCAGACCCGGAGCTAACAACGGGCAGACAGGCATACTCACAGATGACAATGAGGCATACAAACAAGCAGTCCACTCTCAGATATAACCCTGAGCAACGTCTGCTTTCAACTCAAACCGACAATAACCCCGGTGAAGAGTCAAAACGTCATCTTATCGCCTCAACATTTTCTCTCACAAGCTGATATCGCGGCATACAAACAAGTAGTCCAATCTCAGATGTAACCTTGAGCAACAAATACTTTCAACTCAAATCGGCGATAACCCCGGCGAAGAGTCAAACATCATCTTACCCCTTCAACACTTGCGCGTCGTCTCAACACTTCATACATACATACATCTAACGATGTCCCACAAGAACCGAGGAGTAACAATCCCGAGTGACTATTACGCATGACAGTACTTTGGATAGAATTTGAAGCTTGAAGACCATGGGCATGGACCCCTCTTCCTGACTTCGTACAACCTCTAATCTATGTCATTGCGTAACTCTCGACACAAGCGGTCTGAAGAAGGTTAGATATACCTCATTCGGATGCTCGGATTGAAGTTCTGCAAGTTCGAGCGGACATTACAAAGGCACGAGTGCATGTACTTGAGACGACGGGACCATGAGGTCTTGGATGCACCACGACCAAAGCGAGGTATAACTGCATGCCAAGCAGTGTACCGCAGCCATCGATCTATAAATATGAGCCTTGAGGTCACCATTTGAAGAAGAGAGGAGAGAAAAAAGCGAGGAAGCCTGTCCATTTTACTCAGATACACCCCTATTATTCGCTTCCTCTTCTATAAACATCTGTTAGCTCACATATAGCTATCTTTTTTATCCTCATGGGAGCTGAGTGTTTATCTATATAAAGTCATAGAAGTCTACTTTAGCAAATTTCACCGTAAGCCTTCTCACATTTTATAAAGTCTTCTTTTCATATTAGCACACACTTGTTATACACATTGAGAGTCGTGTTGTGTGTGTTTGCGGACTTGATTTCGTGGTTTTATTTTTGTCTCATATATATATATATATATATATATATATATTTCATATATGGACTAACATTATCGAGTTATGCCTCGATTGAGCCTGAACTACTGATGCAGGCGTTTTATCTGCTTTTAATATATATATATATATATATATATATATATATATATATATATATATATATATATATAATTGTTGTCAAACATATCTGATGAACTCCGGATTTTACATCCTATTGCATTATATATATATATATATATATATATATATATAATTGTTGTCGAATATATCTCGATGAGCCTGGATTTTACATCCGGTGCATTTACTCGCTTTTATATATATATATACTTATATATATAATTGTTGTCGGACATATCCGATGAGCCTGGATTCACATCCAGTGCATTTACTGCTTTTATATATATATTTGTCCATATATATATATATTTACATTTCTGTTAGGCCTGGAGTTTCCTCTGTGGCCTTTTACAGCTTTATTTACATTTTTTCCTGCCTGGATTTTACTTCATGGCAGTTGATCGCTTTTACAGCTTTATTTACATTCCGTCCCACCTGGAGTTTACTTCGTGGTGGTTGATCATGTCCATATATATATATATATATATATATATATATATATATATATATATATATATATATATATTTATCGCTTTTATATATTTACATTTCTGATCCCCCATGGAGTTGCTTCGTGATGGTTGATCATGTTTGTATATATATATTTACAGTTTATATATATATAACTGCTTACTGCTTTGCATACAAACTACGGTATCATATGAGCCTAGGAATCATGTGATCACAGATTCAGTCTACTGAATCTAGATTCGGTTCCCATAATGGACATTTTTCAGCTGTGAGCAGCTTGTACATTATTTTAAGTGTCTGAATTTCCTTGGATGACTGTCATGCCCATGAGGAGTTTGTCACTGCTGTATATTATTTTCTCGAGAATGCCTCCCATCTCGAAAATAAAAGCAAACAAGCCGAACATTTAAAAAATAAAATGGAAGTATCAAAGGCCTCAATTACTATTGAGCACAGGGTTTGAAAAACCGCTTTTTACAAAACATCATTGCTACATCTATTTAAAACTGAATTTTTCTATAAATTCAAACCCTATGTACATAGGTGCGAACGAGGTATAACACTACTTCCAAATAATTGCACATTGATCCACACACACACACACTGGGTCACCATGGCAACACGGATGTCAAAGGGTGCCTAACACCTTCCCTCCGCATAATCAAGCCCCCGAACCTAAATAAATCTTGGTTTCACAGACCATTTAGCGATGTCACATCATTTGGGTCAATGTGCAAACTTTTTTACCCGATTCTTGTTGGTGCAACCAATTAAATACACCAACTGGCGACTCTTAAAGTCAAATCATCGACATTATACATGTCGGACCTTTTTCACTTATTTTTTCAAACAAATCTCACATTAACATGAAAACACCAAAGAACAAGTAACGAAAAGGGACACTCAAAAATCCTGACGTCGACATGGTTCATGTCACACTTGAGACCGATTGGCACCTTCCGACGACATGGATACTACTTTTCCCATGAGATATCCATGTCTTACTCCTTTCAGCCATCGGAGTGTATAGACGCTATATCCTGGTCGGTGTTCTTGGCAGGGATCGGAGATCCGTTTGACATTTTGTCGTGTACAGAGCTCAGTTCTCCCTACAACTTTACTATTCATGCACCTGGCATGGATTATCTCCCTTTGGCTGGTTTGAGGGGCATGACCACATATCACCCACTGGCTGTGATGTCATAGTTCGACCAGTTTTTGGATGTTCATCCTTTTGAGGGGGCATTAGGTCAGCGTTTAGCTTCTAGACATTTGTCAGCAGAGGACAGATCCAAGGTGTATGTATGTTGGGATCAACGTGAGCGAACTGAGTTTTTTGTTAGCCATCCGAGCTGTTTGGCAGAGTATTTTACATGGATGGAGACAGAGACTGCATCGGCTGTAGTTGTATCCACAGAGCCAGGGATTGATTCTGATGGTGGAGAGCCCATAGAGGACATCGATTCTCATTCCGAGGAGGAGTTGTTTACTGATTTGACAGCAGCTCTTATTGATTCTCCTAGTATGACTACTACTATGACCCCGCATTCAGTAGAGTATTTAGAGCAGAGTCTTCATCTGATGACATTTGAGAGAGATCAGGCTAGGGCCTTGATGTTGACAGCTCCTGCTGGGAGAGACGTCGCTCTATTAGAGAGAAAGGATGCCTTAGCTCATAAAGATGTCGCTATTGCTGAGCGGGATGAGGCTAAATCATCTAGAGATGCATTGATTGTTAAGTGGGATGGCGTTATATCTACCTGAGATGTAGCCGTTATAGATAGTACTGCAGTGCGGTTGTATACTACTATTATTGTTGCAGAGATGAGCACGTATATTGATGAGCACAATGTCTCCAAGTAGTTGGCTGTGGATTTGTTGGCTCGTGTATATACCCATGGGCAGGAGCTCACAGTGTTACCTCCTTCTTCGGAGATAGATGCCATATTGGACTTGATAGCTCATATATACACTAATTTGTAGATGGGCTTATATTTTCCTACACGGACTAGCTTAGCCATTTTTGCCATGTACAGTACATATTGTATATATAAAATAGCATTATATATGGCAGGGAAATATATTTTGATGAACTTCCCTTTTAGTTGTGCCTTGTTACTTGCTTGATATTTGTCTGTTTCTCCAGGGCTTGTGATCTTGATGTATTCTGAATTCACCCTTGATGGATGGACATTGAGATGTCTCAAGATCTTTTAGAATGGACCATTAATATGTGTGTATCCCTACCCTTTGGTGTCTTGGGACTGGTTTCTGTATATGGTAATGGAGAGGAGTGTGGCTTTCCTTTCTGAGGTTGACCGCACCATAGATGGTCGTCGATACTTCTTTTTATGGGGGAGTCCAGGTAGTTCCATCTCTTATGGATTGGTGTTTCTCTTTGAGGACTCAACCGCAGCTTAGATGGTCGCCGATTCTCCAATTGGTGTGGGAAGATCAGTTAGTTCCATCCCTTTGGTCTAAAGAAGATGAAGTGTGGTGGATTGAAAGTTGATCCCAGTACCATGTGATAAGTTTTTTGTGTTTTGGTAGGGGTAAGACCGAACCATGAATGACTGCCTACGTACTCCTATTGAAGAGGAGATCTGGTCTGCGTAGTTTAAACCTGGTGTAAGAGGTTTAACGCTGTGTGAGAAAGGGTGTAGAAGGGTGTGGAGATGATTTTGTTTTTTTTATGTGGTGTAACCGGAACATTAAAAATTGTTGCCTACGTACTCCCGTGTATGAGGGAGATCAGGTCGACGTAGTTCACCCCATGTGTAGGACGGATTACCGATGAAGAGTTTGATCCCATGTATAGGACAAACTGCAGGTGAAAAAGTCTTATCCCTGGTGGGACAAAACTACAGGTGTGAAAGGTTTCATCCCTCGTGGGACCTGAATTGAGCGAAAGGTTTTGAAAACGAAGTTGAGTGAAAGATCTGATGATCCAAAACTAGGCTGCTGGTTTGAAGAGTGTGTCGGTCCCTGATGGGGCAAATGGGTATGAAGAAGGGTTATATGTAGTGAAGGGTTAGAAAATCAGAACTAACTGGGGATCTGGCGATCTAAAACCTGGATGTTTGTTTGGTGGTAACCTCAGACATAGTACCGTTTCATGGTGTCCAAGTTGATGAGCTGTGGAAATTCATCGCCGTCCATTTCTTGTAATCTAAGAGCACCTCCTGTCAATACCTCCTGGACAACAAACAGGCCTTCCCAATTTGGGGTGAATTTTCTCTTGGAATGATCTTGGTTGTCAGTGATCTTCTTCAAAACCAAGTCATACTATTTAAACTGTCGTAGCCGGACTTTTTTATTGTAGGATATGTCGATCCTTTGTTGGTATAAATGACCAGGGAAGATGCAGCGGATCACCATTTGTCTATTAAAGACAATTGGTGATACCTATCTTGTACCCATTGATCTTCATCCAGATGAGCATCTATCAACACTTTGAGGTATTCCATTTCCACCTCTATGGGGAGCACTGCTTCCATCCCATAGGTTAATGAGTAGGGGGTTGCCCTAGTGGAAGTGCGCATTAAGGTTCTGTAGGCTAACAAAGTCAGAGGCAAGAGGTCAGGCCATCCTTTATGATTGAAGGACATCTTTTGCATGATCTTTTTGATATTCTTATTAGCTGCTTCAAAAACACCATTCATCTTTGGACGGTAGATGACGGAGTTGAGATGTTTGATGTGGAATTGACTGCATAACTCTTCCATCATTTTGTTGTTGAGGTTTTTAGCATTTTCTGACACAATTACCTCAGGTTGTCTATATCGATAAATGACATTGTTTCTGATCAAACCAATGATGACTTTTCTGGTAACCCTGGGGAAGGAGGCTGCTTCTACCCATTTATTGAAGTAGTCAATCATGGTAAAGATAAACTGATTTTTATTACTAGCTTTGGGCTCGATGGGCCCGATCACGTCCATTCCCCACATTAAGAAGGGTCAGGGCGAACTCATATTGTGGAGCTTCATTGGAGGGGCATGGATAACATTTCCATGAATTTGGCATTGATAACATCTCTTGACGTGATCATCACAGTCAGCTTTGAGAGATAGCTAGTAATTTATTTAAATAAATAAATTAAACTAATAATTTATTTAAATAAATAATATTTATTCTACAATAGGGATAAGCCTCCCTAGCGATCAACGACTTTCCAGATAATATAGATTTCAACATTAATCATAAAAGAACCTTTGAGTAAATAGTTACCGTACAATTCAATCCTTCCACCATACAATGTCCCAATTAAATATAAGACATGGAATTACTATCAAGTCTTATTTTATTTAATTATATGTATTTCGACTCTTAAATGCACAACCCCAAATAATGCAAATTAGAAACTCCTTTCTAATTTCATTCTGCCTTGGCCAAGGACTACTGGGTTGTCATTTATCGAATCACATAGGACATATCTCTTCTTTTACTAGAAGCGGTAGATTCTTTATTGATCATACATTATCTCCATGTATAACTTATTATACCCAAGCATACCCTTTGATATACCCTAAGGGTCTTAAGGAATAAGTCAAAGTATAATTCATCATACACAAGATATTATGATGATCTCAAGTCCAAGAATCACTTGTACTACTATCACTACAGGAATTCCTATTGACAGGCAAGTAAAACTCCATTAGGTATTCCTTAGCGAGCCACGTTCAGTGAACTTATTCTCTAATAAGCACCTACATACTTGTTTTAGTGTCTCCACACAAATGATCATGAGATCAATCATCCTCATCCAATGAGCAAGCAACGTATGTACCAATCTATTCGGATTCACTAATCCTCAATTTAGTAATCCAACGATTGGGAACTATTTTAGTTTTAAGCTTTCTAAGAATTTAGATCTCATTAGAATGATCATCATCATTATTCTAAAAGCATTGCTTAAAACTATGGGTTTATCACATATTATAAAACAGCATCATGTAGATAATTAAAAGCCTTTAATAAATTAATACTTTTTATTAATAAATGAATAAGATTGTTGCAAAGTATATTCTTTATCATCAAACATGATTGGCTTGTGTGCATACTACTTTCAATCTCCCACTTGCACTAAAGCCAATCGTCATGGTATCTCATACTCTTCTTCTCTAAGTGACGATTATCCTGCTATTGGATAAGCTTCAGTAAATGGATATGCAATGTTGTTCTTGAGAATCCATTATCTCTATAGTGATTTCCCATCTTTCAATGATTCCATAATCAAATGAAAGTGCCATAACACATTTAGATCCAAGATGAGATTTAGGAACTATTCCTAGTTCTGTAATGAACTTTTAATCCAAACAATCAACTTGCAGCTTCATTTATAGCTATATACTTTGTCTTTATCACTAAACCAACAACTCTTTGCTGTTTGGAACCTTTCCAATTTCACTGCACCACCTTTCAAGGTAACACTTTACCTTAAAGTGGATTTTCTGTCGTCTTGGTCTGTCTGAAAAAACTTGTGTCTGTTAAGCCCTCTAGTTTTAATTCAGACCCACCATGTATGATCACATCCTTAGTGCCAGTTAAGTACTTTAAGATGTTTTTCACTGTCTCATAGTGAACTTCTCTAGAATATGACTGATCAAGATCAAGTCTCGTACATTTCATTGCATACATGATAGTTACTCATGCGATCTCTCTTTTTGGAGTCTATGGGGACTATTAAGAGAGATACACTACATGGCTCATCAACATGAGATATCTTTTGGAGTTTGCCATGCTAAACTACTTTAGCATCAAATGAATATACGTTCCTTGGGTTAAGCCGAGTATCCTTTTAAATCTATCTATATAGATTTGCATCCCTAATTAAGATACTCTTCCCAAATCATTCATGGAGGAATGTTTAGACAACTTTATCTTTACTGATTGTAGCATTGGTATGTTATTCCTCATCCGTAGTATATCAACATATAATACTAGAAATTTCACGACGCTCCCACTGACCCTTTTGTACACACTAGAACTCCTACCTCATCGTATGTAACTCTGGATCATCATCTTCTATGATGCATATCTCATCATCATCATCCATGATGAATCCATACCTCCTAGGTATCTTCGGTACTATTCCACATTTACGATTCGGTTGTGGTACAATAGGTCTATCTGCATGTTCCTCTTATTTGACTTATAGTGTTTTGTGGTTCTTGAACTCTTCAAGATCTATTATCCTCCCACTAGCCCCTTCAATGATAAACATCTTTATCTTAGAAGGCAGCATGTTTCTCAACAAACACCTTTTGCTAAGTAGGATTATAGAACATATGCCCTAAACTTACTTTAGGATGTCCCACAAATCTGTAATTGTCAAATTTTGTCACAAGCTTATCCTTTGAAACCTTTTCACATAAGTTGGACAACTCCTTATCTTAACATACTTAAGAATAGGAATCCTCCCTGTCCATAACTTTTATGGAGTCTTGGGGCCGAATTTTGAGGTTACCTTTTCGTAGATATGCAGCCATTTCTAGGGCATTATCCAAGAAGGATATTGGAATGTCGGTAAAATCATTATGGACCGTACCATGCCCAACAAGGTGCGATTTTTCCTTTCAAATACATCAATCAATTATTGCGTGTCAGGAGGCGTCCATTATGAGAAAACCATTTGAGATGATCTAGAAACTTATTACACAAGTATTTATTCCTTAATCTAATCAAAGAATCTTAATACATTGCAAAATTGTTTCACTTCTGAATTCTTTGAACCTTTCAAATAATTCACACTTGTATTTCAACAAATACATACATCCAACTCTTTGAATGATCATCTCCTTTTCTTATACTAGTTTGTTCAATTTGCAAAATAAATTTTCACATAAGTTGAGTATACAAAATCCATTAAATAATATTCCAGTTCTATACAAAACATTATTATTATAAATAGAACAACAATTGTTCTTAAATATAATACCAAAGATTTCATTGTCCAACAATAAAATGGAAATAATGTTTTCAACGAGAACTGGAATACAATAACAACTTATTAACTTAATAGACTTGCCCATAGGCATTGCTAAACTATAAGTTCATATGGCTAATGCAGCAACCTTTGCTTCATTTACCACACATAGGATTACTTATATTTGTTTAGCTTTCTACTTCTGCGTGGTCCCATCATAAATCTATATTTATGATAACCAAAGTCGGTATCCAATACCCAAGTAGAACCTCGACTGAAAGAAAAATTTATTTTAAATCATGAACAAATTTGTATTTGTAACCGAAACTTCACTAAGCTTCTTTGGTTAGCCTCTGCAAGATACTTCTCGCAGTTTCTTTCCAGTGTCCAGGCTTATTGTAGTGGAAGAAAACTCATTTGCTATGCATATCAATTTTGTTCTTATTATCCTTTGTTTACGCCTTTCTGTTTACCTTCTTTGAATCATTCTTCTTTTCAAAAGATCCTTTGGCCCCTACCAGTAAGACATGGTCTTTCTTGGTTGGAAAGTGACTCTCAATATTTTTCAACATGTTAAGCAAATCAGCGAGGCTGATATCTAGCTTGTTCATATGAAAAATTCACAATAATTGTGAAAGGAGTCCGGGAGTGAGTGCAAGATCAAATCTTGGCTCAACTCTCCATCCATGACAAAACCAGTTGTCCTAATTGATCAATCAAATTGATTATGTTAAGGGCTTTTATGCATACTCTGATGCCATTGGCCATTCTAGATCGGAAGAGCTCCTTAGATATCTGATATCTATCCGTCCTACTTTCCTCACCATCAACTACTTGATGTGCATGAATATAGTAGGAGCATCCATAGTTTCATGTTAACGCTGAAGCAGGTTACTCATGGATGCGAGAATGATGCATTGAACCAACTGTGCATCATCTTGTCACTTTCTAAAAGTAACAATCTCTTCCTCAGAGGCATTGTCTACAACCATTGCAGGGATAGGCGAATTAAGGACATAAGATAGCTTTTCAAACGTGAGAACTATTCTCAATTTCCTTAACCAATCCATTTAATTCGGTCTGGTTAATTTAGCATCTAATATGCTTCGTAGTGATAGTAATTAAGACATTGTAAAATTCTATAGATGAATTTGTAATTAACAATATTTTAACATACATTCTTTTATTAATTACCAAAATAATTAGGTCTTATTTTAAATTGGTATCTCTCACTATTTTCTTCAAACTATATTACCCTCACTTATATAGTTCGGCAATATCTAATTAAAGATATGCTAGTGAGAATAAGGATCCCATTTCAAATGTATATAGCCTTGTGTGTGCACAACAAACTATATATAAATAAATAGGTAGACAACTCTTGTCAATTACATCAACTATGTAACTCCTTGTATTTTGCCTCTTAAATCATAATGGTCAAGTGTGTGCACATCCGAACTAAAATGATTTAAGTTAAGTCGAACCAACATTTTTTCATATAAGTGAAGAAAACTACTGACCCTTGTGTGTGCACAACAAAGCGATAATGTTCAATTCCTTATAAACATCATATGTAATAAAAACAACATCTTAAATATTTAATACTTGCCTTGTGTGTGCACAACAAACTCATATTAAATATTCAATACTCTTTTGTTTCTATCATGCTAGAAGGCGACGTTCGATATTCCAAATATCTTTGAACGTTACAACTTAATATAAAATATTTGAGGGGTTTGTTATTAATTTGTCTCATCTTGTTTAGCGCGCATGCACATATATATATAAAATTCGCGTCATATTAATGAACATGTGAAGCATGTTTGCATAATATATATAATATATATATATATAGTATAAGCATGCACATATAGAATACTATATTCTACCTGGATTGATTATGGACTTTTATTCTAGTTTGGTTCACTGGAGTCACCAAGTGAACCAAAAGGTCAAACCCTAGGGGTGCAAGAATTAATATTTAAATATAACTATTACATTTAAACTCTGCTCCATTACAAATGGGTCTTCAAGCGCTCCTTGTTCCTTGATCTCCAATTTTCAAAAATTAATTATAACTATTCCTATTACAAAACTATTTAAAATAAATAGAAACCTTGATCGTGATCGAGGGAAGTACATAGGAGGAGATAGAATTTACATTAAGAAAAATTAGAGAAGGCGAGTCTGTGAGACCCCATTTAATAAAACTCATACATTCATGCATCCAACTAAAATAAAATCCAATCACATTGGTCAATAGTCCATAATCAATCTCATTTATTATCATACACATCACCATATGCATCAATAAATAATATTCATCTCATGAATAATAAACATTCAATATATATATTGATATCATTTAATGGGCAAAATTTAGTTAATATAAAATCTAATTTTGAATCAAAATAAACTCTTTTATTTTAATCCAAATTTAAATCAAAATAAAACTATTTTATTTTAATTTATCCAATTTTGAATAAAATAAACTATTTTATTTTAATCAAAAACTTTAATCAAAATAAACTCATTTATTTTAATTAATTATGGAATCCAATTTCATGTAAAAAAAAATACTTTTATAAAAGGAACCACGGATTATCTTTCCTATTCACAAATAAACTCCTTTATTTTGAATAATATGAAATCTTATTTCATATCTAAATAAACTCCTTTATTTTGAATAATATGAAATCTTATTTCATATCTAAATAAACTCCTTTATTTAGGGAAATTAGGATTCTCTTTCCTATTCACAAATAAACTTCTTTATTTTGAATAATATGAAATCTTATTTTATATCTAAATAAACTCTTTTATTTAAGGAAAGATGGATTCACTTTCCTATTCACAAATAAACTCTTTTATTTTAGGAAACATGAAATTCAATTTCAACTCCAATTAGTTATCATGGAATCCAATTCCAACTCTAATTAGTTAGCATGAAATTTCAATTTTAAAATTAAAATAAATTTTTTATTTTAAAATTAAAATAAACATTTTATTTTAATTATAAAATAATTAATATATAAACCATCACGAATACACGTGCCATCTTACAAAAAAAAAAACAGGAGGAATCATTCCTGTAAATCACATGAAGACCACGAAGCAGTATGTTTGCATGATTCAGGTGATAAAGGAGTCACCAAAGCATGTGATGGGCATGTTATGGGATGATGCGATCACATGATACTCCATAAATAAATAAAAAAACGCTTGAAGCTATCCTAAATCACCACGCAAATCAGCATCCTTTTCCACGAATCACATCGGAAAAAATAAAATACAGACGGCGGTATATCACATGATTTCAGTTTTTTTTTTTTTTTTTTTTAATTTTATACAACAAAATTATGCCCAATTAAATTATTCTAAACACATATCAATATACATATCAAATTAAAACAATTAATAATTTGCATAAAGGTTTGGCTCTGATGCCACTGTTAGGTTTGTAATATTCATGAACGCAATCAAATTGCACAAAATTAGCGGAAGCGTGTAAAATCAGAGTTTTAAAATTTTACAAACCATAAATCCGGATCACCCTTTATGCACAATTATTAATTAAACGAAAAGATAAAGAATAAAATCATACCCTTGAAGATCGAGCTTCCTCAGGTACAAGTTCACCTCCAAATCCTTTCGCGTTCAACTTGAATCCACCGGGTTTGGTTCCTTCCTTTGATCAACGTTAGCCACCCAAGTATTTGGCCTCTAGAGGTGATCCACTAAGGAAGAAGAAGAAGAATTCAAGAAGACGGGTATTTGGCAAAACCCTAGTTTTTCTATTTCTATAGAAAATGCGTACTCTCCCAACTATTGGAATTACTTATGTTGTTAAAAAATCAACAACCCCCACCACCGATAATAAAACTCCTCTTATTTATAGATGTAGACAACCCTCCTTAACAATTAAGAAATTGGGTTTTATTTTAATTAATTAAATTCTTTTAATTAATTAAGCTCCCTAATCTTATTAGAGATAATTAATTAAACTCTTTTAATTAATTTGCCTCCTAATCCTATTAGGATATTTGAGAGTACTTTTATAAATTAATTCCCAAACACTTTTAGGAATTAAATAATAATAATATTAATAATAATAATAAGACTCCTCTTATTAATTTATATTTAATATTTTCAAAATATTAAATAATAAATATTAAGCTATTTAATTTATTCTATCACCATAGATTAAATTAAATATACTTAACTTATTATTACGATTATGCCATTAACTTCTTAAATAATTATTCTTCCTTTTATGGTGTGACCCTTTAGGTTCTCCATATTAAACCGGTTGTGAATAAATCAATTAGAACAATTATAATCTTATTTAAATAAATAAATTAAACTAATAATTTATTTAAATAAATAATATTTATTTTTCAATAGGGATAAGCCTCCCTAGCGATCAACGACTTTCCAGATAATATAGATTTCAATATTAATCATAAAAGAACCTTTGAGTAAATAGTTACCGTACAATTCAATCCTTCCACCATACAATGTCCCAATTAAATATAAGACATGGAATTACTGTCAAGTCTTATTTTATTTAATTATATATATTTCGACTCTTAAATGCACAACCCCAAATAATGCAAATTAGAAACTCCTTTCTAATTTCATTCTGCCTTGGCCAAGGACTACTGAGTTGTCATTTATCGAATCACATAGAACATATCTCTTCTTTTACTAGAACATATCTCCATGTACAACTTATTATACCCAAGCATACCCTTTGATATACCCTAAGGGTCTTAAGGAATAAGTCAAAGTATAATTCATCATACACAAGATACTATGATGATCTCAAGTCCAAGGATCACTTGTACTTACTATCACTACGAGAATTCCTATTGACGAGCAAGTAAAACTCCATTAGGTATTCCTTAGCGAGCCACGTTCTCATGAACTTATTCTCTAATAAGCACCTACATACTTGCTTTAGTGTCTCCACACAAATGATCATGAGATCAATCATCCTCATCCAATGAGCAAGCAACGTATGTACCAATCTATCCGGATTCACTAATTCCCAATTTAGTAATCCAACGATTGGGAACTATTTTAGTTTTAACCTTTCTAAGAATTTAGATCTCATTAGAATGATCATCATCATTATTCTAAAAGCATTGCTTAAAACTATGGATTTATCACATATTATAAAATAGCATCATGTAGATAATTAAAAGCCTTTAATAAATTAATACTTTTTATTAATAAATGAATAAGATTGTTGCAAAGTATATGCTTTATCATCAAACGTGATTGGCTTGTGTGCATACTACTTTCAGTTTCTGCCCTTTTTACCCTTGTCGGCAAATGTATGGATTGCTGCTCCAATTGTCAAGGGCGAAGTCCTGGTGGACAACAGTGATGAAGTTGTTGTTATCGTCCTTCTTCTCCCGAATGATGACCATGATATTTGAATAATCATCATGTGAGATGTCCCTACTTATACCCTTAGTATGAACAATGATGCGTATGTTTGATAACCGCCTGATAATATCTTATTTACGTCTTCGTTCCTTTTCTTCCACTTCGGGATCTAGAATCAGGACATCATTTCCTTTAACCGGTATCGACTTAGGAAACAACATAGCCATTACATGGGCAGGTACCTTTACCAGAGACCGTACAGTCTCGGATCTGTATTTTGAGATAATCGCCGTGTAGCTGAAGATGAAGGAACATGTTTGTGTTTGTAAGGATTCCTATGACTGGAGCTAGCAGAATAGCCTAGTCCGGCTGTTCCTATTTGACTGGGAATTTGAATTGGGCGCTTAATGCCCTGATGATCTTTGCCAAACCCTTGTCTAGGTTGATAACCCAATGATATCATCTCTTTAGTTGCCGACATTACCTTGGTAGAAATTCTAGGAATCAAAGGTGGCGCCCCAATAGGATGATAGTGAGTGTTGCTCACCTCCAGGGCCTGAAAACTGACCGGCTCAACTTCTGAATTGAAGTTGATGAGTGGTATGTTACCTTGTTCAGGACATTCCGGCTCAGCATTAACAGTGACTAGGCTATTGTTAATGATGTATTTAAGTTATTGGTGAAGAGTGGAAGGGACGGCTCCTGCAATGTGAATCCACGGTCTCCTCAAAAGTGCGTTATATCCCGTAGCTATCTTGAGCACGTGAAAGGATACGCAGAATGTATGTGGGCCAATCTCCATAGGTAGTTCGATCTCTCTGACAACATTTCATCGGGATCCATCAAAAACTTTGATAATCGTACGGCTGCTTCTGATCCTATTGAGATTGATGTTCATCTTCTCCAAAGTGGCGTAAGGGCAAATGTTTAAGGACGATCGCCCATCTATCAAAACTCCTCCCACTATATATCTGGAGGACAGAACCGCTATGTGTAACGGTTTGCGATGACCAGTCCCTTCGGGAGGTATGTCGCCATCAGTGAAAGATATCACATTGTTGTTAAAAATGTGATCAACGAGATGCTGGAATTTTTCAACATCCACTGATTTCGGCAAGTGGGCTTCTTCCAGAACCCTTAACAAGACCTTCATGTGATCTTCGGAAGAGAAAACCAAGTTGTAAGACCCCAACTTTTATGAATAAAGAATAATTTTCTCAAAATATATTTTTGAATATTATGGTGTGGATTTGATATAATATTATAGTTGTGGGTAATATTTACAAATTTTGCAAAGTAAGCAAAGTGGTTGTATATATTCGATTGGTCAGGGAATATTAAATGCGCCACGTAATCATTGGTGGACCCCACAATGTAAGTATTGTCGTAGTTAGAAAATGATGTAATTATCTTTTATAAAAAATAACGGAAAAAGTGTCACCATTAAAACTGTTGAACTACCCTAGTTAGTTAAAGTATAATAATCTGGCGTGGTTGCATAGTAGCACACACGGTATTGATTATTGATGCTTACGTGAGAAGTCACTCGCTTATACTCAATTATTGCTACAATAATTGTTGCATCATATCTCTCATATTATTGATTCAATTATTGTCACAGTATCATCTGCATAATATATATTATTAAATGAATAATTGAGACGACAAAGTTATTCATATTATTATTTGCAATATTGACAATGTCTAGAAGTTCTGTCAAGGAGAGGTTTTGTAAAACCCCAAATTTTACGAATAAATGTTTAATTTTCTCGAAATATTTTTTTTAATATTATGGTGTGGATTTGAGATAATGTTATAGTTTTGGGTAATATTTATAAATTTTACAAAGTATGCAAGTTGTTATATAATATTCAATTGGTGGGGGAATATTCGTTTTAACAGGGAATATTCGTACAACGGCACAATCATTGGTGGACCCCTACAAACGAATTATTATGCGATTGAGAAAACGACAAAAATATTTTTATGAAAATAACGACGGATGTTTCTGGGTTATAAGCTGTTGAACTACTCGGTAGTAAAAAATACGCATGGTTGCATAGTAGCACACGGTATTGATTATTGATGCTTACGTGAGAAGTCACTCGGTTTTATTCAATTATTGCTCAAGAATTGTTGTTGCATAGTATCTCACGTTAATTGATTCAATTATTGTCGATATTTTATATATTATTAAATCAATAATTGAGATGATGAGAGCTATTAATATTATTATTTGCAAAATTAACGATGTCTAGAAGTTACTGCTTAGAGAGGTTTGGTCACCTAATTGCATGGCGCAATAGGAGAAATCCTTATTGGAAAGCGCCTCTTTCCTAAGAATGACACAGTGATTAATATTGTGAATTATAATAATGATGATAAATGTTGTTAAATATATTGAGGTGTCTTTTTATGAAGTCACAATGTTTATATATATATATATATATATATATATATATATATATATAAATTTTGTTTTATTAGTATTATTAATGTAATAAAATAGAATACTTTTATAAAGTTATTTGTTTTATTAGACTATAAATAGAATATATTATATTCTATTATGCATAATATTTTTATAGTAAAATCTTTTTATATAAAAGCAAATACTTTTATAAAGTTATTTGTTTTATTAGACAATAATTAGAATATATTATATTTTATTATGCATAGTATTTGCATATAATATCCGCATAATGTTTTGCATGGTAAATTCTTTTTATATAAAACATAATACTTTTTTAAAGTTATTTATTTTATTAGACAATAATTAGAATATATTATATTTTATTATTCATAGTGTTTGCATAGTAAAATCTTTTATATAAAATAGAATACTTTTATAAATTTATTTATTTTATTAGATTTTAAATAATATATATATATATATATATATTTAGAATATATTATATTTTATTGCATAGTATCCTTTCTATTTTTCCTATAAATATAATGCTTAGTTAGAATTGAAAATCACACCAGAAGTTCAAAGAATTCTCCTTCTATAATCTTGAGCGTATTTCTTTAGAGTTTAAGAAAGCTTTGAGCGTAGTGAAAGTTTTCTTCAAGTATATCCCCGCCCTACCCGTCGGAGTACTCTTCTTTATAAGGTAAGGGGTATTATTTCTTTCGTATTCATGAAGAGAGCTTCTGTTATTTTATTCATTATTATTATGTTGGAATAACTTTTATACTATCTTAAGTCTGCATACATGGTGAAATTCTTCTTTTATTCCATTCTTTATAATTCTGTTGGAATATCCTGTCTGTGCGTTTACGCATGACCTGGTTCCATTATTTATTATTCTGTTGGAATAACTTGTCTGTGCGGTCTATCGCATGCATGGTGATTTTTGTAGTTATTCTATTCTTTATTATTCTGTTGGAATATTCTATCGGTGCGAATTTTGCCTGACCTGGTTCTGTTCTTTATTATTCTGTCGAAATATCCTGTCTATGCGTTTACGCATGACCTGGTTCCATTATTTATTATTCTGTGGGAATAACCTGTCTTTGAGATCTATCGCATGCATGGTGAATTCTTCAGTTATTCCATTCTTTATTATTCTGTTGGAATAACCTGTCTATGTGGATTACCACATGCATGGTGAATGATCCTTTGTATTCATTCCTTATTAAATTGTGGAAATGATCTGTTTACATGGATTATGATAAAAGTCATAATAAAAGCATTGGACTGATGAAAATCATGGGTATATGTAGTATTAGTAAGTGTTATGATGGGTTATGTTGGTTATTATGTGAAAACATGAAAGTTTCTTAGAAATCACAAAGGGTTGAAAATCAGATTTTGGTGAAAATGGAACATGAAATTCAATTGACCATATCTCCTATTATATTTTGAATTTTTGAGTGTGGTCAAGTTCTAGAGTTAGATTTATGAGTTTTCTAACTTATCCAAGTGGAATCACTAGAAAAGGTCTTGTAGATTTTTATGTGGACTGATTTTAGCAAAGGAGTCAAAAGCTGCAAAGTACCAAAAAGCTACTGCCCATAAATTTAAAAGGGCATTTTCAGCCACTTAATTTGTGAAAAACATTTCGGCCTTTTGGGACATAGAAATATATGGTATAAAGTACCTCCTGTCCAAAAATGAGCACATTCCGACTTAAAATGAGCAAGTTATGACCATTTCAATATTTAGATTTTTTCAACGAAAAATGCTATAATCGGAGTTCTATAACTCCGATGACCATGAAATTTAAACTAAAAGTTCACGTTAACATGTGTAAGATCCTGCCAAGATTTGAGAATTTCTGGAGTTAAACTTGAGGTAGCTAATTTCTTAAGGAATTAATTAGAAATTGAATTTTGAAAAATACTTAAGAGAGTTAAAAAATTATAAAAAATACTTGTTGTGTATGAAATACATGTATATATGTTTAGACAAAGGATAGAAAAATAATAAGTTGATTTGGTAATTTTTCATGAAAATGGTTTAGTTTCAAACATATGAGTTAAATATGTTATGTGAAGTTGAAGAATTGGTAAATAGGATTTTAGGGCTTGAAAATCCTATATAAAGGTATATCTTGATTTTTGATGAGTGATTTAATCATTGGTGATGAAATCTTATAAGTATGAAATTTTGAATGATTAAATGCATTATTTGGTAAAGTGTAAACAATTTAATTAAATTGTTTATAAGTTTAAGAAGTGATTGAAATATTTTTATAATATTAACAATATTAGATTATGAGTTATTTAAGTGATGAATAATATTTGGATAAATTTAAAGTTTTTAATATTTATCCTTGTTTTCGTTTGATTAATGCTTATATTATTGTCATCATCCTCATGCTTATATTGTGATGAAAGTCATCTTTGACTTACGTGCAGAGTTGGACTTGGTATGATTATGACCAGGGATTATTCGGTATAATTATGGTAGTAATATAACGAATGATGTGGTAAAAGTCCTCATTGGCTCATAGTTCATTGGTGGGCAAATGTTGGTATGATTATGACCAGGGATTATTTGGTATAATCATGACCATTGATGATTACATGAATATCCTTGGTCGTGGTGCAGGGATGATGTGGTTTATTTATTAAGCTGAGTCTCAGCAATAAAAATTGATGAAAACATTTTAAATCATAGAAGATAATAGATATCATGCTTTACTTGACTTTTCTAATGGATTGCTTATTCTGCTGCAGTTAAACTTGATGTTTATTGTATTTTAACAGTTTAACATTGTTAAAGACTAATGATAATTTATTTTGCATTATCTTAGTCATAATATTTCTTACTGGGCTAGTTGAGCTCACCCTTTCTTTCACCGTTCTCTTCAGAAAATGAGAATATAGCTGGGACGAGTCGGGGAATGGAGTGACAGTCCAGATGATAGCATTAGTAGTCCTCACTATTCTGTTAAATAGTGTGACAATAAATGTAATGAGGACTCCATTGAGCATGGATATTGTCTAGATGACAATATTCTTATTAAAACTCTCAATTTATGTTTTGTCGTATTTTACATGACAGTTGTATAATTAGTTTGTATTTGTATTCAGTACCAGGTATTTGGCGATCCAGGATTGGTGATGTATACCTATTTTGGGGGCATCACAGTTGGTATCAAAGCTTAGGGATATGATCCCTGGCTGAGATGTGAGATAAGAACTTGGAGGGGAGAGATGGGAAATTCCTTCGCTAGTATGACCTACCTAAGTTTATTTGGTATTTAATTGGTCGGTCAGAGTATAGGGATAATATGTGATATGTTAATTAACCCTTGTTTTGTGACAGTGTTTGAGAATGACATCTAAAAATGTTGAGATAAGTAATGGAGCAAAATAATATGACCGTATCGCAGTACGAGGCTAAGTTTGCGGAGTTATCCCGGTTTGCATCCCATTTGGTCGATAATGAGGAGAGAATTACGGGAATGTTTCTAAGAGGTTTGAAACCTGATATACGTCAATACCTCATTTCTCATAAACTTTGTTTATATTCAGATGTTGTGAATAGGGCTCAATTATTGGAGCGCGATAATGAGTTAGCACAACCAAAAGGTTACGACCAACAACACGATAATAATCGTCTGGTTTAGTGGCAATGGCCATCGAACAATGATGACCATCGTGGGGAAATTATCATGCCAAGAATGGTAACCACTTCGGTGGTAATCATGGCCAAGATAATAGAAGTGGAAATTTCAAGAAGAGAAAGTCATTTAGCTCAATTTTGTCGTATAATGAATTCAAGTCCAGCTGGGACGGTGGCACGAAAGGCGGATACGAACAAAACAAAGTCGGTGGTTACAGGAAGAGCATTATTTGTGACTTCTCAAAAAGCGTGTAACCCGAACGAGGTTAGCACGAGTTAGTTAATTATAAATTTTTGCGAAGTCTATACCTTATTAGATACCGGTTCTACCTATTCTTTTATCTCACTTACTTGCGTTCAACATTTAAATTTGACTCCGGAGAAGTTAGACTTTGACTTATCTGTTGAAACTCCGTTAGGAGAAACCTTCATTACATGTGCTATCCAAGTCTTGGATGAGAGTTACAGTTTTGAATGATATTTCTATTGTTAATAATTTTCCTGACATATTCTTGAAGACTTCTTAGCCTACCCCAGAACGTGAAATTGAATTTTTTATTGACCCCAGTACAAAATCCATTTCTTCAACCCTTAAATATTTCTTCACCCAAAATGAACGTATAATGCGCCAAAGAAGTTGTCTCGAGCTGTTGAAGATTACGACTATACCATTCAATATCATTATGGAAGAGCGAACGTGGTAGCTGACGCGTTGAGTAGAAGATCGATGTGCGTTTAGTACGATGTTGTTGTTAACACAAAACCCATTTCAGATAACTTACAAATGATGAAGATAGAGTTAAAGACTCTAGGGACCCACGTGAAGATAACGAATATACGAGTAGAATCAACTTTAATCGATAAAGTTAAAGTCGCTCAAGCTACAGACCCGGAGCTGATGAACACAAAAAAGAAGGTTCAAGAGGGCGTTATTCTAGAAGCAAGAATTAATGAAGAGAGGAAATCTCAACCCTCGATTTAATTGGCCGATTTGAAATCCTTGATCGAGTAGGAACTGTGGCCTATAGACTCGTTTTACCGCCAAGTATGTCCCGTGTTCATAACGTTTTTCACGTATCAATGTTACGTAAATATGTGGACGACCCGAACCACATTATTGAATTGGAACTAGACGAGATAGCAAAAGATTTAACGTTTGAGGAGATACGTATTAAAATCTTGGATAAGAAGGATCATATTCGACACTCAAAGGTTATACCTCAAGAGTTAGAATCTAACAAGGTGTCTTCATCTGTTCGGCATACCAAGTACGTACATAAATTTCGAGGGCAAAATTTCATAAGGAGGGGAGATTGTAAAATCCCAAATTTTATGAATAAAGGTTTAATTTTCTCAAAATATTTTTTTTAATATTATGGTGTGGATTTGAGATAATGTTATAGTTGTGGGTAATATTTATAAATTTTGCAAAATACATGAGTTGTTATATAATATTCGATTGGTGGGGAATATTCGTTTTAGCGAGGAATATTAATACAATGGCACAATCATTGGTGTACCCCCAACGGAATTATTATCGGATTGAAAAAACGACAAAAATATTTTTATGAAAATAACAGCGAAAGTTTTACCGTGAAAACTGTTGAACTACTTGGTAATAAAAGTACAATGTCTGGCGTGGTTGCATAGTAGCACACAAAGATTGATTATTGATGCTTACGTGAGAAGTCACTCGGTTTTGTTCAATTATTGCTTTCGATAATTGTTGCATAGTATCTCACGTTAATTGATTCAATTATTGTGGATATTTTATATATTATTAAATCAATAATTGAGATGACAGAGCTATTAATATTATTATTTGCAATATTAACGATGTCTAGAAGTTCTGCCAAGGAGAGGTTTGGTCACCTAATTGCGCGCCAATAGGGAGAAATCCTTATTGGAAAGCCCCCTCTTTCCTGGGAACGACCTGGTCGATTAATATTGTGAATTATAATAATGATGATAAATGTTGTTAAATATATTGAGGTGTCTTTTTATGAAGTCATGAAAGTTTATAAATATATATATATATATATATAATTTGTTTTATTAGTATTATTAATGTAATTAAATAGAAAAGTTTTTTTATATAAAACAAAATACTCTTATAAAGTTATTTGTTTTATTAGACTATAAATAGAATATAGTATATTCTATTATGCATAGTATTTTGCATAGTAAAATCTTTTTATATAAAATGTAATACTTTTATAAAGTTATTTATTTTATTAGACAATAATTAAAATATATTATATTTTATTATGCATAGTGTTTGCATAGTACATGCATAATATTTTTGCATAGTAAAATCTTTTTATATAAAATAGAATACTTTTTAAAGTTATTTATTTTATTAGACAATAATTAAAATATATTATATTTTATTATGCATAGTGTTTGCATAGTAAAATCTTTTTATATAAAACAAAATACTTTTATAAAGTTATTTATTTTATTAGATTTTAAATAATATATATATATATATAGAATATATTATATTTTATTGCATAGTATCCTTTCTATTTTTCCTATAAATAGGATGCTTAGTTAGAATTGAAAATCACACCAGAAGTTCAGAGAATTCTCCTTCTATAATCTTGAGTGTATTTCTTTAGAGTTTAAGAAAGCTTTGAGCGTAGTGAAAGTTTTCTTCAAGTATATCCCCGCCCTACCCGTCGAAGTACTCTTCTTTATAAGGTAAGGGGTATTATTTCTTTCGTATTCATGAAGAGAGCTTCTGTTATTCCATTCTTTATTATTATGTCGGAATAACCTGTCTATGCGAAGTACCGCATACATGGTGAAATTCTTCTTTTATTCCATTCTTTATAATTCTGTTGGAATATCCTGTCTGTGCGTTTACGCATGACCTGGTTCCATTATTTATTATTCTGTTGGAATAACCTGTCTGTGCGGTCAATCGCATGCATGGTGATTTTTGTTGTTATTCCATTCTTTATTATTCTTTTGGAATATTCTATCGGTCTGCAAATTTACTTTGACACAGTTCTCGTTTTTATTATTACGTCGAAATATCCATACTCATGCGTTTACGCATGACACAATTCCATTATTTATTATTATGTGGGAATAACCTGTCTTTGAGATCTATCGCATGCATGGTGAATTCTTCAGTTATTCCATTCTTTATTATCCTGTTGGAATAACCTGTCTATGTGGATTACCACATGCATGGTGAATGATCCTTTGTATTCATTCCATATTAAATTGTGGAAATGATCTGTTTACATGAATTATGATAAAAGTCATAATAAAAGCATTGGACTGATGAAAATCATGGGTATATGTAGTATTAGTAAGTGTTATGATGGGTTATGTTGGTTATTATGTGAAAACATGAAAGTTTCTTAGAAATCACAAAGGGTTGAAAATCAGATTTTGGTGAAAATGGAACATGAAATTCAATTGACCATATCTCCTATTATATTTTGAATTTTTGAGTGTGGTCAAGTTCTAGAGTTAGATTTATGAGTTTTCTAACTTATCCAAGTGGAATCACTAGAAAAGGTCTTGTAGATTTTTATGTGGACCGATTTTAGCAAAGGAGTCAAAAGTCAGCAAGTACCAAAAAGCTACTGCCCATAAATTTAAAAGGGCATTTTCAGCCACTTAATTTGTGAAAAACATTTCGGCCTTTTGGGACATAGAAATATATGGTATAAAGTACCTCCTGTCCAAAAATGAGCACATTCCGACTTAAAATGAGCAAGTTATGACCATTTCAATATTTAGATTTTTTCAACGAAAAATGCTATAATCGGAGTTCTATAACTCCGATGACCATGAAATTTAAACTAAAAGTTCACGTTAACATGTGTAAGATCCTGCCAAGATTTGAGAATTTCTGGAGTTAAACTTGAGGTAGCTAATTTCTTAAGGAATTAATTAGAAATTGAATTTTGAAAAATACTTAAGAGAGTTAAAAAATTATAAAAAATACTTGTTGTGTATGAAATACATGTATATATGTTTAGACAAAGGATAGAAAAATAATAAGTTGATTTGGTAATTTTTCATGAAAATGGTTTAGTTTCAAACATATGAGTTAAATATGTTATGTGAAGTTGAAGAATTGGTAAATAGGATTTTAGGGCTTGAAAATCCTATATAAGGTATATGCAGATTTTTGATGAGTGATTTAATCATTGGTGATGAAATCTTATAAGTATGAAATTTTTGAATGATTAAATGCATTATTTGGTAAAGTGTAAACAATTTAATTAAATTGTTTATAAGTTTAAGAAGTGATTGAAATATTTTTATAATATTAACAATATTAGATTATGAGTTATTTAAGTGATGAATAATATTTGGATAAATTTAAAGTTTTTAATATTTATCCTTGTTTTCGTTTGATTAATGCTTATATTATTGTCATCATCCTCATGCTTATATTGTGATGAAAGTCATCTTTGACTTACGTGCAGAGTTGGACTTGGTATGATTATGACCAGGGATTATTCGGTATAATTATGACCGTAATATAACGAATGATGTGGTAAAAGTCCTCATTGGCCTGTAGTTCATTGGTGGACAGTTGTTGGTATGATTATGACCAGGGATTATTTGGTATAATCATGACCATTGATGATTACATGAATATCCTTGGTCGTGGTGCAGGGATGATGTGGTTTATTTATTAAGCTGAGTCTCAGCAATAAAAATTGATGAAAATATTTTAAATCATAGAAAATAGTAGATATCATGCTTTACTTGACTTTTTTAATGGATTGCTTATTCCGCTGCAGTTAAACTTGATGTCTATTGTATTTTATCAGTTTAACATTGTTAAAGACTAATGATAATTTATTCTGCATTATCTTAGTCATAATATTTCTTATTGGGCTAGTTGAGCTCACCTTTCTTTCATTGTTCTCTTCAGGAAATGAGAATATAGTTGAGATGAGTCGGGGAATGGAGTGATGATCCAGATGATAGCATTAGTAGTCCTCACTATTCTGTTAAATAGTGTGACAATTAATGTAATGAGGACTCCATTGAGTGGATATTGTCTAGATGACAATATTCTTATTAAAACTCTCAGTTTATGTTTTGTCGTATTTTACACAATAGTTGTATAATTAGTTTGTATTTGTATTCAGTACCATGTATCTGGCGACCCAAGATGGGTGATGTATACCTATTTTGGGGGCGTCACAGGTTTGGTCACCTAATTGCGCGCCAATAAGGAGAAATCCTTATTGGAAAACCCCCTTTTTCCTGGGAACGACCTGGTTGTTAAATATTGTGAATTGTAATATTAATGATGAATAAGTTCGTGTTGATTAAAGATGAAATGGATAGTTCCATTGTGTTGGAATTATTAGTGTTAGTGAAAATCGACATTTATTTCTATAATAATTGATGTCTAGAAGTTATATTGACCAATCGGGTAATTAATCGGATAAATGAGCAATTAATTGCTATTAATTCACATGATTATAACTATTTGTTCACATGTGTGTACTATTGATTCACATT
Source organism: Panax ginseng (assembly GCA_020205605.1). Taxonomy (NCBI): domain Eukaryota; kingdom Viridiplantae; phylum Streptophyta; class Magnoliopsida; order Apiales; family Araliaceae; genus Panax; species Panax ginseng. The sequence goes on from CM035139.1 coordinate 54,543,554, forward strand.
CTTGTACTATTAGGGGATGTGGTGCAAGATTGATAATACTTGCATGACTAAGTTAAAAATGGAGGTATAGTTGAAGGTACTATACTGTAATTCATATTTTCACATGATTATAACTATTGATTCGTATGATTGAACTATTGATTCACATTATTTACTATTAGAGGAGGTGGTGCAAGTTTGATAATACTTGCAGGACTAAATTAAAAATAAAGAAAAAGAGGAAGGTATTATACTATAATATTTTGAGCCCCAAAACGTGCAATTATCGAAACTATATTTTCCTATAAATAGAGCTCATTCTTCCTTTATTTCTCACAAATTCACTAAAGCTATAGAAATGATTATTATAGAGAGAAATTATAGAGAAAGAAGAAAGAGAAGTCTCGCTACCTCAATATTCCAAATCCAGGTCTTCTTCTAAGGTAAGGGGGTATTATTCTTTCAGATTCATGAAGAGAGTTATTTTCTTTCAATACTTGAAAGGGTTGTTATTCCATTCTTTATTATTATGTTGGAATAACTTTGCCTATCCAAGTCTGAAGATACATGGTGAAATTCTTCATTATTCCATTCTTTATTATTACATTGGAATAACTTTTATGCATGCGTGATCTATCGCATGCACGTGAATTTCATTGTTATTCCATTCTTTATTATTACATTTGGAATATCCTCGCCTATGCAAATTACGCATGACTTGGTTCCATTCTTTATTATTCTGTTAGAATAACTCGTCTGCATGCATGCTGATCTATCGCATGCCCGTGAATTACATTTGTTATTCCATTCTTTATTATTCTCATTGGAATATCCTCATGCATGCGGATTATGCATGACTGGTTCCATTCTTTATTATTCCGTTAGAATATCCTATCTCATAAGTGATTACGCGCATGACACAGTTCCATTTTTTTATTATTACATTGGTATAACTTTGTCATACGCGATTCGCATGCACGTCGTGAATTCTTCATTATTCCATTCATTATTATTACGCTTGGAATAACTTTTATGCGGGTGGATTACGCATACGCTGGTGTGAATTCTTCTTTTATTCCATTCTTTATTATTCTCGTTGGAATAACTCATGCATGTGGATTACTGCATGCATGCATTGAATGATCCTTCGTATTCATTCCTTATTAAATTGTGGAAATGATCATCTCACGTGGATTACCGCATGGCGAAAAAAAATTCATTTTCAGTTTCATATATTCTATTATACTTAGTTGGTTAAAGTTTTGGCTTCTATACTCCATAAAATTAGTGGAATATCCTTGATATTTGTGCTTCATCCAGTATCTTTTCATGGAAATATTCTTCTGAGCATTCTTGAATTTTACTCCACAAAGAAGTATCATGTTGACAATTTGGACGTTATTGATTTCTGGATAAATTAAAATTATAAATCTTTAAAATTTATCCTTGAACTTGTTTTATTGAATTATTATGTAATTGTCATCATCCTTATGCTTATATTGTGATGAAAGTCATCTTTGGCTTACGTGCATAGATAGACTTGGTATGATTATGACCAGGGATTATTCGGTATAATCATGACCGTAATGTGACGAATGATGTGTTAAAAGTCCTCATTGACTTGTAGTTCATTGATCGACAGTTGTTGGTGTGATTATGACCGGGGATTATTCGGTATAGTCATGACCATTGATGATTACATAAATATCCTTGGCCGTGATGCAAGGATGATTCGATTTTATTTATTAAGCTGAGTCTCAGCGATAAAGTTGATGAAAAACTTTTTAAATCATAGAAGATAGTGGATTTTATGCTCTACTTGACTCTTCTAATGGATTGCTTGTTCCACTGCAGTTAAACTTGTTGTCTATTATATTCTATCAGTTTAACATTGTTGAAGGCTAATGATAATTTATTCTGCATTATCTTAGTCATAATATTTCTTACTGGGCTAGTTGAGCTCACCCTTTCTTTCACTGTTCTCTTCAGGAAATGAGAACGTAGCCGGGACTAGTCGGGGAACGGAGTGACGGTCAAGATGATAACATTAGTAGTCCACACTATTCTGTTAAATAGTGTGACAATAAATGTAATGAGGACTCCATTGAGTGTGGATATTGTCTAGATGACAATATTCTTATTAAAACTCTTAGATTATGTTTTGTCGTATTTTACACGACTGTTGTATAATTAAGTTGTATTTGAATTTTGTACCATGTATTTGGCGACTAAAGATGGGTGATGTGTGACGCCTCCAAAATAGGTATACAACACCTATTATGAGTCGCCAAATACATGGTACAAAATACAAATACAATTTTAAATATACAATATGAGCTGTGAGTTTTAATACAAATATTTTCTTCTAGACAGTATTAAAACTCAAAATAAGTCCTCAATACATTTATTAACACACTATTTCATAGATTAGTGAGGACTACTAATGCTATCGTCTGGACCATCACTCCGTTCCCCGACTAGTCCCTGCTACGTTCTCATTTCCTGAAGAGAACAATGAAAATAAAAGGGTGAGCTAAACTAGCCCAGTAAGAAATATTATGACTAAGATAATGCAGAATAAATTATCATTAGCCTTCAACAATGTTAAACTGATAAAATACAATAGACATCAAGTTTAATCGCAATGAACAAGCAATCCATTAAAAGAGTCAAGTAGAGAATAAAATCTACTATCTTTTATGATTTAAAAAGTTTTTCATCACTTTTATCCCTGAGACTCAGCTTAATAAATAATCCACATCATCCCTGCACTACGGCCAAGGATATTCATTAATATCGCAACCACAAATTATCCATGCACTACGGGCCAAGGATATTCGTGTATTCATCAATGGTCATGATCATGCCAACAAGTGTCCATCAATGCACTACGGGCCAATGAGGACTTTTACCACATCATTTGTAACATTACGGTCATGATTATACCGATTAATCCCTAGTCATAATCATACCAAGTCCATCTATGCACTACAGGCCACAGATGACTTTCAACATAATATAAACAAGAGAATGATGACAATGATATAAGAATTCAATAAAACAAGTTCAAGAATTAATTTATCGAGGAACCAATAACGTCCAACTTTTCAACATGATACTGCTTTGTGGGGTAAAACTCAAGAATGCTCAGAAGAATATTTCTATGAAAAGATATTGGACGAAGCGCAAATATCAAGGATATTCCACTAATTTCATGGAGTATAAAAGCCAAAACTTTAACCAACTGAGTATAATAAAGAATGGAATAATAAAAGAAATCACTAGGCATGCGATAGACCGCACAGACATGTTATTCCAACAGAATAATAATTAATGGAACTGTCGTCAAAGCGTAATATCACACCGGCGAGGATATTCCAAATGTAATAATAAAGAATGGAATAACAACAGAAATCACCATGCATGCGATAGACCGCACAGATAGGTTATTCCAACATAATAATAATTAATAGAACCGGGTCTGGCGTAATACGCACCGACAGGATATTCCAACGGAATAAAAAATAACAGAACTAGGTCATGCGTAAACGCACAGACAGGATGTTCCAACAAAATAATAAAGAATGGAATAACAGAAGAATTTCACCATGTATGCGGTACTTCGCATAGACAGGTTATTCCAATATAATGATAAAGAATGGAATAACGGAAGAATTTCACCAAGTATAGGGTAGACCGCGTATACAGGTTATTCCAACAGAATAAAAAAAATGGAATAACAAAAGTTCTCTTCATGAATATGAAAGAAATAATATCCCTTACCTTAGAATAAACTGAATATAGGAGTAGTGAAGTAGCAGAATACTTTTCTTCTTTCTCTCTATAGTTTCTCTCTCTAGAGTTTTAGTGAATTTGTAAGAAATAATGAAGGAATGAGCTTCTATTTATAGGAGAATAGACTGAATAGTAACTAATTCCTGAACAGTCCAGATTAATTTACTTTTAAACAGACGGTCCAGATTGGTTTACTATAAAATATTCTAATAAAACAAAATCTTTTAAATAAAATATAAAATATTCTATTTATAATCTAATAAAATGAATAACTTTATAAAAGTATTCTATTTTATATAAAAAGATTTTACTATGCAAACACTATGCATGCACTATACAAACACTATGCAGGTACTATGCAAACACGAAGCATAATAAAATATAATATATTCTATTTATAGTCTAATAAAACGAATAACTTTATAAAAGTATTCTGTTTTATATAAAAAGATTTTACTATACAAAACACTATGCATAATAGAATATAATATATTATATTTATAGTCTAATAAAATGAATAACTTTATTAAAGTATTCTGTTTTATATAAAAAGCATTTCTATTTTATTACATAATAATACTAATAAAACAAAATTTCATCATCATTATTATAATTCACCCTATTAATTGACCAGGTCATTCCCATAAAAGAGGGAGCTTTCCAATAAGGATTTCTCCCTATTGGCACGCAATTAGGTGTCCAAACCTCTCCTTGGCAGAACTTCTAGACATCGTTAATATTGCAAATAATAATATTAATAACTTCGCCGTCTCAATTATTGATTTAATAATATATAAAATATCGATACTAATTGAATCAATTAACGTGAGATACTATGCAACAATAACTGAAGCAATAATTGAACAAAACTGAGTGACTTCTCACGTAAGCATCAATAATCAATATCGTGGGCTACTATGCAACCACTCGTATTCCTGTACTTTAACACCGGGTGTTTCAACAGTTAACGATAAAACTTCCGCCGTTATTTTCATAAAATATTTTTGTCCTTTTCTCAATTCGACAATAATTCCGTTGTGAGGTCCACCAATGATTGTGCCGTCGTACGAATATTCCCTGTGAAAACGAATATTCCCCGACCAATCGAATATTATATAAGAACTTGCATACTTTGCAAAATTTATAACTATTACCCATAACTATAACATTATATCAAATTCATTCCATAATATTCAAAAATGATAATTATAGAAAATTCATTTTTTTTCATAAAAGTTGGGGTCTTACAATCTCCCCTTCTTAGGAAATTTTGCCCTCGAAATTAGGGTACGTACCTGGTATGTCGAAGAAGTAAGGATACCTTGATTTCATTTCAGATTCTAACTCCCAAGTTATTTCCTCAACATCATGGTTCCTCCATAAAACTTTGACTTGAGGTATAACCCTTGAGCGTAGAATATGTTCCTTCTTATCCAAGATTTGAATAGGAACCTCTTCATACGTTAAATCTTCCGCTATTTTCGTCCGGTTCTACCTTAATAATGTGGTTCAGGTCTTTCACATATTTACGTAACATGGATATATGAAAAATGTTATGAACACGAGACATACTTGGCGGTAAAGCGAGTTTATAGGATACAGTCCTTACTCAATCGAGGATTAAAAATGGGCCAATGAATCGAGGATTGAGCTTTCCTCTCTTTCCAAATCTCTTAACTCCTTTCCATGGAGCAACACGTAACAACACATGATCTCCAATATCGAATTCCACGTCATTTCGATGAAGATCAGCATAACTCTTTTGTCGGTCTTGTGAGGTTTTTACACGTTGTCGGATCGTTTGAATCTTTTCTGTAATCATACGTACCAACTGGTCCCAACAACGTTGCTTCACCCACCTCATCCCAGCATACTGGAGAACGACACTTTCTTCCATATAACGCCTCGAATGGAGCTATGCCAATACTTGTTTGATAACTGTTGTTGTAAGAAAACTCCACCAATGATAAGAACTTGTCCCAACTTCCCTTGAAGTCAAGGACACAGAGTCTTAATAAATCTTCAAGAGTTTGAATAGTCCTCTCGATTATCATTCTGGTCGAGGATGATATGCCAAACTAAATCGTAAATCCGTGCCCATAGCTTTTTGTAAACAAACCCAAAATCGTGAAGTGAATCTTGGGTCTTGATCAGAAACTATGGATACTAGCATACCATGCAGTTTTACAATCTCATTTATGTGCATACGAGCAAGACGTTCAAGTGTATAAGTTTCTTATATTGGTAAGAAATGAGCAGACTTGGTCAATCTATCAACAATGACCCAAATTGCATCTATTCCCTGAGAAACCTTGGGAAGACCAGTAACGAAATCCATGGTAATGTGCTCCCACTTCCATTCTGGAATTTCAAGTGGTTGCAATGGACCTTTTGGTACTTGATGCTCTACCTTGACTCGTTGACAAGTTAAACACCTTGAGATAAACAGCGTTATCTCTCTCTTCATATTACCCCACCAAAATGTATGTCGAAGATCATGATACATTTTGGTACTCCCAGGATGGATTGCAAACGGTGTGTTGTGTGCCTCCGTCATGATTTTATACTTTAACTCAGGATCGTTAGGAACACAAAGTCTGGAGTTGACTCGAAGTATTCGTTCTTCATCGATTCTTGCTTCCAGCATAGCACCTTCTTGTATTTTCTTCCTCATATGCATCAGCTCCAGGTCTGTAGCTTGAGCAGCTTTAACTTTATCGATTAAAGTCGGTTCTACTCGTATATTCTCCATCATCACGTGGGTCCCTAGAGTCTTTATCTCTATCTCCATCCTTTGCAAGTCATACAAAATGGGCCTCTGCGTTGACAATATCGCACTCGTACCCGCATATGATTTTCTACTCAATGTGTTAGCTACCACGTTTGCTTTTCCAAGATGGTATTAGATGGTATGATCATAATCTTTCAACAGTTCAAGCCAACATCGATATCGCATGTTGAGTTCCTTTTGAGTGAAGAAATATTTGAGGCTTTTATGATCTGTAAAGATCTCCACTTTCTCCCCATACAAGTAATGCCTCCAAATTTTAAGTGCGAAGACAACAACTGTCAACTCTAGATCATGAGTAGGATAATTCCTCATATTCTTTGAGTTGTCGAGAGGCATAGGCTATGACTTTCCCATGTTGCATGAGAACACATCCTAACCCTTTGCACCGAAGCATCACCAGAGATGACAAATCCTCCGAGGCGGATGGGTATTGTCGAACAGTCTTTGAAATGAGTCTTCTCTTGAGTTCTTGAAAACTCTTCTCACATTCCTCGTTCTAACCAAATTTTGTATCTTTCTGAGTCAGCTAAGTTAAGGGAGTAGCGATTCGAGAAAACCCTTCTACGAATCTCCGATAATAACCAGCTAAGTCGAGAAAGCTAAGTACTTCGGTCACTAATTTAGGTTGCTCCTAGCTTTGAATAGCTTCAATCTTTGTTGGGTCAACAGATATTCCATTACTAGATACCACTTGCCCAAGGAATGCTACTTCCTTAAGCCAGAACTCGCATTTCTTCAACTTGGCATAAAGCTTATATTCACAAAGCTTTTGAAGTATCAGCCTCAAGTGTTGCTCATGATCTTCATGACTTTTGGAATAAATAAGGATGTCATCAATAAAGATGAACACAAAGTGATCCAGATATTCCTTGAATACTCGGTTCATCATATCCATGAAGACAGCAAGAGCATTAGTCAATCCAAAAGACATGACTAGGAATTCATAATGCCCGTACCGAGTTTTAAAAGCCGTCTTTGGAATGTCATCGGTTATAATCTTCAATTGGTGATATCTGGAATGAAGATCAATCTTTGAAAAGAATTTGGCTCCTTGTAACTGGTCAAACAGGTCATCAATATGTGGCAATGGGTACCTATTTTTGATGGTGACATGATTCAACTCCCGATAATCAATACAAAGTCGCATACTCCCATCTTTCTTTTTTATGAATAGAACAGGAGCACCCCAAGGAGACATACTAGGACGAATGAAATCGATGTCTAACAATTCCTGCAGTTGGGTGTTTAACTCCTGAAGTTCAATAGGAGCCATTCGATATGGGGCTTTGGAAATGGGTTTTGTACCGGGTTCAAGGTCGATACAAAATTTAATTTCACGCTCTGGGGGTAAGACAGGAAGTTCTTCAGGGAATACGTCAAGAAATTCATTAACAATAGAAATATCATTCAAAACTGACGTATTTTTGTTTAGATCTGTGACATGAGCTAAGAAAGCTTGACATCCGTTTTTCAATAAATGAATAGCTTTATGGCTTGAGATGACAGTGATTGATTTTAATGGTTTGGTTGCTTGAATTCGCATAATAGGTTGGTTAGGAATATGAAAGCTAACAACCTTACAAAAACAATCAATTTTTTTATGATGAGTAGTTAACTAATCAATCCTTAGAATTACGTCAAATGCAAGTATTTTCAATGAAATAAGATCGACATGTAATGTGAGGGTACCGATTTGAACCAAACAAGACTTATAAATAGTGGATGTAATGAAGGTTTCTCCCAATGGAGTTTCAATAGATAAGTCAAAGTCTAATTTCTCTGGAGTCAAATTTAAACATTGAGCGCAAGTAGGAGAAATAAAAGAATGGGTAGAACCGGTATCAAATAAGGTATAAACTTCGTTAGAGTTTATGATAAGCTTACCCGTGATGACCTCATTCGGGTTCCTTGCTTTCTGGGAGGTCACGACAAACGCTCTCCCTTGTACTACTGGCTTTGACTTTTCTGGGACGTCCTTTGGTGCCTCCATCCTAGCTGAACTTGTCTTCGGTGAATGACAAAATCGGGCTAGGTGACCTTCTCTTCCACAATTATAACATTCTTTGGACGACATCACGCAGTTTGGACTGATGTGTCCCTCCCCTCCGCATTTGAAGCATATGATAGGTGGTCGTTCTCCTTCCTTAACAACGGGTGCTGGTGCTGACGTCTTTCCATCATTATTGAATCTCCTCTTCTAGAAATGTTCATTCTTATTGTTTTGGCCATGATTACCACCGAAGTGTTTATCATTTCTGGCATGTTGATTCCCTCCACGCTTATTGTCACCGCTTCGATGACTGCTATCATTAGTATTATCATTTTGTCGGCTGCTCTCCTTTAGTTGGGTTGACTCATTATCGCGCTCCAATAACTGAGCCCTATTAACAATATCTAAATACAAACACAGTTTATGAGAGATAAGATATTGACATATCTCGAGTTTCAAATCTCTTAGAAACATTCGCGTCATTCTCTCCTCATTATCAACCAAATGGGACGCAAATCGGGATAACTCGGCAAACTTGGCTTCGTACTGCAACACGGTCATGTTGTTTTGCTCCAGCTTGATGAACTTTACCTCTTTCATGTGACGAATACTTTCGGGAAAGCACTTGTCATTGAACAATTCTTAGAACTTCTCCCAAGTCATCTTCAGTGTGGTAGGTTGAGTACGTTTTACAAATTCCCACCAGTAATCTGCCTCTGCACGCAACATGAACGTGGCAAAGGGAACCTTTTTTTCCTCAGAGCATCCCAAGACATCAAATATCTTGCAAATCTGCTTTATTCACGTCTCTGCCTTAAGTGGTTTTGGCTCTCCAAAAAACTTCGGTGGTCCCAGTTCCTTGAACTGCTTAGCGGTGACCGTCGTGAGTTGCCAGTGTTTCCACCTGCATTTTGGACAAGAGCCGCTTTTGCCTGATGTAGCATGAATTGCATAAAGCCTCTGAACATTCCATCGTTCATCATCTGGTCCGTGTTGTTGTTTGCCTGAGGATTGTCGCCTTCCTGATGCACATTATCCTGATTATTAATCTGTGGAGACTCAACGGTCTCCTGTGCTCAATTGATGTTCTCAACATTCTTGGATGTCATTTTCAAATACTGCCACAAAACTAGGGTTAATTAACATATCACATATTATCCCTATACTCTGACCGACCAATTAAATACCAAATAAACTTAGGTAGGTCATACTAGTGAAGGAATTCCCCGTCTCTCCCCTCCTAGTTCTTGTCTCACATCTTAGCCAGGGATCATATCCCTAAGCTTTGATACCAATTCTGACGCCTCTAAAATAGGTATACATCACCAATTCTGAGTCGTCAAATACATGGTACTGAATACAAATACAATCTTAAATATACAACATGAGCTGTGAGTTTTAATACAAATATTGTCTTCTAGACAGTATTAAAACATAAAATAAGCCCTCAATACATTTATTAACACACTATTTCATAGAATAGTGTGGACTACTAATGCTATCGTTTGGACCGTTTCTCCGTTCCTCGACTAGTCCCTGCTACGTTCTTATTTCCTGAAGAGAACAATGAAAGTAAAAGGGTGAGCTCAACTAGCCCAGTAAGAAATATTATGACTAAGATAATGTAGAATAAATTATCATTAGCCTTCAACAATGTTAAACTAATAAAATACAATAGACATCAAGTTTAACTACAGCGGAACAAGCAATCCATTAAAAGAGTCAAGTAGAGAATAAAATCTACTATCTTTTATGATTTAAAAAGTTTTTCATCACTTTTATCCCTGAGACTAAGCTTAATAAATAATCCACATCATCCCTGCACTACGGCCAAGGATATTCATTAATATCGCAACCACAAATTATCCATGCACTATGGGCCAAGGATATTCGTGTATTCATCAATGGTCATGATCATGCCAACAAGTGTCCATCAATGCACTACGGGCCAATGAGGACTTTTACCACATCATTTGTAACATTACGGTCATGATTATACCGATTAATCCCTAGTCATAATTATACCAAGTCCATCTATGCACTACAGGCCACAGATGACTTTCAACATAATATAAACATGAGAATGATGACAATGATATAAGAATTCAATAAAACAAGTTCAAGAATTAATTTATCGAGGAACCAATAACGTCCAACTTTTCAACATGATACTGCTTTGTGGGGTAAAACTCAAGAATGCTCAGAAGAATATTTCCATGAAAAGATATTGGACGAAGCGCAAATATCAAGGATATTCCACTAATTTCATGGAGTATAAAAGCCAAAACTTTAACCAACTGAGTATAATAAAGAATGGAATAACAAAAGAAATCACTAGGCATGCGATAGACCGCACAGACATGTTATTCCAACAGAATAATAATTAATGGAACCAGGTCAGGCGTAATACGCACCGACATGATATTCCAACAGAATAATAAATAACGGAACTAGGTCATGTGTAAACGCACAGACAGGATGTTCCAACAGAATAATAAAGAATGGAATAACAGAAGAATTTCACCATGTATGCGGTACTTCGCATAGACAGGTTATTCCAACATAATGATAAAGAATGGAATAACGGAAGAATTTCACCAAGTATAGGTTAGACCGCGTATATAGGTTATTCCAAAAGAATAAAAAAAAATAGAATAACAGAAGTTCTCTTCATGAATATGAAAGAAATAATACCCCTTACCTTAGAACAAAGTGGATATAGGAGTAGTGAAGTAGCAGAATACTTTTCTTCTTTCTCTCTATAGTTTCTCTCTCTAGAGTTTCATTGAATTCGTAAGAAATAATGAAGGAATGAGCTTCTATTTATAGGAGAATGGATCAATAGTAACTAATTCTGAATCGGTCCGATTGATTTACTTTTAAACTAGACGGTCCGTATTAGTTTACTATAAAATATTCTAATAAAACAAAATTTTTTAAATAAAATATAATATATTCTATTTATAATCTAATAAAACGAATAACTTTATAAAAGTATTTTATTTTATATAAAAAGATTTTACTATGCAAACACTATACAGGCACTATGCAAACACTATACAGGTACTATGCAAACACTATGCATAATAAAATATAATATATTCTATTTATAGTCTAATAAAACGAATAACTTTATAAAAGTATTTTGTTTTATATAAAAAGCTTTTCTATTTTATTACATTAATAATACTAATAAAACAAAACTTCATCATCATTATTATAATTCACACTATTAATCGACCCTGTGTCGCTCCTCCGAGAAAGAGGGGGCTTTTCAATAAGGATTTCTCCCTATTATTGCGCCGCATTAGGTGACCAAACCTCTCCTTGGAAAAACTTCTAGACATCGTTAATATTGCAAATAATAATATTAATAACTTCGTCGTCTCAATTATTGATTTAATAATATATAAAATATCAACAATAATTGAATCAATTAACGTGAGATACTATGCAACAATTACTGAAGCAATAATTGAACAAAAGCGAGTGACTTCTCACGTAAGCATCAATAATCGATACTGCAGTGCTACTATATGCAATCACGCGTATTCTGTACTTTAAACATCGGTGTTTCAATGCTTAACGATAAAACTTCCGCCGTTATTTTCATAAAAAATATTTTTGTCGTTTTCTCAATCCTACAATAATTCCGTTGTGGGGTCCACTAATGATTGTCTTGAGTCGTCATTTAATATTCCTTGTTAAAACGAATATTCCCTGACCAACCGAATATTATATAACAACTTGCGTACTTTGCAAAATTTATAACTATTACCCATAACTATAAGATTATTTCAAATTCATTCCATAATATTTAAAAATGATAATTATAGAAAATTCATCTTTATTCATAAAAGTTGGGGTCTTACATGATGTATACCTGTTTTGGGGGCGTCACAGTTTGTATCAAAGCTTAGGGATATGATCCCTTGCTGAGATATGAGACAAGAACTAGGAGGGGAGAGACGGGGAATTCCTTCGCTAGTATGACCTACCTAAGTTTATTTGGTATTTAATTGGTCGGTCAGAGTATATGGTTAATATGTGATATGTTAATTAACCATTGTTTTGTGGCAGTGTTTGAAAATGGCATCCGAAAATGTTGAGATAAGCAATGAAGCACATGAGACCGTTGAGTCACCACAGATTAATACCCAGGATAATGTGCAACCGAAAAACAATAATCCTTAGGTAAACAACAACGATCAAATGATGAACGATGGGTGATGTATACCTGTTTTGGGGGCGTCACTCAAGTCTAGTATGGAAATTTATTGTGGAGCTTCTTTCAAGCTTAAAACTACCTTGGCTTCATTATGGCCCATAGTACAGAGGAATTCTTCAATTCTCTCAATGGGAACTTTCCCCTTTGATTTGATCGTAGGCTTCATCACCCGTTGGGGAAGATACAGTGGATTCTCCTTCAACACTGCAGCAGCTATGTGAGATGTGGAACCTTTAGCCTTTCCATAATTCCATGGCACTTTTTGTAGGCTGACAACATGATATTGTGGTCTGTATGGTAAGATGATTGGCTTTGGTGTATCCTGTAAGACCCCAAATTTTATGAAATAAAAGTATTAAATTTTTCTTATAATTATTATTTAGTAATTGGTTAAATTGATAAAAAGTTAAAGTTAATGGTGATATATGTAAAGTTTAAAAAATACGCAAGTGGTTATAAAATACTCATTTCTGTCGGGAAATATTCGTTTGGTCGTGGAATATTCTTGTTGTCGGGGAATATTTATACGATGGCGCAGCCATTTGTGGACCCCATAATGGAATAACTGTCGGATATAGAAAGCGACAGAAATAACCTTTTTATAAAAATAACGACGTAGTTGTTACTGTTAAAACTATTGGAATACCCGGTGGTTAAAGTACAGTAATACGTGTGGTTGCACAATAACACACAGTATTGCACAATAATTTTGGATTATTGATTCTTACATAAGAAGGCACTACTCAATAATTATTACAGTAATTACTGTTCAATATTTTATTTTATTGATTCAAAAATTACTACGTTGATATTTTATATTATTGTTAATTCAATAATTGTCACTACACAATATTTCTCATTATCAGATCAATAATTTATATTATTTGAATAATATTATTAGATAGTATTATTGGCAATGTCTAACGAAGTTATGTCTAGGAAAGGGGTTTGGTCACCTAATTGCGCGCCAATAAGGAGAAATCCTTGTCGAAAAGTCCCCTTCTTTCCTGGGAACGACCTGGTTGTCATAATTATGATTCTGTAATATTATTTGTGAATAATTAATTATTGATTTATATGATAAGAAAATATTTATTTTGTGGATATAAATGAAGAAATTAATTTTGAGGTGTTTTATCAGTATTTTGTCAAAATGGGGGTGTTTTATCAGTATTTTATCAGAATGGAGGTATTAAAAATTGTTTGTATATGGATTTCGGTCATTTTCTGTTTGGAATTTGGAAAAACTTTCTTCTACAAAGTTGTAGAGAATTAAATTTCTTATTGAATGGACATAAAATTCGTATTTTTATGATAAAAGGGCTATTTATTATGAATTATTGATGTTTTAAAAATAAATATTTTTATTAAAAACATGGGTGGGCCCTACTCTTGTCCTTTGTTGGTGAAATGTGTTGAATTCATTTTTTCCAAAGTGGTGGGCTAAGTGGTTTCAAAGATGGAATGCTCCGTATATAAATTAGTCAGCATTGGTGTTCTAGTATTTTCCTATAAATAGGGTGCTTAGTTAGAATTGAAAATCATACCAAAATTAGAAGTTTCTTCCTCTATAATATCGAGAGTATTTTTGTGAATATTTAGATACTTTGAGAGTTGATAAGCTGTGCAAGTTTCCTTCAGGATTATATCCAATATTTCATCTAGAAGTACTATTCTTTTGAGGTAAGGGATAGTAAGAGATGTTATTTTTCAAGTAAATAATGTTGTTTCTTTTAATATCATTTCACAAAAATATTGATATGAATTTTATTGTGAAATTTTTACCTTTTCATGTCGAGGTTACTATTCATGTATACGACACTATTCACGTATACATCACTATTTATGTATATGACACTATTTACGTATAGGACACTATTTACGTATATGGTACTATGTACGAATACGGGTTACTATTCACAAGTTACTATTCATGAGTTACTATTTATGAGTTACTATTCATGAGTTACTATTCGCGAGTTACTATTCATGGGGTACTATTCACAAAAAAATTGGTTTCTTTTTCTGACCAAATTATCGTTGTTTTTTGAATCTTACTCTTGAAATTAAATCCATGTTTTGATTATATTGTTTTTATTATCATATATAACTTTTTTATAACCCTGGTGACGAAATTTCTCTTTCACTTGAGTGTAAAGATGGGTAAATTATTAGTATGATTGTGCTTATGGGTTCTCTTTGGCCAGTAGTGCAAAGATAAATTGTTGACTGGTATGATCATGAGCATTGAATTTATAATTTAATATCTTTAGCTTAAGTGCAAAGGTGAATTGGTCAATATGGTTATAATTATTGTTTATATAAATTCTGAAATGATTATATATTTCTTTAAGATATTAATATCTTTGACCCGTAGTGCAAAAATGACCTGTTGTTGAATATTTTTGGCCTGTAGTGCAAAGATGAATTGTTGATGAATATCTTTGGCCCGTACTGTAAAGATGACTTGTTGTTTAATATCTTAGGCCTGTAGTGCAAAGATGAATTATTAATGAATATATTTGGGCGTCACAGTTGGTATCAGAGCTTAGGGATATGGTCTCTGGCGGAGATCGAAAAATAGAACTAGGAGGGGAGAGACGAGTAATATCTTTCGCTAGTGTGTGTCCTACCTAAGCTGAATTTTCTTACTTAAGTTGACAAATTGTGATATGTCAATTAACCTTTGTTTTGAAGCTATATTCTAGAATGAGCAATGGAGAAATCATGATGACAGAAAAGATGGAATCTGAAATGAAAGTAAGGTATTCTCAACTCTTTGAAATACCAGGTACGTAAATTTCGGGGATGAAATTTCATAAGGAGGGGAGATTGTAAGACCCCGAATTTTATGAAATAAAAGTATTCAATTTTTCTTATAATTATTATTCAGAAAATGATTAAATTGATAAAAAGTTAAAGTTAAGGGTGATATATGTAAAGTTTACAAAATACGCAAGTGGTTATAAAATACTCATTTCTGTCGGGGAATATTCGTTTGGTCGTGAAATATTCTTGTTGTTTGGGGAATATTAAATGCGATGGCGTAGCCCATTTAGGGCCCCATAACTTGGAATAAGCGCTTGGATATAAAAGCGAAAAGAAATAACTTTTTTATAAAAATAATGACATAGTTGTTACTGTTAAAACTGTTGGAATACCCGGTGGTTAAAGTATAGTAATACGTGTGGTTGCACAATAACACACAGTATTGCACAATAATTTTGGATTATTAATTTTTACGTAAGAAGGCAATACTCAATAATTATTACAGTAATTACTGTTCAATATTTTATTTTATTGATTCAAAAATTGCTACGTTAATATTTTATATTATTGTTAATTCAATAATTGTCACTACACAATATTTCTCATTATCAGATCAATAATTTATATTATTTGAATAATATTATTAGATAGTATTATTGGCAATGTCTAAGGAAGTTACGTATAGGAAAGGGGTTTGGTCACCTAATTGCGCGTCAATAAGGAGAAATCCTTGTCGAAAAGTCCCCTTCTTTCCTGGGAACGACCTGGTTGTCATAATTATGATTCTATAATATTTTTTGTGAATAATTAATTATTGATTTATATGATAAGAAAATATTTATTTTATGTGGATATAAATGAAGGAATTAATGCTGAGGTATTTTATCAGTATTTTGTCAAAATGGGGGTGTTTTATCAGTATTTTATCAGAATGGAGGTATTAAAAATTGTTTGTATATGGATTTCGGTCATTTTCTGTTTGGAATTTGGAAAAAACTTTCTTCTACAAAGTTGTAGAGAATTAAATTTCTTATCGAATGGACATAAAATTCATATTTTTTTGATAAAAGGGCTATTTATTATAAATTATTAAAGTTTCAGAAATAAATGTTTTTATTAAAAACATGGGTGGGCCCCACTCTTTTCCTTTGTTGGTGAAATGTGCTGAATTCATTTTTTCTAAAGTGGTGGGCTAAGTGGTTTCAAAGATGGAATGCTCCGTATGTAAATTAGTCAGCATTGGCGTTCTGGTATTTTTCTATAAATAGGGTGCTTAGTTAAAATTGAAAATTACACCAAAATTAGAAGTTTCTTTCTCTATAATATTGAGAGTATTTTTGTGAGTATTTAGATACTTTGAGAGTTGATAAGCTGTGCAAGTTTCCTTCAGCATTATATCCGATATTTCAACTAGAAGTACTATTCTTTTGAGGTAAGGGATAGTAAGGGATGTTATTTTTCAAGTAAATGATATTGTTTCTTTCAATATCATTTTATCAAAATATTGGTATGAATTTTATTGTGAAATTTTTACCTTTTCATGTCGAGGTTACTATTTATGTATACATCACTATTCACGTATACGTCACTATTTATGTATATGACACTATTTACATGTACTTCACTATTTATGTATATAGTACTATGTACGGATACGAGTTACTATTCACGAGTTACTATTAATGAGTTATTATTCACGAGTTATTATTCATGAGTTACTATTTACGAGTTACTATTCACGAGTTACTATTCACGACAAAATTGGTTTCTTTTTCTGACCAAATTATCGTTGATTTATGAATCTTACTCTTGAAAATAAATCCATGTTTTGATTATATTGTTTTTATTATCATATATAACATTTTTATAACCCTGGTGACGAAATTTCTCTTTCACTTGAGTGTAAAGATGGGTAGATTATTGGTATGATCGTGCTTGTGGGTTCTCTTTGGCCAGTAGTGCAAAGATGAATTGTTGACTGGTATGATCATGAGCAAAGAATTTATAATTTAATATCTTTAGCTTAAGTGCAAAGGTGAATTGATCAACATGGTTATAACTATTGTTTATATAAATTCTGAAATGATTATATATTTCTTTGAGATATAAATGTCTTTGACCCGTAGTGCAAAGATGACCTGTTGTTGAATATCTTTGGCCTGTAGTGCAAATATGAATTGTTGATGAATATCTTTGGCCCGTAGTGTAAAGATAACCTGTTGTTGAATATCTTAGGCCTGTAGCGGAAAGATTAATTGTAAATGAATATATTTGGCTTGTAGTGCAAAGATGACCTGTTGTTGAATATCTTTGGCCTGTATTGCGAAGATGAATTGTTGATGATTATCTTTGGCCCGTAGTGCAAAGATGTCCTGTTGTTGAATATCTTTGGCCTGTAGTGGAAAGATGAAATGTTGATGAATATCTTTGGCCCGTAGTGCAAAGATGAATTTATTAGTATGATTATGAACAGGAACTGTGATTTGGTATAACCATGATCTGTGATGTTTCATGTAAAGACAGGTGATGAAAATTATCTTCGTCCTGGATGAGAAGAGGAATTTAGAACTACAAATATGATTATTAGTAATTCACGTGATTGTGGACAAGAACTGTTGATTGATGTTACAGGGTTAAAATATTATTGGTGGACTTTTAACATGGAGAAGATAATAGACTTTATGGTCTATTTGACTCTTCTAATGGATTGATCGTTCCGCTACAACTATGGTTGAAATTTTTTATCAACTACCATATGTTCTAAATCTTTGATTCATTACTGAGGAAGGCTATTGATAATTTAAATATCTTTAGTCATGATATTCTTTACTGGTCTAGTTGTGCTCACCTTTTTATTTCACAATTCCTTTCAGGTGATAAGAGTGTAGCTAGGTCGAGCAGGGGTAACAGGGGAATAGAACGATGGTCCATAGCTGTTGAGGTTTCTCCTAAAATAGTATAAAAATAATTTTATTGAGAATTTGAGATAAGTGTGTCATATTTTATACGTTATTTAACTGTTGATTTTGGTGAACAAAATAGGGTGAGGTGAACCCAACTTAGGAAGGACGTTTTACCACTATCATACAAGATGTCTAATGACCTACGAGTTCGTGTTATCATAAGGCAAGGTTGTGCACATCCACTTGCTAATTATATCTACGGGAATTACCTATATAATCTTGGAGTTTGGTTAAAATATAATTCTCAATTGGAGACAATGGAGATAATTATATGTCAAGAGAAGACTCACCATTGGAAAGAACATGATAGCAATCTGCTCATTTTTCTTTGGGGTCTATTGGGTCAACCAAGGATAATTCTCGAGTCATATAATATCTATTATAACTTAGATGCATGGCCTCTCATGTATGAAGGTTTCCTTGAGCATTTTCCAAAGATTTTAATTCCTAAAATAATTATTGACTGTACCTTTATGTAAGGTACCATTGTAAGGTATCAATATGAGGTGCTATCCAAGTAAAGGGATGAGAGTCACAGTTGGTATCCACAGTATATGTGTTGTCGTATTTTGTACGATAATTGTAATAATGAATTTGTAGTTATTTTCTGTACCATGTAGTTGGCGACCAAAGATGGGTGATGTATACCTATTTTTGGGGCGTCACACAGCCACTTTCAAATGATTGTCAACACCTTTGAGTTGAATTGCTTGTATTGCGAGTGGTATGGCAGCCAAATCATCCTCAGTGGATATAATTGCTACGACTTCCTTCCATTTTGTAGGAAATGTGTTCCCACTCTCGAGTAATACAGTGTCATTATCTGCCAACTGCAGGACACCGCTGTTAATGAGGTTCTGAATAAGGTGGCGGAGTGCACATGATTATTCAGTGTTGTGTTCGCGAGAGTGGGAGTGGTACTAACATACTCCGTTAGAATTAAACCGTCTTAAATGAGGATTGATTGGAGGTAACAGAGTTGTGATTCTTCCTTCATTGATCAGCATCTGAAATATTACCTCCATCGGTTGGCCCAGATAGGTAAATTCCCTTTTGTTGGCAAAATCCCGACGGACTTTGGCGTTTGCTCTTTTTGTAATTTTATCCTCTAGTGTTTCACTTTCTAGAGTCAATGGTGGAGTATTCATAACAAGAGGAAGGAGACTAGCATGCTTCTGGCTGACTAATTGGTGTGTGATTTGGTGTTGGTGGACCACCAGTTCTGCCAATTGGTTAACTTTCTCACACAGAGCTTTCATTTTTCATTCTATCATAAATTGGAATTGTGCATTGAAAGTAGTATGCATACAAGCCAATCATATATGATGATAAAACATATACTTTGTAATCAATCTTATTTATTTATTAAAGGCATTTTATTATCTACATGGTGTTGTTTTAATAATATGTGATAAACCCATAGTTTTAAGCAACACTTTTAGAATCATGATGAGATCATGCTAATGAGATCTAAATTCTTAGATAGCGTAAAACTAAAATGTTCCCAATCAATGGATTACTAAAAAGGGGATTAGTGAATCTGGATAGATTGGTGAGTACGTTGCTTGCTCATTGGATGAGGATGATTGATCTTATAATCATTTGTATGGAGACACTAAAGCAAGTATGTAAGTGCTTATTAGAAAATAAGTTCACTGAACGTGACTCGCTAAGGAATACCTAATGGAGTTTTACTTGCTTGTCAATAGGAATTCTTATAGTGATAATAGTACAAATAATCTTAAGACTTGAGATCATCATAGTATCTTATATATAATAAATTACACTTTGAGTTATTCCTTAAGACTCTTAGAGTATATCAAAGGGTATGCTTGGGTGTAATAAGTTATATATGAAGATAATGAATGATCAATAAAGAATCTACCACTTCTAGTAAAAGAAGAGAAATGTCCTATGTGATTCGATAAATGACAACCCAGGAATCCTTGGCCAAGGTGGAATAAAATTAGAAAGTAGTTTCTAATTTGCATTCATTATAATTTATGCATTTAGGAATCGAAATACATATAATTAAATAAAATAAGACTTGACAGTAATTTCATGTATTATATTTAATTGGGACATTGTATGGTGGAAGGATTGAATTGTACGGTAACTATTTACTCAAATGTTTTTTTATGATTAATGTTGAAATCTATATTATCTGAAAAGTCGTTGATCGCTAGGGAGGCTTATCCCTATTGTAGAATAAATATTATTTATTTAAATAAATTAATAGCTTAATTTATTTATTTAAATAAGATTAGAATTGTTCTAATTGATTTATTCACAACCGGTTTAATATGGAGAACCCAAAGGGTCACACCATAAAAGGATGAATAATTATTTAAGAAGTTAATGGCATAATCGTAATAATATGTTAAGTATAATTAATTTAATCTATGGTGATAGAATAAATTAAATAGCTTAATATTTATTATTTAATATTTTAGAAATATTAAATATAAATTAATAAGAGGAGTCTTATTAATATTATTACAATTACAATTATTTTAATTTCTAAAAGAGTTTAGAAATTAATTTAATATAAATACTCTCATTTATTCATAATATGATTAGGAGGAAAAATTAGTTAAATGAGTTTAATTAATTATCCCTAATAAGATTGGGGAGCCCATTTAATTAAAAGAGTTTAATTAAATAAATAATACCTTATTTTAATTAAATAGGGTTACCTGATATCTTTATAAGAGGAGTCTTATATCAGATATCAATATATACGTAATTCCAAGTTGTTGAAGAGTACGCCCCTTTTTCTATAGAGATAGGAGAAACTAGGGTTTGAGCCAATACACCCTTCTTCTTGAAAATTGTTCTTTCTTGGTGGATCACCTCTAGAGGTCATACACTTGGGTGGCTAACATTGATCAAATGAAGGAATCTACACGGAGATTCAAGGAGATCGCAGAGAAGTAGGAGGTGAACTCGTATATGTGGAAGCTCGTATCTACAAGGGTATGATTCCATAACTTCTTGTTCTTTGTTTTAATTAATAATATACATAAAGGATGATCCGGGTAATTGGTTTATGAAAAATTTTAAAATCTGATTTTATTTTGCTTCCGCTAATTTTGTAATTGGATTGCTACTTATATTTTCACAAAACCTTATAGTGGTATCAGAGCCAAACTTTATGCGAATTATTAATTATTTTGATTCCATATATGTATGGGTATATATTTTGAATAATTTATTGGACATAATTTGTTGGATAGAATTATTATTTTATGAAAAAAAATATTTTTTTAATGCATCCGTGGATATTTTTTTTAAAGAGTGATCGCCGAAAAAAGTTTTCGGAAAAAATATTATTTTAATGCATCCGTGGGTGATTTTTTAAAAAAAGTTATCATGGATCACTCTTTACATTACACCTTGATTCATGTGATTAAGAACTCTTTATAAGTTATATATTATATATATTACAAATCCTGGTCACGTGATGAGTACCCACAGGAATTCACAGAAACGGTTTTTTTTTTAAAAAAAAATTACGATCATATGTGCATGTTCATATTATTATTCCGTAATATATTTTTTTTATTAAATAATAATTTTATAATTAAAATAAAAAGTTTATTTTAATCTTGAAATTGGATTTTATGCAATTTAAAAATGTCCATTAAATGATATTCATATATATATATATATATATATATATATATGGAATGATTTTATTTATTGATACATATGATGATATGTATGATAATAAATGGGATTGATTATGGACTATTGACCAATGTGATTGGATTTATTTTGATTAGATGTTTGAATGAATGAGTTTTATTAAATGGGGTTTACGTACCTCGTCTTTTATAATTTTCTTCTTAATATAAATTCTATCTCTCTCCTATGTACTTCCCCTTGACTGCTGATCAAGGTTTCTATTTAAATTAAATAGTTTAATGTAATAGGATTAGTTAGAATTTTTCGACGAACCGAATATCAAGGAGCAATGAGCGCTTGAAGACCCGTTTGTAATGGAGCCCGGGTTTAAATGTAATAGTTATATTTAAATATTTATTCTTGCACCCTAGGGTTTGACCTTTTGGTTCACTTGGTGGCTCTAGTGAACCAAACTAGAATAAAAGTCCATAATCAATTTGGGTAGAATATAGTATTCTATATGTGCATGCTAGTATTATATATATTATATATTATGCAAACATGCTTCACATATTTAATAATATGACGTGTATTATATATATATATATATATATATATATATATATATATTTGCGTACGGGCTAAACAAGATGAGACTAATAATAACAAACCCCTCAATGAAATTATATTAAGTTGTAACGTTAAAAGATATTTGGAATATCGAACGTCGCCTTCTAGCATGATAAAAACAATAGAGCATTAAATATTTAATATGAGTTTGTTGTGCACACACAAGAAGAGTACTAAATATTTGAGATATTATTTTTATTACATTTGATGTTTATAAGGAATTGAACATTGCCGCTTTGTTGTGCACACACAAGGGCTGTAGTTTTCTCTTCACTTATATGGAAATACTGGGTATGACTTAACTTAAATAATTTTAGTTCGGATGTGAACACACTTGACCATTATGATTTAAGAGGCAAAATATAAGGAGTTACATGATGATGTAATTGACAAGAGTTGTCTACCTATTTATTTATATATAATTTGTTGTGCACACACACGGCTATATACATTTGAAATGGGATCCTTATTCTCACTAGCAAATCTTTAATTAGATATTGTCAAACTATATTCATGAGGGTAATATAGTTTAAAGAAAAAATTGGGAGATACCAATATAAAATAAGACCTTATTTATTTTGGTAATTAATTAAATGAATGTTTGCTAAAATATTGTCTTTTTAGATGCAGAATTTTGAAAATGTCACATTCACTAATTTCACTGCGTAGCATACTTGATGCTAACAAACTGACTGGACCGAATTACATGGGCTGGTTAAGGAATCTGAGAATTGTTCTCACTGCTGAAAAGATTTCTTATGTCCTAAATTCGCCCGTACCTACAAAAGTTGCAGAGACAGCCTATGAGGAAGAGATTGCTACTTTTAAATAGTGGCAAGATGATGCATCTGTGGCTCAATGCATCATGCTCGCATCCATGAGTAACGAGCTTCAGCGTCAGCATGAA
The DNA here is from genome assembly GCA_020205605.1 of Panax ginseng. NCBI lineage: Eukaryota > Viridiplantae > Streptophyta > Magnoliopsida > Apiales > Araliaceae > Panax > Panax ginseng. The sequence continues at coordinate 54,567,233 of CM035139.1, forward strand.
ACCATGGATGCTCCTACTATGCTACTGCACCTTCAAGAGTTGTATGGTAAGCAAAGTAGGACTGCTAGATATTAAATATCTAAGGAGCTCTTCCGATCTCGGATGACCGAGGGCACTACCGTTGAGACTCATGTCTTAAAGATGATCAATCTGATTGAACGTCTTGGACAGATTGGGTTCGTTATGGATGGGGAGTTGAGTCAAGATTTAGTCTTGCAGTCAGTCCCAGACACCTTCTCACAATTTGTTGTGAATTTTCACATGAATAAGTTAGATGTCAGCTTGCCTGAATTACTTAACATGTTGAAAACTGCTGAAGGTCACTTCCCATCCAAGAAGAACCATGTCTTACTGGTGGATGATTCTTCCAAGAAAAGGAAGAGGCCCAAGGTATCTTCTGAAAAGAAGAAATCCAAGAAGGCTAAGGGAAAGGCGAAAGTGGAGGATCAAAAGAAACTTGATCCAGTTAGCAAAGGAATTTGCTTCCATTGCAACAAGTCGGGTCACTGGAAAAGGAACTGCAAGGATTATCTTGCGGAACAAAAGTAGAAGAAGCTTGGAGAAGCTTCGAATCCTAATCAAGGTTTGTTTATGATTGAAATTAATTTTTTTTGAAAGTCAATCTTCTACTTGGGTATTGGATACCGGCTGTGGTTCTCACATATGTAATAATATGCAGGGACTAGTCAGAAGTAGAAAGATGAGCAAGGATGAGGTCGTCCTACGAGTGGGAAATGGAGCAAAGATTGCTGCATTAGCTGTAGGGACTTATTGTTTAGCACTACCTATGGGCAAGTCCATTAGTTTAAATAATTGTTATTTTGTTCCGTCACTTATTAGAAACATTATTTCAATATCTGTATTGGATATAGATGGTTTTGACATTATAATAAAGAACAATAGTTGTTCTATTTATAATAATAATGTTTTATATGGTGTTGATAATTTACGAAATGGACTTTACATTCTTGACTTGCATGAAAATATACTTCAAATTGAACAAACTAAGAAAAAGAAAAGTGACGATGTTAATTATACCTATATGTGGCACTGTAGACTTGGTCATATTAATGAAACAAGATTATCCAAGTTGTATAAAGATGGGCTCCTAGAGCTATCAGATTATGAATCATATTCAACTTGTGAATCTTGTCTCATGGGAAAAATGACTAAATCTCCTTTTAGTGGAAAAGGAGAAAGAGTTTTAGAGTTGTTAGCGTTGGTACACACAGATGTATGTGGACCTATGACAACGAATGCACGAGGAGGGTATTCTTATTTTATTACATTCACTGATGATCACTTAAGATTTGGATATATGTATTTAATGAAATACAAATCTGAATCATTTGAAAAGTTCAACGAGTTTAGAAGTGAAGTAGAGAAACAAACGGGCAAAAGTATTAAGATTCTTCGATCAGATCGAGGTGGTGAATACTTAAGCAGTGAGTTTCTTAATTGTTTCAAAGAAAATGATATAATCTCACAATGGACTCCACTAGGGACGCCACAGCTGAATGGTGTATCTGAAAGGAGAAATTGAACACTGTTGGACATGGTTCGTTCCATGATGAGTTTTACCGATCTTCCGGTGTCATTCTGGGGATATGCCCTAGAAGCGGCTACATATCTACTAAATAAGGTTCCCTCGAAATCCATCCCTAAGACTCCATATGAGGTGTGGACAGGGAGGAAACGTAGTCTTAAGCATGTTAAGATTTGGGGATGTCCAGCTTATGTGAAAAGGTTTCAGTATGATAAGCTTGGGACAAGATCTATAAGTGTACTTTTGTGGGATATCCTAAAGAAAGTTTAGGATATTAATTCTACAATCCTACTAAACAAAAGGTGTTTGTTTCCAAACATGTTGCCTTCTTGGAAAAGAAGTTTATACTTGAAGGGGTTAGTGGGAGGAAAATAGATCTTGAAGAAATTCAAGAACCACAAACCACTACAGATCAAATGGATGAGCCTGTCCAAGTAGAGATTCCTTCTGTACCACACCCTATTCGTAAATCTGGAAGAGTACCAAAGATACCTGATAGGTATGGACTTGTCATAGAAGATGACGATGAGGTACGCATCATAGATGATGATCCATTGAATTACGAACATGCTATGAGTAGTAAAGACTCAGAGAAGTGGTAAGAAGCCATGAAATTCGAGATGGACTCCATGTATGAGAACCAAGTATGGACTTTGGTTTCACCACCTGAAGGCATTAAGCCTATTGGGTGTAAATGAGTCTTTAAAAGAAAGACTGGAGCAGACGGCAAGGTAGAGACCTATAAGGCCCAACTGATCGCAAAAGGTTTCAAACAAAGACAAGGAGTTGACTATAACGAAACCTTCTCACCAGTAGCAATGCTCAAGTCCATTCGGATTTTGGTTGCGATTGCAGCTTACCATGACTATGAAATCTGGCAGATGGATGTGAAAACGACCTTCCTCAATGGGAAAATTGAGGAGGATGTGTATGTGACACAGCCAGACGGATTTATTTCAAAGGTTGGAACAAATCAAGTCTGTAAGCTACAACGATCCATTTATGGATTGAAGCAAGCTTCTCGTAGATGGAACATCCGTTTTGATGAGACAATCAAAGAGTTTGATTTTATCAAAAATTAGGATGAACCATGTGTGAACAAGAAGGTTAGTGGGAGCGCTGTTTCATTTCTTGTATTATATGTTGATGATATATTACTGATAGGGAATGATATTCCTATGCTACAATCAATTAAAATCTGGCTATCTAAACACTTGTCCATGAAGGACTTGGGAGAAGCGTCCTATATTTTGGGGATAAAGATCTATAGAGATAGATCTAAAAGGATGCTTGGCTTATCCCAATGAACGTACATTGACTCGATGCTAAAGAAGTTTAGCATGGAAGATTCCAAAAGAGGTCTCATGCCGATGAGCCATGGAATAAATCTCTCCAAGAAACAGGCCCTAAAGACACTTGAAGAGAGAGACCGTATGAGCAAGATTCATTATGCTTCAGCAATAGGATCTATAATGTACGGTATGATATGTACTAGAACAGATGTCGCTCATGCACTTAGTGTAACAAGCAGATATCAGTCGAATCCAGGAGAAGAACACTGGAAGGCAGTGAAAAATATCCTAAAGTACTTCAGAAGAACTAAGGATGTATTTCTTATCTACGGTGGGTCTGAATTAAAACTAGAGGGCTTCATAGACTCAAGTTTTCAAATGGACCAAGATGACAGTAAATCCATTTCGGGGTATGTGTTTACCTTAAACGGTGGCGCAGTGAGTTGGAAGAGTTCCAAATAGCAAACAGTTGCTGATTCAGTGACAGAGGCAGAGTACATAGCTGCAAGTGAAACTACAAAAGAAGCTGTTTGGATGAATAAGTTCATTACCGAACTTTGTGTGGTTCCTAGCATTACAGGACCAATACCTTTATTCTGTGACAAAACCGTAGTTGTTGCGCAGGCTAAGGAACCCAGGTCTCATCAGAAATCCAAACACGTGTTGCGGCGGTTTTATTTGATCAGAGAGATCATTGAAAGAAGAGACGTCACCCTTGAGCGTGTGGACTCTCAAGATAATATTGCAGAGCCATTTACTAAAGTGTTAACACAACAACACTTCGATCGTCACTTAGAGATGATGGGTATGAGTTACCACGGTGATTGGCTTTAGTGCAAGTGGGAGATTGGAAGTAGTATGCATACAAGCCAATCATATATGATGATAAAGCATATACTTTGTAATCAATCTTATTTATTTATTAAAAGCATTTTATTATCTACATGGTGTTGTTTTAATAATATATGATAAGCCCATAGTTTTAAGCAATGCTTTTAGAATAATGATGAGATCATGCTAATGAGATCTAAATTCATAGATAGCTTAAAACAAAAATATTCCCAATCAATGAACTACTAAAAAGGGGATTAGTGAATCCGGATAGATTGGTGCGTATGCTTGCTCATTGGATGAGGATGATTGATCTCATGATCATTTGTGTGGAGACACTAAAGCAAGTATAAAAGTGCTTATTAGAGAATAAGTTCACTGAATGTGACTCGCTAAGGAATACCTAATGGAGTTTTACTTGCCTGTCAATAGGAATTCCTGTAGTGATAGTAGTACAAATGATCCTTAGACTTGAGATCATCATAGTATCTTATATATAATGAATTACACTTTGACTTATTCCTTAAGACTCTTAGAGTATATCAAAGGGTATGCTTGGGTGTAATAAGTTATATATGAAGATAATGAATGATCAATAAAGAATCTACCACTTCTAGTAAAAGAAGAGAAATGTTCTATGTGATTCGATAAATGACAACCCAGGAATCCTTGGCCAAGGTGGAATGAAATTAGAAAGTAGTTTCTAATTTGCATTCATTAGGAGTTGTGGATTTAGGAATCGAAATACATATAATTAAATAAAATAAGACTTGATAGTAATTCCATGTATTATATTTAATTGGGACATTGTATGGTGGAAGGATTGAATTGTACGATACCTATTTACTCAAAGGTTATTTTATGATTAATGTTGAAATCTATATTATCTGGAAAGTCGTTGATCACTAGGGAGGCTTATCCCTATTGTAGAATAAATATTATTTATTTAAATAAATTAATAGCTTAATTTATTTATTTAAATAAGATTAGAATTGTTTTAATTGATTTATTCACAACCGGTTTAATATAGAGAACCTACAGGGTCACGCCATAAAAGGAAGAATAATTATTTAAGAAGTTAATGGCATAATCGTAATAATATGTTAAGTATATTTAATTTAATCTATGGTGATAGAATAAATTAAATAGCTTAATATTTATTATTTAATATTTTAGAAATATTAAATATAAATTAATAAGAGTCTTATTAATATTATTACAATTATTATTATTTTAATTTCTAAAAGAGTTTAGGAATTAATTTAATATAAGTACTCTCATTTATTCCTAATAGGATTAGGAGGGAAAATTAGTTAAAGGAGTTTAATTAATTATCCCTAATAAGATTAGGGAGCCCATTTAATTAAAAGAGTTTAATTAAATAAATAATACCTTATTTTAATTAAATAGGGTTACCTGATATCTTTATAAGAGGAGTCTTATATCAGATATCAACATATACGCAATTCCAAGTTGTTAACGAGTAAGCCCCTTTTTCTATAGAGATAGGAAAAACTAGGGTTTGAGCCAATACACCCTTCTTCTTGAAAATTGTTCTTCCTTGGTGGATCACCTCTAGAGGCCATACACTTGGGTGGCTAACATTGATCAAAGGAAGGAATCTACCCGGAGATTCAAAGAGATCGCGGAGAAGTAGAAGGTGAACTCGTACCTGTGGAAGCTCGTATCTATAAGGGTATGATTCCATAACTTCTTGTTCTTTGTTTTAATTAATAATATGCATAAAGGATGATCCGGGTAATTGGTTTGTGAAAAATTTTAAAATCTGATTTTATTTTGCTTCAGCAAATTTTACAATTTGATTGCTACTTTGATTCTCACAAAACCTTACATGCATAACCCCATCTGTCAGCATCATCCTTGCTGGTTTGGGAGGATTCACCACCGTAATTGGAACTCTGTCCATTGTTCCAATTAATCATATATTAACCTCTTCTTCTTTGTGTTGAGGAAGAGGGTTATCTTGCACATGGGGTTGGTCGAGCTTAGTTACCACGATCTCACCATTATCAATCAAATCCTGGATCTTATGCTTCAAGGCCCAGCAATCCTGAGTATCATGGCCTGGAGCTCTAGCATGATAAGCACAATTCCTATTACCATTGAAACCCTTCCCATTCGGGTTAGCTGGTGGAAGAAGATGGGTAATTTTCTTCTGAGTTTTCAGAAGATTGAGAATATTCTCAAGAGAGTCCCCTACGGGTGTGAACACTCGAGTGCGTCTGACTTCTCCACTCTTTGGCAATGGAGGGTTTGAAGGCTGTGCTTGAAAAGGGGAGTAGTTTCTCCTCTGGATAGGCATGTTCTGACTACATTTCTGTCCTTGTAGTATCAAGGAAACATCCTCCTCTTTCTTCTTATGGACCCTCCTGGGGTTGTTTCCATAACTTCCAGACTGGATGTGCTCAGCAACAGCTTTTAGAGCGGCAAGGTCTTGAATCTTTCCCGACTTCAATCCCATCTCATCCATCTCTTTATGTTTGATCAATCCAGAGAATGGGTTGCCTATGCCAGCTAAGACCCTCTCATAAAAGGGAGCTTCGTGTATGTCTATGAAGGTCATCACCATTTTAGACTCAGTCATAGAGGGAATAACTTGAGCAGCAAGGCACCTCCACCTTTGAGCATACTCTGTGAAAGACTCATTGGCTTGTTTCTTGACCTTGGTAATTTGGTACCGGTTAGGAGACATCTTAGATTGGAAACTGTACTGACTAAGGAAGGCATGAGCTAGCTCTTCCCAGCTATGAATCTTGGAATTGTCTAATTTGGTATACCACGTTCGAGCTTCTCCAGTCAGACTTTTTTGGAACAGCTACATTCTGAGTTTTTCATCCTGGGCATAAGATCCGAGTTCTCCAATTAATACCTTCAAATGTGTGTAAGGGTCTCCCAATCCATCATACTTTTCAAAGTTAGGAGTTTTGAACTTCTCTAGATAATGAACACCAGGGAATATACAAAGGTCAGCATATGAAACACTCACGTGTGCTCCAATCCCTTTAATAGACCGAATGGTCTTCCATTTGAAGGACTTTCTTCTTGATATCACCAGTGTCTGGATCTTCCTTGAGATGGCTAATTTCAAGGGTTTTGTTGGTTTTGTCCAACTGATACTCACGTAATGGAGTTTTTATGTCCGGACCTTAATTTCCTCCATGTGTAGAGGATTTTGTATGTATGGGTATTCGTGGACCCTGAGTGGACTGGTGTAGTTCTTTAAGCAAAACAGCCAAATCTGTAATTTGTTTGCTTAATCCTTCAAACTCCTCGCGAGAGACAGAAGTAGGATTAGACTGGTCATATGAAGCCATGATTGGCTGTAGGCTTGTTGCCTTTTTGGACTTTGAATGGGTAACAGGCCCAATTGATTCACTACAAAAAGACTTATGTAGTTTAGTCTTAGAGAATGTATAAATGTTACATGCTATGTGATGTGTCCATTTTAGGAGTATTATCTTGCAAATAACATGTCATGTTCTGATATAAAAGGGAATGTACGTACACATATTCCTTCATATTTTCCATTACATAGAGATTAACATGGAATAAAATTACAAGAAATATTGAATTTACAAGTAATTAAAATGGTAAAGTATGAAGAGACTTCCCTTCGCGTTTGGTTTATCAGAGGCTGACCTATCTTAGGTTTCTCTCACGGCTTTTTGTCATGAAGGTTCCCAAATCATTGCAATTTACTCGACGGGAAGTTAATTTGGTCTTTCAACTGGAGCGAATCTGGGTGGTGCCTTTCCTGAGTCTCGTTGGAATTAGTCTTCCTACGAGTCCAGTAATCAAACATCGACAGGATAGCCTCCTGGTGGAGGAACCACACAACATACATTCACATACAACGTGTTTCACCGTATGAAAATGATGACATGTGAAAAGCACTAATATCACAGGCAGATATAGTGCAAAGTGCAGTAAGTAAATGCATTCGTACACATTCATCCAAATGTAAATGCAACATTCACACACAAGCATATAACAGTTTTGAAAAGCTTGTAATAGCGACTTAAGCCCTCTTACTGGAGTCCCTAGCAGAGTCGCCACCTGTCGACGTCAGGATTTTTACTGTCCCTTTTTTGTTCTTGTTTTTTGGTGTTCTTATGTTAGGTGAGATTTGTTTGAAAAAACAAGTTGTGAAAAGGTCCGACATTTATATGTCAACGATTGGACTGTAAGAGTCGTCAGTTGGTATTTTTAAATGCTTGCACTACCTCAACTGAGAAAAGGATTGTACATTGACCTAGTGATGTAACACTGCTTAAATAGTCTGTGAAACCGAGATTCGTTAGGGTCCGGGGGCTTGATTATGCGGAGGGAAGGTGTTAGGCACCCCCCGACATCCGTGTTACCATGGTGACCGCCACTTTTTAATTTAAACTATTATATGAATATGTGTGTGTGTGGGTCAATGTGCAATTATTTGGAAGTAGTGATATGCCTCGTTTGCACCTATATACAAAGGGTTTGAATTTTGTATAAAAGTTCAGTTTTAACAAGATATAGCAGTGATGTTGTGTAAAAGAGGTTTTTCAAACCCTTATGCTCAATAGTAATTGAGGCCTTTGATACTTCCATTTTTTTATGTGTTTGGTTTAATTTCTTTTATTTTCGAGATGCGAGGCATCTTCGAGAAAATAAGATATATAGCAGTGCCGAATTCCTTGTGGGTGTGAGAGCTATCTAAGGAAATTCAAACACTGTGAATAATTTACAAGTTGGATACAGTCGAAAATGTCCATCATGGGAACCGAATCTAGATTCGTAAGATCTAATCAGTGATCACATGAAAGTCGTAAGCGCTTATATATATAAAAGTCAGAAAATATATATATGAAGCGATCAACCACCACGTAAGTAAACTCCATGTGGGATTGGAAATTTAAATATATAAAAGTCAGAAATATATATATATATATATATATATATATATATATATATATATATATATATATATAAGCAGTCAACCGCCACGAAGTAAACTCGGGAAGGACTAAATGTAAATAAAGCGTAAATGGCCACGTAAGTAAACTCCAGTGCCCATGTAATGTAAAAAAAAAAAGCGAAAATGGCCATGAAGTAAACTCCAGGCCTGACAAAAATGTAAATATATACAGCTTATATATATATATATATATATATATATATATATATAAACGCTCTGGATATAAATCTAGGCTCAATCGAGGCATAACTCGATGATGTTAGTACATATATATATAGTCAACAACGGGATTTTTATTGTCCCTCTTGTGTTCTTATCTTTTGGTACTCTCATGTTAGGTGAGATTTGTTTGAAAAAACAAGTTGTGAAAAGGTCCGACATTTATATGTCGATGATTTGACTGTAAGAGTCGTCAGTTGGTTTTTTAAATGGTTGTACCAACACAACCGAGAAAAGGTTTGCACATTGACCCAGTGATGTGACACTACTAAACGAGTCTGTGAAATGAGATTCATTAGGGTCCGGGGACTTGCTTATGCGGAGGGAAGGTGTTAGGCACCCCTCGACATTCGTGTTACCACGGTTACCACCACTTTTCAATTAAACTGTTATATGAATGTGTGTGGCTCAATGAGCAATTATCTGGAAGTAGTGTTATGCCTCGTTTGCACCTATATACAAAGTGTTTGAATTTTTTATAAAAGTTCAATTTTAACAAGATATAGCAATGAGGATTTATAAAAGAGGTTTTTCAAACCCTGTGCTCAATAGTAATTGAGGCCATTAATACTTCTATTTTATTAAATGTTCGGCTTGATTACTTTTATTTTTGAGATGCGAAGCATCTTCGAGAAAATAATATATAAAGTAGTGCTGAACTCCTTGTGTGCATGAAAGCCATCTAAGGAAATTCAAACACCATGAATAATTTACAAGCTGCTTACAGCTAAAAATGTCCATCACGGGAATCGAATCTAGATTCAGTAGACTGAATTTGTGATCACATGATTCCTAGGCTCACATGATGCCGTAATTTATATGAAAGCATTAAGCAATTATATATATATATAAGCTGTAAATATATATATACAGACATGATAAACCACCATGAAGCACCTCCATGGGGGATCAGAAATGTAAATATATAAAAGCGGTAAATATATATATAGAAACATGATCAACCACCACGAAGCACCTCCATAGGGGATCAGAAATGTAAATAAAGAAATAAAGACAATCAACCGCCACGAAGTAAACTCCAGGAGGGACTAAATGTAAATAAAGCAGTAAAGATGATCAACCGCCACGAAGTAAACTCCAGGCGAGACGGAATGTAAATAAATCAGTAAAAGGCCATGAAGTAAACTCCAGGCCTAACAGAAATGTAGACATATATATATATATATATATATATATATATATATATATATATATATATATGTAAGAAATAAAAGCCACGGACCGAAGTCCAAACATACACACGCAACACGACTCTCAATGTGAAGAACGGTGTGTGCAAAGTAGAAGATAAAGGCTTTAAAGTGTGTAAGAAGGCTTACAGTGGACTGCCAACGAAGACTTCTATAGCTTTAAATGGATGAACACTCGGCTCCCACCGGTAAAAATATGACTGAATATAAGCTCACAAGTGTTTAAAATGAGAAAACAATCAATTTAGGGTTTGTACAAAGTAAATTGGATAGGGCTTCCTTACCGTTTTCTCTTAGAAAATAGCCACCCCAAGCCCTCTATTTATAGAGGGGGGAGCCGCAGGTACACCTGCAGTAGCCGTAGATGTACCTGCGGCTGCCCGGGGTGCCCCGGGCTCTACGGGTCATGCCTTCTCGAAGTACGTGCATGTGTGCAACGTGATGTCCGTTCGAACTTGTAGAACTTCAATCCGAGCCTCTGATTGAGGTGTATAAGACCTTTTATGGAGTGCTATTGTTAAGAGCTACACCATGACATGGGACTAGAGGTTGTCAGAAGTCAGGAAGATGGGACCATGCCCTTGGTCTTCAAGTTTCAAATTATATCTGGTGTGCTGCCTTGCATAGTAGTCATTCGGGATTGGAACTCCTTGGTTCTTGTGGGACATTACTGTGTAGAATTTATGTTAAACTGTTTTGTTGAGACAACACAATGTGGGATCGAGGTGGAAAAATGATGATTTTGCCCCTTACCGGGGTTATCTTCTGTTTGGGCTGATAAAGCAGTCGTTGCTCAGGGTTATCTCTGAGATTGGGCTGCTAGAAGTACTGGATGTCCTCAGGGTTGTCTCTGAGGTGTGCCTGACATCCTGGGGTTATCTCCGGGTTTGGAGCTGAGTGCCTCGGGGTTATTTCCGAGGTTGAAGCTGGCTGCATAGGTTGAAATGAGCATGTTCGGGGTTATCTCCGGAACTATAACTACACTCCTTAGGGTTATATCCAAGGTTGACATTATCTTTCCCGGTGTTGTTTTCGGGACTTAGACTGAGTATCTCGTGGTTATCTCCGAGATGAAACAACTTTCTCTGGTGTGATTTTCGGTATTGAGCTCCATGCCTCGGGGTTTTCTCCGAGGTTAAAACTCACACTTCTGGATTTATTTCCAGGATTGAGCTGAGCTGTCCTCCAGGGTTATCTCTAAAAGATGATTTTGCCCTCTTGTAATGTTAGTAACAGGTATGCAGAAAATTTTGAGTGTCTACAGATGCCCCTCTTTATCATAATCATGCAAGGAAATGGCATGGATAGTATAAAGAATACTAGACACTTGAAATGCAACAATATGATCATGATGCAGTGTACAGCAACATGATGCGAATGTATGTGGTTTGTTGGATTGTTCTCGAATATGGTGGGATGATTGCCGGCTCCCTTTGAATTCTACCGGGATTGATAGTTATTACTGACAACCCTGATGAACTGTCTTGGACGTGCAATCTAATGCTCTTAGGAGCTTCTAGGATGTTGACATTGGGGTTATCACCAAAGTCCTTAATCTTTGATACAGACTTCACATTGAATATGCATCTCTCACGTACAAGAGATTCTGTGGGGATACAGCTTTGTCTTTTGAGGATGTGTATAACATATTCCATAATCGGTCCTCCCCGATCAGGATGTTCTTTCCTGGTTTGTACCGCCAGGTCTATCCGCTGCTCTATTGGAGTTACTGCCAACAGTCGGTGTTGTCAGGGTTGCATGACCTTCATTGACATGTGCATCAATGGACGAGATCCCTGTTGGGGATAATGTCAAGGCTGCTTGACCTTCGTTGACGTGTGCATCAATGGGTGATTGTATGAAAACCTGCTAGCGAAATGGTTTTAGGGCTACGACCCTGAACTGATGGCATCAGACCTTTATGAGGTATTGCCGAACGTAATTTGTAATGGCTAAGAACATTGGTATAGTGTACCCTATGTTTGGGTGAATTCCAATGAGTGATATGTAAAGCCACTACTTGACTCGTGAAAACCAAGATTTCAGGCTATTCTGCTCAATCGCGTAGCGTTTTTATTCCTGATTTGGCCTTTTCAGCTTGTGAGAACTCCTTTGCAACTCGAATTGGACCGAACCGGAGGTGGGGCCCGCTTTAGGGGAGTCAGTAGAGATACACTTGCGGCAGTACATGCAGTACACTGACCCAAATAGGGTAGATTTAAGCTACCCGTTGCTTTCACAAGTCATTTTCACGTTGTGCCGCAAAGGAAATCTGAGAGCTCTTCTTCAGATTTGCTGAGTTCAGGCGTTTTTCTGCAAATTCTGTCACCGTACAAGTGTTATACACTGTCCTAGTAACGCATGCATGTCTTCTTTTCCAGCTTTTATCCGTTGGAAAATGACTTATGATATGAAATGCGTCTAAACACATAGTAGTGAATATGCATGCTCATATGATGTGATCAAAAATATTCAACATAGTAAATGTTAGTATTAAACCATACTGAACATAATGATATAAAAAAATCTGACTTTTGAAATAGTCAAATTGACACCTTTTTCTGTTATTTCTTATCCTATTTGAGGACAAATGAGCTAAGGTAAAAAATCAAACTATTCCTGGTAATTAGGCTACCCTTACAGATTTTTTATTGTGATGTATTAATGCATGTAGGATGTTTATTGTGACAACCCGAATTTTTATAAATTATTAAAGTAAGAATTTAGTAATTAAAATTTTTATTATGAGATGTTTTGAGTTTAAGTATATATATGTACGTGTTATATATGTTGAAATATATGATCTGGTGTGAAGTGAAATATATATTCATATATTGGGAAAGTGAGGTTTAATAGTTGAGTTAACTATTGAAGGAATTAAATGAATTTAGTAATTAATTTAAATATTTATTGAATTAAATAAATATTTTAAATTTATTTATTTATTGAGATAAATAAATGGTTGATAAAATTGTGGTGAATTAATTTAGTAATTAAATTGTTTGATGAAAATTAAATTGAATAATGTTAATTTTATTTGAAGGATTTAATTTAAGGAAATAATTAAATTAAATCATTTGCTTAATATTTAAGAAAATAATTAAATAAAATAAAATGTTGTTTTGATCTAATTTATTAATTAAACTAGATATGTAAAGATTTATTAAGTGTATTACAATGGGAATTATAATTATTTTAAGTATAAGTATGAGTTAATTAAATTAATTTAATGGTGTGACATGAAACTATATAATATAAAGATTATTAAAATAATCTAGTTCGGGGAATTGGTGCGTGGCCAAACAAGGCCTTGTCGCCTTTGGTCTAATTTAACTGACGCAAACCTTTGGGGTTGTGAGCTAACGTACGTGGGGGTGAGGGAGGCCATTTTATTTTTTACTCATTCTATTTCTTTGCTTAAGGCTAAGTAGATAACAGAGAATTAGAGAGAGAGCTTGGAAGAAAAGAGAAGAAACACAGTGATATTGAGAGTTGGAGAAGAAGGGTTTTGGAAAAGGATTGTTATACTTTGCTATCATACAATCAAATGATTTAGGTATAATTTACCCCTAATTCTAATTCTCAGTCTTGTAATTTTATATTCTCTAAAGTTGGCCTTTGTTGAATTATTGTACAAGAGGTTGTTGTTATGTATGTATACTCTTGCAAAATCTGTTAATCATCACATATGATTGTTACTTGCTTGTTAAATACATGAAATTTGGGTTTATAGGGAGAAAAGTAAATAACAGTGTATGTTATATAAAATTGGCTTTAGAAAGTACAAAATTCCATGTTTAATATTTGTGATAATCTGTAAATTGATGTTGGATTATGTTAGTATGTTAAGAAAACGAAAGCGGCGTAGTTTAAATCATGTTAATCGGTTAAGTAACGAAGCCGTGGCGATCAAATTCGCTAAATGTGTTAAAACATGAAAATAGAGTATGAACATGTGTTTTGGGTCAAATTTTAGATTGGTTAATGTTTTTATAAATTGTTAGATTTCTAGTATGTTGTAGTTCTATGAATTACAAATCCATAAAATCAAAAACGGACTAATTTGGATGTGTATAACTCAAGTTATGAAGATTAGTAGGAGAAAAAGGGTTTAAAATCGCGAAGAACAGTAGCTTCAGGTCCCGTTTCTGCTAACGGGCGCAACTGCACTGTGCCCTAAGTCATTTGGGGCGCAACTACGTTGTATGTCAAGTGTGACTGCTTTGACATATTTTGGTAAAACGGTCATAACGTTTTCATACGAACTCAGATTGAGGCGATTCAAGATGATCCGGAACGAGGACGAATAGAGCTACAACTTTTATTCTTTAAGTCTTTCAATTTGATGTCTGGAACAGTAGTCAAAATGGTCATCTTTGTGACTGATGCGTATTCAGAGGCAATCGGAGGGCGTCGGACATGCACATACACAAGTATAGTGATGTCGACGATAATAGATGTTGTTCTAAGTTATAGAACATGAATATTATGAAGTATATTGATGCTTAACATTAATAAATGATATATTAGATAAGTTGAATACGCATACTAAGCACACACAAGAGAGACAAATTGGGCGTGTGACGAATAAACGTTGAAACGCCGTGATAAGTGATAATGATCATAAAAAGTGTTTTAAATCAAATGAAATGAATATTATAAGATGTTGAATAGTGTTAATATAAAACCAATAAGTATTCCTAGCAAGACTTAAACACTTGAATGAACTTCGAATATGAAACATAGTGAGCTATAAGTCGAAAGTTAACACAATCAAATTGAACATTGTGTATTGATAATAGGAAGGGTTATGAGATATAGAGTAATGTTTACATTACAACTACTATGCATTGTTATGTGACTAATAGTTCATGTGCATGATTATATAATTGTGTAGGGCACGTGAAGTGCAGATAGCTGTAAGCTGTTAAACTATTATTGGTAAACAACGATTAAAGCAAGTCTTTCAGTTCCTATTTGCTATGTGAATTTGATTGATTTAAATCTTTATTGCAAAGGGAATAATTTGTTATATATATGTTGAATGTATGAAATGTTAAAGTCAACTTATGACTATGTTGATTGAGTAAAGCATGCTGATTGAGTAAGAAACTCAATCTTTATACATCTTTATTCTTGTTATATGAACTGTAACATGTATGTTATGTTAGTCCAATGTTTATGAGATATATGTTGAGCATGCTATTATGTGCTATGTGATGCATGAAAACTGTTAGATTTTGCTGGGCTGTCGAGCTCAACCTTGCAAATAACCAATTTTGCAGGTTCAAGATTCAAGGTATGTGTTACTTGAAAGACATGAATCAGATGTGATACTTGAAGATTTATACACTTTGGTTGTGTTATTATTATTTGAATCATGTTTAAGGTTCCGAATAATGTATTAATGTTGAATTGTAATATTGTTTTGCAATGTAAACTATTGTAGTATTAAAAATGATTCTGAGATATTTAGATGTAAAGGTTGAAAGTTCTGAGAACGAGAATAGTTTGTAATAGAAAATTTTAATTGTAATAGAAAATTTTAATTTTTTCGCAAATTTCAATGGTTGTATTATGGTTTAATGATGTAAAAATTAGAGGTTGAATGTATTATTAACGACCGAAGTTAATAATTAAATTGTATAAATTTTGGGGTTGTTACAGTTGGTATCAAAGCTGTAGGTTATAAACCTTAGGTAGGAGTACCGTAGGCTATAACCTTAGAGAAGGAAGATGATGATAATGAAAGAATAAGCTCAGATATAGTTTGTATAATAAGAAGTAATTTAAGAAATTTATAAAGAATGGATTAAAACATGCGTGAGAGGATTCAAAGAAGAATCTCGTAGAGTTATAAGGAGTATGAATGTGGGGTTACCCAACTCCAATAATAAGGATGTAAGGTGATAATAAATAGACAATGTCTATAAGAAGAGAATGATAAAGAAAGTTAAGAATAAAAAGTTATAGTTAAGTATGGTACAATTGTACTCTTTAATGGTTGATGTATGGTATCTGGGCTAAACGATTCCTTCATAGAGCGGAGGTATATACGAACTAGCAACTCGGAACCTAGTTTGTTGGTTATTTGTGGGAAACCACTCAGCGTACCATATTGAAACTATTAGAGATTCGATGTGTACCAATTATAGAAAGTGGATACGTATGATGAAAATGTAGAACTCGAATGAATTGTTGAGCAATGTAAATGAAGTTTGAAATTCTTAAAGGAAGAATTGTTATATAAACAAGAAAATTCAAAGAAGAATCTTAAAGAGATATAAAGATATGAAATGGGAGTTACCCTAACTCCAATAGCCAAGATAATGAATAATGTAGTAAATGACGAAGGAAAGAAAGGGGATCGTAAAACACAACGATCACGAGTTAAGAAAAGACTTTTAAGGGAGATGATTATAGAATAAGATCACGACGTGATCTGTTTAAGTTATAAAGGAAAGATGGTATGTAATGTTTTGAATAATTATAGCTTGATGCT
The DNA here is from genome assembly GCA_020205605.1 of Panax ginseng. Taxonomy (NCBI): domain Eukaryota; kingdom Viridiplantae; phylum Streptophyta; class Magnoliopsida; order Apiales; family Araliaceae; genus Panax; species Panax ginseng. The sequence continues at coordinate 54,583,809 of CM035139.1, forward strand.
ATGAAGATGGTGTACTATGAAATAGTACGAGATAACTCACGAGGAGTTATAGATGATGGGATACGAGGATTTCGTATCGAGCAAAGAGCAAGTTATGAGCAAGATAAGGTTAGGTGGGATTTCAATTAAGGACTCATGTGATGGCTGAGTTGTACAAACCTTTGTATGGGCAAGGGTTTTGTGCTTGCAATTATCACATTGATAATCATTGGAATGTCGGTGTCACGCTATCAATGTATGTGTGGTGAAAAGGTGATTCTTTTCTCATGTGTATGTTTGATAGTTAGAAACTATCAAGATTAGTCAGATATTATTAGGATTAGGTGCGGTTCTTAAAACTAATGCATATGGTAAGTTCGTGACTCACAATAATATGGTATGTTTGGAACCCCTCAGCGAATGGACGCTTATGGTCTGACTAAGATAAGTTCTTAAACTCATACTATTGTGGCAAGTTCATAAATTTCCAATGTGCGGTAAGTTTGATGAACTATACTGGGGTATAGATAAGTTATGAATGAAGAATTGAGAGTTATGGGAATATATAGAATTATTAAGCAATGGATCAGTATAGAAAATGGAGACATAGGTTTTCTAAATCTTCTAGCTTTGCTAGATTTTTGAAATTTATTGACTTCGTGCCAATGGTTATACTTTTGGTTTTTGAAAAATGTTAGGTCACACTAGTGAACCAAAGAATTTTTTTTTAAACACAGTGTTATTATTTGCATATCTATGCTGTTTGTTTCGGCTAGATAAAAAAAATGATTTTTAAATTTTCAAAAAAAAAATATATTAACTATATGTATCGGGTGATATGATAAACGATGGAGTCATCAATGCAATGGAACTTGGTGTTGGATGTGATCATACGATAGTCAGCCCACTATGGTGAGATCTAGTATGGCAACGTCATAAGCATGACGCCATAAAAAGATTTTTGAGATTTTTTAAGATATGAGAATATATATATATATATATATATATATATCGATTGATGTTTGAATTGTTGTAGAAGTCTATGCTATTTGATTCAGCTAGACAAATATTGAAAGATGTTCATAAAATTCAAGCGTTTCTTGAGAAGTTATGCCAACCAAATTGTTTTGGTGCGGATTTAGATGTTGAAAAGCTGAGGTGAACAACCCTATAAAAGGGGACATGTTATCGGAGACAATGGTTCTGAAAGTAACGCATATAGTCGTTACGATGTTAAGATGTAATACGTTGTGCACGGCGTAGGGGTACGATAGGCTGATCACCTAGAGTACTTGAAGATAGTGTTTTCAGTCTGTGTAATTGCTAAACATTCTGTTAAAGATGGTTTATGGTGGTGATGCACTGTTAAACCTGGAGAAGAGTTCAAGGTCCGTATAGTCTTATGACTGTTAAAGGTTCAAGTCGAGATACTTGATAACCTAGGGACGTAGTTCAAGGTCTTATGACCCCTCAGCATGATTTGGAATCTTTTAAATTCTTGTTATTAATATCGCTTCCCAATTATTGAGCAATTGTGGAAGATTCTTATTATTCTAAAAGGTGAAAGTGGAAAGGAGAAAAAATTAAGCAAAACATAATAATTTCGAAAAAAAAAATTTAAAATTCCTGAAGGAAGAGAAATGTGAAACTCCTAGAAGAGGAAGAGGTGAGGAATATGATGATCTTAGAAAGATCCTTAGAGAAAGAATTTGGTTGCAGAACCAAATGAATAAATAGATATTAACGTAAAATCTATTCTGATAGATTGAATGAATAAAGATTAATAAATAAAATTTCAAGGACAAAATTCGTAGAAGAAGGGGTGAATGTAATATTCCGAGTGTTTATGATGATGATCCTTAGAAAAGGAAATGAATGGGTTAAAGAATATATAATATTTGATATATGACTATGTTTAATTGAAGGTTATGTAATAAAATCTAAAAGTTGTTGAATAAATGAATGAAGTATATATGTATGTAAAACTTTTTGCTAAGTTAACGTGTTGAAGTTATTCAACAATAATTGTGAAAGAGATTTAGTGAAAACCTTAGTAAGTTAGGGTTTCGGTGATTCCGAGGACGAAATCCTTATAAGGAGGGAAGGATGTGTGACAACCCGAATTTTTATAAATTATTAAAATAAGAATTTAATAATTAAAATTATTATTATGAGATGTTTTGAGTTTGAGTATGTATATGTACGTGTTATATAGGTTGAAATATATGATCCGGTGTGAAGAGAAATATATATTCATATATTGGGAAAGTGAGGTTTAATAGTTGAGTTAACTATTGAAGAAATTAAATGAATTTAGTAATTAATTTTAAATACTTATTGAATTAAATAAATATTTTAAATTTATTTATTTATTGAGATAAATAAATGGTTGATAAAATTGTGGTGAATTAATTTAGTAACTAAATTGATTGATGTAAATCATCGGTCCTCCCCGATCAGGATGTTCTTTCCTGGTTTGTACCGCTGTGTCTTTCCATTGCTTTCTGTAGAAGTTATCGCCAACGATCGGTGTTGTCAAGGTTACATGACCTTCACTGACATGTGCATCAATGGACGAGATCCCTGCTGGGGATAATGTCAAGGCTGCTTGACCTTCGTTGACGTGTGCATCAATGGGTGGTTGCATGAAAACCTGCTAGGGAAATGGTTTTAGGACTACGAACCTGAACTGATGGCATCAGACCTTCATGAGGTATTGCCGAACATAATTTGTAATGGCTAAGAACATTGGTATAGTGTACCCTGTGTTTGGGCGAATTCCAATGAGTGATATGTAAATCCACAACTTGACTCGTGAAAACCAAGATTGTGGTGAATTAATTTAGTAATTAAATTGATTGATGAAAATTAAATTGAATAATGTTAATTTTATTTGAAGAATTTAATTTAAGGAGATAATTAAATTAAATCATTTGCTTAATATTTAAGAAAATAATTAAATTAAATAAAATGTTGCTTTGATCTAATTTATTAATTAAACTAGATATGTAAAGATTTATTAAGTGTATTACAATGAGAATTATAATTATTTTAGGTATAAGTATGAGTTAATTAAATTAATTTAATGGTGTGACATGAAACTATATAATATAAAGATTATTAAAATAATCTAGTTGGGGGAATTACGCCGAACCTGGTTCCATTACTTATTATTCTGCATTTAATATTCTGTCGGAACATCGGGCATTCAAGTATGCAACGTGTAATGTTTTCAACGATAAAGGTATTCAAAGGTTATGCCTCAAGAGTTAGAATCTGAAATAAAGTCAAGGTATCCTCATCTCTTCGGCATACCAGGTACGTACGTAAATTTCGAGGGCGAAATTTCATAAGGAGGAGAGATTGTGAGACCCCAAATTTTATGAATAAAGATTTAAATTTCTCGAAATATTTTTTTTAATATTATGGTGTGGATTTGAAATAATGTTATAGTTGTGGGTAGTATTTATAAATTTAATAAAGTATGCAAGTTATTGTATTATATTCGATTGGTCGGGGAATATTCATTTTAACAGGGAATATTCGTACGACGGCACAATCATTGATGGACCCCACAACGGAATTATTGTCGGATTGAGAAAACGACAAAAGTATTTTATTGAAAATAATGCCGGAAGTTTTACCGTTGATACTGTTGAACTACTCGGTAGTAAAAGTACAGTAATACGCATGGTTGCATAGTAGCACACGGTATTGATTAATGCTTATGTGAGAAGTCACTCAGTTATACTCAATAATTGAGACGACAAAGTTATTCATATTATTAAATTGCAATATTTACAATGTCTAGAAGTTTTGTCAAGGAGAGGTTTGGTCACCTAATTGCGCGCCAATAAGGAGAAATCCTTATCGGAAAGCCCCCTCTTTCCTGGGAACGACCTGGTTGTTAAATATTGTGAGTTATAATATTAATGATGAATAAGTTCGTGTTAATTAAAGATGAATTTGATAGTTTTATTGTGTTGGGATTATTGGTGTTAGTTGAAATCGATATCTATTCCGATGATAATTGATGTCTGGGGGTTATACTGATAAATCGGGTAAGTTATCGGATAAATGAGAAATTAATTGCTACTAATTCACATGCTTATACAACACTTTGTTCACATGTGTGTACTATTGAGTCACATTCACTTACTATTAGGGGAATTGGTGCAAGATTGATAATACTTGCATGACTAAGTTAAAAAGGGAGGTATAGATGGAGGTACTATATTGTAATTCATATTTTCACATGTCTAGAACTATTTGTTCACATGATTTACTATTGAATCACATTATTTACTATTAGGGGAGGTGGTGCAAGTTTGATAATACTTGTAGGACTAAAATAAAAGGAAAGTTGGAGGTATTGTACTGTAATTTTTTGAGCCCCAACACGTGCAATTATCGAAACTATATTTTCCTATAAATAGAAGCTCATTCTTCCTTCATTTCTCACCAATTCACAAAAGCTTTAGAGGCATTATTATAGAGAGAAAGAAGAAGAGAAGTCTGCTACCTTTCTATTCCAGTATCCAGCTTTATTCTAAGGTAATGGGTGTTATTTCTTTTGTATTCATGAAGAGAACTTCTGTTATTCAATTCTTCATTATTATGTTGGAATTACCTGTATACGCGGGCTACCCTATACTTGGTGAAATTCTTCTATTATTCCGTCTTTATTATTCTATCGGAATATCCTGTCTGTGCGTTTACGTCAGACCTGGTTCCATTATTTATTATTCCGTATTTATTATTCTCATTTAATATCCTGTCTCGCATTTTACGCCTGCACTGGTTCCATTATTATTATTCTCAGAATGTAATATCATGTCTCATGCTTACGTTTCTGTGGGACCGGTTCCATTATTTATTATTCCGCCTTTATTATTCTATCTAATATCCTCATCTGCATGCGTTTTACAATTTAACTGGTTCCATTACTTATTATTCTGCATTTAATATTCTGTCGAAATATCGTGTCTGTGCGTTTTACACCGGACCTGGTTCCATTACTTATTATTCAGCATTTATTATTCTGTTGGAAAAACCTGTCTATGCGAAGTGCCGCATGCATGATGATTTCTTTTGTTATTCCATTCTTTATTATACTCAGTTGGTTAAAGTGTTGACTTCTATACTCCATGAAATTAGTAGAATAACCTTGATATTTGCGCTTCATCCAGTATCTTTTCATGGAAATATTCTTCTGAGAATTCTTGAATTTTACTTTATAAAGAAGTATCATGTTGACAATTTGGATGTTATTAGTTCATAATTCTTGAACTTGTTTTATTGAATTCTTATATCATTGTCATCATCCTCATGTTTATATTTTTTTTTGAAAGTCATCTGTGGCCTGTAGTGCATGGATGGACTTGGTATGATTATGACCAGGGATTATTTGGTATAATCATGATCGTAATGTTACAAATGATGTGGTTAAAGTCCTCATTGGCCCGTAGTGCATTGATGGACAATTATTGGCATGATCATGACCATTGATGAATACACGAATTTCCTTGGCCCGTAGTGCATGGAATTTGTGGTCGTGATACTAAAGAATATCCTTGGCCGTAGTGCAGGGGTGATTCGATGATGTGGATTATTTATTAAGCTAAGTCTCAGCGATAAAAGTGATGAAAAACTTTTTAAATCATAAAAGATAGTAGATTTTATTCTCTACTTGACTCTTTTAATGGATTGTATGTTCTACTGCAGTTAAACTTGATGTCGATTGTATATTATCAGTTTAACACTGTTGAGGACTAATGATAATTTATTCTGCATTATCTTAGTCATAATATTTCTTACTGGGCTAGTTGAGCTCACCCTTTCTTTCACTGTTCTCTTCAGGAAATGAGAATATAGCTGGGATGAGTCGGGGAACGAAGTGACAGTCCAGCTGATAGTATTAGTAGTCCTCATTATTCTGTGAAATAGTGTGATAATAAATGTAATGAGGACTAATTTGAGTGTGGATATTGTCTAGATGACAATATTTGTATTAAAACTCACAGCATGTATTTTGTCGTATTTTACATTACAGTTGTATAATTAAAGATTATATTTGTATTCTATATCATGTATTTGGTGACTCAGAATAGGTGATGTATACCTATTTTGGGGGAGTCTCCGTTGGTATCAAAGCTTAGGGATATGATCCCTAGCTGAGATGTGAGATAAGAACTAGGAGGGGAGAGACGGGGAATTCCTTCGCTTGTATGACCTACCTAAGTTTATTTGGTATTTATTGGTCGGTCAGAGTATAGGGATAATATGTGATATGTCAATTAACCCTTGTTTTGTGGCAGTATTTGAAAATGGCATCCGAGAATGTTGAGAATAGTAATGGAGCACAGGAGACCGTTGAGTCTCCACAGATCAATAATTAGGACAATGTGCATCCGGAAGGCGACAATCCTCATGTAAACAACAACACTGACCAAATGATGAACGATGGAATGTTCCAAGGCTTCATACAATTCATGCATCATCAGGCGAGAGCGGCTCCTGTCCAAAATGCAGGTGGAAACACTGGCAACTCTCGGACGGTCACCGCTAAGCAGTTCAAGGAACTAGGACCACCGGACTTTTTTGGAGAGCCAAAACCACTTAAGGCGGAGACGTGGATAAAGCAGATCTGCAAGATATTTGATGTCTTGGGATGCTCCGAGGAGCAAAAGGTTCCCTTTGCCACCTTCATATTGTGTGTAGAGGCAGATTACTCGTGGGAATCTGTTAAACGTACTCAACCTGCCGCACTGAAGATGACTTGGGAGAAGTTCCAAGAATTGTTCAACGACAAGTACTTTCTCGAAAGTATTCGTCACATGAAAGAGATAAAGTTCATTAAGCTGGAGTAAAACAACTTGGCCGTGTCGCAGTACGAAGCCAAGTTCGCCGAGTTGTCCCGATTTGCGTCCCATTTGGTTGATAATAAGGAGAGAATGACGCAAATGTTTCTAAGAGGTTTGAAACCCGAGATACGTCAATATCTTATCTCTCATAAACTATGTTTGTATTCAGATGTTGTTAATAGGGCTCAGTTATTGGAGCGCGATAATGAGTCAACCCAACTAAAAGAGAGTAGCCGGCAAAATGATAATACTAGTGCTAGCAGTCATCGAAGCGGTGACAATAAACGTGGAGGGAATCAACATGCCAGAAATGGTAACCACTTCGGTGGTAATCATGGCCAAAACAATAAGAATGGACATTTTAAGAAGAGGAGATTCAATAATGATGGAAAGACATCAGCACCAGCACCCGTGTTAAGGAAGGAGAACGACCACCTATCATATGTTTCAAATGCGGAGGGGAGGGAGACATCAGTCCAAACTGCGCGATGCCGTCCAAAACATGTTATAATTGTGGAAGAGAAGGTCACCTAGCCCTATTTTGTCGTTCACCGAAGACAAGTTCAGCTAGGATGGCGGTACGAAAGGCGGATACGGACAAAACAAAGTCGGTGGTTTCAAGAAGAGCGTTTTTCGTGACTTCTCAAAAAGCGAGTGACCCGAATGAAGTTAGCATGGGTTAGTTAATTATAAATTCTTGCGAAGTCTATACCTTATTAGATACTGGTTCTACCTATTCTTTTATATCTATTACTTGCGCTTAACGTTTAAATTTAACTCAAGAGAAGTTAGACTTTGACTTATTGGTTGAAACTTCATTAGCAGAAACCTTTGTTACCTCCACTGTTTATTAATCTTGTTTGATTCAAATCGACACTTTCACGTTACCTGTCGATCTTATCTCCTTGTAAATACTTGCCTTTGATGTGATTTTAAAAATCGATTAGTTAACTACTCATCATGCTTTTCGTAAGGTTGTTAGCTTTTATATTCCAAACCAACATGCTATGTGAATTCAAGCAACCAAACCACTAAAGACAATCATTGTTTTATCAAGTCATAAGTAAAGAGCCCCGATCCTTTCGTTGTTGACTTTCTTGTGTGGAATGCACCGAAGTTAGACTTTCTGTAGGCGACGTTGTGAATGACGATGGAAAGTTGATAGATATCAATGTGACGTACTATCCAAGTCATGGATGAGACTCACAGTTTTGAATGATATTTTTATTGTTAATAAATTTTCTAACGTATTCTTGAAGACTTCTTAGCCTACCCTAGAGTGTGAAATCGAATTTGGTATTGACCCCAGTACAAAACCCATTTTTAAACCCTTAAATATTCTTCAACTAAAACAAACGTATCATGTGCCAAGGACGTTGGCTCGAGCTGTTGAAGATTACGATCATACCATTCAATACCATCATGGGAAAGCGAACGTGGTAGCTGACGCATTGAGTAGAAGATCGTATGCGTTTACGAGTGCGATGCTGTTAACATAAAAACCCATTTCGTATAACTTACAAATGATGAAGATAGAGTTAAAGACTCTAGGGACCCACATGAAGATAACGAATATACGAGTAAAATTGACTTTAATCGATAAAGTTAAAGCTGCTCAAGCTACACACCCGAAGCTGATGAATATGAAGAAGAAGGTTCAAGAGGGCGTTACTCTAGAAGCAAGACTCGATGAAGATAGGAAATTTTAACCCTTGATTTTAATTGGCCCATTTGAAATCCTCGATTGGGTAGGAACTATGGCCTATAGACTCGTTTTACCGCCAAGTATGTTGAGTGTTCATAACGGTTTTAACGTATCGTTGTTAGTAAAAACTTAGTCTTGGGGAACTTTGGAGCCAAATTTCGGAATAATTAATGAATATAAAAAATTATGAAATCATGGGGGTTTTATAGAGCATGTTACAAGCTTTCCATAGCCTCGAAAACGGACTAATTCCGATAATGGATGAAGAAGTTATGAAGATTTGAAGTATGTGCGTCAAAAGTTACAAAATATGGAAAATTAGAGCTAAGTGTCAAGGGTCGAGCGCATAGGCGCTAGGCTCGGCACTTAGATTATGCTCTTGGGCATCTAGGCGCTTGCCCAAGGCCAAATCTGGGCGCCTAGGCGCTGGTCAAGTGTTAAGCCAAAATCTGTCCGGACGTCCTTTAGTAAATTGGGCATAACTTTTTCATATGAACTCCGATTGAGGTGATTCAGGATGATTCAGAAAGATAACGAGTAGACCTATAACTTTCTTTCTTTATATTTTGAGATTTGAGGTCGGTATCAAGGCCTAAAATGGATATTTTAGGGACTGATGTGCATTCGGAGGCAATCGAAGGACATCGGGCATGCACGTATGCAACGTGTAATGTTTTCAATGATAAAGTTATTCAAAGGTTATACCTCAAGAGTTAGAATCTGAAATAAAGTCAAGGTATCCTCATCTCTTCTAATACCAGTAATGCACGTAAATTTCGAGGGCGAAATTTCATAAGGAGGGGAGATTGTGAGACCCCAGATTTTATGAATAAAGATTTAAATTTCTCGAAATATTTTTTTAATATTATGGTTTGGATTTGATATAATATTATAGTTGTGGGTAGTATTTATAAATTTTACAAAGTATGCAAGTTGTTTTATTATATTCGATTGGTCGGGGAATATTCATTTTAACAGGGAATATTCGTACGATGGCACAATAATTGATGGACCCCACAGCGGAATTATTGTCGGATTGAGAAAACGACAAAAGTATTTTATTGAAAATAATGGCAGAAGTTTTACCGTTGATACTTTGTTGAACTACTCAAGAGTAAAAGTAATACTGATAACGCAGCGGGTTGCATAAGAGCACACAAAGATTGATTATTGATGCTTATGTGAGAAGTCCCTCAGTTATACTCAATTATTGCTATAGTAATTGTTGCATCATATCTCTCATATTATTGATTCGATTATTGTCACAGTATCCTCTGCATTATATGATATATTATTAAATCAATAATTAAGACGACAAAGTTATTCATATTATTAAATTGTAATATTTACAATGTCTAGAAGTTTTGTCAAGGAGAGGTTTGGTCACCTAATTGCGCATCAATATTGAGAAATCCTTATCGGAAAGCCCCCTCTTTCTTGGGAACGACCTGGTTGTTAAATATTGTGAGTTATAATATTAATGATGAATAAGTTCGTGTTGATTAAAGATGAATTTGATAGTTTTATTGTGTTGGGATTATTGGTGTTAGTTGAAATCGACATCTATTCCGATGATAATTGATGTCTGGGGGTTATACTGATAAATCGGGTAAGTTATCGGATAAATGAGCAATTAATTGCTACTAATTCACATGCTTATATAACACTTTGTTCACATGTGTGTACTATTGAGTCACATTCACTTACTATTAGGGGAGTTGTTGCAAGATTGATAATACTTGCATGACTAAGTTAAAAAGGGAGGTATAGATGGAGGTACTATACTGTAATTCGTATTTTCACATGTCTAGAACTATTTGTTCACATGATTTACTATTGAATCACATTATTTACTATTAGGGGAGGTGGTGCAAGTTTGATAATACTTGTAGGACTAAATTAAAAATAAAAAAAAAGTTAGAGGTATTGTACTTTAATTTTTTGAGCCCCAAAACGTGCAATTATTGAAACTATATTTTCCTATAAATAGAAGCTCATTCTTCCTTCATTTCTCACCAATTCACAAAAGCTTTAGAACCATTATTATAGAGAGAAATTATAGAGAGAAAGAAGAAGAGAAGTCTGCTACCTTTCTATTCTAGTATCCAGCTTCATTATAAGGTAAGGGGTGTTATTTCTTTTGTATTCATGAAGAGAACTTCTGTTATTCCATTTTTCATTATTCTGTTGGAATAACCTGTATACGCGGGCTACCCTATACTTGATGAAATTCTTCTATTATTCCGTCTTTATTATTCTCGCTTAATAACCTATCTATCAAGGCGTTTATGTGGGACGGGTTCCATTATTTATTATTCCATATTTATTATTCGTCATAATATCCTCGTCTCGCATGCATTTACGCTTGAATCGGTTCCATTATTATTATTCGCCGTAATATCCTCATCTCATGCGTTTACGCCGGACTGGTTCCATTATTTATTATTCCGCCTTTATTATTCTATCTAATATCCTCATCATGCGGCTTTTACGGGACACCGGTTCCATTACTTATTATTCTGCATTTAATATTCTGTCGAAATATCCTGTCTGTGCATTTTACGCTGGATCTGGTTCCATTACTTATTATTCTGCATTTATTATTCTATTGGAATAACCTGTCTATGCGAAGTACCACATGCATAGTGATTTCTTTTGTTATTCCATTCTTTATTATACTCAGTTGGTTAAAGTGTTGACTTCTATACTCCATGAAATTAGTGGAGTATCTTTGATATTTGCGCTTCATCCAGTATCTTTTCATGGAAATATTCTTCTGAGCATTCTTGAATTTTACTTTACAAAGAAGTATCATGTTGACTATTTGGATGTTATTAGTTCATAATTCTTGAACTTGTTTTATTGAATTGTTATATCATTGTCATCATCCTCATGTTTATATATTTTTTTTGAAAGTCATCTGTGGCCTGTAGTGCATGGATGGACTTCGTATGATTATGACCAGGGATTATTCGGTATAATCATGACCGTAATGTTACAAATGATGCGGTTAAAGTCCTCATTGGCCCATAGTGCATTGATGGACAGTTGTTGGCATGATCATGACCATTGATGAATACACGAATGTCCTTGGCCCGTAGTGCATGGAATTTGTGGTCGTGATACTAAAGAATATCCTTGGCCGTAGTGCAGGGGTGATTCGATGATGTGGATTATTTATTAAGCCGAGTCTCAGCGATAAAAGTGATGAAAAACTTTTTCAATCATAAAAGATGGTAGATTTTATTCTCTACTTGACTCTTTTAATGGATTGCATGTTCCGCTGCAATTAAACTTGATGTCTATTGTATATTATCAGTTTAACACTGTTGAGGACTAATGATAATTTATTCTGCATTATCTTAGTCATAATATTTCTTACTGGGCTAGTTGAGCTCACCCTTTCTTTCATTGTTCTCTTCAGGAAATGAGAATATAGTTGGGACGAGTCGGGGAACGGAGTGATGGTCCAGCTGATAGTATTAGTAGTCCTCACTATTCTGTGAAATAGTGTGATAATAAATATAATGAGGACTAATTTGAGTGTGGATATTGTCTAAATGACAATATTTGTATTAAAACTCACAGCTGGTATTTTGTCGTATTTTACATGACAGTTGTATAATTAAAGATTATATTTGTATTCTGTACCATGTATTTGGCGACTCAGAATAGGTGATGTATACCTATTTTGGGGGCGTCTCAGTTGGTATCAAAGCTTAGGGATATGATCCCTAGCTAAGATGTGAGATAAGAACTAGGAGTGGAGAGACGGGGAATTCCTTCGCTTATATGACCTACCTAAGTTTATTTGGTATTTAATTGATCGATCAGAGTATAGGGATAATATGTGATATGTCAATTAACCCTTATTTTGTGGCAGTATTTGAAATGGCATCCGAGAATGTTGAGAATAGCAATGGAGCACAGGAGACCGTTGAGTCTCCACAGATCAATAATTAGGACAATGTGCATCAGGAAGGCGACAATCCTCATACAAACAAAAACCCTGACCAAATGATGAACGATGGAATGTTCCAAGGCTTCATACAATTCATGCATCATCAGGCAAGAGCGGCTACTGTCTAAAATGCAGGTGGAAACACTGGCAACTCTCAGACGGTCACCGCGAAGCAGTTCAAGGAACTGGGACCACCGGAGTTTTTTGGAGAGCCAAAACCACTTAAGGCGGAGACGTGGATAAAGCATATCTGCAAGATATTTGATGTCTTGGGATGCTCCGAGGAGCAATAAGGTTCCCTTTTCCACCTTCTTGTTGCGTGCATAGGCAGATTACTCGTGGGAATCTGTAAAACGTACTCAACCTGCCGCACTGAAGATGACTTGGGTCAAGTTCCAAGAATTGTTCAACGACAAGTACTTTCCTGAAAGTATTCGTCACATGAAAGAGGTAGAGTTCATCAAGCTGGAGCAAAACAACATGACCGTGTCGCAGTACGAAGCCAAGTTCGCTGAGTTATCCCGGTTTGCGTCCCATTTTGTTGATAATAAGGAGAAAATGACGCGAATGTTTCTAAGAGGTTTGAAACCCGAGATACGTTAATATCTTATCTCTCATAAACTGTGTTTGTATTTAGATATTGTTAATAGGGCTCAGTTATTGGAGCGCGATAATGAGTCAACCCAACCAAAAGAGAACAGCCGGCAAAAATATAATACTAGTGATAGCAGTCATCGAAACGGTGACAATAAGCGTGGAGGGAATCAACATGCCAGAAATGGTAACCACTTCGGTGGTAATCATGGCCAAAACAATAAGAATGGACATTTTAAGAAGAGGAAATTCAACAATGATGGAAAGACGTCAACACCAGCACCCGTTGTTAAGGAAGGAGAATGACCACCTATCATATGTTTCAAATGCGGAGGGGAAGGACACTTCAGTCCAAACTGCGGGATGCCGTCCAAAACATGTTATAATTGTGGAAGAGAAGGTCACCTAGCCCGATTTTGTCGTTCACCGAAGACAAGTTCAGCTAGGATGGAGGCACCAAAAGCGGATACAGACAAAACAAAGTCGGTGGTTTCAAGAAGAGCGTTTTTTGTGACTTCTCAAAAAGCGAGTGACCCGAACGAAGTTAGTATGAGTTAGTTAATTATAAATTCTTGCGAAGTCTATACCTTATTATATGTCGGTTCTACCTATTCTTTTATATCTCTTACTTGCGCTTAACGTTTAAATTTAACTCAAGATAAGTTAGACTTTGACTTATTGGTTGAAACTTCATCAGCAGAAACCTTTGTTACCTCTACTGTTTATTAATCTTGTTTGATTCAAATCGACACTTTCACGTTACCTGTCGATCTTATCTCCTTGAAAATACTTGCCTTTGATGTGATTTTAGAAATCGATTGGTTAACTACTCATCATGCTTTTCGTAAGGTTGTTAGCTTTTATATTTCAAACCAACCTGTTATGCGAATTCAAGCAACCAAACCACTAAAGTCAATCATTGTCATATCAAGCCATAAGTAAAGAGCCCCGATCCTTTCGTTGTTGACTTCCTTGTGTGGAATGCACCAAAGTTAAACTTTCTGTAGGCGACGTGGTGAATGGCGATGGCAAGTTGATAGATATCAATGTGACGTGCTATCCAAGTCATGAATGAGATTCACAGTTTTGAATGATATTTTTATTGTTAATAAATTTTCTAACGTATTCTTGAAGACTTCTTAGCCTACCCTAAAGTGTGAAATCGAATTTGGTATTGACCCCAGTACAACACCCATTTTTAAACCCTTAAATATTCTTCAACCAAAATAAACGTATCATGTGCCAATGACGTTGGCTCGAGCTATTGAAGATTACGATCGTACCATTCAATACTATCATGGGAAAGCGAACGTGGTAGCTGACGCATTGAGTAGAAGATCGTATGCGTTTACGAGTGCGATGTTGTTAACATAAAAACCCATTTTGTATAACTTACAAATGATGAAGATAGAGTTAAAGACTCTAGGGACCCACATGAAGATAACAAATATACAAGTAGAATCAACTTTAATCTATAAAGTTAAAGCTGCTCAAGCTACACACCCGAAGCTGATGAATATGAAGAAGAAGGTTCAAGAGGGCGTTACTCTAGAAGTAAGACTCGATGAAGAGAGGAAATTTAAACCCTTGATTTTAATTAGCCCATTTGAAATCCTCGATTGGGTAGGAATTGTGGCCTATAGACTCATTTACCACCAAGTATGTCGAGTGTTCATAACGATTTTCACGTATCATTGTTAGTAAAAACTTTTTCTTGGGGGACTTTGGAGCCAAATTTTGGAATAATTAATGAATCTGAAAAATTATAAAATCATGGGGGTTTTATAGAGCATGTTACAAGCTTTCCATAGCCTCGAAAACGGACTAATTCCGATAATGGATGAAGAAGTTATGAAGATTTGAAGTATGTGCGTCAAAAGTTACAAAATCTGGAAAATTAGAGCTACGTGTCAAGGGTCGAGCGCCTAGGCGCTAGGCTCAGCACTTAGATTCTGCTCTTGGGAGCCTAGGCGCTTGCCCAAGGCCAAATCTGGGCGCCTAGGCGCTGCTCAAGTGTTAAGCCAAAATCTATCCGGACGTCCTTTAGTAAATTGGGCATAACTTTTTCATATGAACTCCGATTGAGGTGATTCAGGATGATTCAGAAAGATAACGAGTAGACTTATAACTTTCATTCTTTATATTTTGAGATTTGAGGTCGGAATCAAGGCCTAAAATAGATATTTTAGGGACTGATGTGCATTCGTAGGCAATCGAAGGACATCCGGCATGCACGTATGCAACGTGTAATGTTTTCGACGATAAAGGTATTCAAAGGTTATACCTCAAGAGTTAGAATCTAAAATAAAGTCAAGGTATCCTCATCTCTTCGGCATACCAGGTACGTACGTAAATTTTGAGGGCGAAATTTCATAAGGAGGGGAGATTGTGAGACCCCATATTTTATGAATAAAGATTTAAATTTCTCGAAATATTTTTTTAATATTATGGTGTGGATTTGATATAATGTTATAGTTGTGGGTAGTATTTATAAATTTTGCAAAGTGTGCAAGTTGTTGTATTATATTCGATTGGTCGGGGAATATTCATTTTAACAGGGAATATTCGTACGATGGCACAATAATTGATGGACCCCACAGCGGAATTATTGTCGGATTGAGAAAACGACAAAAGTATTTTATTGAAAATAATGGCAGAAGTTTTACCGTTGATACTGTTGAACTACTCGGTAGTAAAGTACAGTAATACGCGTGTTTGCATAGTAGCACACGATATTGATTATTGATGCTTATGTGAGAAGTCACTCAGTTATACTCAATTATTGCTATAGTAATTGTTGCATCATATCTCTCATATTATTGATTCGATTATTGTCACAGTATCCTCTGCATTATATGATATATTATTAAATCAATAATTGACAGGACAAAGTTATTCATATTATTAAATTGCAATATTTACATTGTCTAGAAGTTTTGTCAAGGAGAGGTTTGGTCACCTAATTGCGCGCCAATAATGAGAAATCCTTATCGGAAAGCCCCCTCTTTCCTGGGAACGACCTGGTTGTTAAATATTGTGAGTTATAATATTAATGATGAATAAGTTCGTGTTGATTAAAGATGAATTTGATAGTTTTATTTGTTGGGATTATTGGTGTTAGTTGAAATCGACATCTATTCCGATGATAATTGATGTCTGGAGTTATACTGATAAATCGGGTAAGTTATCGGATAAATGAGCAATTAATTGCTACTAATTCACATGCTTATATAACACTTTGTTCACATGTGTGTACTATTGAGTCACATTCACTTACTATTAGGGGAGTTGGTGCAAGATTGATAATACTTGCATGACTAAGTTAAAAAGGGAGGTATAAATGGAGGTACTATACTGTAATTTGTATTTTCACATGTCTAGAACTATTTGTTCACATGATTTACTATTGAATCACATTATTTACTATTAGGGGAGGTGGTGCAAGTTTGATAATACTTGTAGGACTAAATTAAAAATAAAAGGAAAGTTGGAGGTATTGTACTTTAATTTTTCGAGCCCCAAAACGTGTAATTATCGAAACTATATTTTCCTATAAATAGAATCTCATTCTTCCTTCGTTTCTCACCAATTCACAAAAGCTTTAGAGGCATTATTATAGAGAGAAAGAAGAAGAGAAGTCTGCTACCTTTCTATTCCAGTATCCAGCTTTATTCTAAGGTAAGGGGTGTTATTTCTTTTGTATTCATGAAGAGAACTTCTGTTATTCCATTCTTCATTATTCTGTTGGAATAACTTGTATACGCGGGATACCCTATACTTGATGAAATTCTTATATTATTCCGTCTTTATTATTCTGTCAGAATATCCTGTCTATGCGTTTACGTCGGACCTGGTTCCATTATTTATTATTTCGTATTTATTATTCTATCTAATATCCTCATCTGCAAGCTTTTACGCCGGACCTAGTTCCATTACTTATTATTCTGCATTTAATATTCGCCGAATTATATCCTCATGCATGCGCTTTTACGCTTGGATCCGGTTCCATTACTTATTATTCTCGCATTTATTATTCTCGTTGAATAACTTTGCTCTATCTGATAAGTACCGCATGCATAGTGATTTCTTTTGTTATTCCATTCTTTATTATACTCAGTTGGTTAAAGTGTTGACTTTTATACTCCATGAAATTAGTGGAATATCCTTGATATTTACGCTTCATCCAGTATCTTTTCATGGAAATATTCTTCTGAGCATTCTTGAATTTTACTTTACAAAGAAGTATCATGTTGACAATTTGGATGTTATTAGTTCATAATTCTTGAACTTGTTTTATTGAATTCTTATATCATTGTCATCATCCTCATGTTTATATTTTTTTTTGAAAGTCATCTATGGCCTGTAGTGCATGGATGGACTTGGTATGATTATGACTAGGGATTATTCGGTATAATCATGACCGTAATGTTACAAATGATGTGGTTAAAGTCCTCATTGGCCCGTAGTGCATTGATGGACAGTTGTTGGCATGATCATGACCATTGATGAATACACGAATGTCCTTGGCCCGTAGTGCATGGAATTTGTGGTCGTGATACTAAAGAATATCCTTGGCCGTAGTGTGGGGTGATTCGATGATGTGGATTATTTATTGTCGAGTCTCAAATGATAAAATTGATGAAAACTTTTTAAATCATAAAAGATAGTAGATTTTATTCTCTACTTGACTCTTTTAATGGATTGCATGTTCCACCGCAGCTTAAACTTGATGTCTATTGTATATTATCGCTTTAACATCATTGAGGACTAATGATAATTTATTCGCATTATCTTAGTCATAATATTTCTTCTTGGGCTAGTTGAGCTCACCCTTTCTTTCACCGCTCTCTTCAGAAATGAGAATATAGCCGGGACGAGTCTGGGAACCTGGAGTGACTATCCAAATTGATAGTATTAGTAGTCCTCACTATTCTGTGAAATAGTGTGATAATAAATGTAATGAGGACTAATTTGAGTGTGGATATTGTCTAGATGACAATATTTGTATTAAAACTCACAGCATGTATTTTGTCGTATTTTACATGACTGTTGTATAATTAAAGATTATATTTGTATTCTGTATCATGTATTTGGCGACTCAGAATATGTGATGTATACCTATTTTGGGGGTGTCTCAGTTGGTATCAAAGCTTAGGGATATGATCCTCGGTCGAGATGTGAGATAAGAACTAGGAGGGAGAGACGGGAATTCTTCATTGTATGACCTACCTAAGTTTATTTGGTATTTAATTAGTCGATCAGAGTATAGGGAAAATATGTGATATGTCAATTAACCCTTGTTTTGTGGTAGTATTTGAAAATGGCATCCGAGAATGTTGAGAATAGCAATGGAGCACAGGAGACCGTTGAGTCTCCACAGATCAATAATTAGGACAATGTGCATCAGGAAGGCGACAATCCTCATGCAAACAACAACACTGACCAAATGATGAACGATGGAATGTTCCGAAGCTTTATACAATTCATGCATCATCGGTAGAGCGGCTCTCGCCCAAAATACGTGGAAACACCGCAACTCTCTTGACGGTCATCGCTAAGCGCTTCAAGGAACCGGGACCACCGGAGTTTTTAGAGAGCCAAAACCACTTAAGGTGGAGACGTGGATAAAGCGATCGCAAGATATTTGATGTCTTGGGATGCTCCGAGGAGCAAAAGTTCCTTTGCCACCTTCACGTTAAAGCGTGCAGAGGCATTCATCGGTGGGAATCAGAAAAACATACTCAACTCCGCCAGATCAAGATGACTTGGGAGAAGTTCAAAGAATTATTCAACGACAAGTACTTTTCCAAAAGTATTCGTCACATGAAAGAGATAGAGTTCATCAAGCTGGAGCAAAACAACATGATCGTGTCGCAGTATGAAGCCAAGTTCGCTGAGTTGTCCCGGTTTGCGTCCCATTTGGTTGATAATGAGGAGAGAATGACACAAATGTTCCTAAGAGGTTTGAAACCTGAGATACGTCAATATATTATATCTCATAAACTGTGTTTGTATTCAGATGTTGTTAATAGGGCTCAGTTATTAGAACGCGATAACGAGTCAACCCAACCAAAAGAGAGCAGCCGACAAAATGATAATACTAGTGATAGCAGTCATCGAAGCGGTGACAATAAGCGTGGATGGAATCAACATGCCAGAAATAGTAACCACTTCGGTGGTAATCATGGCCAAAACAATAAGAATGGACATTTTAAGAAGAGGAGATTCAACAATGATGGAAAGACGTTAGCACCAGCACCCGTTGTTAAGGAAGGAGAACGACCACCTATCATATGTTTCAAATGCGGAGGGGAGGGACACATCAGTCCAAAATGCGCGATGCCGTCCAAAACATGTTATAATAGTGGAAGAGAAGGTCACCTAGCCCAATTTTGTCGTTCACCGAAGACAAGTTCAGCTAGGATGGAGGTACCAAAGGCGGATACGGACAAAACAAAGTCGGTGGTTTCAAGAAGAGCATTTTTCATGACTTCTCAAAAAGCGAGTGACCCGAACGAAGTTAGCACGGGTTAGTTAATTATAAATTGTTGCGAAGTCTATACCTTATTAGATACCGATTCTACCTATTTTTTTATATCTCTTACTTGCGCTTAACGTTTAAATTTAACTCAAGAGAAGTTAGACTTTGTCTTATTGGTTGAAACTTCATCAGCAGAAACCTTTGTTACCTCCATTTTTTATTAATCTTGTTTGATTCAAATCAACACTTTCACGTTACCTGTCAATCTTATCTCCTTGAAAATACTTGCCTTTGATGTGATTTTAGAAATCGATTGGTTAACTACTCATCATGCTTTTCGTAAGGTTGTTAGCTTTTATATTCCAAACCAACATGTTATGCGAATTCAAGCAACCAAACAACTAAAGACAATCATTGTCTTATCAAGCCATAAGTAAAGAGCCCCGATCCTTTCGTTGTTGACTTCTTTGTGTGGAATGCACCGAAGTCAGACTTTATGTAGGCGACGTAATGACGATGGAAAGTTGATAGATATCAATGTGACGTACTATACAAGTCATGGATGAGACTCACAGTTTTGAATGATATTTTTATTGTTAATAAATTTTCTAACGTATTCTTGAAGACTTCTTAGCCTACCCTAGAGTGTGAAATCGAATTTGGTATTGACCCCAGTATAAAACCCATTTTTAAACCCTTAAATATTCTTCAACCAAAACAAACGTATCATGTGCCAAGGACGTTGGCTCGAGCTGTTGAAGATTACGATCGTACCATTCAATACCATCATGGAAAAGCGAACGTGGTAGCTGACGCATTGAGTGGAAGATCATATGCTGCTATTTGAAATGCGATGTCATTAACATAAAAACCCATTTCGTATAACTTACAAATGATGAAGATAGAGTTAAAGACTCTAGGGACCCACATGAAGATAACAAATATACGAGTAGAATCGACTTTAATCGATAAAGTTAAAGCTGGTCAAGCTACACACCCGAAGCTGATGAATATGAAGAAGAAGGTTCAAGAGGGCGTTACTCTTGAAGCAAGACTCGACGAAGAGAGGAAATTTCAACCCTTGATTTTAATTGGCCCAATTGAAATCCTCGATTGGGTAGGAACTATGGCCTATAGACTCATTTTACCGCCAAGTATGTCGAGTGTTCATAACGGTTTTCACGTATCGTTGTTAGTAAAAACTTAGTCTTGGGGGACTTTGGAGCCAAATTTCAGAATAATTAATGAATCTAAAAAATTATGAAATCATGGGGGTTTTATAGAGCATGTTACAAGCTTTTCATAGCCTCAAAAACGGACTAATTCCGATAACGGATGAAGAAGTTATGAAGATTTGAAGTATGTGCGCAAAAAGTTACAAAATCTAGAAAATTGGAGCTAAGTGTCAAGGGTCGAGCGCCTAGGCGCTAGGCTCGGCACTTAGATTCTGCTCTTGGGCGCCTAGGCGCTTGCCCAAGGCAAAATTTAGGCGCCTAGGCGCTAGTCATGTGTTCAGCCAAAATCTGTCCGGACGTCCTTTAGTAAATTGGGCATAACGTTTTCATACGAACTCCGATTGAGGTGATTCAGAAAGATAATGAGTAGACCTATAACTTTCATTCTTTATATTTTGAGATTTGAGGTCGGTATCAAGGCCTAAAATGGATATTTTAGGGACTGATGTGCATTCGGGGGCAATCGAAGGACATCGGGCATGCACGTATGCAGCGTGTAATGTTTTCGACGATAAAGGTATTCAAAGGTTATACCTCAAGAGTTAGAATCTGAAATAAAGTCAAGGTATCCTCATCTCTTCGGCAGAGAGCAAGGAAGCTAAAGACTAAAAGGTATGGATCCTCCTTTCTCGAGCCTTCTGTAGAAGACTGCCCTTTAGGAAACTCCGCATTGAAAGAGACCTAAAGATAAAAAAAAGTAAAAAAAAAAAGACAACACCCCCATACCTAGTAAGGTTATTTCATGGTAAGGCACGGGAGGGGCTTCAACCTTCGATTGGAATACGGATGAGATCCCTACACGGGGGCCCCCGTCTATAATACAAATTAAAGCATTGGTACACGACTTCGAAAGAAAGGATTTATACTTCTTAATTCTCATCCGCCGAGTACGTACGTAAATTTCGAGGGCGAAATTTCATAAGGAGGGGAGATTGTGAGACCCTAGATTTTATGAATAAAGATTTAAATTTCTCGAAATATTTTTTTTAATATTATGGTGTGGATTTGATATAATGTTATAGTTGTGGGTAGTATTTATAAATTTTGCAAAGTATACAAGTTGTTGTATTATATTCGATTGGTCGAGGAATATTCATTTTAATAGGGAATATTCGTACGACGGAACAATCATTGATGGACCCCACAACGGAATTATTGTCGGATTGAGAAAATGACAAAAGTATTTTATTCAAAATAATGGCGGAAGTTTTATCGTTGATACTGTTGAACTACTTGGTAGTAAAAGTACAGTAATACGCGTGGTTGCATAGTAACACACGGTATTGATTATTGATGCTTATGTGAGAAGTCACTCAGTTATACTCAATTATTGTTATAGTAATTGTTGCATCATATCTCTCATATTATTAATTCGATTATTGTCACAGTATCCTCTGCATTATATGATATATTATTAAATCAATAATTGAGACGACCAAGTTATTCATATTATTAAATTTTAATATTTACAATGTTTAGAAGTTTTGTCAAGGAGAGGTTTGGTCACCTAATTGCGCGCCAATAATGAGAAATCCTTATCGGAAAGCCCCCTCTTTCCTGGGAACGACCTGGTTGTTAAATATTGTGAGTTATAATATTAATGATGAATAAGTTCATGTTGATTAAAGATGAATTTGATAGTTTTATTGTGTTGGGATTATTGGTGTTAGTTGAAATCGACATCTATTCCGATGATAATTGATGTCTGGGGGTTATGCTGATAAATCGGGTAAGTTATCGGATAAATGAGCAATTAATTGCTACTAATTCACATGCTTATATAACACTTTTTTCACATGTGTGTACTATTGAGTCACATTCATTTACTATTAGGGGAGTTGGTGCAAGATTGATAATACTTGCATGACTAAGTTAAAAAGGGAGGTATAGATGGAGGTACTATACTGTAATTCGTATTTTCACATGTCTAGAACTATTTGTTCACATGATTTACTATTAAATCACATTATTTACTATTAGGGGAGGTGGTTCAAGTTTGATAATACTTGTAGGACTAAATTAAAAATAAAAGGAAAGTTGGAGGTATTATACTTTAATTTTTCGAGCCCCAAAATGTGCAATTATCGAAACTATATTTTCCTATAAATAGAAGCTCATTCTTCCTTCATTTCTCACCAATTCACAAAAGCTTTAGAGCCATTATTATGGAGAGAAATTATAGAGAGAAAGAAGAAGAGAAGACTGCTACCTTTCTATTCCAGTATCTAGTTTTATTCTAAGGTAATGGGTGTTATTTCTTTTGTATTCATGAAGAGAACTTCTGTTATTCCATTCTTCATTATTCTGTTGGAATACCTTGTATACGCGGGCTACCCTATACTTGGTGAAATTCTTCTATTATTCCGTCTTTATTATTCTCCGCTTTAATATCCTCGTCTCGTAAGGCGTTTACGTCGGACCTGGTTCCATTATTTATTATTCCGTATTTATTATTCTGTCGCAATATCCTGTCTGTACATTTACGCCAGACCTGGTACCATCATTATTATTCTGTCGGAATATCCTGTCTGTGCGTTTTACGCCGGACCTGGTTCCATTATTTATTATTCCGTCTTTATTATTCTATCGGAATATCCCGTCTGTGCGTTTTACGTCGAACCTGGTTCCATTACTTATTATTATGCATTTAATATTCTGTCGGAATATCCTGTCTGTGCATTTTACGCTGGACCTGGTTCCATTACTTATTATTCTGCATTTATTATTCTGTTGGAATAACCTGTCTATGCGAAGTACCGCATGCATGGTGATTTCTTTTGTTATTCCATTCTTTATTATACTCGGTTGGTTAAAGTGTTGACTTCTATACTTCATGAAATTAGTAGAATATCCTTGATATTTGCGCTTCATCCAGTATCTTTTCATGGAAATATTCTTCTGAGAATTCTTGAATTTTACTTTATAAAGAAGTATCATGTTGACAATTTGGATGTTATTAGTTCATAATTCTTGAACTTGTTTTATTGAATTCTTATATCATTGTCATCATCCTCATGTTTATATTTTTTTTTTGAAAGTCATCTATGGCCTGTAGTGCATGGATGGACTTGGTATGATTATGACCAGGGATTATTCAGTATAATCATGACCGTAATGTTACAAATGATGTGGTTAAAGTCCTCATTGGCCCGTAGTGCATTGATGGACAATTGTTGGCATGATCATGACCATTAATGAATACACGAATGTCCTTGGCCCGTAGTGCATGGAATTTGTGGTCGTGATACTAAAGAATATCCTTGGCAGAAAAGTGGGGTGATTCGATGATGTGGATTATTTATTAAGCTGAGTCTCAGCGATAAAATTGATGAAAAACTTTTTAAATCATAAAAGATAGTAGATTTTATTCTCTACTTGACTCTTTTAATGGATTGCATGTTCCGCTGCAGTTAAACTTGATGTCTATTGTATATTATCAGTTTAACACTGTTGAGGACTAATGATAATTTATTCTGCATTATCTTAGTCATAATATTTCTTACTGGGCTAGTTGAGCTCACCCTTTCTTTCACCGTTCTCTTCAGGAAATGAGAATATAGCTGGGACGAGTCGGGGAACGGAGTGACGGTCCAGCTGATAGTATTAGTAGTCCTCACTATTCTGTGAAATAGTGTGATAATAAATGTAATGAGGACTAATTTGAGTGTGGATATTGTTTAGATGACAATATTTGTATTAAAACTCACAGCATGTATTTTGTCGTATTTTGCACGACTGTTGTATAATTAAAGATTATATTTGTATTCTGTACCATGTATTAGGCGACTCAGAATAGGTGATGTATACCTATTTTGGGGGCGTCTCAACTGTCCTAGTAAGGCATGCATGTCTTCTTTTCCAGCTTTTATCCGTTGGAAAATGACTTATGATATGAAATGCGTCTAAATACATATCAGTGAATATGCATGTTCATATGATGTGATAAAAAATATTCAGCATAGCAAATGTTAGTATTAAACCATGCTGAACATAATGATGTGAAAAAAATCTGACTTTTGAAATAGTCAAATTGGCACATTTTTCTGTTATTTCTTATCCTATTTGAGGACAAATGAGCTAAGGTGAAAAATCAAACTAATCCTGGTAATTAGGCTACCCTTACAATTTTTTACTGTGATGTATTAATGCATGTAGGATGTTTATTGTGACAACCCAAAATTTTATAAATTATTAAAGTAAGAATTTAATAATTAAAATTCTTATTATGAGATGTTTTGAGTTTGAGTATGTATATGTACGTGTTATATATGTTGAAATATATGATATGGTGTGAAGAGAAATATATATTCATATATTGGGAAAGTGAGGTTTAATAGTTGAGTTAACTATTGAAGGAATTAAATGAATTTAGTAATTAATTTTAAATATTTATTGAATTAAATAAATATTTTAAATTTATTTATTTATTGAGATAAATAAATGGTTGATAAAATTGTGGTGAATTAATTTAGTAACTAAATTGATTGATGTAAATTAAATTGAATAATGTTAATTTTATTTGAAGGATTTAATTTAAGTAAATAATTAAATTAAATCAATTGCTTAATATTTAAGAAAATAATTAAATTAAATAAAATGTTATTTTGATCTAATTTATTAATTAAATTAGATATGTAAAGATTTATTAAGTGTATTACAATGGGAATTATAATTATTTTATTTATAAGTATGAGTTAATTAAATTAATTTAATGATGTGACATAAAACTATATAATATAAAGATTATTAAAATAATCTAGTTCGGGGAACTGGTGCGTGGCCAAACAAGGCCTTGTGGCCTTTGGTCTAATTTAACTGACGCAAACCTTTGGGGTTGTGACCTGACATACGTGGGGGTGAGGGATGCCCTTTTATTTTCTATGCATTATATTTCTTTGCTTAAGGCTAAGTAGATAATAGAGAATTAGAGAGAGCTTGGAAGAAAAGAGAAGAAACATAGTGATATTGAGAGTTGGAGAAGAAGGGTTTTGGAAAAGGATTGCTATACTTTGCTATCATATAATCAAAGGATTTAGGTATAATTTACCCCTAATTCTAATTCTCAGTCTTGTAATTTTCTATTCTCTAACGTTGGGCTTTGTTGAATTATTGTACAAGAGGTTGTTGTTATGTATGTATACTCTTGCAAAATCTATTAATCATCATATATGATTGTTACTTGCTTGCTAAATATATGAAATTTGGGTTTTTAGGGAGAAAAGTAAAAAACAGTGTATGTTATATAAAATTGGCTTTAGAAAGTACAAAATTCCATGTTTAATATGTGTGATAATCTGTAAATTGATGTTGGATTATGTTAGTATGTTAAGAAACGAAAGCGGCGTAGTTTAAATCATGTTAATCGGTTAAGTAACGAAGCCGTGGCGATCAAATTCGCTAAATTTGTTAAAACATGAAAATAGAGTATGAACACGTGTTTTGGGTCAAATTTTAGGTTGGTTAATGTTTTTATAAATTGTTAGATTTCTAGTATGTTGTAGTTCTATGAATTACAAATCCATATAATCAAAAAACGGACTAATTTGGATGTGTATAACTCAAGTTATGAAGATTAGTAGGAGAAAAAGGGTCAAAAATTGCGAAGAACAAAGAGCTTGTGTTCCGTTTCTACTAACGTCGCAAATTTACTGCGTGCTCCTAAGTCATTTGAAGCGCATCAAGACCAGAGGGCATAGCATTGTGCCCAGTGCCCATAACTTAATTGGGCGCAGCTGCGCCCAAAGTATGTTAAGTGTGACTACTTTGACATGTTTTGGTAAAACGACCATAACCTTTTCATACGAACTCCGATTGAGGTGATTCAAGATGATCCGGAACTAGGATGAATAGACCTACAACTTTTATTCTTTAAGTCTTTCAGTTTGAGGTCTGGAACAGTAGTCAAAATGTTAATCTTTGTGACTGATGCGTATTCGGAGGCAATCGGAGGGCGTCGGACATGCAGATACACAAGTATAGTGATGTCGACGATAATAGATGTTGTTCTAAGTTATAGAACATGAATATTATGAAGTATATAATGATGCTTAACATTAATAAATGATATATTAGATAAGTTGAATACGCATACTAAGCACACACAAGAGAGACAAATTGGGCGTATGACGAATAAACATCGAAACATCGTGATAAGTGATAATGATCATAAAAAGTGTTTTAAATCAAATAAAATGAATATTATAAGATATTGAATAGTGTTAATATAAAACCAATAAGTATTCCTAGCAAGACTTAAACACTTGAATGAACTTCGAATATGAAACATAGTGAGCTATAAGTCAAAAGTTAACACGATCAACTTGAACATTGTGTATTGATAATAGGAAGGGTTATGAGATATAGAGTAATGTTTACATTACAACTACTATGCATTGCTATGCTAATAGTTGATGTGCATGATTTTATAATTGTGTAGGGCACGTGAAGTGCAAATAGCTGTAAGCTGTTAAACTATTATTGGTAAACAAGGATCAAGGCAAGTCTTTCAGTTCCTATTTGCTATGTGAATTTGATTGATTTAAATCTTTATTGCAAAGAGCATGATGTGTTATATATATGTTGAATGTATGAAATGTTAAAGTTAACTTATGACTATGTTGATTAAGTAAAGCATGTTGATTGAGTAAGGAACTTAATCTTTATACATCTTTATACTTGTTATATGAACTGTAATATGTATGTTATGTTAGTCCAATGTTTATGAGATATATGTTGAGCATGCTATTATGTGCTATATGATGCATGAAAACTGTTAGATTTTGCTTGGCTGTCGAGCTCAACCTTGCAAATAACCACTTTTGCAGGTTCAAGATTCAAGGTAAAGTTATGTGTTACTTGAAAGACATGAATCAGATGTGATACTTGAAGATTTATACACTTTGGTTGTGTTATTATTATTTGAACCATGTTTAAGGTTCTGAATAATGTATTAATGTTGAATTGTAATAATGTTTTGCAATGTAAACTATTGTAGTATTAAAAATGAATCTGAGATATTTAGATGTAAATGTTGAAAGTTCTGGGAACGAGGATAGTTTGTAATAGAAAATTTTAATTGTAATAGAAAATTTTAATTATTCCGCAAATTTCAATGGCTGTATTATGGTTTAATGATGTAAAAATTAGAGGTTGAATGTATTATTAACGACCGAAGTTAATAATTAAATTGTATGAATTTTGGGGTCGTTACATTTATAACTGTGGGGAGGTGTGCTACTGAATGGCCACCTAGTCATGTCTATGTGCATGTGGATAGTCCTATTTATAAGGGGGATTATGGCAAAAAATTTCCAAAACGTAGGCATTGGGTAGACATGCATTTTTAACTCTACTGTAGATGTATGTTAAAATAAGGCATGCATGCATGTAGTCATAAAACTGCATTTTTGAAAAAGCTCCAGGTTAGAATTTACCACACCCTTTCTGAGGTGATTTGGAGACTTGTTGTCCAGATATATGGATCCAGATCAGCTGAGTAGTTCTCGCAAGACCACTTCAGGTGTGCGGAGGAGGGCTTCTGAAGTGCCTCAACCCCGTTCTGTTAGACAGCCACATCGTTTGGCAGAGGCAGTGATACGTCATATCCTGGTTGACGTGCCGAATGTTGAGGATGAGGAGGAGGATGTTCCGGTTGCGAACCCTGCTCCTGCTGCACATGTTCCCCGTAGGTATTTCCCAGGCATTCAGGTGTCGATCCCAGAGCTTATGGGCGATTTGAGTAGACACCCCTCGATTTACTTGCACGCAAATTAGGTAAAAGCTAGATTTTGATCTTCCCTTTTTTTTCCTATTGATGAGGAGTAAAGGATTCTGATGTTGATCTACTTTGTGATCTAGGTTCCGACTTTACACGACTTAGAGGGAACCGGGTCGGGCCGATCCACATACCGTGCTCTACATCCCGATTATAAAGCGATCAGCATGGTCAGCTTTGGAGCGTTATTTTCCATCCTTCCCCATCGTTGTCCCTGGGGTTACCTCAGGGCATTGTCTGAGCGCTGGTTTCACCAGACTCAGTCTCTCCATTTGCTGGTCTATGAGGTGAAGATGACGTCGATGGATTGGCAATTTATCGCCGGTATGAAGTTTAGAGAGGATCTAGAGCCATATACGGCGGATATTACCCCGACTGCCATTAGATCCTTGTTAAGAGTTCCGGCTGAGGCGCTCAAGTGCAGGACCATTCGTATAGGTCCATTGAGCATGGATGCTATAAGCGGGCTATGGAGTAAGCCCATACCCGATGATGTAAGAGTCGGGGATCGTACTCTTCGGGGATTATTCCTGATGATCATTAGGGGTTGCTTCATAGCTGATAACTCTTCTACGATGTCATTCGCTTTTGTGAGCGCCACACGACATATGGACCGTATCGAAGAGTATGACTGGGGTTCCTACACCTTCACTTATTTCTTCAGGGGTATACGCATGCATTCGTAGGGCTTGACGGAGGCTTGGCTAGGATTTTACCCATTTCTTTTGGGGAGTATTTCTCTTGTAATTTCCCATGTATAGGTTAAGAGTGTTGACTGACAGCAAATGTTTGCCCTTGTATTGGTATTTCTGTGCTTATGAGAGGCTCCCATGTTTGCGTCATGTGATTGTGTCCACGAGGACGGCGATGGCATCATTCCATACTGGTGGAGGTCTCTATAGCTGAGGGTTTCACTCATTGCCGCCTACAGCTAGAGTTATTGACAGCTGATGCCATTACTTGGATCAAATATTCTTGGGAGCACTTGGCCATTGGTTTTGAGGATAGATACCCGACTGTTGTCGAGTACGCGATTTCCACCCGTAGGATTCCTATCTTTATAGATGGAGGATGGGAGCTCTATTTAGGAGAGCGTGCTATTAGGAGCACCACAAGAGAGATTCGTATACCGATCTTGCCTCATGCTAGACGTTATTGGCCTATTTCACAGTCACCCATCATTGATATCCCCTTGATGGGTGTTGACAATTTTACACTGTTAGAGGGTCCCTACACTTAGGAGATATTCCAGCATTTGTAGTCCCCTCGTACCATCGAAGCCCAGACCCGCGCCACTCAGTTTATGGGGGATATGGTTCCTGGATCCATGATGATGACCGATTGGATGGCCTATATTAGAGATCCTACTCATTTGACACGGATTGACAGTTTGACCCAGTAGTTGGACCGGGCACATTTCTTTATCCGGCACTTGGGCAGAGATCCGGTAGAGGCTGATATATTTGATCCTTCCAACTCAGGAGCTGGCCCCTCAGATGACCCATATGCCTTTACTGGTGCAGATGCTCCATTGTATAAGCCTGACATCCCCATTGATGGAGATCCAATGACTCAGGAGGAGTTACATTAGGTGGACAGGATTGATGATGTAGACATTGACACCATTGTCTTCTTCTGATGTATTTCTCATTATATCTTTTGATAGGCCTCTGTTAGATACTAGGTAGTTGTGCCCCATTCTCGTTATATCTTGTGATAGGCCTCTATTAGTAGCTGGGTGTATGTGCCCCATTTCCCTGTATTTTTAGCTGTACAGAGATGTATTAGATGATGATGTACTTAGGAATGTATTTATTATTATTCCCTACATCATATTGCCATCTATTATTGATCATGCATGTATTATGTTATGCATATATATGTATGTCCAAAGATATTCAACATTGACCCCTGGATGGTCTTATGACACGGCCCGTACAGATTTTTTCTTCGACAGTCAGCCCTATTGATCATACCCCACCAGTATTGGTAGCATCCCATCTGAGATCATGGTATGATAGTATGTAACCTTCAGATAGGGTGATTGTAGATCAGTTATTGCAGTATAGTATGACTCTCCTGATGTTTTAGGTTCCCGCAGGCTTTGTAGAGGATATGCTAGAGCATTGGATACTAGAGAGGCAGGTTATCCGGTTTGGTATCCATGATTTGACTCCTACCTTGGAGGAGTACGCATGATTGACAACATTTCCCTTAGACAGACCTTGCACGCAGATGGCTATCGACGACATGAGCCGGTAGTTTATGACCCTCATCGGGCTGAGGCGTAAAGTTATGCAGGATGAGATCACATTCAGCCACGTGGTATCCTAGTGTTTTCTAATGGATAGATTTGGCTTAGAGGATAGCTATACACGGTATTCTGGAGAT
The DNA here is from genome assembly GCA_020205605.1 of Panax ginseng. NCBI lineage: Eukaryota > Viridiplantae > Streptophyta > Magnoliopsida > Apiales > Araliaceae > Panax > Panax ginseng. Next base: position 54,614,792 of record CM035139.1, read on the forward strand.
TTTACCATGCCAGAGGATCATTGGCATTTGGACAGAGTAAATATACTGCTACTATGGATATTATCATATGTGTACATGCCACGGTATATGGATGAGTTGGACATTGACGTCATTATGGTAGTGAGAGATCTCAAGGGGGGTCACACCATTGTACCGATGATTGTAGCAGAGTCGTTGAGATCGGCTACATATTTCAATTCTTACCCTGCAGGGGCATTCACAAGTAGCTCGGTCATGTTGTACGTGTGGTTTATGTCACACTTGAGACCGATTGGCACATTTCGACGGCACGGGTATTATTATACCCATGTGATAGCCATGTCGTACTCCTTTTAGCATACAGAGTGTACAGATCCTGTATCTTGGTCCATTTTTCAAGCAGGGATGGGAGATCCATTTGATGTATTGTTGTGTATAGGGCTTTGTTCACCCTACAGCTTTATCACTCATGCTCTTGGCGTGGATTATCTCCCTCTAGCTAGTTTGAGGGGCATGACTACTTACCACCCACTGGCGGTGATGTGTCAATTTGACCAGTTCCAGGATTTCCATCCTTTTGAGGGGGCATTGAGTCAGTGCTTGGCTTCTCACTATTTGTCAGTAGAGGACAGATCCAGGTTGTATGCCTGTTGGGATAAACGTGAGCTAGCTGCATTTTCTGTTAGCCATCCAGTTTGTTTTGTAGAGTATTCCGCATAGATGGAGATAGAGACTACATTAGCTGCGATAATATCCACATTATCGGGGATTGATTCTGATGATGGGGAGCCCATAGAGGACATTGATATTCCCACAGAGGAGGAGCGATTCACTAGGTTGCCAATAGCTCTTGTAGATTTTCACAGTACGAGTGCTACTGTGAATCATCATTCAACACAATATTTAGAGTAGAGTCTTCATCTGATGACCTTTGAGAGAGATCAGGCTAGGGCCTTGATGTTGATAGCTCTTTATGGGAGAGACACCGTTCTATTGGAGAGAGATGAGGCCAGATCAGCCAGAGATGCATTGATTGTTGAGCGGGATGCTGCCCTATCTACCTGGGATGTGGCCGTTATAAATAGTACTTTAGTGAGATCCCTTACTACTGGTATGCTTGCCGATATGAGTACATATATTTATGAGCATCATGCCACCATGCAGTTGGCCTCAGATTTGTTTGCACGTGTAGATATGTTGATGTAGGAGACTACAGTGTTACCCCCATTCCTTTGAGAGAGATGCTATGTTATATCTGATAGCCTGCATGCACGTTGATCTATAGATAGACTTATATTTTGTTTCACAGACTAGCTTAGCCATTTTGTCATGTACAACACATATTGTATATATCAAACAACATTATATATGGCAGAGAAATATATTTTGATTCACTTTCCTTTTAGTTGTGCCTTGATACTTACTTGATATTTGCTTGCTTCTTCAAGGATTGTGATCTTGATCTATTCTGAACTCATCCTTGATGTGTGGACATTGAGACGTCTCAGGATCTTTCAGAATTGATCATTGATCTGTATATATCCATACCCTCTTTGGTGTCTTGGGACTGGTTTCTGTATGGAGATGTGGAGAGGAGTGTGACTTTTCCTCTCTGAGATTCACTGCACCACAGATGGTCGCCAGTACTCCTATTTAAGAGGAGCCCAGTTAGTTCCATCTCTTATGGATTGGTGTTGCTCTTTAAGGAATCAACCGCAGCTTAGATGGTCGCCAACTCTCCTATTTATGGGGAGGCCAGGTAATTCCATCCCTTTGGTCTGAAGCCGATGAAATATGGTGGATTAAAGTTTGATCCCAGTACCGTGTGACAAGTATTTGTGTTTTGGTTGGGGGTTAGACCGAACCATAAATGGCTGCCTATGTACTCTTATTGAAGAGGAGATCAAGTCTGCGTAGTTCGAACCTGGTGTAAGAGGTTCAACGCTGAATGGTGTAAGGGTAGAAAGGTGTAAAAATGTTTTTGTTGTTTTTATTTGTAGAGAAGGGTATAGAAATATTTTTGTTGTTTTTGTTTTATTGCGATCGAGCCATATAAAATGGTTGCCTACGTACTCCCAGGTATTGGGGAGATCAAGTCAACGTAGTTCGCCTCATGTTTAGGATGATTTGCAGCCAAAAAAGTTTGATCCCATGTTCAGGACAAACTGTGGGGAAAAGTTTGATCCCATGTTTAGGACAAACTGCGGGTGTGAAAAAGTTTGATCCCATGTTCAGGACAAACTACAGGGGAAGGGTTCAATCCCTTGTGGGATAACCAAAATTGTATGTAGTATGAAATAAAAGATCTGATGATCTAAAAACCACGCTACTGGCTTGAAGAGTGTGTTTCCCTGATGGGGAAAATGGGTATGAAGAAAGGGTTGTGTGTAATAAGGGTTAGAAAACCTGAAATGACTGGTGATCTGGTGATCCAAAACCAGGATGTTTGCTTGATGGTAACTAAAGACATAGTACCATTTCACGGTGTCTGAGTTGATTAGCTATGGAAATTCGTCACCATCCATTTCCTATAATTTGAGAGCATCTCCTGTCAATACCTCCTTGACAATAAACGGGCCCTCCCAGTTTGGAGCGAATTTTCCCTTTGATTGGCCTTGGTTGTCAATGATCTTCTTCAAAACCAAGTCATGTTATTTAAACTATTGTAGTTGGACTTTTCTGTTGTATGATTTGGCGATCCTTTGTTGGTATAACTGACCATGGAAGATAGCATCACTTCGCATTTCGTCTATTAGAGACAATTGGTGATATCTGTCTTATAACCATTGGTCTTCATCCAGCTGAGCGTCCATCAAGACTCTAAGAGGGATTCCATTTCCACTTCTATGGGGAGCACTTCTTCCATCCCATAGGTCAATGAGTAGGGGTTGCCCCAGTGGAAGTACGCCTTGAAGTTCTGTAAGCTAATAAATTTAGAGGTAAGAGGTCAAGTCATCCTTTGTGATTGGCGGACATCTTCTTCATGATCTTCTTGATGTTTTTATTAGCTTCTTCAACAGCACCATTCATCTTTGGATGGTAGATGATGGAGTTAAGGTGTTTAATGTGGAATTTACTGCACAACTCCTCCATCATTTTGTTGTTGAGGTTCTTAGTATTGTCTGACATAATTAACTCTAGTTATCCATACCGACAAATGACATTGTTTCTGATGAAAGCAATGATGACTTCTTTGGTAACCCTGGGGAAGGAGGCTGCTTCTACCTATTTGGTGAAGTAGTCGATCATGGTGAAGATAAACTGATGCCCATTACTGGCTTTGGACTCGATGGGCCCGATCCTGTCCATTCCCCACATTGAGAAGGGCTAAGGTGAACTCATATTGTTGAGTCCTTAGGAGGGGCGTGGATAGCATTCCCATGAATTTGGCATTGATAGCACCTCTTGACGTGATCATCACAGTCAGCTTTAAGCGAGAGCCAGTAATGCCCTATTCTGAGGATCTTTTTAACAAGTAGGGGCCGCTCATGTGTGGGCCACATACTCCACCATGGATTTCATCCATGAGCCTCGGAGCTTGGTCCTTGTCCAGACATCTAAGAAAACCTAGTCCTACATCTCTTTTGTAAAGTGCATCTCCACTCAAGTAGAACTTCATAGCCATTCGATGGATCCACCTTCTTTCAGTCTGCCATGCCTCAGCAGGTGTAGATCCATCTCATAAGTACTCCTTGATGTGCTGATACCAAGGGTGTTGGATGGGAGGTAGCTCATCCGATACTTCTCTAATGTAATTCCCATAGGCTGAAGCCTTTTGTAGGGTAAATGGGATGCTTGGCATGTTTTCCTTGTCATGTACATTGATCAAGGAGGCCAATGTTAATAGTGCATCCGCAAAATCATTCCTATTCCTAGGAATGTGGAGGAAGTTTATTTCTTCAAACTCCGAAGCCATCTATAAAACTTGTCGATGGTAAGGCAGCAAATGTAGCTCTTTGGTGTGATAGATTCATGTGGTATGTCTGATTAGCAATTACGAATCCCCAAAGACAGTTAACCGTTTGATACCCATTGATTGGGCATGTTTGAGTCCCATGATACAGCCTTCATACTCAAATTGTGTATTGGTGGCCGACAAACTACAATTTGACTGCGACGGATATCGCTCCCGTCACTCGGATACTAGAACTTCTCCAGCTCCAGAACCTTCCATGTTAACAGCTCCATCAAAATATATTTTCCATGTACATGATGCATTGTACTGATGGTGTTGTTGGACTGTCATTACCCCTTCATCGGGGAAGTATGTTTCTAAGGGTTTAAAATCCCCTGCAGGTGCGACGGCCAGTTGATCCGCAATTCCTTGACCTTTAATGGAATTTTACGTCACATAGACAATGTCAAATTATTGTAGGATCAACTGCCATCTAGATATCCGAAAATTCAATATGGGTTTACTGAACACGTATTTGAGAGGATCCATATGACGCCCCAAAATTGGTATACATCACCCATCTTGGGTCGCCAAATACATGGTACTGAATACAAATACAAACTTAATTATACAACATGAGCTGAGAGCTTTCACACTAATATTATTTTCTAGACAATATCCCAACTCAAATAGAGTCCTCATTATATTTATTGTCACACTATTTTATAGAATAGTGAGGACTACTATTGAGACGCCCCCAAAATAGCTATATATCACCCATTTTGGGTCACCAAATACATGGTACTGAATACAAATACAAACTTAATTATACAACATGAGTTGAGAGTTTTTACATGAATATTATCTTCTAGATAATATCCAAACTGAAATGGAGTCCTCATTACATTTATTGTCACACTATTTTATAGAATAGTGAGGACTACTATAACACCATCTCGGACCATTACTCCGTTCCCTGACTAGTTCCGGCTACGTTCTAATTTCCTGAAGAGAACAATTAAAGTAAAAGGGTGAGCTCAACTAGCCCAGTAAGAAATATTATTGTGACAGCCCCATAAATTGTTTATACAATAAACTTTACACACTATTCCCCAAGGTCGAGTAACCTTAACTTATACATAATTCATAACTTGACTAACATATAACATTATTATCATACAATATTATTACAAATATAGCCGCACACATTAACTTAAAGATGGAACTATCTTTAACCTTTCCTTGTATATGACGCATTCGCCTTAATCTGCAATGTTTATCATGATATAGCAAGGGTGAGCATGAAGGTTGCCCAACAAGTTTAAATTTATTTAAGGATATATCATGATTGAAAGAGTTTAAATAATAAGCTAGCTATAACTCAACAATATAGTTGTGAATTAGCACGAACAAACTTTTGACTAAACAAGTATTAAACATGAACAAATATATCCGAACTGAATGGTAATGAAGGTGATCAGCCTTTCATACCTGACTTATACATGCAATATGTACAGAGTACAATTCTACAATTCTTAGACATGGAAATCAGCAATGATTAACCATAAGCATATCTAAATTAAACAACTCTAAGTAGAGTTAAGAAAAAAAACTTGCTTGTTTCGTTGATTACTGTTACGCAATTTATTAAGCTTTGTCTGAAGACCTAATATATAAATAATATCGATATATAAATTAGAATAATATCATCACAGTTTAATACTATTATATATATATATATATATATATATATATATATATAGAATAACCTAAACACATAACACATAACCCTATTAGTCTATACAGCACATAACACCTATCCTCAAGTCAAACTATTACAGTCTGAGTTGAGTTCGGTACAATTCTAAAATCCCAATGGTCTAGTCGGACAAATCTTGAGTCTAAGTTCAATTAAACTTTGTCTAAACACTTAACAATTATCTTAGCTAATTATATGATCAGTCAAAAATATTTTTCATAAGCTCGTAATAATTTTCAGATAATTATTAACATTTATCATGAATTTTCAATCATTAATATCATATTTATATAATATAAATACCACATTATTCTCTTATCATTAATATTTATTTAATATTAAATATTAATGAAAATCATAACATAATATTATAATATATTTATAATATATCAAAGTATTTTTAATACTTTAAAATCATATTTATATGATTTTTAAACCATTAAATGCATTATCCAATAATTGATATTAATATTAAAATATTAATATTTTCATGAAAAATATCAAAAATTATATTTTATAACTTAAAATATTTTTCTAACCCTTAAATTATTTTTATATGATTTTTAAAGCATTAATTTTATTTTTCCATAATTTATTTAATATATTCATTAAATAAATTAAGCACCATTAATATTAATTTATTAATGAAATTCATTACAAAACTATCAAAAGTTATTAAAAATAACTTAAAATATTTTCTAACACCATAATATAATTTTTCATGATTTTTAAAGTATAAAATCATATTTAACTAATTTATTTAATAATATAATTAAATAAATTAAATACCTTTATATTCCAAAATATTAAATATTTTTGAAATATACTCAAAATAATTAAAAACTGATTTTCGGATTTTAAAATATTTTTTAGAAATTTGTTTTATATTTTTAATAATTAAAAATCATTTTTCTCTATTTATTTAATAAAATAATTATTTTTGGAAAATAAAGTGTCACTAAAGGGCCCTATAGCGACAGAACTGTCGCTATAGGTGTTCGTGAGCATGTTCTTCATTAAACTCGGATTTCATGTCAAACACCAAGGTGCACACTTAGACCAGTGATAGATCGTTGATCACAAGGTTTCTGGACATGAACTGTTGTTAGGATTATAGAATTTATGTAGCACTACAATCTACACCAACATTCATGGCCATAACATAATATACCAGCAAGATCTAGGCCCCATAAATCATTGTCAGAAGTTGTTCTTCATTTCTGGGTTTTCCAGAAATGAAGATCAGTTCGAGTTAGCTGCTTTGAATTCTTATATCTCGGGTTTTGTGTAATCTAATGGTTGAATATTGTAGAAAACATGTCAGTGTACATTTCTATTTCATCATATCATCATAACACCAACTAAATCACAAGATTCAAGCCAAACAAACCTTGTCAGAAATACGGGTCTTGAAGGTTTCTAGGTTTTCCAGAAATTTGACAAAACAGACGGTCAATGCTACTTTGACTAGAAATATCTTTGATCCTGTTATGGATCTAAGTGTCCTAAAGGTTTTAATGAATAGTCATTACACCAAAAATGGCCTATAACGAAGGAAATTTTGTGAAGGAATTTATTCCTTCGCATGAGGAGTTGTTTAGCGAAGGAACAGTGAAGGAAAAAAAGTATAGTGACAATATAGTTATTAGCGAAAGAAACATCTTTCACAATTTATATTTTTTTTCCTCACAAAATTGGGGCGATAGAAAGATTTTTGGAGCCAATTTATGATGAAAATTTGCGAGACAAAAATCTATTTAGTAAAAGAATTATTACTCACTATATATCATTATTCATAAGTTTTTTGCGAGGGATAAAATTGATCGCTATCTTGTTCTAAATATTTTTTTTTTGAATTAATTGTGGTGAATATAAATACCTTAAATTTTTTACAATAGTAAATTTAATTTTAATAACACTTTTTAAGTAACTTACAATATCAACTATTTGTTTTAATAAACTATAAAGTAAATAACTTTACACTATGTTAAACTTTAAAATTTCTCCATAAAAGTTTATTTTTATAATCATAATTAAATAAAGTTAAAGTTAAATAAAATAAAATTAAATAATCCAAAAAATTTTAAATTTTATTTTAAGTATATAATATTAATCCAAAAAAGTCTTTTGGAGATTAATTTAAAGTAACTTTTTTTTGATATTATATTTAATATTCATTTAAATAACAATTTGGGAGGGCTTTAATTAAGAAAGACTTTTGGAATATTTAATTTTATTTTTAATTAGTTCAGTACACTTTATTTATTTGAAGTACAATACTGTGCGTGACTCGTACGAGAAAGGGAAGCAAGCTAGATAGGGAAGCAAGCCAGATCAAGGTTTCGCTCAATCTTTTGCTAAAATTGAAGTTTCAACAAGATAGATGCTAGGTCTCTACCAATTTGGTTTCCCCTATCTTCCTTAGCCATATTTTGCCGCAATTAGCAAGATCGAGATTTGATTGTGTGAATAATGTTTTGTACGAGTAAAGGGATTATCATTAATCCCAAAATTTTACCCCAAACTTCATCTTTGCATCTTCAAATCTGCACTTTCTGTCCCAATTGTAAAAGCCCTAACTGCGAAGACCCAAAGTCCCAATTTGTTCGAAGGTATTTTTTCCAACAACTTTGTTCATCTGTATTCTATTAGTTGTTGTAATGATTCATATATACCGATATGTATGTATGTGTGTATTTGTTTGTGTAAGAGACGTTATTCTTATACTTTTTAATGTCTTGACTTGGCCAAGGTCAGCTGCTGAGAAATTCTATTTCGGAATGCGGATCCGTGAGACTCTAAACAGGAGCCGCCGAAGCTTCTCTCTGTGCATTGAACAAGAGCGACGTTGGAGGTAAGCGAATCAAGCTTGAACCAAGCCTTCCTAGTGGTACTATACGGTGAGATTGTTCAAGCACAATTCTTGTTGTTGTCAAGATCGTTGTTCCTCACTCTTGCTTTGGCCCTCATCTGAATGAAATAAGATTTAAGATGCCTGAAGTCTAGTTCCAGATTATATAGGAGTTTTTGTACATCTGGGAATGCTAAATTATTTCAGATGCTAACTTAGACTTCTACATCCCATTTCCTGCTATATAACTTGTATTGCATTAGTAACTTCTCAACTCAAATTGTGATGTTACTTTCAGGCCTATGTATTAGGAAGCGGTCTATCATTTTCCATTGCTCATCTCTATGTGTCTCATCGCCATCGCCTATTTGACTTCCTCGTCTAATTTGGTACCTTACTAACTAATTTCCTTTAATTTTCCTTATCAGATCTTATTTCATCTTCAATCTCTCTTTACTTTATGAAATTCGAGACCGACATAAAATCTCATGCTGATTTATATACCAAACTACTTATTTTGTTTTGTTTTTTTGCTTGGTTGAATTTGAATTGATGGTTACTAATGTATATATGTAACACTTTCTTTCATTCCTTTTGATTTCACTTTTTGGACTAGTCAGAGGCTTATCATCCCTAACTAGTTGCTTCGATCAAGCAAAGAATGTTCCTTTCCCTGAAAAATATATTTAGTCAGGTTCTGGATTTTACATTGTTGGATTTTTCATGTTTAATAGTTCTTGTGATAAATGAGACAAAGTCTTTCGCTTAATGATGCCACTAGGGTTATGGATTCATACTATGATGGATCAATTTCCCTTGGGCTTGGCTGTATCCACCGAAGGTAATGCTTCTTCTTTTGCTGAAAATTATTTATGAAGTTTGTTCCATTTTTTATTTTTTCTTATAAAGGTGCCATTTTATTGTGTTCCATGTAGGATAAATTCATGTTATGTGCTTATAGGAGATCATTATGTACCTTTTCTTGGATTCTTTTGACCTTTCTTTGCATACAGGAGAAGGCTCGGCTATATAACTCCAAGTCCTTAATTGACTTCCCAAAACTCTAGCACAGTAAAGAAGGAAAAAGAGAGCCGACTGAGAGTGAGAATAGAAGAATTCGGCTAGAGAATGAGGAGGAACTAGACAGCTCAAGCCATTGGTGACTTTTGAATCATCAAGTATGTTATTCTGGCCTTCATAATCCCTTGTTCTTGTTCCTTTAAGTGTTAGCAATTCGACTGTTAGTGGCTGGGTGAGGTTGTCTTGAATGACTGCACAAGAATGATTAGGTAATTAAAACTAGTATTATTGATTGATACCTGTGAATGAAAGCATGTGTCCACCTTAATGATAATTGATTAACTGCTATGTGTTGCTTTACTCTAGTTATTGTTTTAAAGCCATAAGGCTGGTAACACTAAGCTAATAACATAAGTAAAATGAGGAAATGTAGACTGCCCACCAGCTGTTTGATGAAATGCTCATGAGAAGGCTATTAGTGTCAACTGTGTTGAATAAGAGTACAAACAAGACTAATCATATGCCAATAATCTATATTGAAATTCTAAAAATACAAATATGCTTAAGTGTCAGTTTTTTCCTTAGCTTGAGATGGCTATAACATGTTATTCGAATGCCATGCTTAGAATGTCTAAGATAGATTAACTCTTGAGCAAAGCAAGTAAAATGGACTGGGATAATGAGCTCCATATTGACTGCTATTTGAAGCTTAACTTGCAATGTCTATCCCTTACTTCTAATATGGTTAATACACTATAACATGATGTTTATAATTTCAAACCACTAACACTAATACTTGTAAAGTTTAAGTATGTTAGTTTCAATAAATAAAAGTCGGTCCTTGTGACTGTTATTGAAAGTTTCTTATGGTTAGCATGCTTTGCTTCTAATACATTATATATATAGACAGTCCTTGTTTTTCCTAGTTGCCTAATTATGCTACCTTGTATTACTTTAAGGCCTATGAGGGGGCTATTTTAAAACCAAAGCTAGAAGCCTTGCATTTAGGTTCTTAAATCATGAACATATATTATATAGTATGTGCACGCTGTGAAAATCCTTGTGTTGGAAGCTTACAGACTATTTTGGAAACATAGTATCATACCTTGCCAAAAAGGCTTGAAATGGGCATAAAAGACTATCCTGGACTTTAAAATTTGCTATATTAACTGTTGTGTGCCAAAATGATCTATGATATATTGCCCTTTGTGCTATGTTGATGTGTTGATTGGTGTGAGCAACATCCTTGTGCTATAATGATTTATTAGTGCAATAGAATTTGGATTGGTATGTTGTGTTATACCACTTTGGATTTGAAATAGTTAGTTTTGACAAAATCTTTGTGGAAGACTATTTTGGAAATAATGATACCTTGTATGCAAGTTTTTAAATTATGAATATATAGTATATATCAAGTACATAATGTTATAACTCTTGTGATTAAGAGATTGAGGGGTTGTTTTAATTTAAAAAATAAGGACCTTGCCTCTAGATGCTTTAAAATCATGGATATGGTAAATAAAAGGTTAGTGTTTTAGAAAGACATATATGTCCATGCTTACTACTATTTTGGTGTGATAAACCATGACCAAATTGCTAGTCTAAAAAAGCATAATAGTGTCAAGACAAAATTGGTTTGGGAATGGAGTCCAAAATGTGTTTAATTTCTCTTAAAAGTGTGTAGTTATGCTTCAAATAACCTCTATGCTTATGCACAACATGTATTGGTGTAACGATTGAGCAAAACAAAATAACAAGGACTAAAAAAGGTGAACTCTTTGTTAACTATTTTGGAAACCTATCTTTGGATAGTTATACCTTGTATTGGGGTCTTTAAATCATGAAACATAGTAAGTACATTATGTTATAACACTTGTGTTAAGATATTTGAAGGATTGTTTTACTTTTTATGTTATATTCTTTGCTATATACTCAAATGATCATTATCTTATGGTTAATGCTATATAGTGAATTTGTCATGCCCAATCTGTTGTTAAGTAGTTACTATTATTGCTTGGCTTAGGCACAAGGAGACATGTTGGATGAGGTGTTATAAGGACTTAATTGAGTTATGGAGCAAGCAAATAGTTATGACACGAGTAGTTTTAAACTGTGCACACCATGTGTTCGACAAAAGTCCCAAGTGGACTACCTTATCTAAAAGTCAGGTATTAAGCACACATAAGGGTGGGGATTGAATGTTGTATTCCTAGTAATGAAAATTAGAAGGTTTAAACACACTAAATGTAAGCATGAAGTAAACTTTAAATAAAACCAAATTAGCATGTCAAGCCTTTGTGGGCACTGTTTTGGGGCAGCACAGTTAACCTTGTTTGAGTATTATTTTTAGCCTAACTTCCTTACTAAGTAGGTTGCTATAACATCTAAGTTATACTAAGAATGGAATAACAACACATTAGAGTATCAAAAAAATTGCAAGGTGGTAAGAAAAATGGGGAATCTGATTTGGCTCTTGGGGATCTTTAACGGCAATGCGGCCAGGCCAATGATTACTGCACTACACTTTACCGCAGAGCCAGTCGATGGCTTTAGCCTCCAATTGAGTTTGGGTTGAAAGTTAGATTTGGTTGCAAGATTTCTTATTATAGCAATTTGAGGGCTGGATTGAGGTGTAAGAATTGATGTACATGACGGCGGTGGTTGTCACAAACCATGATGAAAAACCTTAGCAAAATTGAAGCTATGGACCGATTTGGACTTGTCGGAAATTTGTTGTTGCGAGGCGAGATAATCATCTGGGCATAGCGAATGCCTTGCACATCTTGATTAGCTAGTATACTATTGTTTTGCAGTCTTGGAAAAGCCATTTTTGGCTTTATGGTGCAACTCAAAAACTTGCCCATCAAGTTCAAAATTTAAATAAACAAGTGTGTGGGACATGTCTCAAATCATATAAGTAAGTAAAGAGAAATGAAGTGAAGCTACTGCCTTTAGGTAGTAGCAGGTCACAAAGCAAACAAACTGTTATGGCAGTTTTAATTAGCTAATTGGCCTTGAAATTAAAATGTGAAGAATTAGGCATAGAATGATATTGGAATTACCAAAGTGACCTTGTGCCCAAGCTTGACTAAGCCCCAAATGGCCAAACAAAGCTTTGACTGCCACAAGTTGATCAAGTTGGGACTGTTTTGGCATAGAGAGGAAAAATTAAGAATGTTCCACTTTAATATGCAAGAATAACCTATAAAGTTTTATAAGAATTATAAAATGGTAGATGCTTGCCTCCCCTATTCCAGTGGTCTTCACTTTCCTATTTTATTCGTTGGAGTCATAATGCATCGTTTTTTGTTAACCTGGAGTGTGATTTCTTATTCCTCATCTTATTGAAATTGAATTTTGGTGTTTCTTTTACAGGAGGAAATTTACATATCCAACCTTGATTTCCTTGAAGAAAATGATGATGAAGTGGACCTAACATGATGTACACTTCATTCTATCTAATTCGTTGTTATTCTTTCAGTTTTCTTGTGTTAGTTATTAAATATTGTAAGTACTATGATCTTTGGGAGATCAAGACATAATAATAAATTTTGTACTTATCGTGACTTGAGCATTATCTATTTATATGTGGAGTATTAGTTTTAATTATTGGCTCTTTATGCATTAGTTTATTAATTAGTTTGAAATAGGTATGATATTTATATTAACTTGAAATATTAAATTTAAAATTTATTATAGCAATTACTAAAAATAATAGTAATAATAATAAATATGAAATCATTGATTTGAAAATTAATTATAATTTTCAATGAATTTTGATTATTTAGCAATTAATTTTTATTTACAAATTTATAATTTATGAAGGAATTTTTCTCTCACTAATTTGAAAAAAGATTAGCAATTTATAATTAGTGAAGGAAAATATTCTCTCGTTAAATAAATTTGTTTTTCACAATATATTATTTGTGAGGGAATCAAGTTATTCACTAATTTCAAATAGTCCTTCTTAAAATATTATTTGTGAAGGAAACCAATCTTTCACTAAATAACAATATTCCATTACTAAATACAATTTGTGAAGGAATAAGTTATTCACAATATATCTTTCACAAAAAACATTTAGTTACTACTTAGCGAAGGATACCCAATTGCAATGAGGTCTAATGCGAGCACTCGTGTGAAGGAAATATTTCTTCGCAATAACTCACTTGTGAGAGATATAGGGCCTCTAGTGAAGGCTTTGTCCTTCACTAGAGGCCATTTATTTAATATATTCATTAAATAAATTAAGCACCATTAATATTAATTTATTAATGAAATTTATTACAAAATATCAAAAGTTATTAAAAATAACTTAAAATATTTTTCTAACACCATAATATAATTTTTCATGATTTTTAAAGTATAAAAATCATTTTTAACTAATTTATTTAATAATATAATTAAATAAATTAAATACCTTTTATATTCCAAAAATATTAAATATTTTTGAAATATACTCAAAATTATTAAAAACTTATTTTCGGATTTTAAAATAATTTTTAGAAATTTATTTTGTATTTTTAATAATTAAAAATCATTTTTCTCTATTTATTTAATAAAATAATTATTTTTGGAAAATAAAGTGTCACTAAAGGGCCCTATAGCGACAGAACCGTCGCTATAGGTGTTCTTGAGCATGTTCTTCATTAAACCCAGATTTCATGTCAGACACCAAGGTGCCCACTTTGACCAGTGATAGATCGTTGATCACAAGGTTTCTGGACATGAACTGTTGTTAGGATTATAGAATTTATGTAGCACTACAATCTATAGCAACATTCATGGCCATAACATAATATACTAGCAAGATCTAGGCCCCAGAAATCATTGTCAGAAGTTGTTCTTCATTTCTGAGTTTTCCAGAAATGAAGAACAGTTCGAGTTAGCTGCTTTGAATTCTTATATCTTGGGTTCTGTGTTTGTTTTGTGTAATCTAATGGTTGAATATCGTACAAAATATGTCAGTGTACATTTCTATTTCATCAGATCATCATAACAACAACCAAATCACAAGATTAAAGCCAGTCAAACCTTGTCAGAAATACGGGTCTTTAAGTTTTCTGGGTTTTCCAAAAATTTGACAAAACAGACGGTCAATGCTACTTCGACCAGAAATATCTTTGATCATGTTATGGATCTAAGTGTACTAAAGGTTTTAATAAATAGTCTACATATCAGGCTATAAAGATCAAACAACAATTTGACTTAATCATTTAAACACAGTAAGATCTAAGCACTTGAAAAGCTTGTCAGAGATTTCTGGAAATCTGGCGATTTTCTGGGTTGCCCAGAAACGGTTTTCGTGCTCGGACAACGCCTTTTGACCGCTTATAACTTTTAATCTACACTTGATCTTGACTTGATTCAAGTTCTAGATCAAAGTCCTTACAACATACTACAAGTACAAACTCTTAAAACACATAAACAATTAACAAGAAAGGATCTATGAGCCTTGACATTCGGCTGTCAGGTCATGTTTTAGGGTTCATAGATTAGTTCTAAAAACTTTAATTTCGAGCACCAAAATGATATGGATCTAAGTTTTAGCAACCCAGATCATCAAATAACACCCTCTAACATGACTTATAACAACAAATTACAACATCTAACATAGAACACATGGATTTCAAATCTAGGGTTTGTATACCTTTTTTAGCCTTGATTTAGAATCTGATCATCATGATCTGATCTTGGCTTGTTATTACATGATCTTGGCTTTGTTTCTCACACTCTCTCACTTTAAGATTCGAAAATATAGAGAAAGAAGGGACTTGGAGCAATTGAAAAGTAAAGTAAGTATTTCTTACTTTTAAAGTTATAAATTTTGATTCAATGCACCAAATCTTGCTAGGTGGCACATAAATCTGATATTGGTTATATTTTTAAGTCAAATAGCTAGAGCTAGGGTTGGTCACCCACTCACAATAGGTCAAGATCTATACTCCATATTAAAAAATACTAAAAGGGAAAAATAGTCATTGGCTTTCCAATTTTAATTCTAAAGTTGTCATTTAATCCAACCCTTAGGGTTTGACCCTTAGTGTTTAACCCTTAGGGTTAAAACCTAAGGTTTACAAAAATCATATTTAGGATTTCTAAATTAGGTTTTAAAAAGGAAAAAAATAAGATTTTCAAATTATAATTAGGATTCTCTAATTATACTTGGATTTCCTAATCATAATTCAAGTTTACTAATTAGGATTAAAATTTCCTAATTAAAATTGCTAATTTAGCAATTTAGTCTGTAGAGTCCCCGATTCCGGATACTTGAAACCCAAACTCGGTACTTTACGATACCATTTCTATGAGCGGAATAATACTAATAATAATAACAATAATATAAATTATAAACTTAACTTACATTTATCGAGTCTAATCCCAAGTACGCAATCTTTACTATATTCTTTACATGATATATAATACATATCAATATCTTAATACAATCTATCTATTACAAATGATACCAATAACATATTACATTTGCTTTCCTTTTCACTTGTTCTGGCCCGAGCCTTCTAGCTTTTCATACTTAGTGAAAACATTTAAATTAAGCAAGGATGAGCATTTGAGTGCCCAATAAGTATTATATATATATAAAATTTGAAAGAATTTAAATGTTTTCTTTATAATATTCTTCTACAACCAACAAGAGTTGTGAAGTAATGTACCAATAATAATAGCATAACAACCTTCGTTCAAGTTTTTGAAATTGTGTGTTTGTCTATTTATAAGGTTTCATGACATATCATGAACATTGTTTTCATTTTCGAAAAGGTTAAATGTAAATTCATCTCAGAAACCGGCATTGCTTACGGGCTTCGAGGGTGTATGCAGGTCCATGGGCCTGTATTGATCAATACTACATTGCTAGAAACGATATTATCGTTCATCCTTTATCCGTAGTAAGCGCATAAAAAATTTTCCCATTATCGGGATGTTCATTTCATCGGGTTTTCATAACAAAAGTCTTATATAATTCAACATATATGTATATCAAAGGTGTATCAACATGCGATTAATACAATGATTATCCAAGTGGGGACACTTGTATAATCATTTATAGAAATTAACGAATGAAATATATTTATCCTAATTATCATATACTAACATGTTGATAATCAATGGGCTTATATAATATAGCTTTAACAATCATGTACATTAATAATAATAATATAATTTTGAAACATTCTTACACTTGTCCATTGCATAAAGAAAATGCATAGTTAGGATATTTGCACGATCTTACCGCTTACACTTACGCAACTTAGATTTATCTTTTCTATCACGACCTATCATTAATCAAATCATTTGTTCGATTAGTATATCATAACGTAACACATAACACTGCCTATTGCAGTCAAAGTCAGCACATAATCTAATCACCTTATCACACATGTTCAACAGTCACTGACTCACAAACAATCATTAACACATTCTTAATCACATTGTCATATAACCTTAACAACCATTGAATCACAAATAAACCGTTAACTAATTAAATTATCTAAGTCCAGATCAACTTCTGAACCATGTCGGTCTACCGACAACTTTATCGGGTAATAATCGAGTCTAAGACTCTATTCAATGAATTACTTATCCATTTAGATATCTTAAACACCAAATATAACATTTGTCATGACCTTATAATAATTTTTAAATAATTATTATCATTTATCATAATTTTGAAATATCGAATCATTATTAAGTGATTTAAGTATCACATAATTCTATTATCATTAACATTTAATCAATATTAAATTATTAATGAAACCATTGCCAAAATATTAAAGTTATGTATAATAACTCAAAATATTTTTAAAGTATTAATATTACCTCAAATGATTTTTAAAATATTTAAAATCATTATTAAATAATTACCATTAATATTTAAATATTAATGTACCATTATCTAAATATTAAAAGTCATTAATTATAACTTAAAATATTTTTAATTCATTTTTATCCCTTTTAAATGATTTTTAAATAAATAAAACCATTTTTAAACTATTTATTTAATATAATTATTAAATAAATTTAATATCATTAATCATTAAGTAAATATCATTAATATTAAATTATTAATGAAATTATTCTTTAAATATTAAAAGTTATATGTTATAACTTAAAATATTTCGACACACTTTATTTTCATTTAAAACGATTTTTAATTAATAAAATCATTTTTAAACTAAATTATTTAATATAATTATTAAATAACTTTAATATCATTAATTAATCATTAATTAATGAAACTAACCATTAAATATTAAAAGTTATATTTTATAACTTCAAATATTTTTAAATACTTTATTTTCATTTAAAATGATTTTTAAATTATTAAAATCATTTTTATCTTATTTATTTAATTTAATAATCAAATAAATCTAATATCATTAATATTAATTTATTAATGAAATTTCTCCAAAAATATTAAAAGTTACATTTTATAACTTAAAATATTTTATAATACATTAATCTTTAAAATAATTTTTGTGGGCAAGGAAATGGTACCTTGCTAGGGTTAGGATTTCGTGTTGGCTGAGGAGGAGAGAAATCCACGAAAAGTACGGAATTGATTGATTGATTGAAGAGGGGAGAATGACAGGTGGGCGATTACTCCAACGACGCGTGGCAGAACTCCTAGAATCCGGGAACCGTGTTAGGGTAACAGGGATTCCAAGAGCCTTCTTGAGTCCTTCAAGTTGAGAGAATGTCCAAACCCTTTTGGTGCTTTTAGGTGGAATCTCCAAGCCTTTAAGTCACCAAAAGGGTCTCTTTGATCTTCCAAGAGTCCAAGTCTTGAGTCTGAAGAGAAGTCTCAACTCTTTAGTGCTTTTAGGTGGAAAAATCCAAGCCTTTAAGTCACCAAAAGGGTCCAAGTCTTGTGTCCCCTTTTTCCAATGGAATAGAAGGGGTATTTATAGGGTTCTCTGGAAAGTAGTCATGTGCAAGGCACATGATTTCAGGGAAATTCCAGAAATACCCTTTAGTCCTTAGAATAATGCTCATATTGCCCTGTCCTTCTAGCCACCAATCCAATCCCTCAATCAATTCCCAAAACGAGCCGCCTCCACGAGTCTTCTGCCTCGGGACACGTGGAGGCTTATCCCGGGTCTAGCACATTTATTTCTGACTTTTCCATCTTCATTCCATTAGGTTATGTGAACCCTAATTTGCACATTTAATGAGGTCGTGGAACCCTAATTGTGCATTTAATTCAATTAGGTAATGTGAACCCTAATTTTGCACTTGGGCCCACATTTGCCCCCTGCGCGAGAGTCGCATTCCCAAATAGACGATCGTGCAAGAAAATTATAAGCCTTTGAATGATTTTGCAGGGCTCTTTCTTAGACAAATTGGGAACTTCTCCAAAAATCTTTCCATATCTTGTCCAATATTTGTTTCCTTATTTTTTTCTGGCAATGGAAACAAGGAAATATAATCAAATATAAATAAATTTTAATCTAATAAAATCCTTCTTTTGGTAAATCAGACCTTAATTAATATTATTTTTTTCGAAAATAAAATCAAATCTTAATCTTATGTTGGAAAATACAATCAAAGCTTTCTTTGTTTTGGAAATAAATCAAATCTTAATCTTATTTTTGAAATAAAATCAAAGCTTTCTTTGTTTTGGAAATAAATCAAATCTTTCTATATTTTGGAAATAAACCAAATCTTTCTTTATTTGAAAGCAAAAGATTTTACTTATTTATACATATATATATATATATATATATATATATATATATATATAAATATATATATGCATATAAATAATCTATTTTCAAAAATTACCCCTTATTGGGAATAAAACTAAATCTTCTTTATATTTAGCAAATAATATCTTTATATATTTTTATTTAGAAATGAATTCAAAGATACTTATCTTTTGGAAAATCTTCGCGGCAAAGGAGCATTCATTTCAAGCAGTTGATTGATAGAGCAACAGGACCTCAAAGGTATGAAGGGTAACAGCCCCTAGGTAGTCGAGGCTTACATAGTCGAAGACTACATGGCCGAAGCCTACATAGATTTTTTTTTTTTTTTTTTTAGGGTGAAAAGAATCTGACCCATAGGTGGCCTAAGGCAACATGGCACGCCCCTAGGTGGCCTAAGGCAACATGGTCGCGCCCTAGGTGGCCTAAGGCAACATGGCCTAGGGGAACAATGAAGTTTTGGAGGAGCAATTACTATTTTAATCATAAATTTTGACTCGTTTGGAGTTTCGGGGCCCATAATATATCAAAACGAAGATATCGACGAGCCCTATAAATCCAATATGGCCGAACCCTAGGTAGCCTAAGGCAACATGACCGAACCCTATGGGGAAAATAAAGTTTTTGGAAGAGCAGTTACTATTTTGATCATAACTTTTGACTCGTTTGAAGTTTCGGGGCCCATAATATATCAAAATGAAGATATCAACCAGCCCTACAAAGCTGACATGACCGAACCCTAGGTGGACTAAGGCAACATGGCCGAACCCTATGGGAAAAATGAAGTTTTAATAAAAAAAATGAAGTTTTTGGAGGAGTAACTACTATTTTGATCATAACTTTTGACTCGTTTGGAGTTTCGGAGCCCATAATATATCAAAACGAAGCTAGCGAGGAGACCTACAAAGCCAATATGGTCAAACCCTAGGGGGGCGGAACCCTACAATTTTTTTTTTAGGACTCCCCAATCTTTCTTTTGTCTTCCGAGCCCCATTACCTTGATTACATCTTGGTTTTTTCCCTCGTATAATAAAGAAAGACTTGACGTTTCATCCACGAAGAACAAGAAGGAAGAAAAAATGCTCTAGATGCAGTGAAACCGCTCCAGGGAGTCGAACCCTAGGGAGTCGAACCCTAGGGGGTGAACCCTAACTCTTTCTGACATTGTTTCATCTTCTTTTCAGGTGTTTTGAAGCTTTACTCTCGGATATTCCTCTTTGGCATGGTGAGCATTTCGAGCTCAAGTACTTTATTTGACGTCCCTTCCTTGCTTCTTTAGATCCCTTATGTTTGAACTCTTTTTTTTTTTCTTGCAGGCCCTCCTCATTGAACATTCTCGCAGACTTGGGAACAACCAAGGAGGCCCCGCTTCTCAATGATTGGGAAAGGGTTCCCTCCTTTGGTCTTTTTCGTAAATTTTTGGAAGCAAGTCCAAACTTATGCCCGTAAAACTTTTCCTCCACCATAGAAGGAAGGCTTGTTTCTATATCCAACGGCTTGTGGAAGTTGGGATGACTTCTTCTCTCGATTCATCTAACCACCTTCAAGAATAGTAACATTGGATTGACTAGCTACTTAGGAATGCTGATTATGTGGATAATTTTGCATCCAAACTATGTAGGAACATTCATATCCAATAGGACCTACATATTCATCACTGCTTGGGGTGAATGCACCTTTACTCGGAGGATGTCTATGCCCTCTTTCTAGTAAGTATTTGCCCTCTGCGTGTGAGTCACGCCTTTGGTGAGATGATCGCGCAAAATATTATAAGTGTTGAAGTCTTGATTCCAAAGTTCCGAACACTTCATGGGGGCTTGATGTTTTGAAATCCTCAAAACGAAAGTCCTAGGAGAGGAACCTCTAGGAGCAAACCCTAGAAGGGCGAGCCTTAGAGGAGCTCTCCTGGGATATTTTGAAAATCTTCAATCTAATCTTTCTTACCATCTCTTGAAATTTCTCTTTCTTTTGGAATCAAGAAGTCATTGAGAACCAAACATTTCGTGAAGGCCTGATAGCTTCGAAGGCCTGATAGCCTCGAAGTCCTGCTGATAGTGTTGAAGACCTGCTGATAGCTTCGAAGGCCTGATAGCATCGAAGGCCTGATAATAGCCTTGAAGATCTACTGATAGCATCGAAGACCTGCTGATGGCCTCGAAGACCAAGCTTTAGGTATTCCTCTATCTTCAATTCGACAGGTCATGACCTTTGGATCATGAATCGTCAGAGTTCTTTTTTCATTTCTTGTATCAGAAAATCATGTACATTTATTTCATACAAACTAACACTTGAATCTATACTTTTCTTTTCTTTTTCCTTTCTTTTTTTTTTAAGAAATTTTTTTTAAAAAAAGCGTTCAAGTATAAGTGAAAGTTTGTCAATTTATTGATAATAAAATTGCTTTTAACGAAAAGCATAACATTTCATATATAATAAATCTTGCTTTTGTCGGTGAAAGCATAACGTTCACCACTTTTAGAGATAAAGTGTAACTTTTTCAGGTCTGAGGGCTTATAGTCAGGTGCCTCATTCACTTTTGATGATAAAGTGTAACACTCGGGTGCCTCGTCACTTGGGTCGTCCAATATTTTGGCAAGTCACGATCTCACGAGGACTTAAAATCGGTGCCTCGTCACTTGGGTCGTCTAATTTCTTCGCAAAAGTCACGTCTCACGAGGACTTGAAATCGGGTGCCTCGTCACTTGGGTCGTCTAATTTCTTGTCAAGTGCAGTCTACGAGGACTTGACCACCGTTTAGAGTGGACCACCATCTTGGGTGGTTTTTTTTTTTTTTCGTCAATTCTTGTGCCTCCTCCCTTGGTCATCCAATTTACTTGGCAAAGGATATTCCTGAGGACTTAAACCACCATTTTTGGCGGACCACCATCTTGAGTGGATTTTTAATTCATTTGTAGTTCAGAGTTTTTTTCGATGGTAGAACCAGTATTTGGGTTCTTGACTTGCGGGACTGCACCATGGGTGATAGCATTGCACGTTTCTTCTCCTAGTTCAATCTCTCCGGCCGCCGACTTCTCATGGTATATCCTCCGCAGACTATAATAGTCCATAGTGGAATGTCCTGCATATTGGTGGTATACACAAGTCTGATCTTCTTTTCATTTCTTCAGTTACAACCGACCGGGGCCTTGGAGGTTTCACTACTCCGTACTCGACCCATTGTTCAGACAGTTCTGAGAACGCCTTCTCATTGCATGTGATAGCCTCCTAATCGGCATTCTAGTATACTTGTCCTCGTGATTTTCTCTGTTTGCTTCAAATTTCTCATTCTTCTCCTCTCTTTCCCCCAGTGATTTCGATGAGAATCCACTAAAGCCACGCTTCTTTGTCCTCTTGCTCTTCCATGTATCCATCGCATGACCGGTGGGAAATGTCATGATTCCCCAAGTCTTGTGCAAAAGATGAGAGATTTGCAAAGGAATCACAAGCCTTGGTGATGAGGTGGGGGGGTCAAGGCGCCTAAAGCACCATTGTTGCATATGCTAACAAGTTCTTTTCTTCAATTGGCTCTGCACACTTTTGTGCTTGGGCCCTGAACCTATCCACATAATCTGACAGTTCCTCGTTTGGCTTCTGCTTGAATCGCATGAGCTCTACGATGGTTACCTGTTTCTGCACATAGAAGAATTTCTTAAAAAATTGCAATTTTAGATCATCCCAATCATGGACTGATCCCTTCTCCAAATTGTAGTACCAACCCAGAGGCACTATCCGTCAAAGTCTTGTTGAATTCCCTCATCAACAAGTTGTGGTTGTTTACTTCATCATATCCTAGCCATGGAGACATCGACTCTACGAACCTGGCAACGTGTTCTCTGGCATTTCCTTTCTCCCCATTGTATTTTGGAAACTGCGGTGGGTGCTCAATATACCCTGTTGGGTAAGGTTGCCTCCGAATGTGTGCAGGGTAAGGAGGAGTAAAGTCTAACTCCGAGGGTCGAGATGTTTCTCTGCGAAGTTGATTGATCACGTCGATCATATCATCCTTTGTCACATACTGGCTTGTGGCGTGAACTCTCTGGGGTGTTGTGATATACTGTTGCATCGGCAATGTGTATGGTAGAGAGGTTGGTTGATGCACGCTTGCATCATGCACAACTAACCGCACCGTGGAAGTTCTTTGCTCACTCACCGGACATTGCTTGGAATGTTTGGCATTTGCACCGTGAAAATGATGGGATGATGTTCGTTTGAGGTCGGCTTGCTTCCAACCTAGGTTGTGGCCCGTCACCACCGCTCGGAGCTCCAAGTTGATTCTTCGGAACCGATTGACTTTCCGCCAATGGAGGTACAATCTGGTTCTCTTTGTTGTTCTTTGCATTGTTGTTGTCCTCCACTCCTACTTGTTCTCCATGCGAATTGCACCGGGAACATGGCCTTGAAGGTAGGATCTCAGATCAATTCTTTGTGGAAATTCCACATCTCTTCTTGCTTCCTTTGCATCTCCAGCATCATGGCCATCATCATACCTTGTCCTTCCCGTGCTTCATTCAATGCTTTGAGCATCTCCAGTTGCAAAGCATTCATTTGTTCTCCACTTGCATCCTCGTCTTGCCTTTCTGCGTTGGTTTGTTGTTGATTGGCCATGTATAGTGATGTTGAACTCCCTTCCGAAGCGTCTTTAATAAGTGGTTGGTCAAAATCCAGATTTGCGCCTTGGAATGCTTGAGTTACTTGCCTTGGAACTGGATCCGGTGAGGTAATGCTATTTGTTGGTGAAGTGGCTCTTCCTGTAGTTCTCCAACTTCGAGTTGTGGGCATACCCTTCACGAATTCTACACCTCCCCAGCGGAGTCGCCAAAGAAATGTGGGCAAGGAAATCGTACCTTGCTAGGGTTAGGGTTTCGTGTTGGCTGAGGAGGAGAGAAATCCACGAAAAGTACGGAATTGATTGATTGATTGAAGAGGGGAGAATGACAGGTGGGCGATTACTCCAATGACGCGTGGCAGAACTCCTAGAATCCGGGAACCGTGTTAGGGTAACAGGGATTCCAAGAGCCTTCTTGAGTCCTTCAAGTTGAGAGAATGTCCAAACCCCTTTGGTGCTTTTAGGTGGAATCTCCAAGCCTTTAAGTCACCAAAAGGGTCTCTTTGATCTTCCAAGAGTCCAAGTCTTGAGTCTGAAGAGAAGTCTCAACTCTTTAGTGCTTTTAGGTGGAAAAATCCAAGCCTTTAAGTCACCAAAAGGGTCCAAGTCTTGTGTCCCCTTTTCCAATGGAATAGAAGGGGTATTTATAGGGTTCTCTGGAAAGTAGTCATGTGCAAGGCACATGATTTCAGGGAAATTCCAGAAATACCCTTTAGTCCTTAGAATAATGCTCATATTGCCTCGCCCTTCTAACTAGCCACCAATCCAATCCCTCAATCAATTCCCAAAACGAGCCGCCTCCACGAGTCTTCTGCCTCGGGACACGTGGAGGCTTATCCCGGGTCTAGCACATTTATTTTTGACTTTTTCATCTTCATTCCATTAGGTTATGCGAACCCTAATTTGCACATTTAATGAGGTCATGGAACCCTAATTGTGCATTTAATTCAATTAGGTAATGTGAACCCTAATTTTGCACTTGGGCCCACAATTTTTAAACAATTAAAATCATTTTTCTATAATTTGTTTAATATACTAATTAAATAAATTAAATATCATTAATATTCAAATAATTATAAATATTAATGAAAAATATTCTAAATAATCAGAAATTATTTTTCATAATTTAAAATAATTTTTAAAAACTATTTTTGTAATTTTTATAATTTATTTTCTATTTTTAAATAATTTTCGGAAAAACAGAAATTAAAAATAATAGGAACCGTCGCTGTAGGTCTTTAGCGACAGAAAGTGTCGCTGTTGGTGTTCTTGAGCACCAAGAACACTGACAATCAGTTTCAAGTTGCTTCCTTTGACCGGCTTTTACTCACATTGTAATCGAGTTCTAAATTAGCTTAAACGTCAGTTGTGTAGTAATCATGTAGTACTACAACATCCAACACTCACTTTGATCAAACAATAACACAATAAAAAGATATGATCTGCCAAACATGCTGTCAGACCAAATCAGGTTTCATCGAAACCCGTAAATTGAAAGCGACCACTTTCCAAAGACAAATTTATCTAGGTTCTAGTTGTTGTTTTGATGATTTTATGATTCATACATGTAGTATTCATGACAAGGAACAACGAGATATCAAAATAACAGTCCAAAAACAACCACAACTCCATCTATGATCCGGTCAAACCAGGCCAGAAAATCTGCTCAAAAGTTTCGGGTTTTTCCTGAAAACTCAAACCGTGGCCAGATAGGCTACTTTGACCATCGATTACAACCACTTTCGGTTTATTGTTTATGACTTCTAGAAACATGAATGTATAGAATACATATCTAGCTACAAATTTAATACAATAACATCAACAAACATCATCAAAGTCATGATATAAAAGCTTGAGATCTTGTCGACGCCGGAAAATTTTCTCGGGTTTCCCGAAAAGTACTCGTCAATCTTGGTCAACTGAGATTTTTACCGTGAATAACTTTATTTCCGAAATCAAATAGCTATTATACCACTTGGATCTTAAAGACCATATACCAAGCTACATAACCCAACACTTGAACAACAAAAACAATAAACACACAACGACTCTACACTTTCGACATTTGATGTCGACAAATGTGTAAATACATTTTCCAGAATTTTGAAAATCATTGATTTAAGTATTTAGATGTTATGGACTTGTAATATACCGACCCAGATCATCAATTTAGACTACAAACAACATATTACAACATCAATTCACAAGATCTAACAACAACTTTTGGACAGAAATTCAAGGTAGGGTTTTATACCTTTCTTGGTTTGATTTCTGATTTTTGGCTATTGATGTTGTTATGATAAACGTGGGGCTGGATTTTGGGACTGATTTGCTTGATATTTTCGGAGGTTTTAGTGAGAGAGAGGATTGGTTGAGTATTGGACAAATGTTAGTGAACAAAATGAAATAATTCTCTCTCCAATCTATATATATGATTGTTGGGTGCATGAATGGCTGAGTTACAAGCTTGTTGCTGTCAATTAAAGTCAAGAGAGTTGTTGAAGTTGTTCAACAACTTAACCTATTGTCAAAACCTAGCCTAGCATTCCATAATTCAATTAGGGGCATAATAGACTTTTAATAATTCATTTTAATGGAAAAAATGAAACTTGTCAAACCCTTAGGGTTTAGGGTTTGAGCTATTTTAGCAAAAGTCTAGGATTTCCAAAATTAGGATTTAGCAACTAGGGTTTATAAAAATAAAATAAAATAAAATAATTTTGGTTTCTAAAATTTTGAAAATAATAACTTTGTTAATTAAAGTAAGTTTGTAATTATCTTATACATGGATATTAGGGTTTATTACCCTTAATCACAATTAACCTTGCTAATAAAGCAATTAGGGTTTATAATATCGATAATTAGGGTTTCCATAATATAATTAGGGTTTCTAGAAATTAAATTAGGGTTCTAGGTTTTAGGGTTTTAATTTACTAATTAAATTTATTTTAATTAGAAATTAAAGTCTATCACACGTGTTATTTATCACTGTAACACAATTCTTGACAAATCAAACCTCCGGTTTAGGTTTTCGGATTAGGGTTTTCATTCATAGTTAGGGTTTTCTAATATCTAGAAAATATAAATATAAACTAGGGTTTTAAATTTAATAATTAGGGTTTCCTAATTAGCATACCATGAAGTAACACACAACATATATCACACAACACAATTATATAATAGCCTTAAATTCACGATTTGAGTTTTAAATTAGGGTTTTTCCACAGTAAACTAGGGTTTTCAAATACTGCACCATTATACATCATAATTGACCAACCATTGTCAGTCCATATACAGTACATATATATATATATAATATTATTATCACTATTCCTTATCTCAGAACCAAAATTAGGGTTTATCATTATATTATTAGGGTTTGATCGTAATATATTAAAACTGTTCCACACATATTACACATATAATCATACATATTCAGAATAATCGACAAATAATAATATAATATTATTATTCTCATTCCTAGATCAAAACCCGAAATTAGGGTTTGGATTCAATATCGATTTATCTTTCATATATAACCTTAATAATTAAGTTAAAATAATTAACTTAACTATTCTCAAATAATTTCATATAATAAAATAAGTATTATAAAAATTCTATAATCATATCATATAAAATAATATAATTATCCTATTTCCTTGGAAAATAAACATTAAAAACATTTTTACTATAAAATTAATTATTATAAGAATATAATTTATAATGAAAATTATTCATAACCATTCATGTAATAAATATATTTTATATTCATCACATAATTACTTACATAATACCTTTCACGCATTCTTATCTTTAAAATAAATAAATATTCTAAAATCATTTCATATATTATTTAAATAATATAAGATTATATTTTCCTTGAAAAATAATTAATAAAACGTTCCCAATAAGGAATTAGTTAGTATAAAAATATAATTGATAATAGTCAACAATTCTAAAATAAATTTATTTGCAATACTTAATGTAATAAATAAATTTTATTTATCACACATATAATTATAATTACATATTACCTTGACACATATCATTCATATTTATTTTAATAAATAAAAAAAAAAATTATACGCAAAATTTATGATTTATTTATATAGAAAATATCGGGTTGTCACATAGTCAACAATTGTATATTAGGGTTTCTAACGGAACAATTAGGGTTTAAAAAAAATTAATTAGGGTTTTCTAATTAATTAAGCTTTACCCTAATTAATATTATAATTAATAGCACTTAAGCATTATAATTATCCTTTAAGTTCCTAGATTAGGGTTTCAAATTCCCGGATTTTGAAATTAGAGTTTCCAGATATGGTATTATGGTTTTCTAATAATCAATTAGGGTTTCAAGTAATTCATTAGGGTTTTCCCTAATAAATTATAATTAATGACGTTTAAACCTTATATATAGCATTTAAATTCCCAAATTAGGGTTTTTAATTTCTGAATTAGGGTTTTCGAATTCCCGGAACTGAAATTAGGATTTCAGAACCGGTTTTAGGGTTTCTTCTCAGTCGTTAGGATTTTCTAACTGAACGACGATATTTGACAATAATATTAAGGTTTGACACTGATAACATTTATCTGTTCAACCCTTGACCCTTAACCACATTCTAAACACATAAATGATCATACTCACAGAACATAAACAAATATACACTTAATCCTGAATAATTCACCAAAATCCTTCACAGAATTTTGAAATCCTCAAAATTCCTTCCCAAAAATATCAAACGCATACACTTATTTTCTGTCTAGGTCTATTCTTTGACCTTAAATCCATCATTTAAGATTTTAATAAATTGTCTAATTTCTCGGGTTGTCACAATTATGACTAAGATAATGCAGAATAGGTTATCATTAGCCTTCAACAATGTTAAACTGATAGAATATAATAGACAGCAACTTTAACTGCAGTGGAACACGCAATCCATTAGAAGAGTCAAGTAGAGCATGATATCTACTATCTTCTATGATTTAAAAAGTTTATCATGAACTTTATCGTTGGGAATCATCTTAATAAATAAATCACATCATCGAATCATCCCTACAATACGGGCCAAGGATATTCATTAGTATCACGTCCACAAATTATTCTTGCACTACGGGCCAAGAATATTCGTGTAATCATCAATGGTTATGATCATACCGAATTATCCCTGGTCATAATCATACCAATCAACAGTCCATCTATGCACGTAAGCCAAAGATGACTTTCATCACAATATAAGCATGAGGATGATGACAATGATATAAGAGTTCAATTAAATGAAAGCAAAAGATAAATTTTAAAGATTTATAATTTAATTTATCCATAATTCAATAATGTCCAAATTGTCAACATGATACTGCTTTGTGGAGTAAAATTCAAGAATAATATCCATGTATCAAAAATAATTTGGATAGAAAAGAAATAAATTTTTCGATGAATAGTATCCCGTGAATAATACTTCAGGAATAGTACCCCGACATGAAAAGTGCCTCGAATACCCGAGTGAACAATATTTGAGTGAATAGTAACTCGTGAATAGTACCCTAGCATGAAAAGTGCCCCGAATACTTGAGTGAACAATATTTGAGTGAATAGTAACTGGGTGAATAGTAACCCGTGAATAGTAACTCGTGAATAGTATCCCGGTATGAAAAGTGCCCCGAATACCCAAGTGAATAATATTCTAGTGAATAGTAACCCATGAATAGTACTATGGGTGAAAATATTTATATTTAATAAGAAAGTTCAAATCAATATTCCAATAAAACGATACTGGATGAAGTGCAAAACTCAAGAATATTCCACTAATTTCAAGGATTATAGAAGCAATACTTACCATAGTAAGTTTAGATTTAAGAATATGAAAAGAAATAACATACTTAAATCAAGAATGGATTTTCACCGTCATACTATGACGTAATCCGTGAGACAAAAGTTATTTCGACACATTAAAGGATGAATACGAAAAATAGTATTCCTTATGAATACGAAAGAAATAATACCCCTTACTAATACAACAAATAATATCCCTTACCTTAGTAGAAGGCTGGATACTGCAATAGTGAAATAGCAGAATACTCTTCTTCTCGCTCTCTATAGTTCTCTATAGTGTCTCTTATGAATCTCAGTGAATTGGTGAGAATGAAAGAAGAATTAAGCTTCTATTTATAGGAGAATGGACTAAATAGTAACTGATTCATGAATGGTCCAGATTGATTTACTATTAGAACGGACGGTTCATATTGATTACTATTAAAACCACAACTGACGGTCCAGATTGATTTACTTTTAAAACCACCATCGACGGCACAAATTGATTTACTTTTAAAACCACCACCGACGGTCCAGATTGATTTACTATTAAAACCACCATCAATGGTCCAGATTAATTTACTATTACAACCACCATCAATGGTCTAGATTGGTTATCTATTAAAACCACCATCGACGGTCCATAAAATTAGTAAATCTTCCCATGAAATACTAAGTCAAACTTACAACAAACACCTCATAACAATCCCTATATTTATATCAAAAATTGAATAAATATTTACAACGAATTATTTATCTTTAAGAAACACATTTTTAATCTATTAACAATTATTAATCATTAATATTATAACTCACAATATTTAACAACCAGATCATTCCCAGGAAACAGGGGGCTTTTCAATAAGGATTTCTCCTTATTAGCGCGCAATTAGGTGACCAAACCTCTCCATGACAGAACTTTCTAGACATCGTCAATATTGCAAATAATAATATGAATAACTTTGTTGTCTCAATTATTGATTTAATAATATAAAATATTAATACTGTGACAATAATTGAATCAAATAACATGAGATAATATGCAGCAATTACTATAGCAATAATTGAGTATAACTGAGTGACTTCTCACGTAAGCATCAATAATCAATACCGTGTGCTACTATGCAACCACGCGTATTACTGTACTTTTACCACCGGGTAGTTCAACAGTTTAACGGTAAAACTTTATCCGTTATTTTAATAAAAAGATATTTCTGTCATTTTCTAACTACAACAATACTTCCGCTGTGGGGTCCACCAATGATTGTGTCATCGAACGAATATTCCCTGACAAAAAAGAATATTCCCCGACCAAATGAATATTCTCCGACACAACGAATATTTTATATCAACTTGCTTACTTTGCAAAAAAATTCACATATCACCCTTAACTTTAACCTTTTATCAATTAAACAATTATTAAATAGAATAATAATTATAAGAAAATTAAATACTTTTATTTCATAAAATTCAGGGTCTTATAACTATAACACCATCTCGGACCATCACTCCATTCCACGACTAGTCCCAGCTACGTTCTCATTTCCTGAAGAGAACAATGAAAGTAAAAAGGTGAGCTCAACAAGCCCAGTAAGAAATATTATGACTAAGATAATGAAGAATAAATTATCATTAGTCTTCAACAATGTTAAACTGATAAAATACAATAAACATCAAGTTTAACTACAGCGGAACAAACAATCCATTAGAAAAGTCAAGTAGAGCATGATATATACTATCTTCTATGATTTAAAAAGTTTTTCAACAATTTTATCGCTGAGACTCAGCTTAATAAATAAACCACATCATCGAATCATCCCTGCACTATGGGCCAAGGATATTCATGTAATCATCAATGGTCATGATTATACCGAATAATCTCTGGTCATAATCATATCAACAACTGTCCATCAATGAACTACAGGCCAATGAGGACTTTTACCACATCATTTATAACATTACGGGTCATGATTATACCGAATGATCCATGGTCATAATCATACCAATCAATAGTCAATCTATGCACGTAAGCCAAAGATGACTTTCATCACAATATAAGCATGAGGATGATGACAATGATATAAGCATTAATCAAACAAAATCAAGGATAAATTTAAAGACTTTAAGTTTATCCAGAGTTTAAAAATATCCAAATTGTCAACATGATACTGCTTTGTGGAGTAAAATTCAAGAATAATATTCATGTATCAAAAATAATTTGGACAGAAAAGAAATATATTTTTTGGGTGAATAGTATCCCGTGAATATTACTTCAGGAATAGTACCTCGTGAATAGTACCCCGGCATGAAAAGTGCCCCAAATACCTGAGTAAATAATATTCGAGTGAATAGTAACTTATGAATAGTAACTCGTGAATAGTACTCCAGCATGAAAAATGCCCCGAATACCCGAATGATTAATATTTGAGTGAATAGTAACCGGATGAATAGTAACCCGTAAATAGTAACTCATGAATAATATTACGGTATGAAAAGATCAATAATTATCAAGAAAGCTTATAATAATATTTCTATAAAAATATACTAGATGAAGCGCAAATATCAAGGATATTCTATAAATTGCACGGAGTATAGAAACAATACTTTAACATAATGAGTCTAGAATTAGGAATATGAAACAAAATAATATTACTCACATACTACAGAGTATGGAAAAAAAATATTATTTCTACGAATAATGAAAAATATAATATCCCTTACCTTAGAAGAAGACCAGATACTGGAATAGTGAGGTAGCAGACTTCTCTTCTTCTTTCTCTCTATAGCTTCTCTTTCTGTAGCTTCTCTCTCTATAATTGCTCTTGTGAGTCTTAGTGAATTGGTGAGAATCGAAGAAGAATGAGCTTCTATTTATAGAAAAATATAGTTTTGATAATTGCACGTTTTGGGGCTCAAAATATTACAGTATAATACCTTCATCTTTTTCTTTATTTTTAATTTAGTCCTGCAAGTAATATCAAACTTGCACCACCTCCCCTAATAGTACATCATGTGAATCAATAGTACATTCATGTGAATCAATAGTTCTATACAAGTGAAAAAAATAGTTACAGTATAGTACCTTTATATATACCTCCATTTTTAATTTAGTCATGCAAGTATTATCAATCTTGCACCACCTCAGCTAATAGTACATGCATTTGAATCAATAGTACACACATGTGAACAAATAGTTATAAGCGTGTGAATTAATAGCAATTAATTGCTCATTTATCCGATTAATTACCCGATTGGTCAATATAACCTCCAGAAATCAATTATTATCGAAATAAATGTCGATTTCTACTAACACTAATAATCCTAACATAATGGAACTATCAAATTCATCTTTAATCAACACGAACTTATTCATCATTAATATTATAACTCACAATATTTAACAACCAGATCATTCCCAGGAAAGAGGGGGCTTTCCGATAAGGACTTCTCCCTATTAGCGTGCAATTAGGTGACCAAACCTCTCCTCGACAAAACTTTCTAGACATTGTCAATATTGCAAATAATAATATGAATAACTTTTTCGTCTCAATTATTGATTTAATAATATAGAATATTGATATTGTGACAATAATTGAATCAATAATATGAGAGATATTATGCAGCATTTACTGTAACAATAATTGAGTATAACTGAGTGACTTCCCACGTAAGCATCAATAATCAATACCATGTGTTACTATGCAACGACGCACATTACTGTACTTTTACCACCGGGTAGTTCAACAGTTTAACGGTAAAACTTTCGCCATTATTTTTATAAAAAGATAATTTTGTCGTTTTCTAACTACGACAATACTTCCCTTGTGGGGTCCACCAATGATTGTGACGTCGTACGAATATTCCTTGTTAAAACGAATATTCTCGACCAATACCACTTTCTTACTTTGCAAAATTTGTAAATATTACCCACAACTATAACATTATATCAAATCCACACCATAATATTTTCGAGAAAAATTATTCTTTATTCATAAAAGTTGGGGTCTTACAACCTCCC
This sequence comes from Panax ginseng, assembly GCA_020205605.1. NCBI lineage: Eukaryota > Viridiplantae > Streptophyta > Magnoliopsida > Apiales > Araliaceae > Panax > Panax ginseng. The sequence goes on from CM035139.1 coordinate 54,648,457, forward strand.
CTTCTTATGAAATTTTGCCCTCGAAATTAAGGTACGTACCTAGTATGTCGAAGAGGTGAGGATACCTTGACTTCATTTCAAATTCTAACTCCCAGGTCATTTCCTCAACATCGTGGTTTCTCCACAAAACTTTGACTTGAGGTATAACTTTGGAGCAAAGAATATGATCCTTCTTATCCAAGATTTTAACAGGTACCTCTTCATATGTTAAATCTCTCGCTATCTCATCCAGTTCTAATTCAATAATGTGGTTTGGGTCTTTCACATATTTACATAACATAGATATGTGAAAAATGTTTTGAACATGAGACATACTTGCCGGTAAGGCGAGTCTATAGGCCATAGTTCCTACTCGATCGAGGATTGTAAATGGGCCAATGAATTAAGGATTGAGCTTTCCTCTCTTTCCAAATCTCATAACTCCTTTCCATGGAGCAACACGTAACAACACATGATCTCCAATATTGAATTACACGTCCTTTCGATGATGATCAGTATAACTCTTTTGTCGATCTTATGAGGTTTTTGTACATTGTCAGATCATTTGAATCTTTTTCGTAGTCATATGTACCAACTCTGGTCCTAACAACGATGCTTCACCCACCTCAGCCCAGCATACCGGAGAATGACACTTTCTTCCATACAGCGCCTCAAATAGAGCCATGTCAATACTTGCTTGATAACTGTTATTGTCTGAAAACTCCACGAATGGTAAGAACTTGTCCCAACTTCCTTTGAAGTCAAGGACACAGAGTCTTAATAAATCTTCAAGAGTTTGAATAGTTCTCTCCGACTGCCCATCCGTTTGAGGATGATATGCCGAACTAAATCATAAATCCATGCCCATAGCTTTTTGCAAACTAACCCAAAATCTTGAAGTGAATCTTGGGTCTCAATCAGAAACTATGGATACTGGCATACCATGCAATCTTACAATCTCGTTCATGTACATACGAGCAAGACGTTCAAGTGTATAAGTTTCTCGTATCAGTAAGAAATGAGCAAACTTGGTCAATCTATCAACAATGACCCAAATCGCATCTATGCCTTAAGAAACCTTGGGAAGACCAGTAACGAAATCTATGGTAATGTGCTCCCACTTCCATTATGGAATTTTAAGTGGTTATAATGGACCTTTTGGAACTTGATGCTCCGCCTTGACTCGTTGACAAGTTAGACACCTTGAGATAAACTCCGCTATCTCTCTCTTCATATTGCTCCACCAAAATATATGTCGAAGATCATGATACATTTTGGTACTCCCAGGATGGATTGCAAATGATGTGTTATGCGCCTCCATCATGATTTTATACTTCAAGTCAGAATCGTTAGGAACACAAAGTCTGGAGTTGACTCAAAGTATTCCTTCTTCATCGATTCTTGCTTCTGAAATAGCACCTTCTTGCACTTTCTTCCTCATACGCATCAGCTCCAGGTCTGTAGCTTGAGCAGCTTTAACTTTATCGATTAAAGTTGGTTCTACTCGTATATTTGCCATCATCACATGGGTCCCTAGAGTCTTTAACTCTATCTCCATCCTTTGTAAGTCATAAAAAATGGGCCTTTGCGTTGACAATATCACACTCGTACCCGCATATGATCTTCTACTCATGTGTCAGCTACTACGTTCGCTTTTCCAAGATGGTATTGAATGGTATGATCATAATCTTTCAATAGCTCAAGCCATTGTCATTGTTGCATGTTAAGTTCCTTTTGAGTGAAGAAATATTTGAGGCTTTTATGATCCATATAGATCTTCACCTTCTCTCCATACAGGTAATGCCTCCAAATCTTAAGCGCAAAAACGACAGCTGCCAACTCTAGATCATGAGTGGGATAATTCCTCTCATATTCTTTGAGTTTTCGTGAGGAATAGGCTATGACTTTCCCATGTTGCATGAGAAGACATCCTAAACCTTTGCCTGAAGCATCATTGTATATAAAAAATCCCTCCGAACCAAATGGTATTATCAGAATAGGTGCTGAAATGAGTCTCCTCTTGAGTTCTTGAAAACTCTTCTCACATTCCTCACTCCAACAGAATTCTGTATCTTTCCGAGTCAGCTAAGTTAATGGAGTAGCGATTCGAGAAAATTCCTCCACAAATCTCCGATAATAACCAGCTAAGCCCAGAAAGCTACGTACTTCGGTCACTGACTTAGGTTGCTCCCAGCTTTGAATTGCTTTAATATTTGTTGGGTCAACAGATATTCTATGATTTGATATCACGTGCCCAAGGAATGCTACTTCCTCAAGCCAGAACTCGTATTCTTCAACTTAGCATATAGCTTGTTTTCACGAAGCTTTTGGAGTATCAGCCTCAAGTGTTGCTCATGATCTTCACGACTTTTGGAGTTAATGAGGATGTCATCAATAAAGACGACCACAAAGTGATCCAAATATTCCTTGAAAACTCGGTTCATCATATCCATGAAGGCTGCAGGAGCATTAGTCAATCCAAAAGACATGACTAGGAATTCGTAATGCCTGTACCGAGTTCTGAAAGTAGTCTTTGGAATGTCATCAGTTTTAACCTTTAATTGATGATATTTGGAACGAAGATCGATCTTTGAAAAGAATTTGGCGCTATGCAACTGGTCAAACAGATCATCAATTTGAGGTAATGGGTACCTATTTTTGAAGGTGACATGATTCAACTCTCGATAATCAATACAAAGTCGCATACTTCCATCTTTCTTCTTCACGAATAGAACAGGAGCACCCCAAGGAGATGTACTAGGACGAATGAAACCGATGTCTAACAATTCTGGTAGTTGTGTTTTTAACTCCTGAAGTTCAATAGGAGCCATTCGATATAGGGGTTTGGAAATGGGTTTTGTACTGGGTTCAAGGTCGACACAAAATTCAATTTCACGCTCTGGGGGTTGGCCAAGAAGTTCTTCAGGGAATACGTCAGGAAATTTATTAACAATAGAAATATCATTCAAATCTGAGGTATTTTTATTTAAATTCGTGACCTGGGCAAAGAAAGCTTGACATCCATTTTTTAATAAATGAATAGCTTTATGGCTTGATATGATAGTGATTGACTTTAGTGGTTTGGTTGCTTGAATTCGCATAATAGGTTGGTTAGGAATATGAAAGCTAACCACCTTATGAAAATAATTGATTTTATCATGATGAGTAGTTAACCAATCAATTCCTAAAATCACATCAAATACAAGTATTTTCAAAGAGATAAGATCGACAGGTAACGTGCGGTTACCGATTTGAATAAAACATGACTTATAAACAGTGGATGTAATGAAGGTTTCTCCTAACGGAGTTTTAACAGATAAATCAAAGTTCAATTTCTCCAGAGTTAAATTTAAACATTGAGCACAAGTAGGAAAAATAAAAGAATGGGTAGAACCGGTATCAAATAAGGTATAGACTTCGCTAGAGTTTATGATTAGCTTACCCATGATCACCTCGTTCGGATTCCTTTCTTTTTGGGAGGTTACGACAAATGCTCTCCCTTGAACTGCCGGTTTTTCCTTATCTGGGACACCCTTTTATGCCTTCATTCCAGTTGGACTTAACTTTGGTGCACGACAAAATCGGGCTAGATGACCTTCTCTTCCATAATTGTAACATGTTTTGGATTGTTGCGTATAGTTTGGACTGATGTGTCCCTCCCCTTCGCATTTGTGACATACGACCGACGGTCGTTCTCCTTCCTTAACAACAGGTGTTGGTGCTGACGTATTTCCATCATTATTGAATCTCCTCTTATTGAAATTTCCACTTCTATTATCTTGGCCATGATTACCACCGAAGTGGTTACCATTTCTGGCATGTTGTTTCCCTCCACGTTTGTTATCACCGCTTTGATGACTGCTGCCACTGGTATTATCGATTTGTCAGCTGCTCTCTCTTAGTTGGGTTGACTCATTATCGCGCTCCAATAACTGAGCCCTATTTACAACATCTGAATACAAACACAGTTTGTGAGAAATTAGATTTTGGCGTATCTCAGGTTTCAAACCTCTTAGAAACATCTGCGTCATTCTCTCCTCATTATCAACTAAGTGGGACGCAAACCGGGACAACTCGGCAAACTTATCTTCGTACTGTGACACGGTCATATTGTTTTGCTCTAGTTTGATGAACTCTACCTCCTTCATGTGACGAATACATTCGGTAAAGTACTTGTCGTTGAACAGTTCTTAGAACTTCTCCCAAGACATCTTTAGTGCGGCACGTTGAGTACGCTTCACAGATTCCCACCAGTAATCTGCCTATCCTCGCAACATGAAGGTGGCAAAGGGAACCTTTTCCTCCTTGGAGCATCCCAAGACATCAAATATCTTGGTGATCTGCTTTATCCATGTCTCCGCCTTAAGTGGTTTTGGCTCCTTGAACTGTTTAGCAGTGACCATCCAAGAGTTGCCAGTGTTTCCACCCGCATTTTGAATAGGAGTCGCTCTCGACTGATGTTACATGAATTGCATAAAGCCTCTGAACATCCCATCATTCATCATTTGATCAGTGTTGTTGTTTACCTGAGGATTATTGTCTTCCTGTTGCACATTATCCTGGGTATTGATCGTTGGTGACTCAACGGTCTCATGTGCTTCATTGTTGATCACAACATTTTAAGATGTCATTTTCAAACACTGCCACAAAATAAGGGTTAATTGACATGTCACATATTATCCCTATACTTTAACCGACCAATTAAATACAAAATAAACTTAGGTATGTCATACTAGCGAAGGAATTCCCCGTCTCTCCCCTCCTAGTTCTTGTCTCACATCTCAGCCAAGGATTATATCCCTAAGCTTTGATACCAAATGTGACGCCCCTAAAATTGGTATACATCACCCATCTTAGGTTGCCAAATACATTGTACTAAATACAAATACAAACTTAATTATACAATATGAGTTGAGAGTTTTTACACGAATATTATCTTCTAGACAATATCCAAACTCAAATAGTCATCATTACATTTATTGTCACACTATTTTATAGAATAGTGGAGACTATTATAACACCATCTCGGACCATCACTCCATTCCCCGAGTAGTCCCGGCTACGTTCTCATTTCCTAAAGAGAACAATGAAAGCAAAAGGGTGAGCTCAACTAGCCCAGTAAGAAATATTATGACTAAGATAATGCAGAATAAATTATCATTAGTCTTCAATAGTGTTAAACTGATAAAATACAATAAACATCAAGTTTAACTGCAGCGAAACAAACAATCCATTAGAAGAGTCAAGTAGAGCATGATATCTACTATCTTCTATGATTTAAAAAGTTTTTCATCAATTTTATCGTTGAGACTCAGCTTAATAAATAAACCACATCATCGAATCATCCTCAAGATTACTACGGGCCAAGGATATTCATGTAATCATCAATGGTCATGATTATACCGAATAATCCCTGGTCATAAGCATACCAACAACTGTCCATCAATGCACTACATGCCAATGAGGACTTTTACCACATCATTTGTAACATTACGGGACACAATAATATCGAATGATCCATGGTCATAATCATACCAATCAATAGTCCATCTATGCACGTAAGCCAAAGATGACTTTCATCATAATATAAACATGAGGATGATGACAATGATATAGGAATTAATCAAACGAAATCAAGGATAAATTTTAAAGACTTTAAATTTATCTAGGGTTTAAAAATATCCAAATTGTACACATGATATTGCTTTGTGGAGTAAAATTCAAGAATAATATTCATGTATCAAAAATAATTTGGACAGAAAAGAAATATATTTTTCTGGTGAATAGTACCCCGTAAATATTACCCTGTGAATAGTACTTCGAGATAATACCTCATGAATAGTACCCTGGCATGAAAAGTGCCCCAAATACCCGAGTGAATAATATTTGAGTGAATAGTAATTAGGTGAATAATAACCCATGAATAGTAACTTGTGAATAGTAATCCGGCATGAAAAGTTCCCTGAATACCCGAGTGAATAATATTTGAGTGAATAATAATTGGGTAAATAGTAACCCATAAATAGTAACTCACGAATAGTATTTCGGGATGAAAAGATCAAGAATTATCAAGAAAGCTCATAATAATATTTTCATGAAAATATACTGGATGAAGCGCAAATATCAAGGATATTCTATAAATTTCATGAAGTATAGAAGCAATACTTTAATAGAATGAGTGTAGAATAAGGAATATGAAACGAAATAATATTACTCACATACTGCAGAGTATGGAAGAAAATATTATTTCTATGAATACTGAAAAATATAATATCCCTTACCTCAGAAGAAGACTGGATACTGGAATAGTGAGGTAGCAGACTACTCTTCTTCTTTCTCTCTATAGCTTCTCTCTATGTAGCTTCTCTCTCTATAATTGCTCTTGTTAGTCTTAGTGAATTGGTGAGAATGGAAGAAGAATGAACTTCTATTTATAGAAAAATATAGTTTCGATAATTGCACGTTTTGGGGCGCAAAATATTACAGTATAATACCTTCATCTTTTTCTTCATTTTTAATTTAGTCCTGCAAGTATTATCAAACTAGAACCACCTCCCCTAATAGTACATCATGTGAATCAATAGTACATTCATGTGAATCAATAGTTCTATACATGTAAAAAAAATAGTTACAGTATAGTACCTTCATCTATACCTCCATTTTTAATTTAGTCATGCAAGTATTATCATTCTTGCACCACCTCCCCTAATAGCACATGCATGTGAATCAATAGTACACACATGTGAACAAATAGTTATAAGCATGTGAATTAATAGCAATTAATTGCTTATTTATCCGAGTAATTACCGGATTGGTCAATATAACCTCCAGAAATCAATTATTATCGAAATAAATGTCGATTTCCACTAACACTAATAATCCCAACATAATGGAACTATCAAATTCATCTTTAATCAACACGAACTTATTCATCATTAATATTATAACTCACAATATTTAACAACCAGATCATTCACAGGAAAGAGGGGGCTTTCTGATAAGGATTTCTCCCTATTGGCGCGCAATTAGATGACCAAACCTCTCCTCGACAGAACTTTCTAAACATCGTCAATATTCCAAATAATAATATGAATAACTTTGTCGTCTCAATTATTGATTTAATAATATAGAATATTGATATTGTGATAATAATTGAATCAATAATATGAGAGATATTATGCAGCAATTACTGTTGCAATAATTAAGTATAACTGAGTGACTTCTCGTAAGCATCAATAATCAATATTTGTGCTACTATGCAACCACAGCAGACATCGTATTTCTTTACCATCGGGTAGTTCAACAGTTTAACGGTAAAACTTTCGTAGTTATTTTTATAAAAAGATAATTATGTCATTTTCTAACTATGACAATACTTTCGTTAGGGGGTCCACCAAATGATTGTGCCGTCGTCATTTAATATTCCCCGACCAATCGAATATTATATAACCACTTGCTTACTTTTGCAAATTTGTAAATATTACCCACAACTATAACATTATATCAAATCCACACCATAATATTCAAAAATATATTTCGAGAAAAATTATTCTTTATTCATAAAAGTTGGGGTCTTACAATCCACGCGGGATATGAGATGGGTTGTATGACCATGGAGGTAATGTTGTAACCTCATGGAAGCCCATGCTAAAGCACAACAAGTCTTTTCAATCAGAGTGTACTTGTGTTCACTGTTGCTGAATCTTTTGCTGAGGTAGTAGATAGCTCGCTCTTGGCCTCTATCGTCTTTTTGTCCCAACATGCAGCCCATGGTATTGTCATTAATGGACAGGTACATAAACAGGGGAACATCATCTCTGGGTGGTACCAAAACAGGAGCGTTAACCAACTGCTCCTTGATTGTAAGGAAGGCTTTTTGACACTCATCGTTCCATTTCATAGAGGAGTTCTTCCTTAACAATTTGAAGATAGGCTCACAGGTTGCTGTGAGTTGAGAAATGAACCTGTTAATGAAGTTGATTCTTCCCAAAAATCCCCGTATTTCCTTCTCTATCCGAGGAATGGGCATTTCCTTGATGGCCTGGATTTTGGTGGGATCCAGCTCAATCCCTTTGCGGCTGACTAGGAAACCTAGCAACTTGCCTGATTTAACGCCAAAGGCGCACTAGGCTGGATTCAACTTCAAGTTGTACTTACACAACCTATTGAAAATCTTTTTGAGATGGTCTATATGGCCTTCTTCCCTTCGGGACTTGACAATGATGTCATCCACGTAGATCTCTATCTCATTGTGCATTAAATCGTGAAAAAGAGCCACCATAGCTCGCTAGTAGGTTGCTCCAGCATTAATGAGGCCAAATGATAATCGTCTATAGTTAAATGTTCCCCAAGGTGTGATGAATACAGTTTTCTCACGATCTTCCTCAGCAACCATGATTTGATGATACCCTGCAAAGCAATCAGCAAATGAGTACATGTCATATTAAGCAGTATTGTCAATGAGAATATGGATAAATGGCACGGGAAAGCTATCCTTAAGGCAAACATTATTTAGATCCCAATAATCTACGCAAACTCGCACCTTTCCTCCTGATTTAGGCACGAAAACTATATTTGATAGCCATTCAGGATATGTGGACACCATGATGATGCCATGTGACGCCCCCAAAATAGGTATACATCACCCATCTTGGGTCGCCAAATACATGGTACTAAATACAAATACAAACTTAATTATACAACATGAGCTGAGAGCTTTTACACGAATATTGTCTTCTAGACAATATCAAAACTCAAATGGAGTCCTCATTACATTTATTGTCACACTATTTTATAGAATAGTGAGGACTATTATAACACCATCTCGGACCATCACTCCATTCCCCGACTAGTTTTGGCTACGTTCTAATTTCCTGAAGAGAATAATAGAAGTAAAAGGGTGAGCTCAACTAGCCTAGTAAGAAATATTATGGCTAAGATAATGCAGAATAAGTTATCATTAGCCTTCAATAATGTTAAACTGATAGAATATAATAGACAACAACTTTAACTGCAGCGAAACAATCAATCCATTAGAAGAGTAAAGTAGAGCATGATATCTACTATCTTTTATGATTTAAAAAGTTTATCACTAACTTTATCGCTGGGACTCAACTTAATAAATAAATCACATCATCGAATCATCCCTGCACTACGGGCCAAGGATATTCATTAGTATCACGTCCACAAATTATTCCTACACTACGGGCCAAGAATATTCATGTAATCATCAATGATCATGATCATACCGAATTATCCCTGGTCATAATCATACCAATCAACAGTCCATCTATGCACGTAAGCCAAAGATGACTTTCATAAAAATATAAGCATGAGAATGATGATAATGATATAAGAATTCAATTAAAAGAAAGAAAAGGATAAATTTTTAAGATTTATAATTTAATTTATCCAAAATTGAATAATGTCCAAATTATCAACATGATACTACTTTATAGAGTAAAATTCAAGAATAATATTCATGTATCAAAATAATTTGGACAGAAAAGAAATAAAGTTTTTGGTGAATAGTACCCCGTGAATAGTACCATGTGAATAGTACTTCGGGAATAGTACCCCAGCATGAAAAGTGTCCCGAATACTCAAGTGAATAATATTTGAGTGAATAGTAATTGGGTAAATAGTAACCCATGAATAGTAACTCATGAATAGTACCCTGGCATGAAAAGTGCCCCAAATACCCGAGTGAATAATATTCTAGTGAATAGTAACCAGGTGAATTATGGCCCCAAATCCGAGTACTTGAAACTCGTACTTGGTGCTCCACGATGACATTCGTTCAACTACTTAATGTATAAATTAAAAAAAATTATTATATCAAAGTTATCTACCTTCCCAGTCTCGAGAACCTTTAAGTCTTACATTACATGATAAATATTATATTATCTTACTACAAATAGTCATAACAACATAATTTAATCTACTCCTTCAGCTTCCCCTTCCCTTTGTCCTTGCTGGAACTTTCAAGACGTGCTAGCTTAGCTGAAAACATTTAAATTTAAAGCAAGAATGAGCATTTGAGTGCCTAGCAAGTAATAACAATGAATAAAGATTATCTGAAAATTTTAAATGTTTTCTTTGGATGACACTTCTACAACGAAGAAATAGCTGTGAAGTAAGTTGAAACAAAACTAAACTACATATCAATTCTATTTCATTTTTGAAACTACGTACTGACTATAAATGAGTAACAGTTTGATAAACTATGACTTTTATTTTAATTTTCAAAAAGGTTAAACAGAACTTCATCTAAAAACCGTCATGTCTTACGGACACGGAGGGCGATCAGCCCGTTATACCCTGTATTGATCAACACTACTTGTTTGAACGATAAATCGTTCAGCTAGTCCGCCTTTGGCGCATAAAAGTTTTCCCTGTTTGGGTTGTTCATAATTAATCTGAAATCTGAATTAGAATAATTCAACTTAGTAGCATAATATTCTATTCTGGTCAACGATATTTTTAGATAACATATACATATCCGAAAACTAGTAGGTATGTGTCAACATATGATTAAATACAATCATTATCCAAGTGAGGGCACTTGAATAATCTAACTTAACTATCTATCAGCAGAGTATATATTGATCATACATTATTACGGTAATGGTAAATGAATAGGGTTTGATAATTGGCATGAATACTAATGCTGAAATACATGACTGATAACTGTAGAGTTTAATAACTTATATAACAAGAGTATAATTCGATAACTTACTTGTAAAAACCTAAAACCCTAATAAGACTCGTATGTATAAAATCCCATTATATAAATAAAATTTCTCCGTTCTAAATGTGTTATGTGTTAATATATAATTTGTTTAACAAATCTGACCAAATAAAGTTTTGTTCGAAAAACGTCGTGCTTGACACCTCGTGCTTAAATTTTTTTCCCGTAATCAGACTTTTCGTTATATTTGTTTTAGCAAGTTGCTTTGTCGTGCTTACACTAACAAAATGCTTTGTCGTGCTTATTAGGATTAATGAGAAATTTAGGTTAATAACCCTAGATTAACAAACCCTAACCCTAATTAGCAAAACCCTAACCTTAATTTGTAAACCTAACCCTAATTAGCTAAATTAACTCTAATTAGCTTATGTTAACACCTAATCATGGTTAGTAAACTTCAATTAGGTACTAATAAACATTACTTAACAATCCTAACCATTAAAAACAAAACCCTAATCAAGATTAGTGAAGATTAAAGCCTAATTAAGCTACTAAACAAACCTAACTAGCTCACAAGTAGGTTAGGAGTCACCATTGCAAGTCGCTAGGCTACACATGACATGCTTGTAACTCCCAAGCATGACAATAGTCATCAGATCAGATATTTGTAGAGGAAAGTTGCATAAAAATGACCAAAAAGCCAAGTTGAAGAATACTATAAATAGGAACCTTAGGGCTAAGTAAACTCAAGAAATTCCTAAGCCTAGAAACACTTATAAACTTACCAAATCAAGCCTGGGTGATAGCAACAACAATATCAGAAGCTAGAATTGAAAATCATTCAAGAAAAGGTACAAACCCTAGTTCATAATTAGCTCTTTGATCCTATGTTAAATTTGTTGTTTAGATGTTTAGAATTATGTATTAGTATGTTAGAAAGTATGTTAGATTGGTAGAACACGTTTTCATAACATCTAGATGCCTTAAGTAAGTGTTTTAAGAAATTTGGAAATTTTGAAAACTAAGTCTGACAGCCGAATGTCAGGGCCTATAGATTCATATGTGTTTATGTTTTAATCTGTAAATTGTTTGGTATTTGTTGCTTGTTAGTAGGTCTTTAATCTAGAAAAGAAAACTGGTTCATTTGAACCATAGATTTCAAGTTATAAGTAGTTAAAGTGGGTTGACCGTTCACAGATTGCAGTTTTTTGGGTTACCTAGAAAACTCAAGAACAATTGAACCGACTACTTTGACCAATCTTTTTTAATCATGTTCTGTTTGTTATTTTTGTAAGGTTTTGTTATAGATTAATACCCTGTTATATGTACTACATATCTATGATCTCAAATTGCTAAAATAACTCATAGGATTACTGGAATTAATGGTCAAAAGTCGTTGACCGAGCTTAACCAAGTTTTCTGGGTTGCCCAGAAAACTGAAGAACACGAAGAACAATGTTTGGCTGTACTTTGACCAGCATAATTAGAGACCTTAGAGTTATGCTTTGTTCAAATTAATGTTATATATATGTACCCTGACATATATACTACATGTTACAACAAATATCACACACATCTAATACACAGAATAATAGATATTCAAGCCACAAAACTATTGACCGGCCATGACTATTGTTCTGGGTTACCCAGAAACTCAAGAACAGCTCTGACAGTGACTTAGAGCCTCTATAACTTCTTGTTATATGTAGGTTAAAGCCTAAAATTTATTTCATATTGTACTATTGCATGAGTACTACAACGTCAACTCTTGAACAAATAAAAAATCATTATCAGTAGCATTTTAATTAGTGGTCAAACTGGTCACCGACCACCGTAATTTAACCGATTGCCCGAACTCAAGAACACATACACGAAGCGGTTTACATCCTTTGAAGGGCTTTAGCGACAGAAAAAAATTATTTTTTTTAAAATAAATTATAAAAATTAGAAATAATTAATAAATAAATATAAAAACAGTTTTAAAAATTATATTAAATAATTATAATTAAATTACGATATTTTACATAAATTTAATAATTATTTTATTATATTTAGATATTACTAATAATTAACTTATTAATAAAGAAATTAGAATAATTATTTATAAATACTAAATAATTATGGAAAAATATTATTATTGATATAAAAATTATAATAAATGAATATAAATTATTTAAAAATAATAATCAATGTTTTTATAAAATTTTAAGTAAATATTAATTACTTATAAATAGAAATAATTATTTAAAAATCATTTTTAAAGATAAATAAATGTTTTAAATACTTTAAAATTTCTAAAAAGGTATTATAAAGGATAATTAAATTTTATAAATAAAATTTAGTCCATTTATCAAAGGTATTTAACACCAAAAACTTAATTAATCTAATCTGTTCATATGTAAATGATATAATTGAGTATTATTATAAATACTAACGTGTTGGAATTATATATATGAACATCGTAGGTATTTATTAACGATTGAATAGCATAACTTGACTGATCTACGCTCAGGCAAGTTCTCTATACTTAAATCTCTTATAAAGAAAGTTTATTAAACCCTATTTATTCATTGGACAAGATTTTTATCTTGATATGTTGTTGATATAATATACTACACCTACAATTAAATTACCTTTTTATTGTAAAGTTATTGCTATAACTTCAGCATAACTAAGAAATTAATTGGTTATTCATATTATAATGTTTATTGAGCATAAACTGTTGAGTAAAACCAAATTATTTTGGTAAGATATCCTATACTGAAGTTGGGTATCCCATAAGGGATCGAGATATGGTCAATGAATATATTGATACTAATGTTGGGTGCGTTTGAGCACTGGTAGGATGAAATGCATACTCCTAGGATGTTGAATAGGTGGATCCCCTATCTCATATCTAAACAAAATTTTTAAGTCTGTGTGACTGACAGAAATAAAAAAAAATTCCAGAAATGGTTGAAATAAATAGAAATCCATAAATGGTAACACCTATTAGTCGAAATTTTGAATTTTTTATTTCTTCAAATCATATATTATTATAATTGTTAAGCATGTCATAGCTCACCCTTGCAAATTATTCCCTTTGCAATTTTTGATGGTAATCTTGGAACATCCGGAGTAGATAAAGGGAAGCGTCCCTACATAGATTAGATTATATTCTTGTCTGTTTGAATACCTTGTAATAAGAACTCGTTATGAGAATCATGTAATCAAATCTTAATATTATGATATATATATATATATATATATATAACATCTTTTAATTCTGCAACCGTGTTTTCTTACATATATAGATGTAAAATTAGACTTCTTCAAATCTAGTTGAGATCCTTGGGAACTATTTATCTGAGTGAGGGTATTAATAGCATGGACTGTTCATGTTGTTATTAATACTCTAGATTTCGGATAGATAGTTACTATCGATACGATAGTATAAATTTGTTTGGCTTAGACTATATATTTGGGTGAGGGTATTAGTAATATGGACTGTTCATGTTATTACTGATACTCTGAATTTCGGATAAATAGACTCTAGTCACAGATACAGTTCATATATCCTAGTGAGGGTATCCAAACACAGTAATAGTTCTCTTGAGAATTTACATCTGTTATGGGATACTGTGAATTTTGGATCTATGGGAATTATATCTGATAGTCCCTCTATTTAATGTAATCTTATAATCAGATACCATGGGTGTATAGATTTAAAAGCATTATGTTGATTTACTATAAACAGCATATCAGATACCGTGGGAGTATAGATATGGGGGCGTTACAATTTTGGTATCAAAGCTTTAAGGCTATAGATATAAGGAAGAGAAATCTTAGTGTATAGTCTTCGATTCCGTAAAAATTTTAAAAGTACACATAAAAAATAACATTAAAATTATTATGTTGTGTAAATTTTATACCAGTATTTAAGGAGTTTTCTTTTATAGATGGCCAACTCCAATTCTGAGGAAATGGTAATAGCCAATAATCCACCACAAATAGAGTCATACATAGCCAGTGATGCAGAAGATGAGGAATTGCTTCATGATCAACAGCTATTAGATGTTGAGGAAGAGGAGGATCCAATGGTAGGACAGTTAATGAGAATAGATGAGCATGATGAGGCAATGGAATCACTGTTGAAGACAATAGAACATGAGGATAATAAAATGAGGTTTGGGGCTGATATAGCTGAGAGAATGCTACAACATGAGAGGGGACATAGTCAACGACTAAAAGTACAACTTCACCATGCACAGTGGGGCAGAAAGGAAATTCAGTCAAGTCTTCTTAAAACATCTCTGGGTGTTCGAGATACTTTTAATGATTTGCAGCGCCGTGTAGTTCGATATCTGGTAGAGGAGAAGAAGATGGCTTATATCATCGATCGATCTGTGGTTTGTCACATGATTCAGGATTCCTTTGATGATATCAATGAGTTCTAGAGAGTAGCATAGGTGGTTGAATGCTTTATATTAGTACAATAAAGAAGCATTCAAAGTTTGTAATGTAATCAGTACTTTGTAAGATATTAGTATGTTCAATTATGAAGTTGTTGTGTAATACTATTGTGATATATAAAATAAACAATATGTTGTGTTACTCAAATTCTTATGTGAATTTTATTCGTTTATATAGAATCATGCCACCAAACAGAAGACCTCAACGAGAAATGAATGATGATAATTCTACCGAGTAGTTAGTAGACCTTATGCTAGGAGTTGTAAATAGACCAGTGAATCAAAACACAACTTTTAATGACTTTAAATTAGTTGGACCACCTGGGTTTAAAGGTACATCAGAACCTGTAGATGCACAAATTTGGATTTCAGAGATAGAGAAATTTTTTCTAGTAACCAATGTTAATAATAACTAAAAGACAACTTTTGCAACCTTTTTCTTGAAGGGTGAGGCTAATTATTGGTGGGAATCAACCAAAGGTCGGGTAGAAACTGAAATTATTCCTTGGGATAGATTCAAAGAGTTGTTCTTTGAAAACTATTTTTCCCAATCCCTAAAAGACCGAATGGAAATAAAATTTCTGGACTTGAAACAAGAAGATCTTATCGTAACTCAAAGATACAAATGACTAAGTTTAATGAACTGTCCAGGTTTGCTCCTCATCAAGTAACCACTGAACTTAGAAAGACTCGTAGGTTTCAAGAAGGTTTAAAACCTCAGATTCGGAGTAGATCGTCAGTGCTTCAAATAAAAACTTTCTTTCAAGTACTAGAGAAGGCCACTATAAACGAAAGTGAGAATGAAAGTCTTGCTAAGTTTCATCAGGACAAGAGAAGTCAGAATGAAAAAGGAAAAATTAGGACATAACCCAGTTCAGGTGGGTTTAATAACAAACGTAAATGGGATAATTCTTTTTCTAACAACCCAAGGAAAAAGATAGGAAATACTAATAACAACTTTAGTAATAATAATATTAAACCTTGTTCTAATTGTGGTAAGAAACATAGAGTAGAATGCTTTCATAACAAATGTTTTAATTGTGGACAGTCGGGACATTATTATCCATAGTGTCCTCTTCCAAGAAAAAATAAATGTTTTAATTGTGGTTCATTGGACCATTTTTCAAAGAACTGTCCCAAACCTAAGAATCAAGGAGGAAAAGGGGTTAGAATACCAGAGAATAATCAATCAATAATAGCTGCAGTTGGGGTTCAGAATCGACCTACCGCGAGAACATTTAATATGTCGGTGAGGGATGTTGTTGCTTCACAGGACGTGGTGACAGGTATCATCCCTATCAACACTTTAAATGTATATGTGTTATTCGATTCTGGTGCTACTTGTTCATTTGTGTCTAGAAATTTCTCTACAAACTTGAATATGCCTTGTGAAAATTTAGACAAACCATTTTGAGTAGAAATTGCTAATAATGAAAGAATTCCGGTTAAGACCATATACAGAAATTGTAGTGTGGTAATAAAAGGACATAATTTTAATGTTGATTTGATACCAATTCAGTTGGGAGAATTTGATGTAATTCTAGGAATGGATTGGTTAGTTAATCATAACGCGATGATTGATTGTCGTCAAAAACGTATAAACCTTTTGACTGCTTCGAAGTCAAAGGTAGTGTTTATCTAGTTGAGATCCTTGGGAACTATTTATCTGAGTGAGGGTATTAATAGCATGGACTGTTCATGTTGTTATTAATACTCTGGATTTTGAATAGATAGTTACTATCGATATGATAGTATAAATTCGCTTGGCATAGACTATACATCTGGGTGAGGATATTGGTAATATGGACTGTTCATGTTATTACTGGTACTCTGAATTTCGGGTAGATAGACTCTAGTCATAGATACAGTTAATATATCCAAGTGAGGGTATCCAAACACAGTAATAGTTCTCTTGAGAATTGAAATTTGTTATGGGATACTGTGAATTTTGGATATATGGGAATTATATCTGATAGTCCCTCTATTTAATGTAATCTTGTAATCAGATACCATGGGTGTATAGATTTAAATGCATTATATTGATTTAGTGTAAACACCATATCAGATATCATGGGAGTATAGATATGGGGGTGTTACAAGTTTGGTATCAAAGCTTCAAGGCTATAGATATAAGGAAGAGAAATCTTAGTATATAGTCTTCGAGTCCGTAAAAATTTTAAAAGTACACATAAAATATAACATTAAAACTATTATGTTATGTAAATTTCTATATAGTATTAAAGGAGTTTTCTTTTATAGATGGCCAACTCCAATGCTGAAGAAATGGTAATAGCCAATAATCCACCACAAATAGAGTCATACATAGCCAGTGATGCGGAAGATGAGGAATTGCTTCATGATCAACAACTGCTAGATGCTAAGGAAGAGGAAGATCCAGTAGCAGGTAATGAGAATTGATGAGCATGATGGGGCAATGGCATCACTAATGAAGACAACAGAATATGAGAATAATAAGATGAGGTTTAGGGCTGATATAGCTGGGGGAATGCTACAGCATGAGAGGGGACATAGTCAACGACTAAAATTACAACTGCACCATGCGCAGAGGGGCAGGAAGAAAATTCAGTCAAGGCTTCTTAAAACATCTCTGGGTGTTCAAGATACTTTTAATAATTTATAGTGTCGGGTAGTTCGATATCCGGTAGATGAGAAGAAAACAGCTTATCTCATTGATCGATCTGTGGTTTTTCACATGATTCAGGATTCCTTTGATGATATCAATGAATTCTAGAGAGTAGCATAGATGGTTGAATGCTTTATATTAGTATAATAAAGAAGCATTCAAAGTTTGAATTGTAATCAGTACTGTAAGATAGTAGTATGTTTAATTAAGAAGTTGTTATGTAAGATCGTTGTGATATATAAAATAAACAATATGTTGTATTGTATTATTCAAATTCTTATGTGAATTTTGGTTATTATTTTATATAGAATCATGCCACAAACCAGAAAACCCCAAAGAGAAATGAATGATGATAATTCTACCCAGTAGTTAGTAGACCTTATGCTAGGAGTTGTAAATAGACCTGTGAACCAAAATACAACTTTTAAAGATTTTAAATTAGTCTGACCACCTGAGTTTAAAGGTACATCAGAACCTGTAGATGCACAAATTTGGATTTCTGAGATAGAAATTTTTTTCCTAGTAACCAATTTTAATAATAACCAAAAGACAACTTTAGCAACCTTTTTCTTTAAGGGTGAGGCTAATTATTGGTGGGAATCAACCAAAGGTCAGGTAGAAACTGAAATTGTTCCTTGGGATAGATTCAAAGAGTTGTTCTTTGAAAAATATTTTTCCCAATCCCTGAAAGACTTAATGGAAATAAAATTTCTGGACTTGAAACAAGGAGATCTTACTGTAACCCAATATACAGCTAAGTTTAATGAACTATCCAGGTTTTCTCCTCATCAAGTAACCACTGAACTTAGAAAGACTCGTAGGTTTTAGGAGGGTTTAAAACCTCAGATTCGGAGTAAGTTGTTAGTACTTTAAATAAAAACTTTCTATGAAATACTGGAGAAGGCCACTATAGCCGAAAGTGAGAATGAAAGTCTTGCTAAGTTTCATCAGGACAAGAAAAGTCAGAATGAAAAAAAGAAAAATTAGGACATAACCCAGTTCAGGTGGGTTTAATAACAAGCGTAAATGGGATAATACTTATTATAGCAACCCAGGGAAAAAGATAGGAAATACTAATAACAATTTTAGTAATAATAATATTAAACCTTGTCCTACTTGTGGTAAGAAACATAAAGGAGAATGATATCGTAACAAATGTTTTAATTGTGGACAATTGGGACATTTTTCTCCATAGTGTCCTCTTCCAAATAAAAATAGATGTTTTAATTGTGGTTCATTGGACCATTTTTCTAAGAACTGTCCTAAACCCAAAAACCAAGGAGGAAAGGGGAATAGAGTACCAGAGAATAATCAATCAACCGTAGCTGCATTGAGATTCAGAATTGACCTACCGCGAGAAAATTTAATATGTCGGTGAGGGATGATGTTGCTTCACAGGACGTGGTGACAGGTATCATCCCTATCAACACTTTAAATGCATATGTGTTATTCAATTCTGGTGCTACATGTTCTTTTGTGTCTAAAAAATTTCTCTACAAACTTGAATATACCTTGTGAAAATTTAGACAATCCATTTTGTGTAGAAATTGCTAATAATGAAAGAATTTCGGTTAAGACCATATACAGAAACTGTAGTGTGGTAATAAAAGGACATAGTTTTAAGGTAGATTTGATACCAATTCAGTTGGGAGAATATGATGTAATTTGAGGAATGGATTGGTTAGTTAGTCATAATGCGATGATTGATTGTCATCAAAAACGTATAAACCTTTTGACTGCTTCGAAGTCAAAGGTAGTGTTTAACGATAGTTGTTCACATAAGCAATCTCGATGTTTGACTATAGTTCAGGCAGAAAGATTACTTAGAAAGGGTTGTTTAGGATATTTGGCCTATATAGTTGATACTCGAAGGGAAGGAGTAAAACTAGATCAAATACATATAGTTAAGAATTTTCCCGATGTATTTCTGAATGACTTACCATGTTTGCCTCCAGATAGGAAAATTGAGTTTGTTATTGATCTTGCACTGGGAACGACACAAGTTTCTAAGGCACCATATAGAATGGCACCTATAGAACTGAAAGAGTTACTTATACAATTACAGGAACTCTTAGATAAAAAGTACATACAACCTAGTGTTTCACCCTGGGGAGCACCAGTGTTGTTTGTAAAGAAGAAGGATGGAACTATGAGACTATGTATAGACTATATGGAGCTAAATAAATTAACTATTAAAAATAAATATCCTTTACCAAGGATTGATGATTTGTTTGACCAATTAAAAGGGGCTGAACATTTTTCAATAATTGACCTTAGAACAGGTTATCATCAATTAAAGGTAAGAAAGGAGGATGTGCCGAAAACAACGTTTAGGACACGCTATGGACATTATGAGTTTCTTGTAATGTCTTTTGGATTAACAAATGCACCGGCAACATTTATGGATTTAATGAATCGAGTGTTTAAACCATGCTTGGACAAATTTGTTGTAGTGTTTATCGACGATATTCTGGTATACTCAAAAATACGGGAAGAACATATTGAACACTTGAGAGTCGTTTTGGAGATATTACGAAAGGAACAACTTTATGCAAAGTTTTCCAAGTGTGAATTCTGGTTGAAGAGAGTTCAATTTTTAGGTCACGTAATTGACAAGAATGGAATATCTGTAGATCCAGCTAAGATTGAAACGGTTGTGAATTGAGAACAACGAATAACTCCAACAGAAGTACGAAGTTTTCTCGGTTTAGCGGGTTATTACCGTCTGTTTATAAAAGATTTTTCAAAAATAGCAACCCCATTAACTAATTTAACTCGAAAGACGGTGAAATACGTCTGGACAGATATATGTGAGGAAAGCTTCCAAGAGTTGAAGAAGCGATTGAGCATGGCTCCAGTGTTATCCTTACCAGATGATACACGAGGCCTTGTAGTATATAGTGACGCATCACACAGAGGTTTAGGGTGTGTGTTGATGCAACATGGGAAAGTGATAGCTTATGCATCACAAAAACTCAAAAATTATAAGAAAAGGTATCCTACTCATGATTTAGAGTTAGCCGTAGTAGTTTTTGCTCTAAAAATTTGGAGACATTACTTGTTCGGGGAGAAGGGCGAAATATATACAGATCATAAAAGTTTGAAATATATTTTTACGCAAAAGGAATTAAATTTAAGACAGAGACGGTGGTTAGAACTGATAAAGGATTATGATTGTGAAATCTTATATCATCCTGGTAAAGCTAATGTCGTAGCTGATGCGTTAAGTATAAAAAATCAAGAAAAATTGAATGTATTAACCACCAATAATAGGCTAATAAAAGACTTTGAAAATTTAGAAATTGAGGTGGAATGTCCAACTACCTCTACCCAAAAATTATACATTTTAGAGGGAGTTTCATCTCTTCTTAACAAAGTCAAAGAGATGTAGGAGAAGGATGAAGACTGCAGAAAAACAAGTCTAATATAACTCATGACAAGTATAATAAATTTAGAATAGATACTGATGGAATAATAAGATATGAAGATAGAATCTGGGTTCCGGTAAACTAAGCTTTAAAAGATGAAATTTTAAACGAAGCTCATAATTCTAAATTTGCCATACATCCTGGCAGTACAAAAATGTATAAGGATTTAAGTCGACACTTTTGGTGGTCGAACATGAAAAGAGAAAGAGCTGAATGGGTAAGCAAATGTCTCATGTGTCAAAGGGTTAAGGCTGAGCATCAAAAGCCGAGTGGTTTACTTCAACCCTTATCAATTCCTGAGTGGAAGTGGAACATATAACTATGGATTTTGTTGTTGGTCTTCCAGCTACACAAAAGGGCCATAATGCCATTTGGGTAATAGTTGACCGTTTAACAAAATCAGCTCACTTTTTACCTTTTAAAATTACTCATAACCTAGATCATCTTGCCAAACTGTACATCAATGAAATTATTTCTAGGCATGGAGTACCTGTTTCCATAGTATCAGATCGAGATCCACGTTTTACCTCTAATTTTTGGAAAAGCCTTCAGAAACACTTAGGAACACAATAAAGATTGAGTACAGCTTATCATCCTCAGACTGATGGATAGAGTGAGAGAACCATACAAACATTAGAGGATATATTGAGAACTTGTATTATAGACTTCAAAGGAAGTTGGGAAGATCAGTTACCCTTAGTTGAATTTGCCTATAATAATAGTTATCATGCTAGCATAGGTATGCCACCCTATGAAGCTTTATATGGAAGGAAGTGTAGAACACCTTTATATTGGGATGAAGTCGAGGAAAGACAAATGCTAGGACCTGAGATAATTCAACAAACAACCGAAACCATCAGAATTATTCGTCAACAATTACAAGCATCTCAAGATCGACAAAGAAAATACCCCGATCCACATCATCAACAACGAAACTTTAACGTAGGAAGCCACGTATTCTTGAAGGTATCTCCTTGGAAGGGCAAGATACGTTTTGGCAAGAAAGGAAAACTAAGTCCTAGATTTATTGGACCTTTTGAAATTTTGAGGAGGGTTGGTGAAGTTGCTTATGAAATAGCACTACCTCCTAAGTTGAATCATATCCATAATGTGTTTCATGTGTTCGTATTACGACCATATAAACCTGATTATAAACACGTTATACAATATGAGCCAATCCAAATAGAAAAAGATCTTTCTTATGTAGAAGAACCTGTGCAGATCGTCAACCATAAAGAGCAAGTCTTGAGAAATAAAGTGATAGCATCGGTCAAAGTAATCTGGAGAAATCAGAACGTTGAAGAAGCTACATGGGAACCTGAAGATAAAATGAATTTCGAGGAAATCAATTATTTACTTGACTTGTACTGTAATTTTGAGGACGAAATTCTTATTAGTGGGGGTGAATGTAAAAACCCAAAACCCTAATAAAACTCGTATGTATAAAATCCCATTATATAAATAAAATTTCTCCGTTCTAAATGTGTTATGTGTTAATATATACTTTGTTTAACAAATCTGACCAAATAAATTCTTGTCCAAAAAATGTCGTGCATGACACATCGTGCTTAATTTATTTTTTTCCGTAATCGGACTTTTTGGTATATTTATTTTGGCAAGTTGCTTTGTCGTGCTTACACTAACAAAACACTTTGTCGTGTTTATTAGGATTAGTGAGAAATTTGGGTTAACAACCCTAGATTAACAAACCCTAACCCTAATTAGCAAAACCCTAACCTTAATTTGTAAACCTAACCCTAATTAGCTAAATTAACTCTAATTAGCTTATGTTAACACCTAATCATGGTTAGTAAACTTCGATTAGGTACTAATAAACATTACTTAACAATCCTAATCATTAGAAACAAACCCTAATCAAGATTAGTGAAGATTAAAGCCTAATTAAGCTACTAAACAAACCTAACTAGCTCACAAGTAGGTTATGAGTCACCATTGCAAGTCCCTAGGCTACACATGACATGCTTGTAACTCCTAAGCATGACAATAGTCATCATATCAGATATTTGTAGAGGCAAGTTGCACAAAAATGACCAAAAAGCCAAGTTAAAGAATTCTATAAATAGGAACCTTAGGGCTAAGCAAACTCACAAAATTCCTAAGCCTAGATACACTTATAAACTTACCAAATCAAGCCTGGGTGATAAAGCGACAATAATATCGTGGCTAGAATCGAAAATCATTCAAGAAAAGGTACAAACCCTAGTTCATAATTAGCTCTTTGATCCTATGTTAGATTTGTTGTTTAGATGTATAGAACTATGTATTAGTATGTTAGATAGTATGTTAGATTTGTAGAACACGTTTTCATAACATCTAGATGCCTTAATTAAGTGTTTTAGGAAATCTGGAAATTTTGAAAGCCAAGTCTGACACCCGAATGTCAGGGCCTATAGATTCATATGTGTTTATGTTTTAATCTGTAAATTATTTGGTATTTGTAGCCTGTTAGTAGGTCTTTAATCTGGAAAAAAAAACAGGTTCATTTGAACCATAGATTTCAAGTTATAAGCAGTCAAAGTGGGTTGACAGTTCACGGATTGCAGTTTTTTGGGTTACCCAGAAAACTCATGAACAGTTGAACCGACTACTTTGACCAATCTTTTTAATCATGTTCTATTTGTTATTTTTGTAAGGTTTTGTTATAGATTAATACCCTATTATATGTACTACATATCTATGATCTCAAATTGCTAAAATAACTCATAGGATTACTGGAATTAATGCTCAAAATTCGCCGATCGAGCTTGACCAGTTTTACGGGTTGCTGAAAAAATCAAGAACATGAAAAACATGGTTTGGTACGTGCTTTTACCAAAGATAATTAGAGACCTTAGAGTTATGCTTTGTTCAAATTAATGTTATATATATGTACCCTAACATATATACTATATGTTACAACAAACATCACACACATCTAATACACAGAATCAAAGATATTCAAGCCACAAAACCGTTGACCGACCATGACTATTGTTCTGGGTTACCCAGAAACTCAAGAATAGCTCTGACAGTGACTTTGAGCCTCTATAGCTTTTTGTTATATGTAGGTTAAAGCCTAAAATTTGTTTCATATTGTACTATTGCATGAGTACTACAACATCAACTCTTGAACAAATCAAAAATTATTATCAATAGCATTTTAATTAGTGGTCAAACTGGTCACTTGACCATGACCGAACTGATTGCCCAGAACTCAAGAACACCTACAGCGACAGTTTCTGTCACTGAAGGGCTTTAGCGACAGACAAAAATTATTTTTCTAAAAATAAATTATAAAAATTAGAAATAATTAATAAATAATTATAAATAAATATAAAAACAGTTTTATAAATTATATTAAATAATTATAATTAAATTTTGATACTTTACATAAATTTAATAATTATTTTATTATATTTAGATATTATTAATAATTAACTTATTAATAAAGAAATTAGAATAATTATTTATAAATACTAAATAATTATGGAAAAATATTATTATTGATATAAAAATTATAATAAATGAATATAAATTATTTAAAAATAATAATCAATGTTTTTGTAAAATTTTAAGTAAATATTAATTACTTATAAATAGAAATAAATGATTTAAAATCATTTTTAAAGATAAATAAATGTTTTAAATACTTTAAAATTTCTAAAAGGTATTATAAAGGATAATTAACTTTTATAAAAAAAATTAGTCCATTTATCAAAGGTATTTAACACCGAAAATTTAATTAATCTAATCCGTTCATATGTAAATGATATAATTGAGTATTATTATAAATACTAACGTGTTGGAATTATATATATGAACATCGTAGGTATTTATTAACGATTGAATAGCATAACTTGACTGATCTACGCTCAGGCAAGTTCTCTATCCTTAAATCTCTTATAAAGTAAGTTTCTTAAACCCTATTTATTCATTGGACAAGATTTTTATCTTGATATGATGTTCATATAATATACTACACCTACAATTGAATTACCTTTTTATTGTAAAGTTATTGCTATAGCTTCAGCATAACTAAGAAATGAATTGTTTGTTCATATTATAATGTTTATTGAGCATAAACTGTTGAGTCAAACCAAATTATTTTGGTAAGACATCCTATACTGAAGTTGGGTATCCCGTAAGGGATCGAGATATGGTCAATGAATATATTGATACTACGTTGGGTGCGTTGAGCATTGGTAGGATGAAATGCATACTCCTAGGATGTTGAATAGGTTGATCCCCTATCTCATATCTAAACAAAATTTCTAAGTCTGTGTGACTAGAAGAAATAAAGAAAAATTCCAGAAATGATTGAAATAAATAGAAATCCTGAAATAGTAACAACTATCAGTCGAAATTTTGAATTGTTGTATTTCTTCAAATCATATATTTTTATAAATACAAAACTTGTTGAGCATGTCATAGCTCACCCTTGCAAATTATTCCCTTTGCAGTTTTAAATGGTAATCCTGGAACATCTGGAGTAGATAAAGGGAAGCATCCCTACATAGATTAGATTATATTCTTGTCTGTTTGAATACCTTGTAATAAGAACTCGTTATGAGAATCATGTAATCAAATCTTAATATTATGATATATATATATATATATATAACATCTTTTAATTCTGCAACCGTTTTTTCTTACATATATAGATGTAAAATTAGACTTCTTCAAATCTAGTTGAGATCCTTGGGAACTATTTATTTGAGTGAGGGTACTAATAGCATGGACTGTTCATGTTGTTATTAATACTCTGGATTTTGGATAGATAGTTACTATCGATATGATAGTATAAATTCGTTTGGCATAGACTATACATCTGGGTGAGGGTATTGGTAATATGGACTGTTCATGTTATTACTGGTACTCTAAATTTTGGATAGATAGACTCTAGTCACAAATACAGTTCATATATCCAAGTGAGGGTATCCAAACACAGTAATAGTTCTCTTGAGAATTGACATATGTTATGGGATATTGTGAATTTTGGATATATGGGAATTATATCTGATACTCCCTCTATTTAATGTAATCTTATAATCAGATACCATGGGTGTATAGATTTAAATGCATTATATTGATTTACTATAAACACCATATCAGATACCGTGGGAGTATAGATATGGGGGTGTTACAAGTTTGGTATCAAAGCTTCAAGGCTATAGATATAAGGAAGGGAAATCTTAGTATATAGTCTTGAAATTAAAAGAAAATTTTAAAAGTACACATAAAATATAACATTAAAACTATTATGTTGTGTAAATTTCTATACAGTATTAAAGGAGTTTTCTTTTATACAATATCAAATATCTTGGTGATCTTCTTTAACCACGTCTCCGCCTTAAGTGGTTCTGGCTTTCCCAAAAACTCCAGTGGTCCCAGCTCCTTGAACTGCTTAGCGGTGACCGAGCGTGGGTTGCCATCTTTTCCACCTATATTTTGAACAGGAGTCTCTCTTACCTGATCTTGCATGAACTGCATAAAGCCTCTGAGCATCCCATCGTTCATCATTTGATCGATGTTGTTATGTACCTGAGGATTATTGTCTTCCTGTTGCACATTATCCTGGGTATTGATCGTTGGTGACTCAACGGTCTCATGTGCTTTATTGCTGATCTCAACATTTTCAGATGCCATTTTCAAACACTGTCACAAAACAAGGGTTAATTGTCATATCACATATTATCCCTATACTCTGACCGAACCAATTAAATACCAAATAAACTTAGGTAGGTCATACTAGCGAAGAATTCCCGATCCTCCCTCCTAGTTCTTGTCTCACATCTCAGCCAGGGATCATATCCCTAAGCTTTGATACCAACTGTGACGCCCCCAAAATAGGTATACATCACCCATCTTGGGTCGCCAAATACATGGTATAGAATACAAATACAACTTAATTATACAACAGTCGTATAAAATACGACATAACATAATCTAAGAGTTTTAATAAGAATATTATCTTCCAGACTGTATTCAAACTCAAAATAAGTCATCAATACATTTATTAACACAGTATTTCATAAAATAGTGAGGACTACTAATGCTATCAACTGGACCGTCACTCCATTCCTCGACTAATCCCTGTTACGTTCTCATTTCCTGAAGAGAACAATGAAAGCAAAAGGGTGAGCTCAACTAGCCCAGTAAGAAATATTATGACTAAGATAATGCGAATATAAATTATCATTAGCCTTTAACATGTTAAACTGATACAATATAACAAACATCAAGTTTAAGCTGCGGTGAACAGTAATCCATTAAAAGAATCAAGTAGAGAATAAAATCTACTATCTTCTATAATTTAAAAAGTTTTTCATCACTTTTATCATTTGAGACTCGACAATAAATAATCCACATCATCCACGCTTTACGGCCAAGGATATTCATTAGTATCACAACCACAAATTATCCATGCACTACGGGCCAAGGATATTCGTGTATTCATCAATGCTCATGATCATGCCAACAACTATCCATCAATGCAATACGTGCCAATGAGGACTTTTACCACATCATTTGTAACATTACGGTCATGATTATACCGAATAATCACTGGTCATAATCATACCATGTCCATCTATGCACTATAGGCCACAGATGACTTTCAACATAATATAAACATGAGGATAATGACAATGATATAAGAATTCAATAAAATAAGTTCAAGAAATAATTTATCCAGGAACCAATAACGTCTAAATTGTCAACATGATACTGCTTTGTGAGGTAAAACTCAAGAATTGCTCAGAAGAATATTTCCATGAAAAGATACTGGATGGAGCGCAAATATCAAAGATATTCCACTAATTTCATGGAGTATAAAAGCCAAAACTTTAACCAACTGGGTATAATAAAGAATGGAACAACAAAAGAAATCACCAGGCATGCGATAGACCGCACAGACAGGTTATTCTAACAGAATAATAAATAACGGAACCAGGTCATGCATAAACGCACAGACAGGATATTCTAACAGAATAATAAATAACGTAACCAGGTCATGCGTAAACGCACAGAAAGGATATTCCAACAGAATAATAAATAATGAAACCAGGTCATGCGTAAATGCACAGACAAGATATTCCAACAGAATAATAAATAACGGAACCAGGTCATGCGTAAGCGCACAGATAGGATATTCCAATAGAATAATAAATAATGGAACCAGGTCATGCGTAAACGCACGGACATGATGTTCCAACAAAATAATAAAGAATGGAATAACAACAAAATTTCACCATGTATGAGGAACTTCGCATAGACATGTTATTCCAACATAATAATAAAGAATGGAATAACAGAAGAATTTCACCATGTATGCGGTACTTCGCATAGACACGTTATTCCAACATAATAATAAAGAATGGAATAACAGAAGCTCTCTTCATGAATACGAAAGAAATAATACCCCTTACCTTAGAAGAACTGGATATTGGAAAAGTGAGGTAGCAGACTTCTCTTCTTCTTTCTCTCTATAATTTCTCCCTCTAGAGTTTCAGTGAATTCGTAAGAAATAATGAAGGAATGAGCTTCTATTTATAGGAGAATGGACTGAATAGTAACTAATTCATGAACGGTCCAGATTGATTTACTTTTAAACGGACGGTCCATATTGATTTACTATGTAGTATAAATAAAATATTCTAATAAAATAAAATCTTTTAAATAAAATATAATATATTTTATTTATAGTCTAATAAAATAAATAACTTTATAAAAGTATTATGTTTTATATAAAAAGATTTTACTATGCAAACACTATCACAGCCTTATGCAAACACTATGCATAATAAAAATAATATATTCTAATTATTGTCTAATAAAACAAATAACTTTATAAAAGTATTACATTTTATATAAAAAAAGATTTTACTATGCAAAACACTATACGAGCACTATATGCAAACACTATGCATAATTAAATATAATATATTCTAATTATTGTTTAATAAAATAATTAACTTTATAAAAGTATTACATTTTTATATAAAAGCTTTTTGTTTTATTACATTAATAATACTAATAAAATAAAATTTATATATATAATATATATATATATATATATATATATATATATATATATATATATATATATATATATATATAAACTTCCGTGACTTCATAAAAAGACACCTTAATATATTTAACAATATTTATCATCATTATTATAATTCATAATATTAATCGACTAGGTCGTTCCTAGGAAAGAGGAGGCTTTCCAATAAGGATTTCTCCCTATTGGCGCGCAATTAGGTGACCAAACCTCTCCTTGGCAGAACTTCTAGACATCGTTAATATTGCAAATAATAATATTAATAACTCTGTCATCTCAATTATTGATTTAATAATATATAAAATATCGACAATAATTGAATCAAATAACGTGAGATACTATGCAACAATTACTATAACATTAATTGAACAAAACTGAGTGATTTCTCACGTAAGCATCAATAATCAATCTTGTGTGTGCTACTATGCAACCCACAGCGTATTCTTCGTACTTTTTTACTACCAAGTGGTTCAACAGGTTTTAACGGTAAAAACTTCCGCCAATTATTTTCATAAAAATATTTTTGTCGCTTTCTCAATCCGAAATGATAATTACATTGTGGGGTCCACTAATGATTGTCTTGTCGTACGAATATTCTCTGTTAAAACAAATATTCCCCGACCAATCGAATATTATATAACAACTTGCATACTTTGCAAAATTTATAAATATTACCCACAACTATAATATTATATCAAATCCACACCATAATTTTAAAAAAAATTATTTCGAGAAATTTAAATCTTTATTCATAAAATTTGGGGTCTCACAATTAATATTAAAATAAATAGTAATATTAATGAAAAATATGTCAATTTATCAAAAGTTAATTTTTATAACTTAAAATAATTTTAAAAACTGATTTTGTAATTTTGGGAAATTTTTTTCTATTTTTAATGAATTTTTTAGAAATTAGAAAACAAAAATAATTAAATCTGTCGCTAAAGGCTATAGCGACAGTTTCTATCCCGATAGGTGTTCTTGAGGCTTAAGAACACTGACAGTCAGTGTTCATGGTGCCTACTTTGACCATCTGTAACTTGCTGGTTATGTTGTTTCTAGGCAATCTTAAGTATTGATCATGTAGTATTTATGTAGTACTACATGAATCAAGCATTATCTAAGTCATACAAGCACATAGCATGAAGATCTGGCCTTGTAAAATCATTGTCAGAGCTTTCTGGGTTTTCCAGAAACCCAGTCAGCTTCAAGGGTCCATTTTGAGGCTTAAATTTCTATAAGTTCTGGTCATTATTAATGTGATATAATGGTTTAGATTTGTAGTATATATGATAGAGTACATATATCAATCATCAAATCATTCAAACTACATCAGAATCATAACCTAGCATTCGGTCAAAGCATGTCAAAAATAATGTTCTTGAGTTTTCTGGGTTTTCCAAAAAACTGCCACCATGATCGAGTTAGCTAGTTTGACCTTACATAATTTTCATTTTGTTGGTTAACTAAGTGATTTAGGAGCATGAATATGTAGCACACATACAAGACTATAGTCTAGATACATTAACACAAACAAAACATCAAACACATGCAAGATCTGGGACCTTGAACATCTTGTCAGACACTGAAAAACCAATTCTGGGTTACCCAGAATTTAAAAGTCAATGCCGAGTAGGCTACTTTGACCATCCACTACTTAAAATCTGTTGATTGTTTGAGTGATTTAAAGGCATGGATCTAGAGTCTATCTAACAGGCTACAAACTAGATACAACAACATCAACAAAACACTTAACACCTGACAGATACGAGCCTTGGAAAATCTTGTCAGACACTGATTTTGAGTTTTTGGGTTGCCCAGAAACTCTTGGTCATGCTCGGTCAACTAAGTTTGACCATGAATATCTTTCATTCTGGACATGATTTAAGCATGATTTCAAGTCCAGATCAAAGTCCTTACAGCAAACTACAAGTCTAAAACATCAAACATTCAAAATCATTAACAGACAATAATCTACAGCCTTTGACTTATGCTTGTCAGACACACAATTAGGGTTCATGGAAGTTTTGAAAAACTTTAATTGTAAGGCACTTTGAGGTTATAGATCTATGAATGAACATCATAGATCATCATATAACATCCTCTAGCATGCATCTAAACACTTAAACACAAAATTTATCCTAACATATAAGATCAAATAGGGCTAGGGTTTTATACCTCTTTCTTGACAATCTTTGATCTAGCTCTACACAACTGATTTGGGTGTTCTAGAGAGTTGTTTAGGGACTGAATAACTTAAAGATTTCATGGATTTAGAGAGATATAGGCTAGGTTGAGTGTTAGATAGTAAATGAGCAACTTTGGTAAACTTTTCCTTTCTTTAATCCTTTATAATTTGATTCAATGTAGCTAGACTTGCAAGGTGTCAAAAGAGATACGATTTGGCTGAGATTTTAGAGCACATGGGATATCTAACATGGTGAGTCACAACATTCTAGAAAACCTTTTAGCTTACAAGTAAATGGGTAATTTGGTCATTTTACTCATTAAAGGGTATTTTGGTCTTTTCCACTTAAATTTTAAGGGTAGTTTGGTAATTTCATATATTTCCCATAACTTTTAATCTTAAGATTTGATAAATACCATTAGGGCTTACTAATCACCAATTAGGGTTTTAAAATTAGGTTTAGGGTTTCTCGAAAATCAAATTAGGGTTTCTAACTTAGCATTTAGGGTTTCTTGATAATCATTAGGGTTTCCCCTAATTAGATTCATAATCACTAACATAACTCCTTGATCACATAAACCTGATTAATAATCAGTCTTAGTTTTCTATTTAAGGTTTGAATTAGGGTTTTCTAATACTATGTTATATCTGATCAACATTAAACCAGACATACATATAGTACATACATATTGCATTGAAATATAATTATTATATATTAATATTCTCATTCCTTGTTCATAATCCATGAATTAGGGTTCTGAACCATATCCGACTTAATTTTCATTATCCATCAACTTAAAAATTTAAATTGACTATGCTGCTAAATCCATATCGTATATATTCAAAATATTATTTATATAAAAAAAAAATTATTCGTAAAAATACAGGTATAATTATTCAAAAATTTATGGGTCTTTACATGAATAGTAACCCATGAATAGTACCCCGGGTGAAAATATTGATATTTAATAAGAAAATTCATATCAATATTCCAATGAAACGATACTGGATGAAGCACAAAACTCAAGAATATTTCACTAATTTCAAGGATTATAGAAGCAATACTTACCATGGTAAGTTTAGATTTAAGAATATGAAAAGAAATAATATCTGAAATCAAGAATGGATTTTCACACGTCATACGATGCGTAATCCGGCGTGAGACAAAGTTATTCCGACATATTAAAGGAAAAATACGAAAAATAGTAATCTTTATGAATACGAAAGAAATAATACCCCTTACGAATACAACAAATAATATCCTTTACCAAACGAAAATAGCATCTCTTACCAAATGAAAATAACATCCATTACCAAACGAAAATAACATCCCTTACCTTAGTAGAAGGCTAGATACTGCAAAAGTGAAGTAGCAGAATACTCTTCTTCTTGCTCTCTATAGTTTCTCTCTCTATAGTTTCTCTTGTGAGTCTTAGTGAATTAGTGAGAATGAAAGAAGAATTAAGCTTCTATTTATAGGAGAATGGACTAAATAGTAACTAATTCATGAATGGTCCAGATTGATTCACTATTAGAATGGATGATCCATATTGATTACTACTAAAACCACAACCGACGGTCCAGATTGATTTATTTTTAAAACCACTACCGACGGTCCAGATTGATTTACTTTTAAAACCACCACCGACGGTCCAGATTGATTTACTATTAAAACCACAATCGATGGTCCAGATTGATTTACTATTAAAAACACTATCAATGGTCCAAATTGATTTACTATTACAACCACCATCAATGGTCCAGATTGATTAACTATTAAAACCACCATCAATGGTCCAGATTGGTTATCTATTAAAACCACCATTGACGGTCCATAAAATTAATAAATCTTCCCATGGAATACTAAGTCAAACTTACAACAAATGCCTCATAACAATCCTTATATTTATATCAAAAATTGAATAAATATTTATCATAAATTATTTATCTTTAATAAACACATTTTTAATCTATTAACAATTATTCATCATTAATATTATAACTCACAATTTTAACAACCAGATCATTCCCCGAAAAGAGGGGGCTTTCCGATAAAGATTTCTCCCTATTGGCGCGCAATTAGGTGACCAAACCTCTCCTCGACAGGAATTTCTAGACATCGTCAATATTGCAAATAATAATATGAATAACTTTATCGTCTCAATTATTAATTTAATAATATAAAATATTAATAAAGTGACAATAATTGAATAAAATAACGTGAGATACTATACAGCAATTACTGTAGCAATAATTGAGTATAACTGAGTGACTTCTCACGTAAGCATCAATAATCAATATCGTGTGCTAATATGCAACCACGCCAGCATTCTTCATGTTTTACCACCGGTAGTTTAACAGTTTAACGGTAAAACTTTCGTAGTTATTTTATAAAAGATATTTCTGTCATTTTTTAACTACAACAATACTTCCGTTGTGGGGTCCACCAATGATTGCACTATCGTACGAATATTCCCTATTAAAACGAATATTCCCAGACCAATCGAATATTCCTCGACACAACGAATATTTTATATCAACTTGCTTACTTTGTAAAATTTTTAAATATCACCCTTAACTTTAACCTTTTATTAATTTAACCATTTACTAAATAAAATAATAATTATAAGAAAATTGAATATTTTCATTTCATAAAATTCAGGGTCTTACATGCTAGCTTGAAATTATTTCACAATTTCTTCTTTAACCTTTAAACTCCACTCAGGTTTTAATGGCATGAGCTTCTGCCTGACTGGCTTGAATCCCTCTTTAATGGGAAGGCAATGGATGATGATATCCATGGACAAACCCACCATGTCTTTGTGAGACCATGCAAACACATCCTGGAATTGGGTTAATAGCGTAACCATGTCATTCATTTGGTTTGGAGTGAGTTCTGTACCAATCTTGATCAACCTAGGGCTTTCTAAGGTTCCGTGATTGAATGAGGTGGTTTGATCAAGATTTGGTTTGGGTTTATCTTCGACCCATTCCTTGATCCCCTGAGGTATCTCAATGTCCTCTTGTATTTCCATCAAGTCTGAGTCAAACTTTTCATCAAAGTTACAGTCCTTAGGGAGAAAAGGCATCTCATCAGCAAGTACAGGCACATCTAAATGCAGAGTCCTGAAACAAAATATGCTTTCACTTAATATATGAAACTGTTCAATCATACAAAGTGTTAGCATGTACTAATGAAATAACTGCTAATATTATACAGTAAATTAAGCATTTAAAGTTATCTATAGGGCAGAGGGATTCTGCCCTTTTTACCCTTGGCGACAAATACAAGGAGTGTTGCTCCAATTGTCAAGGGTGAAGTCCTGGTGGATGGCAGTAACAAAGTGACGATCATCGTCCTCCTTCTACCGAATGATGACCATAATGTCGGGATAATCATCGTTTGGAATGTATTTATTTATGTGCTCATCATGAAAAAGGATGCGTAGATGAGATAAACTCATGTTGATATCTTGTTTACATCTCTGTTTCCTCTCTTCCACTTTGGGATCAGGAATCAGGACCACTTTTTCTTTAACCGATATAGGTTTGGGAAATAGCATAGCCATAACATGGGCTGGAACCTTTACTGGAGACTGTATAGGCTCAGGATCGATATGTGGAGATAATCGTCGTATTGCTAAAGATGAAGGAATATGTTTGTGCTTGTGAGGATTCCTATGACTGGAGCTAGCAGAATAGCCTAATCCAGATGTCCCTGTTGACTGAGAACTTGAATTAGGCGCTTAATGCCCTGATGATCTTTGCCCAACCCTTGTCCAACTTGATGACCCAATGACATCATCTCTTGAGTGGCCGACATTACCTTAGCAGAAATCTTGGGTGTGAGAGATAGTGCCCCAATGGGATGGTAATGAGTGTTGCTCACTTCTAGGGCATGGAAACTAATCGACTCAACTTCTGAATTGAAGATGATGAGTGGTATGTCACCTTGTTCAGGACATTTTGGCTCATCATTAATAGTGATTAGGCTATTATTGATAATGTACTTGAGTTACTGATGAAGGGTAGAAGGGACGACTCCATCTATATGAATCCATGGTCTTCCCAAAAGCAGATTGTATCCTATAGCTATTCTGAGCACGTGAAAGGATACACTGAATGTATGCGGACCAATCTCCACTGGTAGTTTAATTTCTCCAATGGCATTTCGTCAGGACCCATCAAAAGCTTTGATAACTGTATGGCTACTTTTAATCCTCTTGGGGTTGATATTCATCTTCTCCAAGGTAGCATAAGGACTGATATTCAGAGATGAACCTCCATCTATCAAGACTCCTCCCACCATGTATCCGGAGGATAAAACCGCTATGTGCAACGATTTGCAATGACCAGTCCCTTCAGCGGGTATGTCGTCATCAGTGAAAGATATAACATTGTTATTAAAAATGTGATCAACCAGATGTTGTAATTTTTCCACATCCACTGATTTTGGTAAATGGGCTTCTTCCAAGACCCTTAGCAAGATCTTCCTAAGATCTTCGAAAGAGAAAACCAAGTCCAGTATGGAAATTTGTTGTGGAGCTTCTCTCAAGCTTAAAACCACCTTGGCTTCATTATGGACCATGCTACGAAGGAACTCTTTAATTTTCTCTATGGGAACTTTCCCATTTGACCTGATGGTAGGCTTCATCACCCGATGGGGAAGATACAGTGGATTCTCCTTTGACACTGCAGCAGTTATATATGATGTAGATCCTTGAGCCTGCCCATAATTCCATGGGACTTTTTTCAAGCTGACAACAGGATACTATGGCCTAGATGGCAAGAGAATTGGCTCTAGTGCAGCCACTTTCAAAGGATTGTCAACACCCTTGATTTGAATTGATTGTATTATGGGTGGTTTAGCAGCCAAATCATCCTCAGCAGATATAACTGCTACATCATCCTTCCATTTTGTAGGACATATTTTCCCACTCTCGAGTAACAAAGTGTTATCGTCTGCCATTTACAGGACACCGCTGTCAATTAAATTCTAAATGAGGTGGCGGAGTGCCCAGCATTCTTTTGTACTGTGACCGTAAGAATGGGAGTGATATTGGCATACTCCATTGGAATTGAACCGTCTGGAACGGGGATTGATTGGAGGTAGAAGGGATGTAATTCTTCCTTCATTAATCAGCATCTGAAATATCTCCTCCATAGGTTGGCTAAGGTATTTAATTCTCTCTTTTTGGCAAAATCCCGATGGGCTTTGGCACTTGCTCTTTTTGCAACTTTATCCTCCAGTGTTTCATTTTCTAAAGGCGATGATGGAGTATTCATGACAAAAAGGAAGGATACTAGCATACTCCTGACTGACTAATTGGCGTGTGACTTGGTGTTGATGGATCATCAGTTCTGCCAATTGGTCTACTTGCTTACAAAGAGCCTTAATCTTTCATTCCATCATGAATTTGAACTGTGCGTAATCCCATTTGTCAGCACCATCTTTACTGGTCTGGGAAGATTCAATAATGGAATTATAACTTTGTCCACTGCTCCAATTAATCATATTGACCTCTTCTTCTTTGTGTTGAGGAAGAGGGTTGTCTTGCACATATGGTTGGTTGGGTTTAGTCACCACAATCTCCCCATTGTAGATTAAGTCTTGGATCTTGTATTTCAAGGCCTAGCAATCCTGAGTGTCATGTCCCGGTGCCCCGGCATGATAAGTACACTTCCGTGTAGCATTGTAACCTTTCCCATTCGGGTTGGTTGGTGGAAGAAGATTTGTAATTTTTTTTTGAGTAGTCAGAAGATTGAGAACATTCTCGATCAAATCCCCTGGGGGTGTGAACACTCGATTGCATCAGACTTCTCCACCCTTTGGCAATGTGGGGTTGGAAGACTGTGCTGGAAAAAGGGAGTAGTTTCTCCTCTGGATAGGCATGTTCTGATTGCCTTTTTGACCTTGTAGTATCAAGGAAACATCCCCCTCTTTCTTTTTATGGACCTCAGAAGTTATTTCCATAAGTTACTGATTTGGATGTACTTTCGACCTTGACTTTTAGAGCGGCTAGGTCTTAAATTTTTCCTGACTTCAATCCCATCTCTCCATGTTTAATCATTTTAGAAAATGGTTTACCAATGCCAGCTAAGACTCTCTCATAGAAAGGAGCTTCTTGTATGTCTATGAAGGTCATCACCATTTCTGACTCCGTCATAGAAGGAATAACTTGAGCAGCAAGGCGCCTCTACCTTTGAGCATACTCTCTAAATGACTCATTGGACTGTTTCTTAACCTTGGTAATTTGGTACCGGTCAGGAGCCATCTGAGACTGGAAGCTATACTGAGTGAGGAAGGCATGAGCTAACTCTTGCCAGCTATGTATTTTAGAATTGTCTAATCTGGTATACCAAGATCGGGCTTCTGTAGTTAGACTCTTTTGAAACAACTGCATTCTGAGCTTCTCATTCTCGGCATAAGATCCGAGTACTCCTATGAATACCTTCAAATGTGTGTAAGGATCTCCTAACCCACCATGCTTTTCAAAGTCAGGAGTCTTAAACTTCTCTAGATAATGAACACCAGGGAATATACAAAGATCAGCATAGGAAACACTCTCGTGTGCGCCAATCCCTTTTATAGACCGAATGGTCTCTTCCATTTGAAGGACCTTTTTCATGATATCACCGGTGTCTAGATCTTCTTTGAAATGGGTGTTTTCAGAAATTTTATTGGTCATATCCAATTGAAGTTCCAGAATTTTTTTATCCGAACCTTGTGTTCCTCTCTGTGCAGAGGATTCTGTATGTATGGGTATTCGCGAACCTTGAGTAGATTGGTGTAGTTCTTTAAGCAGAACGTCCAAATCTATAATTTGCTTGCTTAATCCATCAAACTCTTCTCAAGAGACAGGAGTAGGATTAGACTGGTCAGATGAAGACATAATTGGTTGTAGGCTCGTGGCCTTTTTAGACTTTGAACGGGTAACAGGCCCAATTATTTCCCTATAAAAACTTATGTAGTTTAGTCTTAGGGAATGTATAAAATGTTTACATGCTATCATAATGTGTCGATTTTAAAAATATTATCCTGTAAAACGGGTGTCATTTGATAGCATGTCAAGCCTTAATATGTATGTACACATATTCTTCATATTTTCCATTACATAGAGATTAATATGGAATGAAATTACAAGTAATTGTCTTTATAGGTAATTTAAAAAGGAAAGAATGAAGAGACTTTCCTCTGCATTTGGTTTATCAGAGGCTGACCTATCTTAGGTTACTCTCGCGGCTTTTTGGTATGAAGGTTCCCAGATCATCACAATTTACTTTGGCATGCAACATTCACACACAAGCATATAATAGTTTTAAAAAGCTTGTAATAGCGGCTTAAGCCCTCTTACTGGAGTCCCAAGTAGAGTTACCACATGTCAAAGTCAAGATTTTTACTTTCCCTTTTCTGTTCTTGTCTTTTGGTGTTCTCATTTTAGGTGAAATTTATTTAAAAAAATAAGTTGTGAAAAGGTCCGACATTTATATGTCGACAATTGGACTGTAAGAGTCGTCAGTTAGTATTTTTAAATGGTTTCACCAACTCAACTGAGAAAAGGTTTGCACATTTACCTAGTGATGTAACACTGCTTAACTAGTCTGTGAAACTGGGATTCGTTAGGGTCCAAGGGCTTGTCTATACGGAGGGAAGGTGTTAGGCACCCCCGACATCCGTGTTACCACGTTGATAGCCACTTTTCAATTTAAACTATTATATGAATATGTGTGGGGGGGTCAATGTGCAATTATCTGGAAGTAGTGTTATGCCTCGTTTGCACCTATATACAAAGGGTTTGAATTTTGTATAAAAGTTCAGTTTTAACAAGATATAGCAGTGATGTTGTGTAAAAGAGGTTTTTCAAACCCTTATGCTCAATAGTAATTGAGGCCTTTGATACTTCCATTTTATTATGTGTTTGGCTTAATTGCTTTTATTTTTGAGATGCGAGGCATCTTCGAGAAAATAAGATATATAGCAGTGCCGAATTCCTTGTGGGCATGAGATCCAACTAAAGAAATGCAAACACTATGAATAATTTACAAGCTGGATAGTCGAAAATGTCCATCACCGGAACCGAATCTAGATTCAGAAGACTGAATCTGTGATCACATGAAAGCTGTAAGCAGTTATATATATAAAAGCTGAGATTTTTTTGAAAAAACAAGTTGTGAAAAGGTCCAACATTTATATGTCGACGATTTGACTGTAAGAGTCGCCAGTTGGTTTTTTAAATGGTTGTACCAATACAACCGAAAAAAGGTTCGCATATTGACCCAGTGATGTAACACTGCTAAAACAAGTCTGTGAAACCGAGATTCATTAGGCTCAGGGTTATCTCTGAGATTGGGCTGCTGCAAGTACTGGATGTCCTCAGGGTTCTCTGAGGTGTGCTTAACCTCCCGGGGTTATCTCTGGGTTTGGAGCTGAGTGCCTCAGGGTTATCTCCGAGGTTGAAGCTGACTGCATAGGTTGAAACGAGCATCTCCGGGGTTATCTCCGGAACTACAACTGCACTCCTTTGGGTTATATCTAAGGTTGACATTGTCTTTCCCGGTGTTATTTCTGGGATTGAGACTGAGTATCTTGGGGTTATCTCCAAGATGAAATGGGCTTCTCCGGTGTGATTTCTGGTATTAAGCTGCATGCCTCGAAGTTATCTCCGAGGTTGAAACTCACACTTCTGGCATTATTTCGGGATTGGTGAAATTTGTCCTCTGGGTTATCTCTCGAAGATGATTACGCCCTCTGCAATGTTAATGTAATGTTATCTGAAAATTTCGAGTGTTTACATATATATATATATATACAAAAGAAATAAAAAAAACTACGGACCGAAGTCCGGGCATACGCACACAACACGACTCTCAACGTAAATAACTGTGTGTGCAAAAAGTTGAGAAAGGCTTTAAAAAATGTAAGAAGTCTTGCAGTGGGCTGCCAAGAAGACTTCAAATGACTTTAAATTAATGAACACCCATTTTCCACCGATAAAATATGACAAAGTACAAAGTGTTTGAAAAGAGAAAGTACTAGTTTATAGTGTGTACAAAGCAAAATGGACAGGGCTTCCTCGCCTTTTCTCTTCTTAAAATGGCCACCCCAAGCCCTCTATTTATAGAGGGGGGAGCCGCAGGTGTACCTGTGGCTGCCCGGGGTGCCCCGGGCTTTGTGGACCCCACCGTCTTGAAGTACGTGCACGCATGCAACGCGTTATCTACTCGAACCTTCATAACTTTCAATCTGGGCATCCGATTGAGGTGTATAATACCTTTCCAGAATGTTGTTGTCGAGAGCTACACAATGACATGGTATAGGAGGTTGTACGAAGTCGGGAAGATAGGACCATTTCTAGATCTTTGGGTCTTCAAATTCCATCTGGTGTGTTGTCTTATGTTGTAGTCACTCGGGATTTAAGCTATGGTTCTTATAGGACACTTCTATGTAGAATGTATGTTGAACTATTGTTAAGATGGCGCGAATGTGTGATCGAGGTGTCAAGATGATAATTTTGCCCCTCACCGGGGTTATCTCTGATTTGGGCTGATTTAGCAGTCGTTGCTCAGGGTTATCTCTGAGATTGGGCTGCTATAAGTGCTGGATGTCCTCAGGGTTGTCTCTGAGGTGTGCCTGACCTCCTAGGGTTGTTCCGGGATTGAAACTGAGTGGGGTTATCTCCGAGGTTGAAGCTTACTGCAAGGGGTTGAAATAAGCTTTTCCGAGGTTATCTCCGAAACTGCAACTGCACTCCTCGGGGTTGTCTCCGAGATTGAAACTAAATATCCCGGGGTTGTTTCTAGGATGGGATAGAGTATCTCGGGGTTGTCTCCGAGATGGAAAAACTGATAATTCAGGGGTTATCTCCGGAACTGGAATTGCATTCCTCAGGGTTGTCTCCGAGGTTGGAATTAAAACTCTCAGGGTTGTCTCCAGAACTGGACTGAGTATCTCAGGGTTATCTCTGAGATTGAAAATTGGGAATTCTATGGTTGTCTCCGTAACTGGAATTGCTTTGTCTTCCAAGGTTATCTCTAAAAGATAATTAAGCCCTCACACAATGTTAGTAACAGAAATGCAAAAATTTCGAGTGTCTACAAGGCAAAATCATCATTTTGCCACCTTGATCCTACATTCACGCCCTGTCAACAACATTTCAACATACATTCTACACATAAGTGTCCTACAAGAACCATAGCTCAAAATCCTGAGTGACTACTGCACAAGACATCACACCGGATAGAATTTGAAGACCTAAAGATCTGGTCATGGACCCTTTTTCCCTGTTTTGTACAACCTCTTATCCCATGTCATTATGTAGCTCTCGACAACAGCATTCTGGAAAGGTATTATACGCCTCAATCGAATTCCTGAATTGAAAGTTATGAAGGTTCAAGCGGACAACGGGTTGTATGTGTGCACGTACTTCGAGACGGCGAGGCCCACGGAGTCCAAGGCACCCCAAGTAGCTGCAGGTGGACCTGCGGCTGCCGCAGGTACACCTGTGGCTCCCCCCTCTATAAATAGAGGGCTTGGGGTGGCCATTTTGAAGAGAGAAAAGGCGAGGAAGCCATGTCCATTTTGCTTTGTACACACTTTAAACGGAGTGCTTTCTCTTTCCAAACACCTGTGAGCTTGTGTTTTGCTATATTTTATCGGTGGAAACCAAGTATTCATTAATTTAAAGCCATTTGAAGTCTTCTTGGTAGCCCACTGTAAGACATCTCACATTTCTTACATTTCTGTTCTGAGTTGCAAAGATATATTCCACCTTAAGGAAACACAGATGGCTTGCAAGCTAACAGAAGACTTAAGAACCAACCCAAACAGCATCCAGATTGAGTTCTGAAGCCATTCAAGATGAAGTCTTCCACAAGTAGATCAAAAGAAGACTTCAGTAAAAGTGTCTAACTAAGGAAAGTCAGCAGATGCAGTAGTTGTCAAGAGAAAAGAAGATAACGATCTTGGAGTTAACCAGGATCGTAGTGTTTGCCAAATAAAGCAGGAACTGATGCAGTTTACATAGAGATATTGGTTAGCTTTTGAAGAATAAGGCAAAATTGATTAAGCATGGGTCAATCCATTAATGATAAGTGAACATGAGA
Organism: Panax ginseng; assembly: GCA_020205605.1. Lineage (NCBI taxonomy): Eukaryota > Viridiplantae > Streptophyta > Magnoliopsida > Apiales > Araliaceae > Panax > Panax ginseng. The sequence continues at coordinate 54,691,005 of CM035139.1, forward strand.
TAACAAGGAGAAAGCGAGTTGGTCATGTCATAAATCTGATGTGTCTTGCTATTCAGAAGAGACCAGAACAAGGAGTCAAGCTATCGGTTCACGAGATCGATCGAGGCAAAATGTGAAGTGTTGAAGCCTTTGCCAAGTGAAGGAAGAGGTGTTCTAAATTGAAGATCCAATGAACACTCTTCAGGATCGTAGTGTTGTCTCAATCAGTCAATGAGCAACATTCAACAAGACACATTACGATCAGGTCCAAGAACTTATGCATCAGAATCATAGAGTTTGATCATCTGAAGATTGAAGCATTGGCAACGGTTCAATCTGAAGACTAATATTTAAACATTGCTAATTGAGAGCATCGATGCAAAAGGATAATTTTTGATGTTCTAATCGAGAAGTAAGAATGAAGAAATAAAGATGACTACCTGCCTGACATGGAAAGGTTGTGACGCCCCCAAATCCGGGTATCTTCCAACCCGACATATGGTGTTCCACGGTGCTACAGTTCACACAAACATTCAATTGAAAAGCCTCATAAGAACGAATATGTCTTATATATATTGTAAATCAATATTACCATTTCCTCAGGTTCTTATAACCGTTACATTTGTTCTTGTCATAATATCAAATATTATCATTACAAACATATACTATTACAAAGTAATCTACAGGTTTGCCTTAGCCTTTCCTTTATCCTTGGGATCCTTGATCCAGATTACATGACACCCCGATTCGGGTCCTCTCGACCCCTGGTTCGATCGTCATCACGATAAAATACAAACATCCACCTCTAAACAACATACGATAACTAAAATGCGAATATAATAAACGCGTCGTGCTTCATTCAAAAGGTGTTACTAGTCCCAAGATACGATAACCTTAATATCATCTTACAATCATACCCTAAAATAAATATTATGATTCACATTACATAATCGTAATTTAATCTAAGCATAAGATAACTTTTGCTTCTCGCAATTATCCAACATCTTCCCTTTACCCCTATCCTTTCCTGAGGTCTCGGGCTTAGCTGCAATATAATTCATGATATAGCAAGGATGAGCAATAAGTTTGCTCAACAAGTTTAAATACAACAATAAGGATATAACATGATGAATGGAAAAATATCTGGCAATGGATTCAACAATATGAATATTTGAAGGATTAAACAATATGAATATTATAAGCAAAGACAATGATTGCTTTTAGAATAACTGCTAGTCAAGTAGACTTTGAACTATAACACTCCAATGAAATCAATAGCTAATTGACTGTAATGCCCCGAAATCCGGTCTATTTTCACTTCCGGATTTCGTACGTCACAATCAAATCTTCTTTGGAACATACATCATTATATAGCTAAATATAACAACATACATCCTCAAATCCTAGGTTCTTAAAACCTTAAAACCTCTTTCATTACAAATAATGATAATTACATTATTCTTTACATCTTGTACAAGTGACTTTTATCCGCCACCAAGGATACATAACGTTCATTAAACTATTCTATAGTTTAATTCTATCATTCTAAATTACAAGTCTTCGCTTGATCATCACGCTCATTCATCTAATGAATGGCACTTCTTCTGGATACCAATCAGCTTGATCTTTACGGGATCCTTAAATTCTTTCTAACATCGTTCGCTGAAAATGTTTTTATTTAAAGCAAGTGTGAGAATTCAATTGCTCAGCAAGTCATAGCAGTTGAACAAACAACTTCAAGAATTTAAGCATTCCTTTAAGACTTCAATAACCGAACAAAGGTTATGAAGCAACTTGAATAATAGGAATAATCTCGATTCCTATCATTTTAAAACATTAAACATATTCACTTAGAAATACTCACATTCTCTACTTTCTTTCATTCACATTCTGTCTGGCTAGAATCAATAGCACAGACTTAACAATAACGGTTCATGTATAAGCAGAACATGCTCATATTGAATAGTTCAATCACGAGGCGGTTAAGTATCATAGAAACACCGAAGTGTTCACATTGTGGCACAATGCCTCATATATTCTAACACCTTGTACAAATATCACACATTTGCACATAGACAGAACTTCTCAAGTTCAATATCTGAGAAGGATTAGAAACTAGCATTCATTTGAAATATGAATGAAGTTAGAAAACTTGCCTTACGCACAATCCTAATTAAATGAAATGAGTTCTCTATTTATAGAAAACCAAGACTAGGGGTATTTTGGTTATTTTGCACCCTTAACCTCCTTACTATTCCTTTGCTTAGCCACCAAGTTTACTTAGTGGCCAAGTGGCCGCCCCACCTCCTTAGGTAGCTTCCCTTGGAAGCTTCGTGCTTCCGTCTTTCGGATTTCGTCCGACAGTTCGAAAACTGCTATTCTCGGAATCCAAATATTTTTGGATATTTCGTCTTTCCTTTACCGATTGAATATTACGTATTCTTCAGTTCTCTGAAAAACTGAAAAACGCTTTTCCACGATAAGCGTTTTCCTTCACGTTTTCCCCTAACGTAGCTAAATGAATGAAAAGTACATAACAGTACTTTTCGTCATTTTTATTTTGTCCGATTTCTACACGTTTTTCGAGAAAAACTTTTATCGACTTACTTAACTTTTCACGACATATTATCGTCAAATCTTTCGACGTAATGTCATTCTGACATACCGAACTCTCAAAACGGCTTAGGTTATTCAAACCCTAACCCATAGGTTTCGTCGAGTGAATAGTGCCTATTTCATCTTTTTCCCCGGAAATATTTTGTCTTCGAAAAAATTTTATTTTCGTCTTGAAAATTCTTACTCGTTCAGTCTAGCTCGTAGCTAGAATCCTCCCGATTAATAATCATCCTAAGTTATAGAACGATTAATAAACACACAGCACAAAATAGTATTAATAAAAATTCATTTTATTAATAACTAATTCTTTAAACTTAAATTCTGGACAATCCAATTTTTCGGGTTGTCACATTCTTCCTCCCTTATAAAAATTCCGTCCTCGAAATTTCTTAAAACCAAACCCTTACCCGGGTTCTCACATTCTCCCCTTCTTCAAAGAATTTCGTCCTCAAAATTTTAGCTTACTCATCTTCTCAATCTTCTCTTCAAAGAAGTTATTATCTTTCCATCATTCCTAACCTCCATATCCTATCAAGAATCATGAAGTGAAAGGAATAAATAGGAATATAAAGATTCCTTTAAAACATTTCATACTTTTGCTGAGGGGTCAAATCGACCATGAACTCATACTAGGTTAAACAGCCTCTGCCATAAACCTTTATTACATGGTAAGTTTACAATCACAAAGAAGGTAAACTACCTCTTCCATACGTAGGTGATCAACCTAACGTATCACCCCATTTCAGAGTATGTTCACCTCAGACTTAGATTCTGCACCAAAACAATTTGGTTCGGCATAGCTCTTCAAAGAAAGCTTGATTTTCTTTTACTCATGACATACCATTCGTCTTAGCCAAATCAAGTATCTTAGACCATACCAATAAATTGGACATCAACTTGAAGCATTCGTCTAGTCAACTCGCTTGACATCGACCAATTCTTTAAATTCTTTTGCAATACATCCAAACGTTTCATGACGTCATGATACCGCACTCTTCATAGTACGTTGAGGACTTCGTCAGTTTATGACTTCATCATTATGCGTCATACCATAGCGGGTTGTTGATCCAAAGATCACTTCCAACACTAGGTTCAATTGTATTAATAACTCCATCCTTTTACCATCTTTGCGTCAAATGCACTGATGATATAAAATTCATTTTGATATTTTAAATCAATTTCTAGCCGAATCAACTAGCATAGACATATCAAAAATAGTTCTTTTAAAATCCATTGGTTCCAAAAGTTGAACCAATTCTTTCATTTTCAAAACGCGCACATTAGCACGATTTCAAGAAATTTCGAAATCTAGCATAGCTAGATGACTTGGAATATCATATTCTCCATCTTCCTTCATTGTCTTACTTGTGACAATACTTAATCCTCTCTAGCACCTTCAATGCTAAGCCTACTGAAAATAACTCGTTTCAGTCTAAACATTCCTATACCTTAATACAGTCCATCAACTTACCACACATTATGAGTTCAGGAACTTTCCACAATAATATGAGTTTAAGAACTATCCCAGACAGACTATAAGCGTCCATTCGCTGAGAAGTTCAAAAACATACCATATAATTATGAGTCACGAACGTACCATAAGTATGAGTTTCAAGAACTCGCACCTACCTTATCGTTCTCTACCTATCAAGCATATATATGAGAAAAGATTCACCTTCTTGTCATATACATGTTGATAGCGTGACCAATTCCAATGATTATCACTGTAATAAATTGAGTGGTTGTTAAACCAAGCACAAACCTCTGCCCATACAAAGATTCATACAACTTAGCTATCACATGAGTCCTCAATTGAAATCTTATAACTTCTAGATCTCTCTTTACTAAATACGAATTTTCTTTAATTCGTATGTTATCCTTTACAACTCAATCTGAGTTATTCTTCCCGTACTACTTTGTAGTACCATTCATTCATAGCATTAGCTATAAATCATTCATCGTTTAACATCTCGCCTATTACTACGATTTACTATGATCACGTGGTGATCCTCTTATCCTTCTCTCTAAGATTATAGTCTTAGGTACTTATACCTAAGATTTATAACCTATCAGCTTTGATACGAACCTATAATGCCCCAAAATCCGGTCTATTTTCACTTTCAGATTTCGTACGTCACGATCCCATCTTCTTTGGAATATACATCATTATATAGCTAAATATAACAACATACATCCCCAAATCCCAGGTTCTTAAAACCTTAAAACCACTTTCATTACAAATAATGATAATTACATTATTCTTTACATCTTATACAAGTGACTTTTATCCGCCACCAAGGATACATAACGTTCATTAAACTATTCTATAGTTTAATTCTATCATTCTAAATTACAAGTCTTCGCTTGATCATCAAACTCATTCACCTAATGAATGGCACTTCTTCTGGATACCGATCAGCTTGATCTTTATGGGATCCTTAAATTCTTTCTAACAGCGTTTGCTGAAAATGTTTTTATTTAAAGCAAGTGTGAGCATTCAATTGCTGAGCAAGTCATAGTAGTTGAACAAACAACTTCAAGAATTCAAACATTACTTTAAGACTTCAATAATCGAACAAAGGTTATGAAGCAACTTGAATAATAGTAATAATCTCGATTCCTATCATTTTAAAACATTAAAAATATTCACTTAGAAATACTCTCATTCTCTACTTTCTTTCATTCACATTCTGTCTGGCTAGAATCAATAGCACAGACTTAACAATAATGGTTCATGTATAAACAGAAAATGCTCATATTGAACAGTTCAATCACAGAACAGTTCATATCATAGAAACACCGAAGTGTTCACATTGTGGCACAAGGCCTCATATATTCTAACACCTTGTACAAATATCACACATTTGCACATAGACAGAACTTCTCAAGTTCAACATCTGAGAAGTTTTAGAAACTAGCATTCATTTGAAATATGAATGAAGTTAGGAAACTTGCCTTTCACGCATGACACTCTGACTTATAGTTTACTGTTGAATCGCTCATTCCAATTCCTATGTAGCACATAAGGAAATAACACATGTACCAATTAGTCATATACTTGACTTACGCATTGGTTTACTTAACTTTACTTCTTAGAGTTTGCGTTCTTATAAACTAAGTTTACGCGACCAACTTCCTTTACCGGTTAACGACTTCATGACATACGGAGATGTCTTACTTAATACGTTCATAATTGTTGATGATTTACATTCTTATCTTCTTCTTATAACTCTCCTAGGACACAACACACATCGTGTCTCTACTAGTAGTCCATATGGTACTCTTAGTGGTTTCCCACAAACAACCAACAAACAAGTTCCCATCTCATCTCAACTGCCCATAACAGTGAGTTACATTGGTTGCCAGTTTTGTATATACCTTCGCTCTATGAAGGAATTGTTTAGCCCAGCTCCCATATGTCAGCCATCAAAGGTTACGATTGTACTATAACCTAACTTATCTTAACTTATCCGAACTATTAAACTATAATGTTCGTTAAGTCAAATTCTTATTCCTTATGGCTTTCTGGCAACTAAATGCCATACCTCAGGATTTATTCATCATCGTCTAAGTCATACAGTCTTTTGTATACTCAGAACGATCATTCCATATTCATTCTACGCATTTATAGCGTTAAGAATTTTACGTTACCTTATTCTTATCTTACAACGTCCGATTCATTCTACTCGGAACATTATCCAAGTTATAAACATTAACTCGGATTCCTTTACGTTATACGTACCTGTCTTTGATTCAGCTTCTTTACTGCTCACAGGTTTAACCATTGATCTTCATTACCTTACGATCAAACCATACACGGGGTGTAGGTTCTACCCGTTTAATATTCATGTACACTCAACCTTTACGCCGGTTCAATTGTTCAACGCTTACATTCTATTCTAACATTCTCATCCGATTAACATTCAGCTTCTGATAAACTTCTTATCGTTCTCTACGGCTTTTTAGATACTAATCGTATCTTACTTACTACCTTCGACAACTTCTAAGTCATATAACCAAGGTATACTTAGAACGTTCGTCCGACGTAAATACGATTCACAAGGATCATTTACGTATTCAACGTTTACGTTGCTCGTCTCTTAATCTCTCATTTAACCTTTACTCAAGGCTTCAATCACTTTCCATTGTTATCCATCCCATGAACCCCATGTTCACTATTCTTTCTTAATGTCGAAGCCATACTATTCATTGTATGCTAAGACCGATCGTTCATCGCAACAACATTGCATTCACAGCGTCTATACGCTTTACATTCATCTCGCATTACTATGACATAACATCAAAATGTTATTCATTACCCTCATCAATCAACGTCTAAGGAATCACAATTATAGCAATCCCTCACGTTCGATTATCGCGACTACAGTCCCCAGATATCAGTTACGTAACCCGCATTCACCTTCTTTTAATCTCATTTAATCTTTTCATTCAACCTTAATTAAAGGTTTAATACACTTGATTAAGTGTTAAATTAGTTGAATTACATATTCATATTTCTTTCTTGCACATCCCCCAAGAAATTGAGCAGTTAAAATCTCATTTCTGGGTATTGCCCTACACTGGCGTCGTACCCTTCTCTTTCTTTCGCGCTGTGGCGCCACTTAGCAGTAGCTAATGGCCCTAGCTCACACTGTGGCACTAGTCCCCAAGGCACGACTCGCGCTGCGGTGCCAAACATGAAACTTAAAAAAAAATTCTAAGTCTTTTACAAGCTTGAGACGCTGACTTTGAAATCTCATATCTTATTCGTTATAACTCGGAACAAGGTCGTTCCAAAGCCATTTTCTTCCTTATGTTACGTACTTTGATTAACCTCGAATAGAAATTCATTCTGAATCTGTTAACATGCCATTCAATTGGCTTAATCTACGCTCTTTGTTCATTTTACGCTTTTAACGTTCTTCGTTCGTTCGTCCGTAATTCGGTCATCGGAACTCGGAATTCGTTCGTTCTTGAGTCCACAACTCACGTTTACTACATTCTCTTACATCCTTAAGAAACCCTAAACATTCGGGTTCATTTACTAACTTTCAAATTCTCGTTCATCTTTTACGAAAATTTCTCCATAACTTCGTTATAACTTAGTTTTAATCTATTCTTCATGAATGTTTCTAACGTTCCTAACCAAGCAATAAGTAACTAACTTATACACAATGGTTTTAAACTTGTTCATCAACAACAATTATCCTACAATGGTTTTAAATTTGTCCATCAACAACATCCTTCACGTTCTTCGCGTGTTCTTCGCGTTCTTCGCTCGTTCTTCATTTTTAATCGATATTTTGGATTACGATTTTACTATTCTTGGAATTTGATGTTATAGAACATCATTCCTTACTTATTAGACCTACTCATTCATAAGATTCATTCGGATCGCTCAAAATCCTTACGAATCTTATACTTCCTTAAGAAATTTATAAACTAAATTTCTAATTCTTATTTCTTCATTTTCTCATGAATTCAACTATATGAAATCATTCTTAACTTCATCTACTTCTTATCTTCATTAAGTTATGTTTTTGAACATATAAACTTAAAGAAAATTTGAAGAAACTAGGATTCGGATTACCGTTCATCCTTAATTTCCTTCCGTCAGACAAAGCGTGCATTCGAGCTAGCTTTTCCTTATTCTCCTTTTCATCTTCCATCCAAACTCTCTCTCTTTGTCTCTCAAGTATAGGATTTTTCAAAATCCAAATTAAATGAAATGAGCTCTCTATTTATAGAAAACTAAAGCTAGGGGTATTTTGGTCATTTTGCACCCTTAACCTCCTTACTATTCCTTTGCTTAGCCACCAAGTTTACTTGGTGGCCAAGTGCCGCCCCACCTCCTTAGGTAGCTGCCCTTGGAAGCTTCGTGCTTCCGTCTTTCGGATTTCGTCCGACAGTTCAAAAACTGCTATTCTCGGAATTCAAATATTTTTTGATATTTCGTCTTTCCTTTACCGATTGAATATTACGTATTCTTTGGATCTCCAAAAATTTGAAAAATACTTTTACACGATAAGTGTTTTCCTTCACGTTTTCCCCTAACGTAGCTAAACGAATAAAAAGTACATAACAGTACTTTTCGTCGTTTATATTTTGTCCAATTTTTACACGTTTTTTGAGAAAAACTTTTATCGGCTTACTTAACTTTTCACGACATATTATCGTCAAATATTTCGACGGAATGTCCTTCTGACATACCGAACTCTCATAATGGCTTAGGTTATTCAAACCCCAACCCTTAGGTCTCGTCGAGTGAATAGTGCCTATTCCGTCTTTTTTCCCAGAAATATTTTGTCTCCGAAAAAATTTTATTTTTGTCTTGAAAATTCTTACTCGTTCAGTCTAGCTCGTAGCCAGAATCCTCCCGATTAATAATCATCCTAAGTTATAGAACGATTAATAAACACATAGCACAGAATAGTATTAATAAAAATTCATTTTATTAATAACTAATTCTTTAAACTTAAATTCTGGACAATCCAATTTTCCGGGTTGTCACATTGACCCTTTGGTTACTGGCCACAGAATAAGTACTTGAGGGGATCAGCCTCACGTACACTATGTATATGCATAGCATTTAAATCTGCTCTATTGTATCTTATATTAGATACCTGGGGTACTCCCCTATCATAAGAGGGGTGTTCTTTCAATCTAAGAATCCTTACCATCAATTGGTTTGGATTGCTTTTATAAAACTTCATACGTTTGCCTGACCGAACAATGGTTCAGACTCTATTTACCACAGTTCAAGAATTATTGAACTTTAAATGACGTCAAGTGCAAGACTGTACGAACTCAAGTGCACTAAGTTCGAATATCAATGACATCGATGTGGAATAATTGTAAAGTAATTAGACCACTTAATAGCATGCTTGGAAACAAGATTTCAAGCTTAAATGAATAACTTTCAATTCAACAATATCCTGCTCAATGCAATATGATAAGGATAGGATAACTTTCACAAACTCAAAGTTGTGTAAGTTTGGAAACTTGCCACACAATAAATTCGGATACTTGCTCAATATATTTTAGGGTAAGTTTAGGGAAACTTGCTTAAAAAAGGTAGGGTTCAAGGAACTTGCACAATCAAACAGTGAAGTTCAAAGAAAACTTGCTTACGATATCGTCGAATAAAAATCACCGCAAGGGGTTTAGGATACTTGCACGCTTGCTCATCACTCAATATAATTCTAGCTTTAATTACTTGCGTTGAAACGACCTAATATTAACAAGTCGGTCTTTTCAATTAGTATGTGTAAACTAGTACGAGTCTACAATTAAAGAATCAAATCATTACAAGCATGCTTCTATACATGTATCATTATATTACTCGATTAGTTTATAACTACGTCATAGTTGAAATCACCATTTACTAATTCATCATAGGATTCTTTCAATAACATGCTTATTATCATGTGACTACTATACTGGACATGTATTACATATTAGAGCAACCATATAAGCATGCATCAGTTCTCAATTTATTAACAAAACTCAGACCTCACTGCAGACTAGCGCGGCCGCTGGTGTGCTATCGCGAGCAACCAAAAATAAAACCTTACTGCAAAAGATAATAATGTAGCAGTGCAAGTAAGAGTCGATCCCACTGAGAATGATTAGTCTTATTTTATGCTTTGTTTACCAAAGGGAGGGGGGTTTATAATTTGATTTCACTAATTAACAAGAACAGAATTTAAAGTTATAAGAATTACCAATGAATTAAAGATTTCAGTTCTTCCGATTCAGTATCACCTTTTTACAACAATAGAATAATTAAGTAAAGCAATATTTATCCTTCAATGAAATTAATAGTCCTAGATAGCAACAATCTCTACTATCCGAAACTCCACTTAGATTATCACTTAATGAAATAAGTTCTTCACAAGATTCTAACTATTACATAACCTAGAACAAGCTCTCTAGATTTAATATAATAGCAACATTAAGAACTAGGGAATTAGACTAATCCAAGCAACAATCACACAAGCTCGGATTATTTACTTGTCTTCCGATAATCATAGCAATATTCAAAAGCTTGACCACAATCATGTATCATTAATTGCTACTTATGATTAGGAACAATATCAATTACACGTAATATTGTCCCTTAATCTAGCAGATGAGATTAATCAAATTGACTTAACCGATCACATTAAACCAATCAGAATAAATATCATTCAACAGTTAAAATAGATTATCAAGAATGAACTTCATGTAAGAAGGAATAAATAGTTTATACTTAATCAAACCATTACCTGTAAACAAGGTTCAACATCCCCTTCGAACTGAATAAAGGAACTAGCCTAACATAATAAGTCCAATGAATACTTTCTTGAATTATAAAAGGGGTGACGACAACAACCTCACTATGGAGGTGATCCTCTTTCCCTACTAAATTATGAAAGGGGTGAGGACAACAACCTCACTATGGAGGTGATCCTCTTTCCCTACTAAATACACTAGAATTTGGAGAAGATGGAGAATGGTGTGTGAATTAATGTGTGAATTCCCCTTAGCTTCACTTGGTATTTATAGGCACTCAAGTATACAAGATAGTCAAGATCCAACAACTAATCTTGGTCATGTGCATCAGCCATCTAAGGCAAATAACATCCCAAAAACGTTCCCATGTGATGTGCTAAAAGTCCAAAATTGACAACTAAACTGATCAGCACCTTGTAAGCCAAATTTGAATCAGCAGACCACCGATTTTGGACTTGGTCAAAGGACAAAGGTTGTAGCCCTGGATTTTCTAATGAATTTGGGCTTTTGAAGCACCTGATTTGGAGTTGGGAAGCTCACGTTATGGCCCAAATACTCCAACTGGTCCGAACAGGAATCCAGTCCATGCGGGATTCGGGTCAGCTATCTAAAAAGCAATATTTGGAGGCACAAATGAACTCGGATTTTTGCTTACCATACCATTCTGGAAAGCTTGAGAAGTCCACTAAAAACTTCAAGAATACCACATTCTCATTTGGAAACTCTAACATAATTCAAATCGCAAGCGAAGGCCCAGAGGTCAATCTGTCAAGAAGCCAAACAATCTGAAATTTTCAGATTCGATGTCCGTCGGTAAAATGGTCATAACTTTCTCACCCGCGCTCTGATTTAGGCGTTTCAAGATGATCCGGAAAGCTAAGAAATATATCTACAACTTTCTTTCTTTGAGCTTTGAGAGATATTGGTTGGACGAAGGACAAAATTGAGCCTCAAGTGGACGGACTGATTTCAAAACAATCCAAAAGTGCGGAAATAACTCATTTTTCATTTAATAGCTCCATTTATAACCTAAATCAAAATATAAGAACAGTGAGTACATTTAGGTGCCAAATAAGTATAAAAGACTAGAAATTAAGAGATAAAAACATAACATATTTTATACTTATCAGCCGCGCTTGGTTTGTACTAAGGAGTGGCGCAATGCTTACTCTCTGCAAACTCAAGACATGGTCGCTTCTAGTAGATAAGCGGTCAAGTCATACAACTTGCACATAAACGAACAATCATGCAAAACGCACATGTTATTATATGAATAACTAACTTTTAACCCTTCATCAAACATATCAAAGGTCATTATTCATTTTCACTTAATCAAGACTTCACATGGTAAGCTAACAAGGTCGATCATGTCTAGTCATTATACATATGCTACATGGTCATTTAGCCTCAACTATACATTCATATGCTAGATATCAAAAGCATACTTACAAGTTCTCAACTTATAGTTTATCAAATTTATTTTCAAAACTTCAAGTCTCCATAGTAAATTCATTCAAACATGCAAGGTGAGTTTGCATAGTCTAAATCATGATTTTATAATCACATAATAAAACACATTAACATCTCTTTTAAGTTCAAAAACTTAGTGTATACATAGTTCTTTTATACATAGCCAATATAGTCCTTATTCTTGAAATTCTTATCTTAATCATGCTTGAATATCTTATAATATCTTCAACCATGCAACTAACATATTGACCCATGTCAAGACATATCAGAACGTAATACACTTGCATCCGAGGTTAGAACTTGTGTTGCAAAAAGGTTTATCAAAACTATTTTCAAACTCTTTAAGCCCTCTTTGAATAATCCAATTAAAATCAACTAACATGGCTTACTATATACATAACTACCTTAGTCCACAAGTTCAGGTCATTTGTATGCATATAGTAATCAAAGTAACATGCTCAGAATATCTTAAGGAGCTAACATGAGCAATCGAGATCATATTACACGCTACAAGACGGTGAAAAGGCAAGGAAGTGGCGCGATCGCGCCCGACTTGACCAGACAGAAAAAAAATGGCCTCTGCTTCTGTAGAGACTCAACTCAAACCAATGCCAAACATCTTATGCAACAATTCAACTACTTCGAATACTTCTAAGCATGCATACTAACTTAGATAACACACCCTTAAGCCAATTCATACCACATTACAAGGAATTCATGAAAATTACAAGAATTTGCCAAAAACCCAATTCAAGAACATAAATTAGATTTTCATACCTCTTAAGCTTGAATTGATTTCCCTCTCTTCTCTAACAATTCTCCCTAATAGCTCAGCAACTAACACACTCAAATGCACAATCTCAACAACAAGGAATGAGAAGAGAAGTGTTCTATTTATAGAAAGTTTATTGACCTTGCTAAGCCATTATTCAAGAATTTAAACCAAGGGATGGATGAAGAATTCATTGGATTAAGAGAGTTTGGTAAGAGTTGGTGATTCCACTCATGAATCCCACTCAAATTGTTCTAGGTTGGTTGAATTTGAGATGAAGCGAGAGTAGGCTTCCTAGCTTGTTCACGTGAAATGAAATGGGACAAAGCAAAATCCCAGCATTTGCAACATGTGAAATAAGTGCAACCCTTGGCTTATACCATATATACACATAACATAATTTGGTTATACACTATGTACACTCAATTTATTTCATATAACATAGGTTATAATGAGTTAAAGAGTATACAATGTATTTTCTAATTACAAGGTATCAAGTAGTGCACATACATATAATTCATGTACATTTTCAATTACCATGACTGTTATTATCATAATAACATAATGAAATCATTATTAATTTAACAATTGATATTATTATATGTCAATAGGATATACATGAATGTTTACCCACACACTCCATATCTTATAACAATATTATTATACAACTCACATGAATGTAAATAACTCATTACTATATAATCTATATATATAGACATATTAATGTGCCACCTTGTACTATATAAAATATATAGTTAACTACCATATAATAAAGGTTTACTATATTGCACCAATTAATCAAGTAAACATATAATCATTTTATAAACTTTTAAACTATTACACATTAACTATTATTTATTCATAATAATTATTAATTAACACATTATCAATTAATTACTCATAATTACAATTAATCAATATGTTCAACTCTTGCTACTATATTCAAATAACTTGAATATTTAATTAATACTCTTATCAAGTCTTTGATATTAGAATCTTAGGGTTAGTCCACTAATTTAAATCAACTATTAGTGACTCCCTTTAATCCTTTCGTAAATTCACATAACCACTTAAGGTTTAAATAAACTCACAAAACTAACTTGTTAAAATTAAATCATATATTTAATTAATAAGGAGTTTAAAATTCATGGTCGTTACACGTTCGGTCTTAGCTGCATTCATATGGTTCAAGCAGGAGTGAGCATAACTAGCTCAGCAAGTACAACAATTCCATTTAACAATATGCTTGAATCATACAAATTATATATCTCCAATAACTGAACAATAGTTATGAAGTACTATCAATAATTCAAAATAGCACTTCTCTTTTCTTAAAACATTTTACAACGACAACATTAAATAAAACATCAATTTCGGTCCAAGACTTTGAGCATTTCATACTTTCTTTGAAAAGGATATCCCAGCACTAAGTCTGTAAGTCTAGCATTACTTACGAGCACGTCTAGGTGATCAGCCTATAGTACTCTATGTTGATCAACACTACATTCTTTAAACATGTGTACGTTTAAGTTATGGCAACCTCACGTGCATGTCGTTTAACGACAAAATATTTTAGCATACTCAGTCTTTATTTGAAAACCATACCAACATAGTTTGATAAAACATTGACCACGTCGATAGATTATAAGAAATCCAACATATCTTAAGTCTAGCCGAAAGAATTGTCTTTAACTTCATCATACATAAATTTATGTGTAAGAATACATGAATCACAAAGCATGTCTAGGTTGAACATAGACAAGGGTTAGAATACTTGCCTTCAGCGTCTGCTACTGTTATTACACGTTCACTTTAAGTCTTTAAGGTCTCTACAATATATGATCACATAACATAACACATTAAGTCATGAATAAACATACAGGGTTCCTAATGAATCTTACCCTTCTTCTTAATCTAATCATGTATTAGATTCATTACTATTGGCTCCGGCTTTCCATTATAGTTTACATCGTCATTACGTTTATGTTCAATTGATTAACTTCAACCTTTAGTTATCATACTTAAGGTGTAAAATACTTTAAACAATGTTACATTAAGTTAATTAATGTTGTAATTTATCATTAACCAACTACCTTCCCTTTTTAACTTCATAACCTTTCTTATTGTCAAAACCCTAAGGTCAAGGCAATGCGGTGCTGACTTCTTCTTTCTTTCATGTCGTACTGCAGCCATTAAGTTAGCAATAGCAAGGGTCGGGTTCTTGCTACCGTGGCGCGTGAGTCCTTGTTCAATGGGCCGCGTTGTGGCGCCACTCTTCAGTGCCTAACTTCCCGACTAGGCACTGCAGCGCGAGTCTCAATACTATATGTCACGCTGCGGCGCGACTCCTCAGTTGGTCTGGACATTGCACACGATGCTGTAGCGCCGCCATTATGCCCTGGGTTGGCGCCGCGGTGTCAGCTGTGTGCACCAGACAGTTAGAAATTTTGTTTTGCATAACGAACTTCTCAGACTCCAAATTTGATCATTTTAAGTCTGAATTGGCTCGTTCAAAAGCCATTAGCTCACAAATCACATACTCTACATGTTCATGTAAGAATTTTATATTTTTGACTTCGTTAATTCAAAATTCACCTATTGGTTCAGTTTTAACAAAAACGATAAACGTTCGTGAACGTTCAACGCTCGTTTCTTCGTTCTAAGTCAGAATTCGGCCATTTTTGAATCTGCAACTCTATAATGCCATATAAGACTTGTTCCCATCAAAAACCAACATTTCTAAGCTCAATATCAAAATTTGACTTCTAATCCGAGAATTTCACGAATTCGACGATTATCGTCCAATCGTGAGAATTCCGGCATAACTTCGTTACTTATGATTTGTTCATTGTTTCAAATGGATTCTATCCATCATGTTGACATCTTAACCTACATATTACATCAACTTATTTACATGATAAGTTAATAATTATTCCTCATGAGTTTATAACTTATCTAAGTATAAACTACATATAATTTCATTTCTCATGACTTATGATGGTTTAAGTCTTCTAACCAACATCCTTACATCTTCTTAACATATAAACCTCATTCATGTAAACATGTTACAAGTCTTACAAGTTCTTCCTTAGTTCATAGCTTATCTATGAACAAAGTGCTTATTCACGGCTTATTAAGACTTAAGTCCTTAGATTATTCATTCTTATCATTTCTTGGCATACATGTCAATTAATCAACACTTCTCTTATCAACTTACAATGGTAGAGATGGAAGACTAATGACATAGGAGGCTTACCCTTGATGATCAAGCTTTCTTCTTCTTTTCTTCTTAATGCAAGTTTAGCTTATTCTTATTTATTCTCTCTAACAATTAAGTTAAAAGTGTTGGATGAAAGTTAACAAGCAACAATGAAATCCAAGCTTCTCTATTTATAAGAAAACCAAAGTTAGGGCATATTAGACAATAAACCAATCCCACCTCTTTACTATTCATTACATATGCATTAAGTTAACTTGTTTATCACCTTAATTACTTGGCCACCACATTATTTTCTTGGCAACCAAGATTAACCATAAGATCATGGGTTGCCCCATGGGTCACCCAAACCCATTGGATCAATAGTTTGGGATTAAGTTTAATTTGCTTAACTTAAGCTTTTGGGCTTGTATTAATCCACTTTAGACTTTACATTCACAACCACTTGGGCGTTAATATTACTCACACATGGCTTGCACATTAACTTCTATTGGAATTTAAAAATTGCTACACAATCCCATAAGTCCATTTCATTTGGCTAAAAGCCTTATAACGTATTTTTTACGTATTATTCTTGTATTCTAACTCATATACTAATCCATAATATACGATATACTATCATTTATACATACTCATATAATACTTCGTATCATACTCGTATTCATTACCTCGTACAATACCTATGTATCATACGATCATTACATTAACTTCTTAACGCTTTATTTTCCCTAATGTTCCCAAATTAAGTCCGCATGCGAAAAATTACATTTTCCATACTTGAATTATTATTACATAATCCCTTTCACCTCGATATTCTATCGTTATGTATTTCTCGGAAGTTCAAAAATAATTCCCAAGCAGAAATCGATGAATAGTGTTTTTCAAAAATATTCTCGGAAAACTTTTATTTTCGTCTTTGAAATTCAAACACTTTAATTCCTTCACGTAGTCAAAATACTACGACGTTCCGACGTTTCTAGGTTATAGAACGACATTCATCTTACTAACATATAATAATAACAAATAATATAATTTTATTCCTTATTTAATTAAATAAAATTATTTTATAATAGATCTGAATTTCTCGGTCGTTACAAAGGTGACAACTCTAAGGCAGTTGGTAAGGTAGCAGATTGTTGGTCGGAAAACTGATCACTAAACACGTGCAAGTATTCGAGGTCTAACAAGTAATACAGTGATAAGGAAAATGTCGAACCCAGGAGGAACTATCACTAATATTTACCAAGTACGGACTTTGTATCGTTAAAGTTTTATTCGAATAACAATTAATAGAAGTGTGATTAATCTAAGTATAACTAATTATCAAAGCAAGTGAATGGATAACGAATGGTAATCAAAGGAATTACAAGCTAAGGTTACAACTTCTCCCCACACAGGCATTCTGTCGAACACCTGGCGTGTAATGCTTCATCAAATTTCCTACCCTTCTCTCTTTGGTCTTAATGGTCACGACAATTTGTCGACCGAGAACACACAAGTGCTCATACACCTCTGTCGAGGTATGCACGAACATATCTTTTCCAGATCCACCCGATAGGGAATAGAACAGAAAAGAACGTCCAAGCTAGATACAATCCTACATATGTCTATGTGAATTAATCATAACAAAGATTTAAGCATAAGTTCTCAAATAGGTCGCACGTGGCGCATAGATATATGTTTATTCTACGCGCAACTTATGCAGTCGAAACCCATAATCACATGTCAATATATTTAGGTGTAAATATACAATCCTTCTTTCAATATCATGTAGATTACCAAAATCATCAATAATGTTTTAGAGAGATTCATTAAGCATGAATATATTAAACCAAACCATATATTGCTAACCAAAGAGATAAGACAGTCGATTTAAATAACAAAGGGTTCCATTATAAACTTAGAGCCAATACTCAGTACATAGCTATTGAACAAAATATAAGTAGCAATAAAGACAACATTTATGGATTACAAAATCAGATGAAATAAATGGATAAGAGGAAACTATGTCAAGGCCCTTTAGTCTCCAAGCATTGCGCTCAAATCAAGCTTTTCAATCCGTGTAGCTCACTGCTTTTGTCGCTCCAAGGAAATCCAAGACTTCTCCCTTATCTATATTTACAGACATTAACTAAGAACTAGAGAGAGAAATTACAAAAAAAAGGAAGAAAAACTAAATTATTCTATCATAAGCTATATGATTCTATATGATGTATATTTTATATGTATTGCAGAGGCTTGCCTCTCTTCTTATATCAGTCCCCTCTTTTTCTAGGTCAAAAGCAAGCCTTCTCCGCACTGAGCACCGAGGCTCGACTTCTGTTGTGCCAAGTCTAAGGCTAAGGGTGGCACTGCAGAAGACCACCTCAAAGACTAAGAGATCAGTAGGTCATACCAAGCAAAGGATCTTGAGCCCATAAAGGACCAGTCGCGTTGCAGTGCCAAGGTCACATCAGGCTGGACAGATGGTTGGCGCTGCGGTGTGAGATTAAGGTATGGCATTGGCGTCGCGGCGCGAGTGTATGCAAAATGACCATTTTGTCCCTGAAAGCTAGAAAAGTCCTGTAAAGCCCTACAATACTTTCGTTAAGCATAATAATACAATAATCATATAAAACTATATAAAATCTACGAAGATCAAGCAACTATTTAAGCCATAAAGTATCCGATTCGCGAGTATAAATCTCACTCATCAAATACCCCCAAACTTAAGTCTTTGCTTGTCCTCGAGCAAACTGTCTAACACAAAACTAAAAATAGTAAAACACACGCGAAAGAAAAATAAAATTGTATACTAGTATCATGGCTTCTAAGCTCGTTCATAGCTACTCCCAGAAAACAGGGCAAACACAGATATGAATAAGGTGTCATTCTATTTCAAGCATAAGACTGTATTCGATCCATTTTATGTGTGTGTGGAGACAAACCATCCTAACTAATCATAGCTCAACTAAGTTCACAAAGTTGATTGTTAATACTAATATGCACACTCCATAACTTAAACATTCAACAAGCATTAAGAATAAGACACAAGTGTGGAAAATGATTAAAAGGTTCTAGCATGAAGACAGTAAAATCTGACTCGGACAGTCCTTAATTACCTTAGGCTATTCAGAACTACCCATTAATGAGCTTTTGATCAATGACTCCTAAGCCAGACGACTTTAGGGCACTAGGTGTATAACACCCCTATGAATCTAATAACTCGAGCAGCAAAGGCCACGTAATCAACATAAGCCAAATGAGACTTTACAAAAATCAAAGATTATTAGGCGAGTGCATTTTATGCTTTATCTCAATATCGGCCTTGCGTTTATGGGTGAGTGCATTTTACGCTCCATCTCGACCCACTGTAAGACTTTCGATATTCAATCTTCTTATCTTTTTATTCTTTTGTTACTTCTTTTTTTTATATGTCAATATGCCAGAAACCAAGATCTGAAACTATATAAATGTCAAAGACTTTTATTACCTTGTAAAAATGAAAGTATTATAAGAGTGAACATACTCTCAAAGCAATAAACACGCGAACTAAAATTGAAAAAATAACTAGTTAACATAGTTGGTCGGTGCTTGCTAAGAAGGACAGATCAATAACAGTCTCAACTTATCAAAAGAACAACCCCTAGTTCACACATGCTTGACACGATTCTAAGAGATAGACATAATTACTTGGCTCTTGTCATTAGCCACAATAAAAAATTAATGATAAATATAACACCCTTGCTTAATAGCATCTCAAAATAGGGTAATAAGGCCATTCACATGGCACAATCATCTAAATCTATAAAAGTCCCAAAAATGGCTATAAACCACAAACATGCCAATTATAATCAAAGCATTAATAAATAATAACCAAAAACAGTTCATGGCATCCATAATAATAAAAATCCAAAACATAATCCCGCAGTTCAAAATGACTGCACCACAATACTGAAAAAAATAAAAGCAAAGTACTAAATATGGAAACCTAACATGGCAGTACACAGAAATAAAAAAAGATAATAAAACTATAACACCCCCAAACTTAAGGTGAGAAATGCCCTCATTGCTAAACATATATCAATCTATACAAGAGGGCTTCCCTGAAGATGGCTCACTCGGCAGCAGCATCATCCTCATCAGCTTCGGCGGGCGGTGATGGTGGAGGTATGGTGGTAAGACAGGAGGCTTTGGGAACTGGTATGGCATGAACTCAGCATTCTTTCCACAATAATCGGTGTATATGCTTTGCATCCTGTTGACCAACTCAGCCTGATACTGCATCGCTATGTCCTTCCTCTGGACCACTGCTGCAATGTGCCTCTACTGCCTCCAAGCCTCGGCGTCGTGCTTTTGATGCAGCAAGGTGAGGGATGCCATGATCTCTGCTAGTAGTCCCTGTAAAGTTGGGCCTTCGTCTGGTGGCTGCGAGGGCTTGGGCTCTGCTGTAGGAGGTGGCTCAGTAGGTGGCCCGTATCCTTCGCCTCTGACATAAGAAGCTGCCCTGTCCCACACATTAAAGCGTGAGATGGTCTGATGGTCAATAACTGACATGGAAAGCAAGGCTATCTCTTCTGGCCCCCAATGGATACCTGTCTTCTTGCACAGCCAAGTAATCAAGGAAGGATGTGGAAGTCCAAAAGCGGTGGTGCTCTTGATCGCCTTCATGATGGACTCATATATGAGAACTCTGATATCTATGTTCAGGCCCGTGATAATGGCGAATAAGAAGATCGCTCTATCCTTAGTCACATCGCTCAGGTGACGAGTCGGGATCATGTTGGCATAAATAAAGCTGAACCACGCCTTCTCATAGCGACTGAGCGCAGCATGCGGGAAATTGATCCTCTCACCCGTGTAGTCATTTTTCTTCCATGTAGTCCCGGGCTTGCAGAGCCTCCTAATAATATCCTCGAGGTCATAGCTACAGAGTCCCGGCTCCATATAGTCCTAACCCTCGAAATTAGGCATTACAAAAAGTTCATTGATGGCTTGGCTTCCAAATGCCACTGACCGCCCCCTAACTTAGACAACAAGAGGACCCTCGGGACTAGCGTTTGCATAAAATTCACGGACTACAGACATGATGGCTGACTCAGGTGGCTTAGTGAAATGAACCCACTAGCGTCCCGCAATCATAGCCACCAACTCGTCATCCTTTATCTTGTCGGGCCTCAAACCCCGCTCAGGAATCAAATTGTGTGCGGCAAAAGAGCTTTTGTACCTTTTCCATGTCTCCTCGTTCATGAATTTGGTGTTGTCCCATGTTGTTAGTGTTACGGACGATGACCATCCGACGCTCAATCGTTGTCATTTTGAAGCCATTCAGATTTCACAGTAATTGTCTTGAACACAAACAGAAGACCCAATTCAAACTCCCCCAAACTTTTTGCAGATAAACCCCAATGAAATTCTAATGACAAAACAGCCCAAACAGTCAAGTTGTTCTTTCAGGAAATTTATCAAACACCTAGAGTGCATTCTTGAAAACCAACTAGGACAGCCCTTTGATTGTGAGTGCTCTAACCAGATTTTCGACAATGGAAATCACCCAAACAAACAAGAAGAACACAACAATTCGATCAAAGTCTTTTTCTAATTGAATGAAATCTTAAAAATACCTTGAGTGGGAAAACCCTAGGTGAGAAATTGAGTGGGGACGAACTCTAACAAGCAATCGATGGAGTCTCTCGGTTTGTTATGGTAGTTTGAGATGAGAAACGATCACTGCTAGGACTTTTTGGGAGTGAAACGGCTGATGGGATGCTTGGGTTCTTTTGTACTGAACTGTCAAGAGAGATGTTTTCAAACTGTCGAGAGATAATGGGCGAGTGGGCTTGGCTGCCGGCTTAAAACTATTTTTTAAAATAAATTTTTGCTACCGGTGCTGCGGCGCGGCCTGGCCTTCTTTACTTGGCACCGCGGCTCGAATTAGCAGTAGGTCGTGCCATATGGTGGCACTGCGATACGAGAGCTAGGCTTCTTCACGGCGCTGCAACGCGAGTTTGCAGTGGGCAAGGCTTGTTGATGGCGCTTCGGTGCGAGGCCCCATTTCTAACTTGGCGCTGCTGCGCGAGGTGGAGAATTTGGTTATTGAACATGGCGCTGTGGCACGAAGTCCAATGTATATGTTGGCGCTGCGGTGCCAGTGTTGTATCTGAGTTTTTCCTGCACAAACTGTAAAAACCCAAAACCCTAATAAGACTCGTATTTGTAAAATTCAGTTATATCAATAAAATTTCTTCGTTCTGAATGTGTTATGTGTTACTGTATACTCTATTTAACAAATTTGACCAAATAAATTTTTGTCCAAAATATGTCGTGCTTGACACCTCGTGCTTAAAATTTTTCTTCCGTAAACAGACTTTTCGGTATAATTGTTTTGACAAGTTGCTTTGTCATGCTTACACTGACAAAACGATTTATCGTGCTTGTTAAGATTAGCAAGAAATCTAGGTTAGTAACCCTAGATTAACAAACCCTAACCCTAATTTATAAACCTAACCCTAAATAGCTAATTTAACCCTAATTAGATTATCGTAACACCTAATCATGGTTAGTAAACTTCAATTAGGTACTAATAAACATCACTTAACAATCCTAATCATTAAAAACAAAACTTTAATCATGGTTAGTGAATATTAAAGCATAATTAAGCTACTACACTAACCTAACTAGCTCACAAGTAGGTTAGGAGTCACCATTCAAGTCCCTAGGCTGCACATGACATGCTTGTAACTCCCAAGCATGACAATAGTCATCAGATAAGATATTTATGGAGGCAAGTTGCTCAAAAATGACAAAAAAGTCAAGTTAAAGAATTTTATAAATAGGAACCTTAGGGCTGAGCAAACTCACAAAATTTCTAAGCCATTATACACTTACTTACTTACCAAAACCAGCCTGGGTGATAACAGCAACCAAATCAGAAGCTAGAATCAAAAATCAATTAAGAAAAGGTATAAACCCTAGTTCATAACTGGCTCTTTGATCCTTTGTTATTTTTGTTGTTTAGATGTTTAGAAATATGTATTAGTATGTTAGAAAGTATGTTAGATTGGTAGATCACGTTTTCATAACATCTAGATGCCTTAATTAAGTGTTTTTAGAAATATGGAAATTTTGAAAATCAAGTCTGACAGTCGAATGTCAGGGCTTGTAGATTCATTTGTGTTTATGTTTAGGTCTCATTAATCAGTATGTTACTTGTAGCTCGTTAATAGGTCTTTAATCTGAAAAGAAAAGCAGTTCATTAGAACCATAGATTACAAGTTATGATTGGTCAAAGTGGGTTGACCGTTCACGGATTGCGCTTTTCAGTTACCCGTAAAACTCAAGAACAATCGATCCTAGCTTACTTTGACCAAACCTTTTGATCACTTTCTGATTGTTGTTTTTGTAATGTTTTGTATTAAATTAACACCCTGATATATGTACTACATATCTATGATCTTAAATTGCACAAACAACGTATAGGATTACTGGAATTAATGGTCAAAATTCGTTGACTTAGCTTGACCAAGTTTTCTGGGTTGCCCAGAAAACTGAAGAACACGAAGAATGAATGCTTTTGGTCATACTTTGACCAAAGATAATTAGAGGTCTTAGAAATAAGCTTTGTTCCAGTTAGTGATATATATATGTACCCTGACATATATACTACATGTTACAGCAAACACAACACACATCTAATACACATAATTAAAGATATTCAAGCCACAAAACCGTTGACCGGCCATGACCACTGTTCTGGGTTACCCAGAAACTCAAGAATAGTTCTGACAGTCACTTTGAGCCTCTATAACTTCTTGTTATATGTAGGTTAAAGCCTGAAATTTGATTCATGATGTACTACTGTAAAAGTACTATAACATCAAAGCTTGATCAAACCCAAAATCATAATCAGTAGCTAAATAATTCGTGTTCAAACTGGTCACTCGACCATGGCCGAACTATTGCCCAGAAACTCAAGAACACCTACAACGACACTTTTTGTCACTGAAAGGCTTTAGTGAAAGACAAAAATTGATTTTTCTAAAAATAAATTAGAAATAATTAGAAATAATTAATAAATAAATACAAAAACGGTTTTTAAAATTATGTTAAATAATTATGATTCAATTCTAATATTTTTATATAAATTCAATAAATATTTTATTTTATTTGGATATTATTAATAATTAACTTAATAATAAAGTAATTAGAATAATTATTTATAAATACCAAATAATTATTGAAAAATAATATTAATGATATAAAAATCATAATAAATGATTATAAATTATTTAAAAATAATAAACAATATTTTTGTAAAATTTTAAGTAAATATTAATTACCTAAAAATAGAAATAAATGATTTAAAAATCATTTAAAGGATAAATAAATGTTTTAAAAATATTCTAAAATTTCTAAAAATTATTATAAAGGATAAATAAATTATCCAAAAATATAATAAAATTTTATAAATAAGATTTAGTCTATTTATCAACTTTGGTAAAGACTTTGTACATCGAAACCTTATCGAATCTAACCCAATCTTATATAAATGTTATATTTGAGTATTCTTATCAATACTAACGTGTTAGATTTATATATATGAACATCGTAGGTATTTATTAAACGAATTGATTAGCATAACTTGACTGGTCTACGCTCAGGCAAGTTTCCTATACTCAAGTTATTACTTTCGCAAGTTCTTCTTAAACTTTGAATTATTTATGCAAATTTCTTGAACCTATTTACTCGTTGAACAAGATTTATACCTTGATATGCTGTTGATATAATATACTACACCTACATTTGAATTACCTCTTATTGTAAGGTTATTGCTATAGCTTCAGCATAACTAAGAAATGAATTGTTTATTCATATTGATTGTTAAGCTTAATTTGTTATGTCAAACCAAATTGTTTGGTAAGACATCCTGAACTGAAGTTGGGTATCCCGTATGGGATCTTTCGGTCGATAATATATTGACACTAAGTTAGGTGCATTTGAGCACTGGTAGGATGAGATGCATACTCCTAAGATGTTGAATAGGCTGATCCCCTATCTCATATCTGAACAAAATTTCTAAGTCCGTGTGACTGACAGAAATATAAATCCATAAGTGAAATGGTAACAACTATCAGTCAAAGTTTGAATTATTGTATTTCTTCAAATCATATATTGTTATAAATACAAAACTTTCTGAGCATGTCATAGCTCACCCTTGCAAATTATTCCCTTTGCAGTGTTAGATGGTAACCCTGGAACATCTAGAGTAGATAAAGGGAAGCGTCCTTGTTTAGATTAGATTATATTCTTATCTATTTGGATACTTTGTAATAAGAAACTCAATATGAGAATCATGTAATCGAATCTTAATATTATGATATATATATATATATATATATAACATCTTTTATTTTCGCAACCGTGTTTTCTTACATATATAGATGTAAAGTTAGAATTCTTCGAATCTAGTTAAGATCCTTGGGAACTATTTATCTGAGTGAGGGTATTCATAGCATGGACTATTCATGTTGTTATTGATACTCTGGATTTCGGATAGATAGTTACTATCGATACGATAGTATAAATTCGCTTGGCATAGATTATACATCTAGGTGAGGGTATTGGTAATATGGACTGTTCATGTTATTACAGATACTCTAAATTTTGGATAGATAGACTCTAGTCACAGATCCAGTTCATATATCCAAGTGAGGGTATCCAAACACAATAATAGTTCTCTTGAGAATTGACATATGTTATGGGATACTATGAATTTAGGATCTATTAGAATTATATCTGATAGTCCCTCTATTTAATGTAATCTTGTAATCAGATACCATGGGTGTATAGATTTAAATGCATTATATTAATTCGTTGTAAACACCATATCAGATACCATGGGAATATAGACATGGGGGCATTACAATTTTGGTATCAAAGCTATAAGCATGAATTTGCGAAGAGCCCTGAGCCTTTTGCTGGTGACATCCCTTTAAGGGAATGCACCGAAGCCAGACTTTCTGTAGGGGACGTCGAGCGAGTCAGTGGCAAATTGATAGGTACCTTTGTAAGGTGCTATGGTTGAAAGTACCATGAGTGTTACAAGTTTGGTATCAAAGCTTCAAGGTTATAGATATAAGGAAGAGAAATCTTAGTATATAGTCTTTGAGTCCGTAAAAATTTTAAAATACATATAAAATATATCATTAAAAATATTATGTTGTGTAAATTTCTATATCAGTATTAAGTGAGTTTTCTTTTATAGATGGCCAACTCCAATGCTGAAGAAATAATAATAGCCAATAATCCACCACAAATTGAGTCATATATAGCCAGTGATGCAGAAGATGAGGAATTGCTTCATGATCAACAACTATTAGATGCTGAGGAAGAGGAAGATCCAGTGGCAGGACTATTAATGAGAATTGATGAGCATGATGAAGCAATGGCATCACTGATAAAGATAACAGAATATGAGAAAATGAAGTTTAGGGCTAATATAGCTGAGGGAATGCTATAGCATGAGAGGGGACATAGTCAACGACTAAAAGTACAACTGCACCATGCACAAAGGGGCAGAAAGGAAATTTAGTCAAGACTTCTTAAAACATCTCTGGGTGTTTGAGATACTTTTAATGATTTGCAGTACCGTGTAGTTCAATATCTGGTAGAGTAGAAGAAAACTGCTTATCTCATCGATCGATCTGTGGTTTGTAACATGATTTAGGATTCCTTTGATGATATCAATGAATTCTAGAGAGTAGTATAGGTGGTTGAATGCTTAATATTAGTATAAATAAAGAAGCATTCAAAGTTTGTATTATAACCAGTGTTTGTAAGATAGTAGTATGTTTAACTACTAAGTTGTTGTGAACGACCGTTGTGATATTTAAAATAAACAATATGTTGTGTTATTCAAATTCTTATGTGAATTTTTTTATTGTTTTATATAGAACCATGCCACCAACCAGAAGACCCCAAAGAGAAATAAATAATGAAGACAATTCTACCCAACAGTTAATAGACCTTATGTTAGGAGCTATGAATAGACCAACAAACCAAAACACATCTTTTAAAGATTTTAAATGAGTTGGACCACCGGAATTTAAAGGTACATCAGAACATGTCGAGGCACAAATTTGGATTTCGGAGATAGAGAATTTTTTCTTAGTAACCAATGTCAATAATAATCAAAAGACAACTTTTGCAACCTTTTTCTTGAAAGGTGAGGCTAATTATTGGTGGGAATCAACTAAAGGTCAGGTAGAAACTGAAATTGTTCCTTGGGATAGATTCAAAGAGTTGTTCTTTGAAAACTATTTTTTCCAATCTCTGAAAGATCGCATGGAGATAAAATTTCTAGATTTGAAACAAGGAGACCTGACGGTAACCTAGTATACAGCCAAGTTTAATGAATTGTCCAGGTTTGCTTCTCATCAAGTAACCACTGAACTTAGAAAGACTCGTAGGTTTCAGGAGGGTTTAAAACCTCATATTCGAAGTAGGTTGTAAGTACTTCAAATTAAGACTTTCTCTGAAATACTGGAGAAAGCTACTATAGCCGAAAGTGAGAATGAAAGTCTTGCTAAATTTCACCAAGACAAGAAAAATCAGAATGAAAAAGGGAAATTTAGGACAGAACCTAGTTTAGGTGGGTTTTATAACAAACGAAAATGGGATAATACTTTTTCTAACAACCCGGGGAAAAAGATAGGTAATACTAATAATAATTTTAGTAATAACATCATTAAACCTTGTCCTACTTGTGGAAGAAACATAAAGGACAATGCATTCATAACAAATGTTTTAATTGTGGATAGTCGGGACATTTTTCTCCACAGTGTCTTCTTCCAAATAAAAATAAATGTTTTAATTGTGGTTCGTTGGACCATTTTTCAAAGAATTGTCCCAAACCTAAGAACCAAGGAGGAAAGGAGAATAGAGTACCAGAGAATAATCAATCAACAGTAGCTGCAGTTGGGGTTCAGAATTGACCTACCGCGAGAACATTTAATATGTCGGTGAGGGATGTTGTTGCTTCACAGGACGTGCCGAGAGGTATCATCCCTATCAACACTTTAAATGCATATGTGTTATTCGATTCTGGTGTTACATATTTTTTGTGTCTAAAAATTTTTCTACAAACCTGAATATACCTTGTGAAAATTTAGACAAACCATTCTGTGTAGAAATTGCTAATAATGAAAGGATTCCGATTAAAACCATATACAAGATCTGTAATGTGGTAATAAAAGGACATAATTTTAAAGTAGATTTAATACCAATTCAGTTGGGAGAATTTGATGTAATTTTAGGAATGGATTGGTTAGTTAATCATAATGCGATGATTGATTTTCATCAAAAATGTATAAACCTTCTAACTGCATCGAAGTCAAGGGTAGTGTTCAATGGTAGTTGTTCACCTAAGCAATCTCGATGTTTGACTATTGTTTAGGCAGAAAGATTACTTAGAAAGGGTTGTTTAGGGTATTTGACCTATATAGTTGATACTCGACAGGAAGGAGTAAAACTAGATCAAATACCAATAGTTAGGGATTTTCCTAATGTATTTCCAGATGACTTACCAAGTTTACCTTCAGATAGGGAAATTGAGTTCGTCATTGATCTTGCACCAGGAACGACACCAGTTTCTAAGGCACCGTACAGAATGGCACCTATAGAACTAAAAGAGTTACTTATACAATTACAGGAACTCTTAGATAAAAAGTACATACAACCTAGTGTTTCACCCTAGGGAGCACCAGTATTGTTTGTAAAGAAGAAGGATGGAACTATGAGACTATGTATAGACTATAGAGACCTAAATAAATTAACTATTAAGAATAAATATCCTTTACCAAGGATTGATATTTTGTTTGACCAATTAAAGGGGGGCGAACATTTTTTAAAAATTGACCTTAGAATAGGTTATCATCAATTAAAGGTAAGAAAGGAGGATGTGCCGAAAACAGCATTTAGGACACGCTATGGACATTATGAGTTTCTTGTAATGTCTTTTGGATTGACTAATGCACCGGCAGCATTTATGGATTTAATGAATCGAGTGTTTAAACCATGCTTGGATAAATTTGTTATATTGTTTATCGACAATATTCTGGTATACTCAAAAACATGGGAAGAGCATACTGAACACTTTAGAGTCGTTTTGGAGATTTTACGAAAGGAATAACTTTATGCAAAGTTTTCCAAGTGTGAATTCTGGTTAGAGAGAGTTCAATTTTTAGGCCATGTAATTGACAAGAATGGAATATCTGTAGATCCAGCTAAGATCGAAACGATTGTGAATTGGGAACAACCAACAACTCCAACAGAAGTACGAAGTTTTCTCGGTTTGGCGGGTTATTATCGATGGTTTATAAAAGATTTTTCAAAAATAGCAACCCCATTAACCAATTTAACTCGAAAGACGGTGAAATACGTCTGGACAGATAAATATGAGGAAAGCTTCAAAGAGTTGAAGAAGCGACTGAGCATGGCTTCAATGTTATCTTTACCAGATGATACATGAGGCCTTGTAGTATATAGTGACGCATCACACAAATGTTTAGGGTGTGTGTTGATGCAACATGGGAAAGTGATAACTTATGCATCACGATAACTCAAAGATTATGAGAAGAGGTATCCTACTCATGACCTAGAGTTAGCTGCAGTAGTTTTTGCTCTAAAAATTTGGAGACATTATTTGTACGGGGAGAAGTGTGAGATATATACAGATCATAAAAGTCTGAAATATATTTTTTACACAAAAGGAATTAAATTTAAGACAGAGACGATGGTTAGAACTGATAAAGGATTTTGACTGTGAAATCTTATATCATCCCGGTAAAGCCAATGTCGTAGCTGATGCGTTAAGTAGAAAGAATCAGGAAAAGTTGAATGTATTAACCACCAATGATAGGTTAATAAAAGATTTTGAAAATTTAGAAATTGAGGTAGAATGTCTAACTATCTCTACCCAAAAATTATACATTTTAGAAGGAGTTTCATCTCTGCTTAACAAAGTCAAAGAGATACAGGAAAAGGATGAAGAATGTCAGAAGTATAAGTCTAATTCAACTCATAACAAGTATAACAAATTTAGAATAGATAAGGATGGAATAATAAGATATGAAGATAGAATCTGGGTTCCGTTAAACCAAGCCTTGAAAGATGAAATTTTGGACGAAGCTCATAATTCTAAATTTGCCATACATCCTGGCAGTACAAAAATGTATAAGGATTTAATCGACACTTTTAGTGGTCAAATATGAAAGAGAAATAGTTGAATGGGTAAGCAAATGTCTCACGTGTCAAAGGGTTAAGGCTGAGCATCAAAAGCCGAGTGGTTTACTTCAACCCTTACCGATTCCTGAGTTGAAGTGGGAACATATAACCATGGACTTTGTTGTTGGCCTTTCAGCTACACAAAAGGGCCATAATGCCATTTGGGTAATAGTCGACCGTTTAACTAAATCAGCTCACTTTTTACCTATTAAAATTTCTCACAACTTAGATCACCTTGCCAAACTATACATCAATGAAATTATCTCTAGGCATGGAGTGCCTGTTTCTATAGTATCCGATCGAGATCCATGTTTTACTTTAAATTTTTGGAAAAGCCTTCAGAAACACTTAGGAACACAATTAAGATTGAGTACAACTTATCATCCTCAGACTGATGGACGGAGTGAGAGAACCATACAAACATTAGAGGATATGTTAAGAACATATATCATAGACTTCAAAGGAAGTTGGGAAAATTAGTTACCTTTAGTCGAATTTTCTTATAACAATAGTTATCATGCTAGCATAGGTTTGCCACCCAATGAAGCCTTATATGGGAGGAAGTGTTGAACACCTTTATGTTGGGATGAAGTTGGGGAAAGACAAATGCTAGGACCTAAGATAATTCAACAAACAACTGAAACCATCAGAATTATTTGTCAACGATAACAAGCATCTCAAGATCGACAAAGAAAATACGTTGATCCACCTCGTCAACAACGAAACTTTAACGTAGGAAGCCACGTATTCTTGAAGGTATCTCCTTGGAAGGGCAAGATACGATTTGGCAAGAAAGGAAAATTAAGTCCGAGATTTATTGGACCTTTTGAAATTTTGAGGAGGGTTGGTGAAGTTGCTTATAAAATAGCATTACCTCCTGAGTTGAATCATATCCATAATGTGTTTCATGTGTCCGTATTACGACCATACAAACCTGATTATAAACACGTTATAAATTATGAACCAATCCAAATAGAAGATCTTTCTTGTGTAGAAGAACATGTGCAGATCGTCGACCGTAAAGAGCAAGTCCTGAGAAATAAAGTGATAGCATCGGTCAAAGTAATCTGGAGAAATCAGAACATTGAAGAGGCTACATGGGAACTTGAAGATAAAATGCGAGTGAATTATCCTTAATTATTTACTTAACCTATACTGTAATTTCGAGGACGAAATTCTTATTAGAGGGGGTGAATGTAAAAACCCAAAACCCTAATAAGACTTATATTTGTAAAATTCAGTTATATCAATAAAATTTCTTCATTCTGAATGTGTTATGTGTTACTATATACTCTGTTTAAAAAATTTGACCAAACAAATTTTTCTATGAAAAACGTCGTGCTTGACACCTCATGCTTAAAATTTTTCATC
This sequence comes from Panax ginseng, assembly GCA_020205605.1. Classification (NCBI taxonomy): domain Eukaryota; kingdom Viridiplantae; phylum Streptophyta; class Magnoliopsida; order Apiales; family Araliaceae; genus Panax; species Panax ginseng. Next base: position 54,722,966 of record CM035139.1, read on the forward strand.
CGTAAACGGACTTTTCGGTATAATTGTTTTGACAAGTTGTTTTGTCGTGCTTACACTAACAAAATGCATTGTTGTGCTTGTTAGGATTAACAAGAAATCTAGGTTAGTAACCCTAGATTAACAAACCCTAACCCTAATTAGTAAAACCCTAACCTTAATTTGTAAACCTAAGCCTAAATAGCTAATTTAACCCTAATTAGATTATCTTACCACCTAATCATGGATAGTTGTAACGATCCAAAATTTTAAGTTGTAATAATAAATATTTATTGAATAATATAAATATTTATTTCATGTGTCTATTATTGAATTGATGGAATAAATAATTATTGATGTGATGGTGGTTAATAAATATTTGTAAATCTAAATTTATTAGATAAATTCTAAATTTAATTAATTTATAATTTAGAGATTTGTATTATAACATGAGATGTTATATTGTGACTAGTAATTTAAATGATATATTAAATTATTAAATAAAGTTATAATGAAAAGTATAATTTTGTGATATTTGTTAAAATGCTATATTTAATTAAAATATAGTGTGTGATTAATGTAATGGGTTAGTGTTGGATATGAAAATTCAAATAAATAATATGTGATTATAATTATAAATTAAAGTGTTTATTAAAATAAATTAAAAAGGATTTAAAATAGTTTTTGCCAAACAAGGCTTAAAAGTATTTTAATTCTTTAAAATTTAAATGGTTTGCCAAACAAGCCTGATGGCTTTTGATATTTCTAATTTTTGAAATTTAATAAAATAAACAAAACAAATAAAATAATAAATATAATATATACGTTATTTTGATAACTGATATAGCTATTAAGGCCATATCTGTTTTGTGTTTTGCTATTACGCATACTAATTGGATATTAGCCTAGCTCTTGTTTATACGCATTCTTGTTTGCAAAGATTGAGAGTTGAGAGAATTTGAGAGAGAAGGATTTTATAGCAGTAAATTTCAGTGATTTTTTTAGCAAGGATTATTTTAGAAATTAAAGGTATGTTCCATAATCTCTATATTATAAGCATGTATATGAGTTTTACGACAATAATTTTCATACTCTTTGAATTTTATAGAATTGATGTTCTTGAATTAGTTATGATGATTTCATGTGTCTATGATGATTAGATATTACGTTTAAACAATAATTGCATGCTAAGTTTGGTTTACAGTAGAAGAAAAATTTTGACATTATATGTATGTTTTCATATGTAGCTATGTAAGTATCAATTTTGATGGTCAAATTGCATGCTAAGATGTTAATTGATGTTTGTTAATGCTAGTTTGTTGAGATACGAACATAACGTAATTTGAATGAGATGATTTGGTCATGTATTGAATTCACAGTGATGATTTTTAGGATGAATGTCAAGAAAATTGAGTTTTTCATGAAAACATGAAAATTGAGAAAATTAAAATAGTTTTAGTTGTTGTTAAATTATGCTAAGTGGTTGTATATGTTAGCAATCATGTTTATGATAGTTGTATATTTATTTTACGTGTTATTATCACTGTTTGGTGGTTGAAATTCGTGTTAGTTGGCTTAAGAAAAGTGCCGAAGTTTGTTCTCAAAAATCGAGTTACGTGCGTCACATGCACAAGATAAACCACTTAAAGCAGCGCTGCGCCCCGCATCCTAGTATAAAATCAAAAGTGCGTGGTGCGATGCCCATTTTCAGTATTCTTCAAGTCTGCTTATTCTGCAGACTTTGGTCGTTCTTTGTAGCTTAGCTTAAGGTTATGGTAATGTGTCCAACATGTAACAACAAGGCTAAAACAGAGTTGTGTGATGGAGTTAGTGAATTCAAAGTGGTAAAAATGATCAGTAAATTTCTAACGCATTATGTGATAACTTAGTATACACAATGAATGTTAGGCAAGTGTTGTGAAGTAAACACTTGGAATTTTTGAAATGAAAATGGTAAAGAAAGACTTGTGAAAAAATGGTAAGTTTAGCTAGAAATGTACATGTTATGGTATGTTAGCGTATCTAATAGATAATGTGGTTCTAAACTAATGTGTAGGTGAACGTGAGTTTAATATTGTAGCTTACGCTCGAGGCAAGTTTCTAAACCCTATCTTTTTACATTAAGAAAGTTTCAAACTCTACACTTTCGTTGAGTAAGTTTTATTACTATATTGTGTAACTTTATTCTTTTTATTGAGCAAGCTTTCTATCTTAGCTATTGTTGAATAAGTCATTTCTTCTCATTTGGTTGATTCATTCTAACTTGTTTATAGTTAAGCAAGTTTCTTAAGTTCTATTATTGTATAATGAACGTAACTTTTGAACTCTCATCTCTATTATTGAACTATTTTTAATCCTTGCATGAATTAATATCATGTTGGGCAAGTTTTTAGTTTCCAGCTTGCTACCAGTTAATGTATGTTCAGTAATTTCATTTCTAATGTTATAAGATTCTAACCTTACCTTATTTATTGTTCAAGCAAAGGTTTACCATTTTATTCATTTTGTTGAATACTTATGCTTTATAGTTATTTCAAGCATGAGTTTAATATGTATAATCAGTTCATTTATGATTCTCAACTATTCTATGTTATGTTGTTATTAAACATCTGTTGTGATTATCAAACACTATTGATTCAACTAGTCCTCTAGTTGATGTTCGTTAAACTTTAAATTACCCTTGAAAGCTTATCCAAACCAAACTCTCTTTGGTGCGGACTTGTACTCTAAATACTGAGATGAACAACCCTATTATTATTAGGGGATACTTTACGCTTAGCGTTAAAATGTTTGTGCACAATACATTGTACGAAGGGCTGATCTCCCTAAGTACGAGGAGTCCTTATAGTCTTATGACTGTTAAAGTTGGAGTTGAAAGATTACTCGCAACTGTGGACATATGGTCACCCTCAGTTAGATATATTCCATATTTTGGATTCCAGTTTTTGATTATCATCGTTAGAGTACTATCCAATTTTGATGAGCCTATTATTGATAATTATTATTGTTATTCTACTGTTGATTCATTATTATATCTAGTGAGCAATTGTTTTGCTCACTCTTGCATATTTATATACTCGTTGCAGCTACAGTTGAGAAGGTAGATGAGCCTTCAACTAGCAAAGGAAAGGGAAAATGTACATGTGATGCTGATTTGTACTTTTGATTTCTGTTATGATCATAGACTTTTTAATAATGATGTAATGTAATAATTTAATTCCGCACTTAAATGATGTTTAAAGGTTAGATAACCTGGGATGTTTTGAATTTATTAATGTAACCTTAATAAAGGGAGGATTATGGTTTAAATATTATTTATCTAGGTAGATAGTGTGAATGTATGGATAGTGTGCACCAAATCCTGTGGGAATGAAGTACCTAGATTTGGGGGTGTCACAGGTTGGTATTAAAGCTTTAGGTTATGAACCTTAGGTGGGGAAAAGCCTTAGAAAGTAACCTTTGAAAAGATAGTGATGATAAGCTCTTATCGAGTTGTAGGAAAAAGAAAGTAATAAAATACTTATGTGCTTATGTGATTACAACTTATGTGCTCGTGAGTGTTGAGTAGTAATAATTAGTAATTAAAACTTAAACTTTGGTTGACAGGATGACTAATATAGGAAGATCCAGTCAGGCTAGAGAGGAGGAACCTCGAGATATTCAGGTGATTTGGGAACAACTACTGCCACGGGAACTAGTTCCGTCGGTCACAGTAGTTGAGCAGGAGAGAGTACACTACAAGAAAAAGGCCTAACAGCGACCAAGACTATCAGCGACCGCATATCTGGTCGCAGATAATACTTATAGCGACTAACATCAGCGACCATAATTTAATCTAGTCACTATTTACTATCAGCGACCGCATGCAGTCACTGATCGGTCGCTGACATTAATTTCCCTCCCAAAAATTGGTGCAAAAAGTTGGCGCGTTTATTTTTTGCGACCAATATATATCAGCGACCGCATGCGATCGCTGAAGGCAGTCGCTGATCAACTAAAACTTATTCAGACTCAGGCGTTCGTTCTTTCAGCAGACAAGAGAAAGAAAACGAGGGAGAACAGAATAGGGAGAAGAGGGAGAAGGGGGAGAAGAGAAGAGGGAGGGAGACCGTGGCCACTCGTCGTCACTGTCCACTGCCATCGCCACCGCCACAGGTAACCCTAATTCTCTTTATTTCTGATTTAGATATAGATTGGGTGTTATTCTATTGATAGAATCCACTACATTTTTCTTCTAGTTTGGGTATTCTACCTTATTGGTAGTATGTAATTTATTTCATATACATGCCACATTGACATAATTGATAACTCATGCCATTATGCCCCCATTACAAAAGCTACTGCGAAAATTGGGGCAAAAATTACAGTAAGATGCTGAGTGATTATTTTAAATTTACTACCATTTTAAATTTAAAAATCAACAAGGAAAAGTGAGCACATTTACTTGTATACACCATCTATTTGCTGAAAGTAAAGCATTCTACTTCTCCATTATTTGGGTATTCACCTTCACTTCATTATTATTGTCCTTGTGATTGCTAAGTGCCTACAACTTGTACATTTCTCGTTGTGGCTTATGTCCCCGGTTTTGTCATAAGAAATTGGTTAAATGCTTGGAGGATAATGACTCAATTCTGAGGGTGAAATTCTTTCTGTTAAATGCTTGGGTCAAAATTGTTTCTGTTAAACAAAATGAACCCTCACTTGGGTGCAAATTGTATTTCTATAAATTATTTCTATATGTTGCCTGACGGTGAGAAATTACCTGGTAACTATTACTTTTGTAAGAAAATGGTGAAGAAGTTAGGACTTGGATACCAAAAGAACGATGCATGTCCCAACGATTGCATGTTATTTTATAAGGAAAATAAACAGATGACAAGGTGCACGTTTTGCAGTCATGATCAGTTTAGGCCTAATAAAAAGGGTGTGACTACAAAAAAATCAAGTATACCGTTTAAGATTCTAAGGTATTTTCCAATAACACATCGGCTAAAAAGATTGTACATGTCTTCAAGAACAGCTGAACATATGAGTTGGCATGCGAAATCTCCAACTAAAGATGGAGAACTAAATCATCCCGCAGATGGGCAGGCTTGGAAAGATTTCAACTTAGCACATCCTAGATTTACATTGGAACCTAGAAATATGAGGCTTGGATTGTCCACCGATGGTTTCAATCCGTTTGCCAACTCAGCTGTTCCGTACTCATGTTGGCCTGTTATTGTTACTCCGTACAACTTGCCTCCTTGGATGTGTATGAAATAGTCATACTTGTTTCTTTCACTCATGGTTCCTAGTCCTAAGAGTCCTGGAAAGAACGTAGATGTTTACTTAAGACCTCTTATAGACGAGTTGAAGGTATTGTGGGAGGATGGAGTACAGACTTGGGATGTTGCAACGAAAACAAATTTCAACCTTAGGGCAGCGGTTATGTGGACTATAAGTGACTTCCCAGCTTATGGTATGTTAGTTGGATGGAGTACACACGGGAAGTTGGCTTGTCCGTATTGTATGGAGCATACAAAGTCATTTAATCTATCAAAAGGTTGAAAGCCTTGTTGGTTTGACTGTCATCATCGCTTGGTTCTTACTAGGTAGATCACCCGTTTGAAGAAATAGAGAACACTTGAGAAAAAGGAAAGTAGACAATGATATGCCTCGCACCGCGATTATGTCCGGAACGGAGATGCTTGATTGTGTGATGAGATTGCTGATTATCCCATTTGGTAAGGTTGATGCCACAAACATAATCAATGGGTTTGGCGAATCTCATAACTGGGTTCGGAGAAGCATCTTTTGGGAACTGCCTTATTGGTCTACAAATTTGATTCGTCATAATCTAGATGTGATGTGTATTGAGAAGAATGTGTTTGACAATGTGTTTAAAACTGTGATGAATGTTACGGGGAAGACAAAAGATAACGATAAGGCACGTTTGGACATGAAAGATATTTGTAAGCGTCCCGGATTAGAACTTTATGAATCTCCTAATGGTAAGATTGTTAACCAAAGACGCAAGGTACACATTGTCCAAAAAGCAAGTTGAAGATGTGTGCACATGGGTTAAGTCTCTCAAACTACCGGATGGATATCGTCCAAACATTGCAAGGTGTGTTACGGTGAGAAATTGCAAGGGATGAAGAGTCATGATCGTCATGTGTGTTGTGATACATGGAATCGAGATATTGACCTCCATAGAGTCTGCGTACTCCAACGAAACGTTTATTTTACCAACTCAAAGCAAAGACAAGTATACTACACTCCTAGTCCTCGTTAGGAAAAGGGATAGACCGCCACAGATTGGCAAGTTGTAATTCATACTCCGATGCGTGAGTGGTGTAGAATTAGTTGATGGGGAGATTTACCAACAGTAGATGCTTCATAGTCAAACTATAATAAATGTGGAGGACGACAATGATGAAGTAATCCAGGTTAGATGGTGGAGATAAACCACATGAATTAGATCCTGAGTTTAATACTTGTGTCGGATGACATTGATCTTGAGGAGGAAGAGTTATTATTGAATCGACACTAAATCAAGCGAGATGATGGTTATGAATCAGAACACGTATACAAGATGATTCTCAATCGGATATCGACACTTGAACAAATGAAATGTATGTTTAGCATTACATGTTTTTTTATATCATTGTCATGTTTATGTACCAAACTATTTAAATGAAATTTTTGTTTATTGTCATTTTATATTCATATATATACATGTTTATATCACTGTCATGTTTATGTACTAAACTATTTAAATGCAACTTTTGTTTATTGTTATTATATATTCATATATATACATGTTTATATCACTGTCATGTTTATTGTCATATATACATGTAATCAAACATGACTCATAATAACATCTTAAAATTTGTAATATACAGATGGCTTCTGAAGCAGCGCAGAAAAAGTGCGGCTTGGGTAGGGGGCCTAATCATATGCCCAAGGCCCCTACTAATTTGGATGATCGGATTCTTATTCAGATTCGCCCTCCTCCGAATAGCACGTACGTCCCGCATATATCATTTATATATAAGCATTTAAGATTCTATTTATTGTATATTGGTAATGTTTTGATTGATATTATATTGGTAATGTATATGGGTCTGAATTTTTTACTGCTTTAATTTGCATTCAATCGTTATTGTTTTGGTCTTATTGTATTGAAAATTTGTATATTTCTCTTGGTTTGTGTCTTGGGTGCCTAGAAATGTCCATATATGCATGCCGTCGTGCATGTGGCTAGTCTATATTGTAGGGGAGACTCTGGCGAATTTTTTTTAAGTATTATAAGTATAAGTTTGAAAAATGTTCATAAGTATTATAACTAAGATGTAAATTGCTTTAATATATGTTAATTGATGTTGTATATTATAGTGATTTTTCAGATAATAAGATCGTCAAGTGCATATCACAGCTGTGTTTACAGAATTGGCCTACACCAGTGATTATGTGGGCGAGCACACCCATCGCCCACAAGGATGTTGTTTAGGCAGAATTTCAGGTATGTTTTTTTTAATTATGACAGATAATATTATTATAATATTTAAAGGATAATTATTTAGTAATGTTATTATTGTTGTTTTATTTGCGTAAACTCAGATAGATGGGAGGACGCTTGAGCTTCAAAGGATACGTGATATTATTCAGTGTAAGAAACGCTGTCCGCACTTTGAAGACAATTTAAATAAAGAAAGACAAAAAGTCCTTCACAATGCCGAGATCGACCATCCAGTCCAGAGAGAACTAAGTGTTTATCCATCTAGAGTCATAGAAGCCTGCTTTGGTAGCCCACTGTAAGCCTTCTCACACTCTATAAAGCTTTTCTCTTCATCTTTGCAAACATTATTCTTCACATTGAGAGTCGTGTTATGTGTATATGCCCGGACTTCGGTCCGTGGTTTTAATTTCTGTCTGTATATATATACTTATATATGTATATATTTATAAATGGACTAACATTATCGAGTTATGCCTCGATTGAGCCTAGACTTATGTTTGGAGCGTTTACTTGCTTTTATATATATATATATATATATATATATATATATATATATATATATATATATAAAAGCGTGGTCGATCATTCGATGAGCCCGGATTTTATATCCGAGCATTTACTTGCTTTTATATATATATATATAAACTATTGTCAGATTTTTATTCGATGAGCTCAGATTTTACATCCAGAACGTTTATTGCTTTTATATATATTTATATATATACTGTCGTCGAACATATCCGATGAGCCTGGGTTTTATATACGGTGCATTTATCGCTTATATATATATATATATATATATATATATATATATATATATATATATATATATATATATATATATATATATATGTATGTATGTATGTATGTATATATATATTATATTTCATCAGGGCCTAGAGTTTACTTTGAGGCCTTTTACTTTTTCTTTACATTTAGTCCTTTGGAGTTTACTTACATTGGCGGTTGATCGATTTACTACTTTATATACATTTAGTCCCGCTTTGAGTTTACTTCATGGCGGTTGATCATCTTTATAGCCTTACTTACATTTCTCGATCCCCCATGGAGGTGCTTCGTGGTGGTTGATCATATATATATATATATATATATATATATATATATATATATATATATATATATATATATATATATATATATACCGCTTTTATATATATTTATATTTCCGATCCCCATGGAGGTGCTTCGTGGTGGTTGATCATGTTTGTATATATATATTCTTACCGCTTTTATATATATAATCGCTATCGCTTTTCATATAAACTGCAAAGATCATGTGAGCCTAGGAATCATGTGATCACAGATTCATCTCTCAATCTAGATTCGGCTCCGTGATGGACATTTTCAAATGTAAGCGACTTGTACATTATTTATGGTGTCTCGAATTTCCTTGGATGGTCATCATGCCCATGAGGAGTTCTAAGATCTCACAGATATTATTTTCTCGAAGATGCCTCGCATCTCAAAAATAAAATCAAACCAACCGAACATTTAATAATAAAATGGAAGTATGAAGAGGTCTCAATTCCAATTGAGCACAGGGTTTGAAAAACCTCTTTTACAAAACTTCATTGCTATATTCTGTTTAAAATTGAATTTTTCTATAAATTCAAACCCTTTGTATATAGGTGCGAACGAGGCCTCGCACTACTTCCAAATAATTGCACATTGATCCACACACACACACACACACACACATTCAAATAATAGTTTCTTGAAAAGTGGTGGTCACCGTTGCAACACGGATATCGGGGGGTGCCTAACACCTTCCCTCCGTATAATCAAGCCCCCGAACCCAAATGAATCTCGGTTTCACAGACCCGTTTAGCAGTGTCACATCACTGGGTTAATGTGCAAACCTTTTTCAGTTGCGTTGGTGCACCCATTTAAAAACACCAACTGGCAACTCTTAAAGTCAAATCGTCGACATTACACATGTCGGACCTTTTTCACTTGTTTTTTCAAACAAATCTCACATAACATGAGAACACCAAAGAACAAGTAACGAAAAGGGACAAATAAAAATCCCGACGTCGACAGATACCATAGCAACACCAAAGAGAAACATATTGTCTGCAGTCTATGGCCACAAAAACATGCATATGAGGTTATAATTAAACAGGCAGCAATGTTAACAAACTAAAGCGAAAAGACTCAATATAAACTAGACATAAGTAAGGAAAAACAGATAGAATTTTATACTGTGATGGGGGTGCCTCCCCACCAAGCGCTTGTTTTAAAGTCGTCAGCTTGACTGTACCCATGCCGCTTAATCTGGCTCATAAGCGAAAATGACCATTTTATGCCGCCTATTTGTTAATTCCTTTAAAGTTTTGGCCGACATAGATGATTGGCCATTCCCCTTGTCTTCATCCGTCGGCACGAAGAATCTTTCACCACTAAAATTATCCATTAATTCGCCTTTGTCATCAAGTTAAAAGCGTTCTTTGTGCGCTAGTGGGCCCTCCAGGGTTTCCACAGTCGTGAGTGTGGTTTCTGGTTGTTGATTAGTCTTGACAGTACAACCACTATTGATCCTCTTTTCTCCAACTTCAGACTCCACCGGTTGGATAGTTTGCACCATGACGTCCCCCTCAACCACTGTGCGAGACTCATTGCCTTCTCCTTGCGTATCCACTATGCAGTGCTCTACTTCTTCATCGTTGAGATCAATTATGACCGGTAGATTTCCTTACGATGAATTTCTGATGGCATTGACGAGTTGTCCCAATTGATTTTCAAGGCTTTGCATTGCGGCTTCTTGGCTTGCCATCTGAACCTCATTTCTCTCAATAAATTTGGTGAGAAACTCTTCAAGCCCATTCTCTTTTTCTCATGTTGAGTACTCAGAAAAGCTCTCATTGGGTCGAGACGTCACCTAATATTACGGTGGAGACTGATAGTCAAAGTGATTTGGATAGGAGTAATTCGGATCATTATATTGCTCTTAACTGTAGTCCAAAGAGTTTGGATAACCCTGACAGTTTAGATGAAAGGGATTAGGTTCAAAGTCAGCTCGTTCCTGACAGTAGGCAGTCTGAGTGGACTGACACTCAAGATTGTCAGAAAACCTCAAGACATTTGTAATTTGAACTTGTAATTGATCGAGTCCTTCTTCTGAGCTTGGTTGTGTCGTCCTCTCATAAGGCCATTGATAACAATGATCGTCCATAACCTGTAAACTTAAAAACAAAAAGAAAGATCAAACAAATAAAAGATATATATATATATATATACGTTCAAATTAAGACTAAATTGATTTAAATCAATATTGGACAATATTAGAATAATAGATCCTCAACAACGGTGCAAAAAATTGTTGGTCGGAAAACCGATCACAAAACACGCACAACTATACGCGGTCTAACAAGTAATACAGTGATAAGGAAAGTGTCGAACCCACGAGGAACTATCACTAATATTTACCAAGTACCGACTTTGTATCGCTAAAGTCTTATTCGAACAGCAATTAATGAAAGTGTGATTAATCTAAGTATAACTAATTATCAAAGCAAGTAAATGGTTAATGAATGGTAATCAAAGGAATTACAAGCTAAAGTTCCAACTTCACCCCACACAGGCATTCTGTCGAACACCTGGCGTGTTATGCTTCATCAAACTTCCTCCCCTTCTCTCTTTGGTCTTAATGGTCAAGACAATTTGTCGACCGAGAACACACAGGTGCTCATACACCTCTGTCGAGGTATGCACGAACATATCCTTTCCAGATCCACCCGATAGGGAATAGAACAGAAAAGAACGTCCAAGCTAGATACAATCCTACACATGTCTATGTGAATTAATCATAACAAGGATTTAAGCATAAGTTCTCAAATAGGTCGCACGTGGCACACAGATATATGTTTATTCTATGCACAACTTATGCAGTCGAAACCCATAATCACATGTCAATATATTTAGGTGTAAATCTACAATCCTTCTTTCAATATCATGTAGATTACAAAAATCATCACTAATGTCTTAGCGAGAATCATTAAGCATGAATATATTAAACCAAACCATATGGTGCCAACCAAAGAGATAAGACAGTCGATTTAAATAACAAAGGGTTCCATTATAACCTTAGAGCCAATACTCAGTTCATAGCTATTGAACAAAATATAAGTAGCAATAAAGAAAATATTTATGGATTACAAAATCAGAGGAAATAAATGGATAAGAGGAAACTCTGTCAAGGCCCTTCAGTCTCCAAGCATTCTGCTCAAATCAAGCTTTCCAATCTGTGTAGCTCACTGCTCTTGTCGCTCCAAGGAAATCCCAGACTTCTCCCTAATCTATATTTACAGACATTAACTAAGAACTAGAGAGAGAAATTACAAAAGAGGAAGAAAAACTAAAATATTCTATCACAAGCTATATGATGTATATTTTATATGTATTGTAGAGGCTTGCCTCTCTTCTTATATCAGTCCCCTCTTTTACTAGGTCAAAAACAAGCCTTCTCTGTCTGGGCACCGGAGGTCGCACTACGGCGCGAAGTCTAAGACTAAGGGTGGCGATGATGCAACCACATCGACTGAGAGACCGAGGTCGTGATCGCAACGTGAGCCCATAAAGGACCCGGTGGCGGCTGCAGCTTTCAAGGTGACGTCAGTTTGATAAGTGGTTAGCACTGCAGTGATCGAGATTAAGGTATGGCATTAGCCATGCCATGAGTGTATGCAAAATGACCATTTTGTCCCTGAAAGCTAGAAAAGTCATGTAAAGCCCTGCAATACTTCTGTTAAGCATAATAATACAATAATCATATAAAACTATATAAAATCTACGAAGATTAGGCAACTATTTAAGCCATAAAGTATCCGATTCGCGGGTATAAATCACACTCATCACAGACTGCTGTGTCAGTTAAGTCATAAAGGAGCAGTCATGCCATATCAAGCAGTCTACACCAAATAACTAGAGATCTACGAAGCAATTCAAATAGCTTTCAACGATTAAATTCCAATGGAAAGATTGGGAAGGAGTATATATCAGCCAGAGCTTCAAAGATCAAGAGTTGCAGAGTTGAAAGGATCATTGAGTTATTGGAATGCTATATTGTTGACTCTACAAAGTTCCACCAGAACTGAATAGAACAAGTCTCAGTGGCAGTGAGACTACGAAGGTGGAAGTGAAGTAGATTTGAAGGAGGATTTGAATAGACTAAAGCTTCACTCAACAAGGATGAGAATGCCACTGAAGATGGCAGCTAAGCTGAGAGCTGAGAAGACCAAGAAGATAGCATTCAGAAAAGTGGCAGAGCACAAAGAAGATCCAGAGAGCCACTCTACGAATAACCATAAACTAAAAGCTGCAATTAAACAGATGCATAATCATGTCTGTAAACCATTCAAGAAGGGTTCAGGGAATGCTAAGTGCCAGACAAAGACTACTAAAAGCTCAAACACTTAACAAACCTAAATGTTGATGGTGCACAGCTTACATCAGATGAAGATGAGTAGAAAAGAATGAAGATCAACTGCACCAAAGAAGAAGTGGTCCAGACTCTACGCAGAATACAAAGAGGACCACACCAAGCTGCTAAGTACAAAAGATGTTCAAGCTTAAAGACATATTAGCAGCTCAGCACCAACAACAACAACACCAATAACAACAAGTAGCCTGGGCCTGAGGGGTCCTTGTTTGGAGGGACTAAATGAAGTTTCAAGCCTACTGGGCTTAAAGAGTTCCTAGGGAACTAGAGGAGTTCCAAGCCTGCTGGGCTTGAAGAGTTCTTAGTGAACTAAAGTGCCAAGGCTACTGGCCTTAAAGGAATCTTAGTGATTCAGGGTACTGCCCTTTTTTAGTGGAATTCCTGCTCGTTAAAGCAGAAGAGTAGATTAGGAGCTTGAGTCTCTGAACCACTTAAAATCCCTTGTGTCTTTTAAATTCAGTCATTTACTTTCAGTCATTTACATTATATACCTAACTGTTATAAATGCTATGTATGTATTAACTGATTGTAACTTAACTAACTCTACGAACAATATATGTATATTCATGAATATATTAATGAAGGGGATCTTTGTTTATCCCGCTGTGCTTGAAAAGATTCTTATGTTTGTTATGTGCTAATTCATTAGCAATACAAAATAAACAAGAAAAGTATTTGAAAATAAAAAGGATCTATTCAACCCCCCCCTTCTAGATCTATTGTGTGCCTACTGGGAACTAACATAACCAACGTAGAGTCAGAAGATGAGAAAGGAACTGAAAGCTTCAAGAATGAACCCTCAAAGAGTAAGTCCAGTAATGAGAAGGAAGTTGAATTTACGAAAGAAATAGCTAAATCTGATGGTGAAGAAGAATGTACAAGCCCTATGGCTAATGCTCAGAGTAGCAACTATGATGCTAAAGAAAGTTTGAAAGTCGAAACAACTGCATCTCATACTGATAATATCCCAACAAGTTCATCTGATGGGTCAAAAGATGTTGAGTCCAAAGAAGAAGGACCTGCCCCTACTGTTGTTGAACATCAAGGAAGCTTATCTGATGATACAAAGGCTTCAGATTCTGAAGAAGAAAAAGATTCTGAAACTCCTATAGCTGAACCTCAAAGGAGAAGAAAGAGCAACAGACTGCTTGCTAAATCTATCTCAAAGAAGACAGGAGAACCCTCTACTGCAATTATTGAATTGAGTGATGATAAGTCTTAATCCAAGGGAGAAGATGTTGAAGAAGGTATTAGTAATGAAAATCAGCAGGAAGGATTCACTGATGAATCAGATGAAAGAAGTCAGCATGATTCAAGCTCATAAGGTGAAGAGATGGAAAAAGACTCTAGTTTTACAAATCAGGAATCAGAGGAACAAACTGATGAGTTTGTTGAAGGAAGTCTACACAGGTCTAACTTCAGTTCCGAACAGAATGAAGGTGGAAAAGACTTCAGCTCTGCAACAGAAGAGTCAAAAAAATTTGGCATTCCTTATCCTGTAAATCGCAAGAGAAAAATTGTAGTGGAAATTGAAGAATCACTAGATGTGCGTCCCAGCAGATAGATTAATCATGGGAATGAAAAGCTAAAGGTGGTGATGATGACCGCGAAAAATGCACTCAATAATCGTAAGGCTATGAAGCTGGACACCTCAATTGTGATATATGAGCCTAAAGTTAAGAATCATGCAATAAGGTGGTTTCACTCCAAATATGCCATGGGTAAAGGCATCTCTCACTAAAGATAATAGTTATCTCACATGGGTCTTCTCTCATCTTCCCAACATAAAGCTAGTGGCATAGAACTTTTCAAGGGTAAAGAAGTTTGCAACTAAGATGATCAAAGACCAGTCTCACTTCAAAGTTTATCGACATACTGGTAACCACTATATTCCTTACGATAGTAGAGTCGGTTCTGATGGTAGAAGGATTATACCCAAGTGCATGTTCATAGAGTCCCTTCACTCTACCACTAAAGATGATCAAGTGAAGTTTGAAAAGCATCCCTCTGTCCAAACACAATTGTCTGCAATTTCCTTCATCCTCCAACAGTGATTGGCACTCAACGATTTATCAGATTCTCACTGCTTCCAAAAAATTGTCCGAGAATGAAAATCGTAGAGTCGAATCTGAAGCTCAACAAGAGTTTGCCCAACCAAATGACCAGACTCCTATAGAGCAGGAGTTACTGAAGAATTCTGATGAGTTGATCGAAAAGATATCTATCATCACTGAAGAAGCAAAGATGTTAACAAAAGCAGGAGATAATGTGGTTCAAGACAGACTCCAAGCCACTATGTCTGATATGTCTCTCAAAATCAAAGAGAGAGATCAAATATATTTGGAGGCTATGAATGATCAGAAGGAAGAAGCTCTACGAGCACAGAAAGCTAATGAAGAGTAAATTCTCTGTCTCTCCGATAAGATTGACAATCTGAATCAATCTCTCTCCCTACAACTTGAGTTGAGCCAACAAGAACTCAAAATTGAGGTTGGTAACTCATCTTATCTGATGGAGCAACTTATGTCAAATGTGGAGCAGCTTTCCTAAGTGATTAATGACAAAAAGGGGGAGAAAAAGAGATACAGAAAGAGACACTCAAGGAGGAGTAAGGAGAAAAGAAGAAAAGAAGAAAAGAAGACCAAGAGAAAGGCAAGGGAACAAAATAAGAAGACAGCAGCAGCAGAAGCAGAATCATCATCTGAGGGGGAGCCAAAGGATGATGATCTCATGAATACAGAGTCTGAGGGGGAGCAGAGAAAAGAAATAAAGTCATCATCCCAGGGGGAGCAGGAGAAAAAAGATGAAGGGATGAGTAGCTGATCAACAAACGTCCTGGAGAAACACATGGAGCCAAAAAGGTATAAAAGGTATATCTCTATCTAGTTAGGTATGTTTTGGATCCAGAATGTAGAGTGTCAGAGTCTATGAAATTTCATATTATTATCAATGACATTCATGATTATCTATTTTAGAAATACAGTTGCTCACTATATATAAGATTCATGCGTATGCATTAAGTATTTTTGTCATAATCAAATAGGGGGATATTGTTAGGAATATACATGAGAATGATATTCCTATTTACATATGATTTGATTATGATATTGATGAATGAATATGCAAGTATGCTTGCATTGAGAAAAGCTGTAAAGTCCTTTGATAGATAATAGGAACATTTGTATAAGGACTTAGAATGAATTGATCAAATATATTAGGATGATCCTACATAAGTAAAACTTCTTTGTAAAGTCTTTAAAAAGAAATGATGTACAAGGACTATAAATATAAAATGATCAAGCTTGTTAGATTGATCTTATAATGTAATAGATAGGCATGTCTGATCGTTGAGCACTGCACCAGAAATCGTAGTCTGCCGGGAGAGTCAAGGAAAGCTCAAGAACTATCAAGGCGGAATCGTAGTCTGCAAGATAGTAGATCTCGGAGTTCTTAGAGTTCTAGGAGAGACGAAGATGGATCGTAGTATGTCGAGAAGAACTTCCTCAAAGTTATAGTCTGTTGAGGAAGTCATATTCAGAATTATAAAGACAGCATGTCTAAGAGCCAAACGAGCATCTACCAAAGCTAAGTCCAGAATCATAGACCACAATCAGAGTCGTAGAGTCTATTGATCATATCAAAGGCAAAAATTGTAGTCGAGCCAGATCAGACAAAGATAGCAAGCTTAAAGATAGAAATCATAGAGTGTCAAGATCTGATCTCAGAGTCGTAGTGTCTGCAAAACCCAAGCTAAATCGTAGAGTGCAGAACTAAGGCTTCAACAGAAATGCTTACAACGCTAAGGCCGAATCGTAGAGTAAACACGATTCTCAACAAATGAGCACTCCCAGAATATCCAAAGGACGAAGCCTCTAGTCTGAGTTGCAAAGATACATTCCACCTTAAGGAAACCAGAGAGCACTCAACGGATGGCTTGCAAGCTAACAGAAGACTTAAGCACCAACCCAATCAGCATCCAGATTGAGTTGTGAAGCCATTCAAGATGAAGTCTTCCACAAGTAGATCAAAAGGAGACTTCAATAAAAGTGTCTGACTAAGGAAAGTCAGCAGATGCAGTAGCTGTCAAGAGAACAGAAGACAACGATCTTGGAATCAACCAAGATCGTAGTGTTTGCCAAATAAAGCAGGAACTGATGCAGTTTACATAGAGATACTGGTCAGCTTCTGAAGAACATGGCGAAAGTGATTAAGCATTGGTCTATCTATTGATGATAAGTGAACGAGAGATAACAAGGAGAAAGTGAGATGGGCATGCCACAAATCTGATGTGTCTTGCTATTCGGAATAGACCAGAACAAGGAGTCAAGCTATCAGTTCCTGAGATTAGTCGAGGCAAACAAAAGTGTTGAAGCACTGCACAAGTGAAGGAAGAGGTGTTCTAAATTAAAGATCCAATGAACACTCTTCAAGATCGTAGTGTTGTCTCAATCAGTCAATGAGCAACATTCAACAAGACACATTACAATCAAGTCTAATAATTTATGCATCAAAATCATAGAGTTCGTTCATCTGAAGATTGAAGCATTGGCAACGATTCAATCTAAAGACTGATATTTGAACATTGTTAATTGAGAGCATCGATGCAAAAGGAAAATTTTTGATGTTCTAATCGAGAAGTCAGAAAGAATTAAATAAAGATAACTATCTGCCTGACATGGAAAGGTGACAACTCTAAGGCGATAGGTAAGGTAGCAGACAGCTGTGTCAGTTAAGTCATAAAGGAGCAGTCATGTCACATCAAGCAGTCTGCACCAAATAACTCGAGATCGACGAAGCAATTCAAATAGCTTTCAACGATTAAATTCCAACGGGAAGATTGGGAAGGAGTATATATCAGCTAGAGTTTCAAAGATCAAGAGTTACAGAGTTGAAAGGATCGTTGAGTTGTTGGAATGCTATATTGTTGACTCTACAAAGTTCCACCAGAACTGAATAGAACAAGTCTCAGTGGCAGTGAGATTACGAAGGTGGAAGTGAAGCAGATTTGAAGGAGGATTTGAATGGACTAAAGCTTCACTCAACAAGGATGAGAATGCCACTGAAGATGGAAGCTAAGCTGAGAGCCAAGAAGGCCAAGAAGATAGCATTCAGAAAAGTGGCAAAGCACAAAGAAGATCCAGAGAGCCACTCTACGAATCACCATAAACTAAAAGCTACAATAGAACAGATGCATAATCATGTCTGTAAACCATTCAAGAAGGGTTCAGGGAATGCTAAGTGCCAGACAAAGTCTACCAAAAGCTCAAACACTTAGCAAACCTAAATGGTGATGGTGCACAGCTGACATATACATGTCGGACCTTTTCAAACTTGTTTTTTCAAACAAATCTCACCTAACATGAGAACACCAAAAGACAAGAACAGAAAGGGATAAATAAAAATCCCGACGTCGACAAATAATTTGTTTTTTGAAAAAAATCAGAAAAGTCTTTTGTTTTAAAAAAATTAATTAAGATAATCAAAAACAATGAGTGAAAGTTAACATTCCAAGTGACGTTGAATTTGAATTCACTATCCCAATGCCACTTCAAATTGCTTTTAGCTTATTTTCAAAAATAATGAACAAAATGGATGTAAAGGAAAAATTTAAAGTTTTTAGGCTATTTTCAAAAAATACTCCACAAAGAAAACCTCCATAACCACTACTCAACACAAAATTTGTGAGTTAGTGCTTGATTTTGGATGCACGCTGGAGAATTTTTTTGAAGGGGAATGGATTGATCGAGATGATGAGTGTAAAGAGGGAGAGATTGAATGGATTTTTTGAAGTTAAAGGTCTTTCCTCCTGCGTTCCTCCTAACAGATCTGCGTCACGGATTGCTTAGCAATTGATCAAAGTTTATCTTCTTCCTTCAATAGAGGTGTACGTATGTACATCTCAGAACTAAATGATTTTATCAAATTGATAGATGTTATTTAAAAATTCTCAGGAAGAAGAATCAAATGTTGGTACTCAATTTGTCTAAATAACATTATCAATTTGACATATTTTATGCACAAATCTGATTTGGGGTTGTTAATGGGTTTAGAAACTTAATTGCTATTTTCAATTTGGGTTCATATATTGTATGTTGAGGTGACATAGCTAGGTTGATGTTTATGGTACGGTGATGGATAATTTTTCTTACAGTGGTTATGGAGGAAGACAAGAAGTTGGGTTGTTAAATAGGAATAAGAGAATGAAAAGGGAAAAAATCTATTTTCATGTCATCGTTTCAAGTTCTTTTATTATTTTATTTGCTACATATTTTATGATTTAATTTTTATTATTTCTTTACGTTGCCACATAGGTAAATATTAGACGTATATTCCATCAATTTGACAAAATGAGGTAATTTCAAAATTTTAATGAGATAATTTCAAATTTTTATTAAGTTCAATCAGATAATTATATTTTTTAAAGTTTAATGAATCAATCAAAAAAATGTGCCAACTACAATGGGAGAATTCATTAATTTTGTCCAAACTTCTATGTGACAGTTAGGTATTGATTGTCCTAGTGACAATGATGACTTGTAGGTAAGAAAAACTATGACAAACAATTCGCTTCGAACTCAAAATCTCAATCTTATAACCTTAAGTAACTGTCCAACCGAGCTACATGATGTAGTTATAAATGAGACAATATAAAATCAATTTATACAAGTTTCTCCATTTAAATCAAAAAAAGAAAAGATAAATAAGTGATAAACCTCATATGTGCTTGATAAATATTTCGAATGAAGAAGACATATATATAATGTTGTATGATTAGAATACTAGCACCTAGATCTTTGCACTGGGCTTGATAAATACATCAGAACACAATATTTCTATTCTTTTCATGTTTTTTAAACTAAAAGGTTTGTTATATGGATATACTTACTAATTCTTAGCACACAACAAATTTTATCTTTTAATGTTAATAGTAAGAAATCATAAGTAAGCTTATTTGTAAGTAACAGACTTAACAGGGAAATGAACCCCCAAAAAAATAACATGGAAACAAATAGTAAATAAAATTCCAAAATTAGGGGGGAAATAATAAACAAAGTTTGTTATTTATCTCCAGAAATGGATAATTGGTTATGTGAACAAATTATTTCAAGATGTTAGTTGACTATATTATGTGAGGATTTTATCTCATTAAGCCACTTGAATCTATATTGTGAGGCAATTAGCTAATGTTACCATCATACAAGAGCAGGTACCAACTTAGAATATTATAATACAAACTCAACTTTATGAATAATTGTTAAAACATGTCATGGAAACAAACTAAAATTTCCATTAACCAACCAAATTTCTATCAAGTCAAATCATTCAGTACAAGCTCTAAACAATAATAGAACCAATTTGCACTACACTTCAAACAAAAAACAACCAGTTTATGTCGTACAACTTGAAATCTTAATTAAAATCAACCAAAACAAGTCATTCATTACAACCAAAATAACAATCACATAAAGGCACGTATTAGTAATCTGTGACTTTAGACACTCCTAAGTCCCACTTGTTTTTCCTATTTCACTCTTATGGACTTTAGCTTAATATGTACGCAAGAACCAACTCTTATACCACTTGTTGTTTCTCAAAGGTGCAATGGAGATTTATAAGGGGGTGAGGTTGAATAGATCTTTAAAACTTTTGCTTGTTTAAAGAGTTTTTACTAGATAATTAATTTGTTTAATTAATCTTGGCACATCAGAATATTAGTTTGGAAAACTCACCTTAAAGATTGAAAGAAATCTCAGTTCTAAATTTAGTTCTATGGTTAGCAAATATATAACAGGTATAACGGATATTGCAGTTATATGACTGAAAGTAAATAACACAAGATCTTTTAAAGTGGTTTGGAGTACAAATAACTCCTAGTCCACTCTTCTATTTTAATAAGTAGGATATCTACTAAGAATGGGTCACTAAGACCAAATAACTAAGATTTATTACAACTGAACCACTAAGGTTCCTTCGAGTCACTGAGTCTCGACAGTTCGATCACATAATCTAGGTCACTCAGACCTCTAAATCACTTAGATTCATTTGAGTCACTTAGTTTCGGTAGAATAGTCAGTGAGATCAAGTTGAATCACAACCGAATGTTGATTGGTTGAGGTGCTACTAATATTTGCAATGAGTCTTGATCTCTTCAAGTACGTAGCAGCTTTGAACAAGTTTTTCAGAATCGTAGAGTAGAGCTTTGAATATTTTGACAGAGGTTCAGCTTTGTAGTGTGTGATTCATACTTGGATTTGAATCATTGTACACCTTTTATAGACCTCTGAATGTTCTCTGATGTTGACTTATAGACTGGCTTAGTAGGATTACTTTTGGCTCTGGTCAGGTCACATCAGACAACAGGCTCAAATACCACATGTTAGTGGTGTCATATCTTCTATATGGCGGTTTAGACTTGTGACACCCCCAAATCCGGGTACTCCATTCCCACAGAATTTGGAGCTCATTATCCAAAACTATTACATCTAACTACCTATAATAAAGGATAAAGATATAATTTAAATAACTTAAATAATAATCTTTCCTATTAAAAAGTTACATCAACTTTAAACAATCCAAGGTAATCTAACCTTAAATTATTACATAAGTCTGCGAAATACATTACAAAATAAATTAAGTCTTATAACATAATTCATTCAAATAAATTCTCATAGATCTTCAATACTTGGACATCTTGCTCTTTCCTTTGCTGGAAGATGGCTCATCGACTTTCTCGACTTTAGTTGCAATGTTAATTGCAAGAGTTAGAAAATAATTGCTCACTGATATAAAGAATGATAATGGCAACCACATAAGGTTAAACATTGAATACTGAATAATAGAGAACTTGTTCTACGAATCAAGTATAGGAAACAAATTCAGGATTTACATCTGAGGGTCTTTGAGACCATGAACTATGTCCCGAGGTTATTAAGTATTTCTACTTTCACCTTTAACAGTCGTTAGACTATACTGACCTTAACCTTCGTACTTAGGGGGATCAGCCCTTTGTACCATGTATTGTGCACAAACATCTAAACGCTAACGCGTACATAATCCCCTATATTAGGGTTGTTCATCTCAGTTTGACTTTAGGATTTCTGCACTAAAGAAAGTTTAGTTTGGAACTAGCTTATCAATGGTTCTAGAATTTTAGAACATTCATCATATAGATTAATCAATAAAAGTTTGCTTATTGTTTAAAGGTTTAGCTCAACAACATAAGTTTGAACAACAATAACTAAGTCAAGATTGAATATCAACAACTTACGATGGAATAGACATGGTATATACAAAGTGTTACATCCAAAGAAATTAGAAAATCTCATTTAAAATAATGAACTAAAATAGTTTATGCTTTGAAGAGCAAGCAATAAAGTTAGGAATTTGATCAACACAAGACTAAAGTTTAGGAAACTTGCATAATGATAAATTATGGTTAGAAAGCTTACTTGACTGCAAAAAGGTAAACACAGTTATGAAACTTGCATTCGTTATATAGAGAATGAAGTTAGAGAACTTACCTCGTGTGTAAGTTACACAAATATAATAAACGTTTGCCAATTACCCTACATATACCATTAGAACCACAATACCAATTAGTTATGTTAACATTAACTTCATGGGTTCACTTCTCATTTTAGTCAAGTCTATAATCTCTAGCTTAAGACCTGATTATTCTACTCAATCACTTAACACGAAACTGAATTCCCAATTATATTATAGTATCCGACATGGTTGTTATAGAACAACACCAATTCCAATGACATCACATTCCAAACTCTCACAATTTATTAACTCGTAACTTCTGGTTTCAATGTTGTGATTACAATATTTTGTTATGTCTTATAACATGTTTTAGGTCCTTTTATAATCATCAAAATATATTAAGTTAACATCTCCAAGTTATGATGTTAAGCGACTCATTCTGGTCTCGATCGACACCGGGCCCTTTGGCGGCATAACTACGCCTATAACTACCTATGAATGGCGCTACCAAGACTAGACACACGAATCAGCTTTTTATAACACAAATTTAGACTATGCTCTTAAGCCAAAATTCCAATTTTCCTAATTCTACAACAACTTAGAAAA
Source organism: Panax ginseng (assembly GCA_020205605.1). Taxonomy (NCBI): domain Eukaryota; kingdom Viridiplantae; phylum Streptophyta; class Magnoliopsida; order Apiales; family Araliaceae; genus Panax; species Panax ginseng. The sequence continues at coordinate 54,746,002 of CM035139.1, forward strand.
CCCAAAACCACATAATGTGTACATCCAACTATTTTAACACCTAAAACATCATAACAACCAAATTTTTAATGATTAAAACCATATTTTTGTTGTTTTCTTTATTTTCAACACATTTAGCGAATTCAACCGCCAAATCCTTGTCTCTTAACCAAATTACAGCATTCCAACTACGTTATTTTTGTTTCTTGATATACTAACACAATATGCAATCAATTTGCAGATTCTATCAAGTATTAGACATCAAATTTTGGACTTACACAAGCCATATTCATATATACATAACACTGTTACTTTAATTTTCTTCTACACCCCAATTTCATGTATTTGATCACCAAATAATACTTATATATGATGATTAATAGATTTTGCAAGACCATTCATGCATATATACAACAATCCACAAAATTTCCAAATCATATAGAATAGATACTACCAAAACTAAGAGTTAAAATTAGGAATAGATTATACTGTAAATCCTTGATTTAGCAAAATGATTAGCAATCCCTTCTCTTCCTCTTTGACCAACTCCCGGCAAAACCCTCAATTCACTCTCTCTTTTTTTCACTGTGTTCTCTCTTTCTCACCAAACTCTCTATATTTCTCTGTTATCTAGCCTTAGGGAAAAACATGCGTAATATAATTGGCCTTGGCCTCTCTCCCACGTACGTCAGGTAACAAACCCAACAGGTTGCGTCAGTTAAAATAAGCCAAATGCCACAAGGCCTTGTTTGGCTACACAACTCTCCATTTAGTTTATTTTAATAATATTTATATTATATGATTCCATGTGTTACACTTTAATTTAGTTAATTTAAATAACTTACAATAATAATAATAATTATTATTATTATTATTATTATAATTTTCATTATAATTATACTTTATACTTAATAAATCATTACATATCTAATTTAAATATTAAATTAGACTAGAACGTCATTTTATTTAATTTAATTATTTTCTTAAATATTAAACAATTCATTTAATTTAATTATCCCATTAAATTAAATCTTCAAATAATAAAATTACCATTATTTTAATTTAGTTAACATACACACTTAACTAAATTATTATACCACAATTTTATTAATTATTTATTTATCTCAATAAATAAATTAATTAAAATATTTGTTTAATTCAACAAATATTTAAGATTAATTACAAAATTATCGATCGTTACATCCTTCCCTCCTTAAAAGGGTTCTATCCCTAGAATCACAACTCGATAAATTTATTTGTTACATTCTTCCTTCCTTAACAGGATTCTGTCCCCAGAATCGCTATAAAAGATTAAGTAAATAACTGAGGATAATTTTTCATCATAACATCTTCAAGTTCCCACGTATCTTCTTCAGTATTGTGGTTTCTCCCGATTACCTTAACAGAAGGTATCACTTTATTCCTTAGTACTTGCTCTTTTCTGTCGATAATTTGAACAGAGACTTCTTCATATGACAAGTCTTTCTCAAACTGTAATGGCTCATATTCTATAACATGCTTATAATCAAGCTTATATGGCCTTAATACCGAGATATGGAAAATGTTATGAATATGTTCTAATTCTGGAGGTAAAGCTACCCCGTACGCCACTTCACCAACTCGTCGAAGCACTTCAAAAGGTCCTATAAACCTAAGGCTTAATTTCCCCTTTTTGCCAAACCGAATTTTCCCCTTCCAGGGAGACACTTTCAAGAAAATAAAACTACCGACATCGAATTCCTGATTTTATCGATGTTAATCGGCATATTTCTTCTGTCTATCCTGTGCAGCTATCAATCTTGCTCGAATCACCTTGATGATCTTGACTATTTTTTATACCAACTCTAGACCCAATAGCTGACGTTCACCTACCTCGTCCCCAAAGATAACTGAAGTTCTCGCATTTCACGTCAGATAATGCTTCGTATAAGCGGCATGCCAATACTCGCGTGATAACTATTATTATAGGCAAATTCAACCAATGGTAGGTGGTCATCCCAATTTCCCTTGAAATCCGTAATACATGCTCTGAGCATATCCTCTAGTGTCTGGATGGTTCTCTCACTCTATCTGTCGGTTTGAGGATGGTACGCTGTGCTCATTCTCAACTGTATTCCCAAGCATTATTGTAGCCGTTTCCAGAAATTTGATGTGAAATGTGGATCTCTGTCTGATACAATGGACACCGGTACACCGTGTCTTGAAACAATTTCCTTCACATACAGTTTTGCCAACCGATCTAAGTTAAATCTAATCTTGATTGGAAAAAAGTGTGCTGACTTCGTCAATCGATCGACAATCACCCAGATGGAGTCGAAACCTTGCTGAGTCATTGGAAGACCTACCACAAAATCCATTATGATATGCTCCCATTTCAATTCTGGCATCTCCAACGGTTACAACAATCCGCTTGGCCATTGATGTTCAGCTTTAACTTGCTGACACGTTAAACATTTCACCACACACTCAGCCACGTCCTTTTTCATATTCGGCCACCAAAAATGATGTCTGAGATCCTGCTACATTTTTGTACTTCTAGGGTGAATCGAATATCGTGAGTTATGAGCCTTGCTTAAAATTTCTTCTTTAACTTCCGGTACTGGCGGAACCCAAATTCTCCCTTCGAATTGAAGTAACCCTTCTGAATCGATTTTAAATTTGTTTTTCTCACCTTTAGATACTTTTCTTCTTATCTCTTCACAGTTCTCATCATGAAGTTGTGCATTCTTCACCTTATCTATTAACATTGAACTATTTCCCATCTGGAACAATTTTTTGTCTGATTCTGTTGGATATTTAATTTCCAACTCCATCTTTGCCATTTCAGATACTAGCTTCTCCTGAGTAGTCAACATCATTAACTTCTCATGTCCCTTCCTACTTAAGGCATCAGCAACCACATTCGCCTTTCCGGGATAGTAGAAAATCTCGCAGTCATAGTCTTTAATCAACTCCAACCATCTTCTTTGTCTCATATTCAAATCTTTCTGTGTAAAGATATACTTCAGACTTTTATGCTCAGTATATATCTCACACCTCTCACTATAAAGATAATGTCTCTAAATCTTTAGAGCAAACACCGCCATAGCCAACTCTAAGTCATGAGTCGGATACCCTTTCTCGTAATCTTTCAATTGACGTAATACATACGCAATAACTTTGTCGTTTTGCATAAGCACACAGCCTAGTCCTTTATGCGACGCATCACTATATACCACAAAATTCCCTGTATCATCAGGAAATGATAACACAGGTGCTGAACTCAACCTCTTCTTAATTCTCAAAAACTTTCCTCACACTTCTCCGTCCAAACAAACTTAACCGCCTTCCTAGTTAAATTCGTCAACGGAGTTGCAATCTTGGAAAAGTCCTAAATAAAATGCCTATAGTATCCTGCCAATCCTAAGAAACTTCTTACTTCTGATGGTGTCTTCGGTTGATCCCAGTTTATTACAGCTTCCACTTTTGATGGATCTACTAAAATTATGTCCTTATCAATAACGTGTCCGAGAAACTGTACACGTTCTGACCAAAACTCACATTTTTGAGAATTTAGCGTACAACTTCTCTTTTCTCAATGTCTCCAACGTCACTCTTAAGTGTTCAACATGTTCCTCTTTGGTCTTGGAATTCACCAATATATGATCAATAAACACCACCACAAATTTGTCTAAGAATGGTTTAAACACCATGTTCATCAAATCCATGAACGCTGCAGGTGCATTGGTTAAACCAAATGACATAACCAGAAACTCGTAATGACCATACTGAGTTCTGAACGTTGTTTTCTGTACATCCTCTAGCCTCACCTTCAACTGATGATAACCACTCCTTAATTCTATCTTTGAGAAATATCTTTCCCCTTCAATTGATCGAACAAGTCATCGATTCTTGGTAATGGATACTTATTTTTAATCATGACCTTATTCAATTCTCGGTAATCAATGCAGATCCGCATCGATCCATCTTTTTTCTTAACAAACAACACAGGTGCTTCCCATGGCGATACACTCGGTTGGATATACTTCTTGTCGATCAATTCTTGCAACTGCACCATCAACTCTTTCATCTGTACTGGGGCCTTTCTATATGGAGCTTTAGATATCGGTGTCGTTCTTGGTCCCAAATCAATTACGAACTCAATTTCTCGATCTGGCAGTAGTCCAGGCAAATCGTCAGGAAATACGTCTGTAAAATCTCTAATGACCGGTATCTCTTCTAACTTCGCACTCTTCTTCTGTGTATCGACTATGTAAGCTGAGTATCCTACACATCTTTATCTCAACAACTTCTTGGCTTGCATCACCGTAATACAACTTGTTTGTCGAGGTGGCTTACTGCCATAAAATACTACCTTTGACGGAGTCATAAGGTTAACACATTTCCTTTGGCAATCAATTATTGTTCCGTAATTAAATAACCAATCCATTCCCAGTATAACATCAAACTCCCCAAGTTTAATTGGTATTAAATATACCATCATCTTGTGAACCTTTTATAACCACTCTACAATTCTTATATATGAATCTAACAGGAATTACTTCCATATTCCCAATTTTTATGCTTAAAGGGAAATCTAATTCTTCCTGAGGCAAATTTAAATTCTGAGTAAATTCGTCGGATATAAATGAACAAGTAGCACCCGAATCAAATAGCAAATAAGTGTTAATACCATTAATTGGAATGATACCTGACACCACATCCTTTGACTGCACAGCATCTTGCATGGTCATATTGAAAGTCCTCGTAGTAGGTCGGCTTGATTGTGATAGTCCAGTGATAGTTAATGTACCACCACCGTTGTTTCCCTTTCCTCCACTTGCACTTCCTGCTGTCTTTTTAGGGCAATCACGAGCCAGGTGATCCTTCGATCCGCAGGTGAAACATGCTCCCTTCTTTGGACTAAAACAGTTTGGTGCAATATGACCCTCCTGGCCACAATTGAAACACACCCTTTTACCCTTTAAACACACCCCAATGTGGTTCTTTTTGCAAGTAGCACAAGCCTCAAATTTCTTCTTTTGTTGACTTCCTTAATGTCCTCCCGCAATCGAATTCTCACTCCACTTCTTCTTCTGATTGTTACTCCCATTATTGCTTCCACCAGCCTTATTTTCACTTCTTTCTCTTTTTTTGTTCTTGGTTGTACTTGGTTAAGGCATCGTTTCCACCTTCCGCGATAATTGCCTTTTCCAGTACAACCACAAATGTATTTAACTGGAACATTGAAACCTTGCTATAAAGCTAGGGCTTCAACCCTTGTTCGAACCTTCTTGCCTTACGCTCATCGTATTAACTTGATAAGTGGAAAATCTTGCCAACTCATTAAACTTCGCAGCATATTCTGGCATAGTTATGGTTCCTTGTTTCAACTCCATAAATTGAACCTCCAACTGATTCTGAGAACTCGCTGGAAAGTATATCTTGAAAAACATCTCTTTAAACCTATCCCACGCTATTATTCTTTGTCCCCCATGAACCTTATTCGCCTGCCACCAATACCTAGCTTCAGACTTTAACATGAACGTTACGAACGCAATCTTCTGATCCTCGTTGACTCTGGCAACGTCGAACACATTCTCCATTTCCATGATCCAGGTTTGGGCTTCAACTGGATTTATAGACCCTTGAAACTCTGGCGGTCCAATCGCTTTGAAGTCCTTGAAGGTCGTGACATGAGCTTGCGGTTGATTCGCAAGTGCCCCAGTCAATAAATCACCAACTGTTGAACCGGGTTAGCGTTGGCCTCATTATTATTGTTAGTAGACCCCTCAAGAGGTGGTTATTGACATGGTTGTCTTCTTCTAGGAGGCATTTTCTGTTAAAATATACTCTTAATAGTTCATTACTCAACTTCTTGAATATTTGAGATTTAACTTAAACATTCTAAGATTAAAGCTATAACACATAACATCTCAATAAACTTTAATATTTTATTCATTCATAATCATAATAAGGATAGCATCTCTGCTATCAACATCCATTTTCCTGAACTAAACAAGTTTCAAGATCACATACTCAGACTACCCCTTTATTTATTTCATAATAAGGGACTTACAATTTATTTATTCACATACTTAATCACATATCATTATTATTCTTATTCTTTCTATATGGGCATATTAAGACGTCGAGAGGTTTCTCTACGCTCTTCCTCCATAATACGATACGTCGTCCTACGATCCATCACGAACCATGGCGAGTCTTCAAACTAAGGTGGGTAATAAAAGACTCGATCCTGGGCCCTATCAATCGCAGAATGAAAGGAATAATCCATTTCATTCATCTTGGCCCTCTTTGCTTGGACCTTAGCCTCAGTACGATCTTCACGTTGAGTCGCATTCATGCAAGCGTCCTCTGCCCTCGCACGCTTAGCTGACTCCTCCTTCAAGTCATCTTTCAGCTTCTCCACTTTAGTCTTCATCTTCTCATTCTCTGCTAACAGATCCTCTTGCTGACCCTGAACTAGGTCCCACTCTGTGTTTCCAAGGGGTGAGTCGAGTTCCTGAATCTCTACATCCTTATATTCTATAGTAACTTGACGCATCTCAGCCAACTCCTTCAGCTCCTTAACCTTATCTTGTAATTCTATGTTACGGTCGTACAGTGCATCATACATCTCAGCTGATATGGAGTTTGGTGGAAACTTCACGGTCGTACAGTGCATTATTCATCTCAAAGAATTTAGACACCAGAAGGCAGAGCGCTCGCGCTAGACAACAGAATCAGTTTTGCAGAACAAGAATTTAGACTCTGCTCTTAAGCCAAAATTCCAATTTTCCCAATTCTACAACAACTTAGACAAACCCAAAACCACATAATATGTACAACCAACTATTTTAACACCTAAAACATCATAACAACCAAATTTTTAAGGATTAAAACCATATTTTTTTTTCTCCATTTTCAACACATTTAGCGAATTCAATCGCCAAATCCTTGTTTCTTAACCAAATTACATCATTCCAACTACGTTATTTTTGTTTCTTGATATACTAACACAATATGCAATCAATTTGCAGATTCTATCAAGTATTAGACATCAAATTTTGGACTTACACAAGCCATATTCATATATACATAACACTGTTACTTTAATTTTCTTCTACAACCCAATTTCATGTATTTGATCACCAAATAATACTTATATATGATGATTAACAGATTTTGCAAGACCATTCATACATATATACAACAATCCATAAAATTTCCAAATCATATAGAATAGATACTACCAAAACTAATAGTTAAAATTAGGAATAGATTATACCTTTAATCCTTGATTTAGCAAAATGATTAGCAATCCCTTCTCTTCCTCTTGACCAACTCACAGCAAAACCCTCAATTCACGCTCTCCCTTTCACTGTGTTCTCTCTTTCGTATTTCTCTGTTATCTAGCCTTAGGGAAAAACACGCGTAATATAACTGGCCTTGGCCTCTATCCCACGTACGTCAAGTAACAAACCTAATAGGTTGCATTAGTTAAAATAAGCCAAAGGCCACAAGGCCTTATTTGGCTACACAACTCTCCATCTAGTTTATTTTAATAATATTTAAACTATATGATTCCATGTGTCACACTTTAATTTAGTTAATTTAAATAACTTACAATAATAATAATAATAATAATAATAATAATAATAATAATAATAATAATAATAATAATAATAATAATAATAATAATTATTATTATTATAATAATTTTCATTATAATTATACTTTACACTTAATAAATCATTACATATATAATTTAATTATTAAATTAGACTAGAACATCATTTTATTTTATTTTATTATTTTCTTAAATATTAAACAATTCATTTAATTTAATTATCTCATTAAATTAAATCTTCAAATAATAAAATTACCATTATTTTAATTTAGTTAACTTACACACTTAACTAAATTATTATACCATAATTTCATGAATTATTTATTTATCTCAATAAATAAATTAATTAAAATATTTATTTAATTCAATAAATATTTAAGATTAATTACAAAATTCTCGATCGTTACAAGACTAACCACACTTGGATCTTCCAATCTAAATTTGAATATGGTGAGAAGTGTCTTGAAATTTTAGCTTGGGGACCCTCTGAAAGTTGTCAGTATGAAGACAGTTCTAACATACTCTACGAAATTGGTTTATGGTAGAGTGATGAAGAACGTAGAATTGAGCTCTACGTCTTGATCTACGATCTGCTCTATGATGCTCTGTCTTCTGCTCTACGAAACAACACTTGACGATGCTTGAGCAGACTTGTAGATTTTTCTGAATACTCCACAGCTCTACGATGTTGGAGAAAGCTCTACAATCTTGCTATCTCTTTTTAACTTTGCTTCGCCTTGGCTGCTGCTCAACGATAACTAAGTTAACTCTGTGAACACTTATAATCTATATAAAATGACAGAGTAACTTTACGATGTTTAACAGTACTATACGATCGATTAGATCCTATTACATATTCATTGAATCAACTCAAAGGATCAACCCAACAAGTTTAATTATTCTATTTCTAAGTCCTTTTACATAGATATCTCAGATAAGGACTTCACAAAAACTACTGAAAAAAATTATACATTATAATCACATCATCAAATTTAAATATGCAGAGCATAGTCATTCCTAACATACAATTATTTTATTGTGGGGCCCACCAATGATTAATTGTTTCGACGGCGTCGTACTTTACCTAATATTCTCCGGCAAAGTGAATATTTCCAGACAAAACGAATATTCCCCACATACTTTTCATCTTATAATTTCCACATATCACTCTTAACTTTATCATTTTATCAATTTAATACCTTACTATTTAGAATAAAAATTATAAGAAAATTAATATATATGCATGAAAAGTTTGGGTCTTACCTTTTTAGTAGATCTTTTTTTATTACGTATTTAATTACAACGTGATTTTTGGGATTTTGTTATTTTTGTACCATTTGATAAGGAAATATTTTAGTTATAAAACCCGACTTGTGGGCTGAATACAAATGATGAGTTAATTTTTTGTTATAAACTTAAATATTAGAGAAGTTTATTTGTGTTTTGGGTAATTCTCTTGCATTCTTTGCCTATACGTTTTTTGTTAAACTAGCATGAAGAATAATTATTTCTCTATTCGGCTTCATATAGTGATGCAAAGTTACAATTAGGTATGTTACATATTATATTTAATTTTTGTAAGAATTCTCATTGTATACAGATCGATGTACTTTGATTTTCTATATCCATAACTTTTGGATTTGTGGAACTTTTCAGAAATAAATTTAACCTTTTGCAAAAAAAAAACATTTTCAGTCAGCAGTACTAGATTTTTTTATACCGTTTTATTGTAGAGACTTATGCTACTAACATGATAAGGGTAAACTTTGAGTGTCAATGCAAGATGATATGCCCATATCATTCTAAAGTAAAACATTGGCTCCAAGCTATTCTTACCAATATTTTTAGACCTGGATCGGTTATCGAATCAAAAAATTTATCGGGTAGATGGGTAATTAGTTCAACTAGTTGTTAAACCGTTATTGAACTGGTGATGTCATAAATATTTAAAAATATATATTATTAGTAATTAATAAAAAAATTAAAAATATCATTTTTATAAACTAAAGCATAATAAATTTAAGTTACAATATTACTAAAAGCGGTTAATTTTAATATTAAAAAAAATTGGTACGAAAAAACTATTAAAAAATAAAAATAAATCGGTTCACTAGGTTAACTTAATTGGTTGAACCGGTTGACCCATCGGTTCGACCGGTGGTCAACCGGTTCAATCCGGGTTTTGACCAAACTGGTTCAATCGCACCAAACCGAACAGGATATAGAACTGATTCCTAGTTCAACAGGTTAAACTAGTCGTTCTGAGCCTGGTTTAAAAATAGTGATTCTTACTAGGCTCTTTAATCATAGTAGGCTCATTATATCACTAGGTTATGATTATCACTAAGTTAATAGCCAATTTTTTTAATTAACAAAATTACAAATGTATTAACAAGTTTTAAGTAAGATCTTTCTTTTTACTGTGTGGATGATCAAATGTTTGAAGCTATCTAACCTGCAACAAAAATAAACAATGCACTTCATAGTAAAAACAAGTCTTTTTTAGGGTTTTGCCGAGTTTTACTCTTGATCTCTCTCCCAAATTTTCCGTAGGATTGGAATGTAATATTAGTATAGGTTGTTTAAATAAATAAAGTCCAAGTTAAAGTTATTAAAGAAAACAATGACAATTGAAGATGAAACATTCAACAATGAGTAACTACTTTGATTCCGTTTGTAATAATTCAACCTATCTCGAGTTGGATCAAGACTCAATCTATTGTCAACAGAGTAATAATTAAGTCATCTTGATCCAAAAGAGATTTATGACAACTTGGGGTTTGGTTAGTAGAATATTGTTCTGATCCAAAAGAGATTCAATGACTTTCGTAATGGAAGAGCTATGTAATGCAATAATAATAGCCTATTACTATTATTTTGTTGAGTTCAATCTTGAGATCCGTGCAAAAGATGTAATTCATTTATATTACATTATTATCTTGTTTTGAAATTAAACAGGTAATGTTATATCTATTTCACTAAATAAAGTTAAGAAAGTTTTAATAAACTTCATTTCATCCAAATTATACTTCCACTAAAATCACCATAAAGTTAAATTCGAACCCAAAATAATAGAAAATTGATACTAACACGAGAAACATAATTAAAAATATTAACTTTTCTTAGTTAAAATAATAATTTTCAATTATTATATGATAGATATTAATGATTGGCTATATACATCTTGGAGGCTGCTGTGTTCCGATTGATTAACCGTTAACATTAGAGCACGATGATGTTACTTGTAGTCTGGACTCATTGGATACCAAATTAATATTCTCCAACTTGAAGTCTTTGCAAGGCTACATTTGCTATTTATAGCCACTTTTAAACTTGATGTTCCCCAAATGTTTCTTAGTGTCACGTTGCAAATTTGAACTGCCGATTGGACCTATAAATCAAACCTTATGTTCAGTATTTATATATATATATATATATATATATATATATATATATATATATATATATATATATATATATATATATAGAAAGGATCAAGTGCATACCTCTTATCTTACTCACACCGTGCTTTCACCCCCTTTAATGACGGACTCGGCACGACTTGATTTTGGCCATACAACCGTTGTTGATCGATTTCAAATCAATGAATACGTCAAGTATATACACTATTAACAAGTAATAAAGTGAAAGTAGAGTATCGTTCCCACGAGGAATTATTTAATAAAAATTACCAAATACTAACTCTTAACCAAATCAATTTTATTTAAACAACCAATAATTGTGATTTGTCTAACTAAGAAAACTAAATTAAACAATCAAAAGGAAGTAAATAAACAAAACTAAAATGAGATTGAATTCAGATAAATAAGGATTAAGACTCCAATATCCCCACTTATGAATTATAAATTAATTATCCAATTATCCCAATTATTATGTCTACTGAATTGTTAACAGGAATTCTCAAATACCAAAAGCCCTTTCTCAAGTGATCATTTGCCTTCTATTTAACCCAGATTAATTTTGCTATATCTCTATGCAAAATAATTGAATTAAACTCGTTACAATCCCAATTCCTTATGCGTTACATGCGACAAATAGATATTCTCATTCTATTCACAAACCTAATTATTCACTATGCAAATAACTAAGTCACATGTCACCCTGCCCAGTTCTAACCCTAGAATTCCTTTCTCAATTCCTTCTAGAGTAACAAGGTAATTATTGATCAGATAATTAATAAATAAGCACAAGGCAAGATAAACAACTCACTTTTACACAAATAATTGGAATAAAATGAATAACTATTTTATAGCCATAAAAGGTTCAATTGAAATCTTAATAAAAGAGTTAGTTCATAATTAATGAATTAAAACCAAGAATCCACAATTGAATAGACATTAAAAGATAAAAGTATGATAAGAGAAGAGAATAGAATCTGTTGTCACCAAATTTGATGCTCCCCTCTTGCTCTTGCTCTTAATCTTCAGTGTTCTTCAATTTGCTTCAATCTCCAATGGCTAATTAAGAACTAGGGTTTAGATTCTAATCTAATGGAGTGTTTAATCTAGTCTAATCTATGTCGTCTCCCTCTATTTTATGCCTTACATCATGTATTTATAGGTTACAAGTCCAATTTTTATCTTAGGAACAAACCCAATCCTATTTGGAGTCAAAAAGGTGTCAAAATTACTTAAACGCTGCGTCCGTGCCGCACTTCCTTCTTCCCAGTCAGCAGGCCCAAATACTGGACACGGGTCTTCGAAGTTCGCCCCTAGTGCCCCTGCCTACCGGGCATAGGCCAAAAATGGGCGCCCCGGCGCTGCCCCAAGTTCTGACATTTTCCGCTCCGACGTCCTTTGGGAAAACAACCATAACTTTTCATTCGAGAGGAATTACAGGGCCTGCCACCTATCAAATCGAAGATATCGACGAGATCTACAACTTTCATTCTTTGAGGATTGAGAAATTATAGGCGGATGAAGGCTGAAATTGAGCTGGAAGTAACTGATATGAAAATGACCACCCAAAACCATGACGTTCGACGTCCGTTGGTACAACGATCATAACTCTTGCTTCCGAACTCTAATTGGAATAATTCAAAATGTTCCGGAAAGCTAAGACGATGCTCTTCAATGTAAGCTAAGTTCCAAACCAAGAACATGAAGTAAACATGAAAGCCCAAATGATGTCCGGTTTGCTTTTCTTTGCTTTTCCTTACCAATAGTCGCTCACACCGCTCCCAAACGTATAACCTACAAAATGAACACAAAATGCATGAAAAGTAACTAAGACACATAATATAAGCAACTAATTTAAGTAAAAGATACCGGATAAGTGTATATAAAATCCACTTATCAACCGTCGTAAATACTTTTAGCGACAGACAACATATAAGCGCTAAAAGTATGTAGAACGGTTGTATGACCGAATCGTCACGAAGTTCGCCGCTAAAGGGGGGTGAGCACGGTGAGTAAGATAAGGGGTATGCACTTGATCCTACCATATCGATATATATATATAAATATATATATATATATATATATATATATATATATATATACACACAAAAAAAACACAATTAAATAAGAACTTTAGAACATGGACTAAAAATATAGGAGAAAATTTTAGTTAAAAATATGGCACAATTTTATCAATAAACAATTATTTTTTCTTCCATATCCCTTCATAATATATTAGTATTTGTGGCAAAGTATGTGTGTATAGTCAATTATAAAAATTAATAAGTGAATAAAAATATGGGTTTAAAATAGGCGAAAATTAGAGACAAAATGTGGGAAAACGAAAAAGAAATTAGATTTAATGTGACAAGGCTTAATCAAAATAGTTACTTATGCTCATCTCCCTTAGTAATAATATTAAAAGATGGACAAAAGAATATAAATCACCCATTATGTTGAAACTTGCGTATACACCATAATTATTGACATATTTTGCTAATAAAACTCTTTTGTGAAACTAGTAGAATACTATTTTTGCTTTACTTCAACCCTTACCAATTCCTGAGTGGAAGTAGGAACATATAACAATGGACTTCATGGTAGGCCTTCCAACTACACAGAAGGGCCACAATGTCATTTGGGTAATAGTTGACCGACTTACTAAATCAGCTCACTTCCTACCTATTAAGGTTACTTATAACCTAGATAAACTTGCCAAGTTATACATTAATGAAATTATCTCTAGAGATGGAGTACCTATTTCTATAGTGTCATATCGAGACCCACATTTTACCTCAAATTTTTGGGGAAGCCTTCAAAAATATTTATGAACACAGTTGAGATTAAGTACAACATATCACCCTCAAACTAATGGGCAAAGTGAGAGAACCATTCAAACATTAGAGGATATGTTAAGAACCTGTATCATAGACTTCAAAGGAAGTTGGGAAGATCAGTTACCATTGGAAAAATTTGCATACAACAACAGTTACCTTGCTAGTATAGGTATGCCACCCTATGAAGCCTTATATGGAAGGAAATGTAGAACACCTTTATGTTGGGATGAGGTCAGGGAAAGACAAATGCTAGGACCTGAGATAATCCAACAAACTACTGAAACAATCCGAGTTATACGTGAACGATTATAAGCATCTCAAGATCGACAAAAGAAATACGCTGATCCACATCGTCAACAACAAAACTTTAGCATAGAATGCCATGTATTCTTGAAAGTGTCCCCTTGGAAGGGAAAGATACATTTTGGCAAGAAAGGAAAATTGAGTCCGAGATTCATTGGACCATTCAAAATTTTGAGGAGGATAAGTGAAGTTGCTTATGAGATAGCACTACCTCCTGAGTTAAATCATATTCATAATGTGTTTCATGGGACCATTTTACGACCATAAAAACCTGATTATAAACACGTTATAAACTATGAGTCGATCCAAATCGAATAAGACCTTTCTTATGTAGAAGAACATGTACAGATCATCGACCGTAAAGAGCAAGTCCTGAGAAATAAAGTGATAGCATCGGTCAAAGTGATTTGGAGGCATCAGAATATTGAAGAGGCTACATGGGAGCTCGAGGACAAAATGCAAGAGAACTATACCCAATTGTTTACTTAACTTGTACTGTAATTTCGAAGATGAAATTCTTATTAGTGGGAGTGAATGTGAAACCCTAAAACCCTAATAAGACTCGGTTATATAAATTCAGTATTATATAATAAAATCTCTCCATTCTAAAAATCTTTTGTTTTATTAGATACTTTCTTATACAAATTAGGTCAAATAAAATTTTGTCCAAAAGTTGACGTGCTTGACACGTCGTGCTTACACTAACAAAACACTTTGTCGTGCTTGTTAGAATTTGTGAAAAAAATCTAAGTTAAGAACCTTAATATTGAAATCAAGAAACCCTAATCCTAGATTTATAAACCCTAACCCTAATTTATAAATCTTAACCCTAATTGGTTAGACAATAACCTAATTAGGATATCCTAACACCTAATCATGATTGTAAAACTTCAATTAGGTACTAATAAACATCATTAAAAAACCCTAATCATGATTAAAGAGGATTAGGGCATAATTAAGCTACTAATTTGTACAAACTAGCTCACAAGTAGGATCGTACTCACCAATGCAAGTTCATAGGCTGCACATGATATGCTTGTAACTCCCAAGCTGCACAAGTATCATAGAATCAAATATTTGTAGAGGCAAGAAGGTTAAAATGATATAAAAACCCTAACCTTACAATTCAATAAATAGCATCACAATTTCAGTTCAAACCTATGAAATTTCTAAGACGAAAAACTCATATATCATACCCAAATAATCCTTGGTGATAGCAATAATCGAATCAGTAGCCAGAAATCAAAATCAAGCAAGAAAAGGTGCAAACCCTAATTTTAATCTAGATCTTTGATGCTATGTTTAATTTATAGTTTAGATGTTTAGATATGTGTAATAACATATTAGTAAGTATGCTAAGTTGATAGAACATGTTTACATAACATCTAGATGTATCAAATTGATGTTTTAAGCAAACTGGAAATTCTGGAAAAATAGGTATGACAGTCGAATGTCAGAGCATGTAGATCCATGTATGTTAATAGTTAGGTCTGTTAATTGTATGCTAGTTGTAGTATTACATGAGGTCTTTAATTTGGAAAAGAAAACAAGTCCATTAGAATTATATATTGCAAGATATAAGTGGTAAAAAGTGGTTGACCGATCACGAAGTTCTAATTTCTGGGTTACCCAAAAATCTCAAGAACAGGTTGAGCTAGCTACTTTGACCAACCATTAATTTGTTTTCTATTTATTATTAGGATGTCAAATGTGTTATGAATTGATACCTTGATATACATACTACATATCTATGACACTCAAACACTTAATCAATTCATAGGATTACTAGAATTAATGGTCAAAAGTCATTGACCGAGCATGACTGTGTTTTTTGGGTTACCCAGAAAATTGAAGAACATGAAGAACAGCCATTGGCTGTACTTTGACCAACATAGATCTAGACCTTAGAATCTTACTCTGTCTAAAAAAGTGTAACATATATGTACCTTGATATATAGACTACATATTACAACAATCAAAACATAAATCTATCATACGAATTAAAAGATCTAGAAGCCACAAAACCGTTGACTGGCCATGACCACTGTTCTGGGTTACCCAGAAACCCAAGAAAAGCTCTGACAGTGACTTTGAGCCACTATAACTTCTTGTTATATGTAGGTTAAAGCATGAAATTGGTATATTGTTGTACTACTACATGAGTACTATAACACTCATACACTTATAAACCCAGAATCATTTATCGACGTCGAGATTTTTATTTGTCCCTTTTCTGTTCTTGTTCTTTATTATTCTCATATTATGTGAGATTTGATTGAAAAAACAAGTGAAAAAAGTCCGACATGTATCATGTCGACGATTTGACTGTAAGAGTTGCCAGTTAGTATTTTTAACTGGTTGCACCAACGCAACCGAGAAAAGGTTTGCACATTAACCCAGTGATGTGACACTGCTAAACGGGTCTGTGAAACCGAGTTTCATTTAGGTTCGGGGGTCTGATTATGCGGAGGGAAGGTGTTCTCCATGTTGCCGCGGTGACCGCCACTTTTCAAGAAACTGTTATATGAATGTGTGTGTGTGTATATATGTGTGGATCAATGTGCAATTTATTTGGAAGTAGTGCGAGGCCTCGTTCGCACCTATATACAAAGGGTTTGAATTTGTATGAAAATATCAATTTTAAACATGATATAGCAGTGAAGTTTTTGTAAAAGAGGTTTTTCAAACCCTGTGCTCAATAGTAATTGAGACCTTTTCATACTTCCATTTTATTATTAAGTGTTCGGCTTGTTTGCTTTTATTTTCGAGATGCGAAGCATCTTGAAAAAAATAATATATAAGGATTAGGAGCTTCTCATGGGCATACGATGACCATCTAAGGAAATTCAAACACCGTGAATAATTTACAAGTCTACTATAAATGAAAAAAGTCCATCACGGAACCGAATCTAGATTCAAGATGGTGAATCAGATCACATGATTCCTAGGCTCACATGATGTCGCAGCTTTATATGAAAAGCGATGGCGATTATATATATATAAGTCAAATATATATATACGAGATATGATCAACCACCACGAAGCACCTCCATGGGGATCAAAATATAAATAAAGCGATAAATCGATCAACCGCCACGAAGTAAACTCCAAAGTGACAAAATGTAAATAAAGCAAGAAGATTTATCAACTGCCACGAAGTAAACTCCAGGCGGGACGAAATGTTAATAAAGCAGAAAAAGGCCACGAAGTAAACTCCAGGCCTGACAGAAATATAAATATATATATATATAAGTAGTAAACGCACAGGATTATTCTCAATCCCAGCTCGGTTTATCATTTCAGCGATTTGTCACTATATATATATAAAAGCAGTAAACGCACCAGATATAAAATCCAGGCTCATCGAACAGAGTTCAACAACAGTTCATATATATAAGTATATATATCTGAGATTGAAGCTGATTGCATGTATTTAAAACAAGTCTTTTCGGAGTTATCGTCGGAACTGCAATAGCATTCCTTGGGGTTATCTCCAAGGATGAAACTCAGGGTTATCTCCGAGGTTGGGATTGATACTCCTGGTGTGTGTTCTGGGTTTGAAACAGAACTTTCGGTAGTATCTGGAATGGATGTGAGCTGTCTTCCAGGGTTATCACCGAAAGATGAATTTGCCCTCCTGCAATGTTCGTAACAGGTGTGTAGAAAATTTCGAGTGTCTACAGATGCCCTTCTTTATCATATTCATGCAGTGCAAGCCATGGATAGGATAAAGAATCCTAGACACTTGAAATGCAACAAGATAAACATGATGCTATGTGCAGCAACATGATGCATATGCATGATGCATGTATGTTATTGGATTGTTTTCCAACATGATGGAATGATTGTTAGTTCCCTGTTAATCCTGCTAGGGATAACAATCAGTGATGTCTTAGACGTGCGATCCAAGTCTTCAAGGATGTTGACGTCGGAGTTATCACCAAAGTCCTGGATCCTTGATACAGACTTTACTCCGAAGATGTGTCTCTCGTGTGCAAGAGATCTGTGGGGATAAATCTTTTTCTGTTTGAGGATGTGTATAACATATTCTATTATCGCTCCTCTCTGATGAGGATGGTCTTCTCTGGTTTGTGTTACCAGCATATACCACGATCCTATCGGAGTTAATACCAACAGTATATATTATCAGGGCTGCCTGATCTTCGCGGATGTGTGTATCACTGGATAGATCCCTGCTGGGTGAACTATCAAGGCTGCTTGGCATTCATTGATGTGTGTATCAACGGTTGCATTGCGTTGTAACCCCCACCGGGGAAGGTTGTGGATAAGTGCACCGATGGATAAGATCATCGAATGGCCTCCGATGCTTCGATGGGTTTACTTGCCATCGGTTGAAATGACATCAAGGCTGCTTGACCTTCATTGACACGTACATTAATGGTTGAATTGCGTTGTAACCCCCGTCGAGGATTCGTACATAGACGAATAATGTGTTGTAACCCCCGCTGGGGATATGTGGATGAATGAAAATTTGTGTTGTGACCCCCGCTGGGGATATTTTATCAATGTTTGAAATCGGCGTTGTGACCCCCGTCGGGGATACTTTATCAATGTTTGAAATTGACGTTGTGACCCCCGTCGGGGAACACGTCTTTTAGGGTTACGACCCTGTGTTTGGCGGCATCAGACCTGTGTGAGGCATTGCCTAGCATGATTTGCAAAAGCTGAGGTCACTGGTATAGTATACCTTGAATTCAGGTGAATAACAATGAGTGACATGTGAAGCCAAAGTTT
Source organism: Panax ginseng (assembly GCA_020205605.1). Lineage (NCBI taxonomy): Eukaryota > Viridiplantae > Streptophyta > Magnoliopsida > Apiales > Araliaceae > Panax > Panax ginseng. The sequence continues at coordinate 54,764,907 of CM035139.1, forward strand.
GGCCCGTGAAAACCAAGATTTTAGGCTACTCCGCTCAATCGCGTAGCATTTTTATTCCTGATTTGACCTTTTCATCTTGTGAAACCTCCTTTATAACTTGAACTAAACTGAGCTAGAGGGGTGGGACCCATGCTTGTTATATCTTTTGATAGGCCTCTATTAGTAACTGGGCGTTTGTGCCCCATTTCCCTATATTTCTAGCTGTACAGAGATGTATTAGATGATGATATACTTAGGAATGTATGTACAGTTTTCTATTCCCTATATCATATTACCATGTATTGTATCATGCATGTTATTATGTTATGCATATATATGTATATCCAGAGATATTCAGCATTGACCCCTGGATGGTCTTATGACATGGCCCATACAGATGTCTTCTTCGACAGTTAGCCGTATTGATCATACCCCACCATTTTTGGTGGCATCTGGTATGCGATTGTGGTATGATAGCATGTCACCATCAGACAGGGTGACTGTAGATCATCTATTGCAGCATACTATGACCCTGTTGATGTTTCAAGTTCCCACAGGATTCGTGGAGGGCATGCTGGAGCACTGGGTATCGGATAGGCAGGTTTTTTGATTTGGGACCCAGGAGTTGACTCCTACTTTGGAGGAGTATGCACGTTTGACGATGTTTCCACTGGACAGACTTTGCGTGCATATAGCGATTGGAGACATGAGTAGGCAGTTCATGACCCTCACTAGTTTGAGGCGTAGGGTGGTGCAAGATGAGCTCACATCCGGCCACGTTATATCCCAGAGTTTTTTGTTTAACAGATTTGGCTCTGAGGATAGTTATACACGACATTCTGGGGATTTCACCACACCAGAGGATCATTGGTGTTTGGCCAGAGTAGATGTAATGCTATTGTGCATACTATTGTATGTTTACATGCCACAGTACATGGATGAGTTGGACATAGGAGTCATCATGGAAGTGAGAGCTCTCAGGGAGGGTCACACCATCATACCGATGATCATAGCAAAGACTCGAGGTCGACCACATATCGCTTGCACTTATCCGTGCGGAGTGTTTACAGCAAATTTCGGTCATCCCCAGACGTGTGGTTTATGTCACACTTGAGACCGATTGGCACTTTTAGACGGCATGGGTATTGTTTCACCCATGATATAGCCATGTCATACTCCTTTCAGCCTGCAGAGTGTATAGATGCTGCATCTTGGTCAGCTTTCCTGGCAGGGATCGGAGATCCGTTTGCTATATTACCGTGTACAAGGCTCAGCTCACCCTATAGCTTCATTACTCATGCTCCAGGTATGGATTATCTTCCTCTGGCTAGTTTGAGAGGGATGATCACCTACCACCCACTAGCCGTGATGTGTCAGTTTGACCAGTTCTAGGACTTCCATCCTTTTGAGGGGGCATCGAGTCAGCGCTTCGCTTCTCGCCACTTATCAGCAGAGGATAGATCCAGGTTTTATGCCTGTTGGGAACAGCGAGAACTAGCTGAGTTTTTCGTCAGCCATCCGGGTTGTTCTGCAAAGTATTCGGCATGGATGGAGACAGAGACTGCATCGGATGTGGTAGTATCCACAGTGCAGGGGATTGATTCTGATGATGAGGATTTGACTGTTGGGTTGCCAGCATTTGTGATGGATTCTCCCACTATGAGTGCTACTAAGACTCAGCATTCAGCACAGTATTTGGAGCAGAGTCTACATCTGATGACCATTGAGAGAGATCAGGCTAGGGCCTTGATGTTGATAGCTCTTGATGGGAGAGATGCAGCTCTATTAGAGAGAGATGAGGCTAGATCAGCCAGAGATGCATTGATTGTAGAGCAAGATGCTGCCCTATCTGCTCAGGATGTGTCCATCACAGACAGTACTTCATTGAGATCCCTTACGACTGGCATCCTTGCCGATATGAGTGCATACATTGATGAGCATCATGCCACCATGAAGTTAGCCTCGGATCTACTAGCTCGTGTAGATACCATTGGGCAAGAGCTTACAGAGTTACCTCCTTCTTTGGAGAGGGATGTTATGTTAGATCTGATAGTCCGCACACATACAGATCTGTAGATAGACTTGTATTTTCCTGCACAGACTAGCTTAGCCATTTTGTCATGTACAGCACATATTTTATATATAAAACAGTATTATATATGGCAGGGAAATATATTTTGATTCACTTCCCTTTCAGTTGTGCCTTCATACTTGCTTGATATTTGCCTGTTTCTTCAGGGCTTGTGATCTTGATGCATTCTGAACTCATCCTTGATGTATGGACATTGAGACGTCGCAAGATCTTTTAGAACGGATCATTGATCTATGTGTATCCCTACCATCTTTGGTGTCTTGGGACTGGTTTCTGTATGTAGATGTGGAGAAGAGTGTGGCTTTTCCTCTCTGAGATTGACCGCACCACAGATGTCGCCAGTACTCCTATTTGAGAGGAGCCTAGTTAATTCCATCTCTTATGGATTGGTGTTGCTCTTTGAGGCACAACCGCAGCTTAGATGGTCGCTGAATCTCCTATTTGTGAGGAGAGGTTAGGTAATTCCATCCCTTTGGTCTGAAGCCGATGAAATGTGGTGGATTAAAGTTTGATCCCAGTACCGTGTGACAAGTATTTTTGTTCTGGTAGGGGGGTTAGACTAAACCATAAATGGCTGCCTTCGTACTCCTATTGAAGAGGAGATCAGGTCTACTTAGTTCGAACCTGGTGTAAGAGGTTCAACGCTGAATGTGAAAGGCAGATGGGTGTAGAAGTGTTTTTGTGGTTTTTGTTTTTATAGAAAAAGAGCAGAAATGTTTTTGTTGTTTTTTTTATTGTGACCGGCCCATATAGAATATAGTTGCCTACGTACTCACTAGTATCAGGGAGATCAGGTCGACATAGTTCGCCACTCAGGACGATTTGCAGCCGAAGAGAAGTATGAATCCCATGTGCAGGCTATACTGCGGGGAAAAGAAAGTTTTTGATCCCATGCTTGGGACAAACTACAAGTGTGAAAAAGTTTGATCCCGTCTTCAGGACAAACTGTAAGCGTAGAAAAGTTTAATCCTGTCTTCAGGATAAACTGCAGGTGTAAAAGGTTCAATCCTTGGGGGGATAACCGAAATTGTGTGGAAAGTTTGAAATGAGGTGAAACCAGGCTGCTGGTTTGAAGTGTATGTTTCCCTAAGGGGAAGAAGAGTATGTAAAAAGGATTAGAAAACCGGAATGACTGGTGATCTGATGATCCAAAACCAGGATGTTTGCTTGATGGAAACCTCAGACATAGTATCGTTTCACGGTGTCCAAGTTGATAAGCTATGGAAATTCATCGCCATTCATTTCCTATAGTCTGAGAGCAATTCCTATCAATACCTCCTTGACAATAAACGGGCCTTCCCAGAGCGGAGCGAATTTTCCCTTAGATTGATCTTGGTTGTCAATGATCTTCTTCAAAACCAAGTCATGTTGTTTAAAATACTGTAGCCAGACTTTCCTGTTGTAGGATTTTGCGATCCTTTGCTGATATAACTAACCATGGAAGATAGCCGCGGTTCGCCTTTCATCTATTAGAGAGAATTGGTGATACCTGTCTTGTACCCATTGGTCTTCATCCAGCTGAGTGTCCATTAACACTTTGAGGGATTCCATTTCCACCTCTATGGGAAGCACTGCTTCCATCCCATAGGCTAATGAGTAGGGGGTTGCCCCAGTGGAAGTACGCATTGAAGTTTTATAGGCTAATAAAGTCAGAGGCAAGAGGTCAGGCCATCCTTTGTGATTGGCAGACATTTTCTGGATGATCTTCTTGATGTTTTATTATCCGCTTCAACAAAGACCATTCATCTTTGACCAGAGATGCGAGTTAAGGTGTTTGATGTGGAATTTACTGCATAACTCCTCCATCATTTTGTTGTGGAGGTTTTTAGCGTTGTCTAACACAATGACCTCTGGTTGTCCATATCGACAGACGATATTGTTTCTAATGAAATCAATGATGACTTCTTTGGTAACCCTTGGGAAGGAGGTTACTTCTACCCATTTGGTGAACTAGTCAATCATGGTGAATATGAATCAATGTCCACTACTGGCTTTGGGCTCGATAGGCCCGATCACGTCCATTCCCCACATTGAGAAGGGCCATGGCAAACTCATATTGTTGAGTTCCCTTGGAAGGGCGTGGATAGCATTCCCATGAATTTGGCATTGATAGCACCTCTTGACGTGATCATCACAGTCAGCTTTGAGCGTAAGCCAATAATGCCCTATTCTAAGGATTTTCTTAACAAGTAGGGGTCCGCTCATGTGTGGGCCACATACTCCACCATGGATCTCATTCATGAGTCTCTGAGCTTGGTCTTTGTCCAGACATCTGAGGAGACCTAATCCTTTATCTCTTTTGTAAAGTGCATCTCCGCTCGGGTAGAATTTCATAGCAAGTCGATGGATCCGCTTCTTTTCAGTCAGGCTCACCTCAGCGGGTGTAGATCTATCTCGTAGATACTCCTTGATATGTTGATACCAAGGGTTGTGGATGGGAGGTAGCTCATATGATACTTCTCCAACATAGTTCCCATAAGATGGGGCCTTTTACAGGGCAACTGTGATGTTTGGCATGTTTTCCTTGTCAGGTATGTGAATCAAGGAGGCCAACGTTGCTAGTGCATCCGCAAAATCATTCCTATTATGAGGAATGTGTAGAAAGGAGATTTCTTCGAACTCCAAAGCCATCTGTAGAACTTATCGATGATAAGGCAGTAGATGTAGTTCTTTGGTTTGATAGATTCATGTGGATTGTTTTATTACCAATTCCGAATCCCCGAAGACAGTTAACTGCCTAATGCCCATTGAACGGGCAAGTTTTAGCCCCATGATCTGACCTTACATACTCGGCTATGTTGTTGGTCTTGACAAAACCGCAATTTATTTGCGAAGGATATCGCTCCCGTCACATGGGATACTAGAACTACTCCAGCTCTAGAACCTTCTATGTTAACAGCTCCATCAAAATACATTTTCCATGTGTGGCATGCATCGTACTGATGGTGTTGCTGAACTTCCATTACCCCTTCATCGGGGAAATATGTTTCCAAGGGTTTGTAATCCCCTGCAGGTGCGATGGCCAGTTGATCCACAATTCCTTGAACTTTGACACTCTTTTGCGTCACATAGATGATGTCAAATTGTTGTAGGATCAACTGCCATCTAGACAATTTACAATTCAATATGGGCTTCTTCGACACATATACTGAGAGGATCCACGTGGGATATGAGATGGGTTGTGTGACCATAGAGGTAATGTTGTAACCTCATGGAAGCCTATGCTAAAGCATAACAAGTCTTCTCAATCAGAGTGTACTTGTGTTCACTGCTGCTGAATCTTTTGTTGAGGTAATAGATAGCTCGTTCTTGGCCTTTATCGTCTTTTTGCCCCTAGCATGCAGCCCATAGCATTGTCATTAAGGGACAGGTACATGAACAGGGGAACATCATCCCTGGGAGGTACAAAAACAGGAGCGTTAACTAGTTCCTCTTTAATTGTTAGGAAGGCTTTCTAACACTCATCGTTCCATTTCATGGAGTTCTTCCTTAACAGCTTAAAGATGGGCTCACAGGTTGCTGTGAGTTAAGAGATAAACTTGCTAATGAAGTTAATTCTTCCCAAAAATCCCCGTATTTCCTTCTTTGTCTAAGGAATGGGCATTTCCTTGATGGCCTGGATTTTGGTGGGATCCAGCTCAATCCCTTTGTGGCTAACTAGAAAACCTAGCAACTTTCCTGATTTAACGCCAAAGGCGCACTTGGCTGGATTCAACTTCAAGTTGTAGTTACGCAACTGATTGAAGAGCTTTTTGAGATTGTCTAAATGGTCTTCTTCCCTTTAGGACTTGACAATGATGTCATCCACATAGATCTCTATCTCTTTGTGCATTAAATCGTGAAAAAGAGCCATCATAGCTCGCTGATAGGTTGTCCCGGCATTGATGAGGTCGAATGACAACCGTCTGTAGCAGAAGGTTCCCCAAGGCGTGATGAAAGCAATTTTCTCACAATCCTCCTCAGCGACCATAAGCAAAGCAATTAGGAAAGGAATACATGTCGTATTGAGCAATTTTGTCAATAAGAATGTGGATAAAGGGCACGGGAAAGCTATCTTTAAGGCAAGCTTTGTTTAGATCCCGGTAATCCACGCAAACTCGCACCTTTCCTCCTGGTTTAGGCACGAGAACAATGTTGGATATCCATTCCAGATATGTGGACACCATGATAATGCCAGCTTGAAATTGTTTCACAATTTCTTCTTTTACCTTTAAACTCCATTCAGGTTTCAATTGTCTGAGCTTCTGCCTAACTGGCTTAAATCCTTCCTTAATAGGAAGGCGATGAAGGACAATGTCAGTGGACAAACCCACCATGTCTTCGTGAGACCATGCAAACACATCCTGGAATTGGGTTAATAGCGCAACCATGTCATTCCGTTGGTTTGGGGTTAGGTCTGAACCAATCTGGATTAACTTAGGGCTTTCTAAGGTTCCAAGATTAAAAGAAGTGGTTTGGTCAAGGTTGGGCTTAGGTTTATCTTCGACCCATTCCTTAATCTCCTGAGGTGTCTCAATGTCCTCTTGGATTTCCATCAAGTCTGAGTCCAACTTTTCATCAAATTTATAGTCCTTGTGGAGAAAAGGCACCTCATCAGCAAGTACAGGCACATCTAAATTCAGAGTCCTGAAACAAAATATGCTTTCACTTAATATATGACACTATTTAATCATACAAAAGTGTTAGCATGTACTGATAAAATAACTGCTAATACTGAACAGAAAAGTAAGCAATTAAAGTTATCTACAGGGCAGAGGGATTTCTGCCCGTTTTACCCTCGTCGACCAATGCATGGAGTGCTGCTCCAATTATCGAGGGTAAAGTCCTGATGGACTGTAGTGATGGAGGGGCTGTCATCGTCCTCCTTTTCCCGAATGATCACTATAACATCTGGGCAATCCTCATTTGGGGTATATCTATTTGTATGTTCATCATGGACAATGATGTGTATGCCTGACATCATCAGGGAGATGTCATATTTACGTATATGTTCCCTTTCTTCCACTTTGGGATCAGGAATCAGGACCTCTTTTTCTTTGAATGGTACTAGTTTGGGAAACAGCATAGCCATAACATGGGTTGGCAACTTTACCAGAGACTGTATCAGCTCATGAGGTGCAGGTGGAGAAAATCATTGTGTGGCGGAAGCTTGAGGAATCTGCTTGTGATTATGAGGATTCCTATGACTGGAACTGACAGAATAGCCTAGTTTGGATGTCCCAGTTTGACTGGACACTTGAATTGGGTTCTTAATACCCTGCTGATCTTTACCAAGCCCTTGTCCAGGCTGATGACCCAATGACATCATTTCTTGAGTGGCCAACATAACCTCGGTAGAAATCTTGGGTACGGGAAGTGGTACTCAAATAGGATGGTATTGCGTGTTACTCACTTCCAAAGTATGAAAACTGGCCGGCTCAACTTCTGAATTGAAGTTGATGAGAGGTAGGTTTCCTTATCCAGGACATTTCGACTCAGTGTTGACAGTGACTAGGCTATTGTTGACAATGTATTTAATTTGTTGATGTAGTATAGAAGGAACGGCTCCAGCCATGTGGATCCATGGTCTCCCCAATAGCAGGTTGTATCCTGAATCTATCTTGAGGATGTGGAAGGATATATTGAATGTGTTTGGACCAATCTCAGTTGGCAGCTCAATCTCTCTGATAGAATTTTGTCGGGACCCATCAAAAGCTTTGATAATCGTATGGCTGCTTCGAATCCGTTTAATATTGACGTTCATCTTTACAAAGGTGGCATAAGGACAAATATTCAGAGACGAACCTCCATCTATCAAAACTCTAGCTAACATATACTCGGAGGTCAAAACTGCAATGTGTAATGGCTTGCAATGACCGGTCCCTTTGGGCATTATGTCGTCATCAGTGAAGGATATCACATTTTTGTTCAAAATATGATCAATTAAATGTTAAAATTTTTCCACATCCACTAATTTCGATAAGTAGGCTTCTTCCAAAACCTTCAATAAGATCTTCCTGTGATCCTCGGAAAAGAAAACTAAGTCCAGTATTGAGATCTGATGTGGAGCTTCTCTTAAGCTTAGAACCACCTTGGCTTCATTATGGCCTATAGTGCGGAGGAATTTCTCAATTTTCTCCATGGGAATCTTCCTCTTTGCTTTTATGGCAGGCTTCATCACCCTCTAAGGAAGATACAGTGGATTTTCCTTTGATACTGTAGTAGTAGTATGAGATGTGGATCCTTCAGCTTCTCCATAATTCCATGGGACTTTGTGTAAGATAATAACAGGATATTGTGGTCTGAAAGGTAAAGAAATTGGCTCTGGTGCAGCCACTTTCAAAGGATTGTTAGTTCCTTTGAGTTGAATTGCTTGTATGGGAAATGGTTTGACAGTCTCATCAGCCTCAGCGGATATAATTGCTACTTTCCCCTTCCATTTGGTAGGACATGTATTCCCACTCTCGAGTAGCACAGTGTCATCGTATGCCAATTACAGGACACCGCTGTCAATTAGATTCTGAATAAGGTGGCGGAGTGCCCAGCATTCTTTTGTGCTGTGACCGCGAGAATGTGAATGATATTGACATACTCCATCAGAGTCGAACCGTCTTGAACGGGGATTGATTAGAGGTAGAAGGGAGGTAATTCTTCCTTCGTTGACTAGCATCTAAAATATCTCCTCCATAGGTTGGACCAGGTATGTAAATTCCCTTTTATTGGCAAAATCCCGACTGGCCTTAGCACTTTCTCTCTTCGCAACCTTATCCTCTAGAGCTTCACTTTCTGAAGGTGATGATGGAGCATTCATAACAAAAGGAAGGAGACATGCATGTTCCTGGCTGACTAACTGACGTGTGACTTGATGCTGATGGGTCACCAGTTCTGCTAATTATTCAATTTGCTTACAAAGAGCTTTCATCTTTCGTTCCATAGCAAATTGGAACTTTGTATAATCCCATCTGTCAACACCATCTTTGATGGTTTGGAATGATTCACTGTTAAAATTGGAACTCTGTCCAGTGCTCCAACTAATCATGTTGACCTCTTCTTCTTTGTGTTGAGGAAGAGGGTTGTCTTGAACATGAGGTTGATCTGGTTTGGTAACCACGATCTCACCGTTGTCTATCAAATCTTGGATCTTGTGTTTTAAGGCCCAACAATCTTGAGTATCATGTCCAGGTGCTCCGGCATGATAAGCACACTTCTGAGTAGCATTAAAACCCCTCCCATTAGGGTTGGCTGGTGGAAGAAGATGCGTGATTTTCTTCTGAGTAGTCAGAAGAGCAAGAATATTCTCGAGCGAGTCCCCTAAGGGTGTGAACGTTCGAGGGCGCTTTGCATCTCCACCTTTAGGTAATGGAGGGTTTGAAGATTGTGCTTAAAAAGGGGAATAATTTCTCCTTTGTATAGGCATGTTCTGACTGCCTTTTTGACCTTGTAGTATCAAGGAAATATCATCCTCTTTCTTTTTATGGACCCTCAGGGGGTTATTTCCATAAGATCCGGATTAGATGTGCTCAGCAACTACTTTAAGAGCGATTAGGTCTTGAATCTTTCCTGACTTCAACCCCATCTCAGTCATCTCTCCGTGCTTGATCATTTCAGAAAATGGTTTGCCAATACCAGCTAAGACTCTCTCATAAAAAGGAGCTTCTTGTGTGTCTATAAATGTCATGACCATTTCTGACTCTGTCATAGAAGGAATAACTTAAGCAGCAAGGTGCCTCCACCTTTGAGTGTACTCTCTAAAAGACTCATTAGACTGTTTCTTGACCTTGGTAATCTGGTACCAGTCAGGAGCCATCTGAGATTGAAAACTGTACTGAGTGAGGAAGGCATGAGCTAACTCTTCTCAGCTATGGATCTTTGATTTGTCTAATCTGGTATACCGTGAACGGGCTTCTCCAGTCAGACTCTTCTGGAACAGCTGCATTCTGAGCTTCTCATTTTTTGCATAAGATCCAAGTTCTCCAATGAACATCTTCAAATGTGTATAAGGATCCCCAAATTCGTCATACTTTTCAAAGTCAGGGGTTTTGAATTTCTCTGGATAATGAACACCAGGGAATATGCAAAGGTCAGAATATGAAACACTTTCATGTGTTCTAATCCCTTTGAGAGAACGGATAGTTTCTTTCATTTGAAGGACCTTCTTCCTGATATCACCGGTGTCTGGATCTCCTTTGAGATGGATGTTTTCAAGGTCTTTGTTGGTCGTATCCAACTGAGGTTCTGGATTTGTTTTATCCAAACCTTGTGTTCCTCCTTGTGTAGAGGATTCTGTATGTGTAGGCATTTTTGAGCCCTGAGTAGACTGATGCAATTCTTTAAGCAGAACAGCCAAATCTGTAATTTGTTTACTTAATCCGTCAAATTCTTCTTGAGAAATGGCATTAGACTGGTCAGAAGAAGACATGATTGGTTGTAGGCTCGTGGCCTTTTTAGATTTTGAGCGGGTAACAAGCCCAATTGTTTTCCTACAAAAACTTATGTAGTTTAGTCTTAGGGATAATGTAAATGTTTAGATGTTATGTGATATACCCGTGTTAGGAATATTATCCTGCAAAACGGATGTTAATTGATAACATGTCATGTATGTGTAAATATCCTTCATATTTTCCATTACATAAAGATGAACATGGAATAAAATTACAAGTAAATGCTTTTACAAGTAATAGAAAATGGAAAGCATGAAGAGACTTGATAAATGAATTTTATATACACTTATCTGGTAGCTTTTACTTGAATTAGTTGTTTATATTCATGTGTCTTAGTTACTTTTCATGCATTTTGTGTTCATTTTGTAGGTTATACGTTTGGGAGCGGTGTGAGCGACTATTGGTAAGAAAAAGCGAAGAAAATGCAAAGAAAAGCAAATCAGGCATCATTTGGGCTTTCATGTTCTTGGTTTGGAATTAGTCTTACATTGTAGATCTTCTTCTTAGCTTTCCGGAACATCTTGGATCATTCTAATTGGAGTTCGGATGCAAGAGTTATGATCGTTGTACCAACGGACGTCGAATGTCATTGTTTTGGGTGGTCATTTTCATAGCAGTCACTTCCAGCTCAATTTCAACCTTCATCCGGCCAGAATTTCTCAATCCTCAAAGAATGAAAGTTGTAGAGCTCGTCGATATCTTCTATTTGATAGGTTACAGGCCTCATAACTCCTCCCGGATCAAACGTTATGGCCGTTTTACCAGAGGACGCTGTGACAGAAAAATGATGCCCGCTGGGGCGGGCTTTTCCTTAGTAAAACCCCCGTCGGGGCCGGGGTACCAGTTGCAAAACAGTACTATAGCCCGCCGGGGTGGGCCCTTGACAAGCCTAGACCCCCGTCGGGGCGGGGGTACGCGTAGAAACGACGTTTTTTGGCCAAATTTGAGTTTGGGAAGGATTGTTTCAATCCAATTAATTCAAGGACTTCCAAGAGGACTTAAAGACATGTACAAAGGCTTATAAAAGGAGGGGAATAACAAGGATTAGAGGGGAGATTGGAGAGATTGGGAGAGAGCATTCCATTATATTAGATTAGAGTAAATTAGATCAAAACACTAGTTCTAAATATTTTTGGAGATTGAAGCAACTTGGAGACCATTGAAGATCAAGAGCAGGAGCTTGATGAAGATGGAGATTTGCTGACAACAGATTCAATTCTTTACTCTACTCTTATTTTTATCTTTTAATGTTATTTCAAGTGTGGATTCTTAGTTTTAATTCAATAATCATGAACTAATTCTTTGTTTGAGATTACAATGGATCTTATTGTGTAGTTTATTTTAATATGCTTCGCTATCAATTATTATGTTCTATCATGAGAATTGTCTATTGTGGTTTGGACTTAATTGTTTAATTGACTGGACATCAATTACTGTGATAATCTATATGAACTCGAGAGATGAAGTATAGATTTAGATCTGATCATGATAGAATGTGTTTAGGATTTTGTTAGTAGCTTAAACTTGATGAGTGTTAAGGTTGAGATATGATTGACATCACATGTAATCGGATAGAGAACTTGTTCTTAAACCTTCTTCAATTGTAATTCACATAGAGATATAGTGGGTTAGTTGATTAAGGTGTTTAATGGATTTCTATCTTAATTGTGGATTGACGTTAATACGGTATTAGTGCATCGAGTGGTGGTTAATACTACTTTAGTGTTCTTGATTAACAATTTGGGATAAAGAATAATTGATGAGAAGTGTGTTAACTTAAATGAAGCAATAAGTGAAGTTGTGATCTTAAATCTCCATAGTCTTAATTTAATTAGTGGAATTTAATAGTAGTTTAATTTATATAATTTGAAATTCATTCGTTTAAATAAGATTGAGTTGGTTACGGGTTAGTACTTGGTGATTTTTATTAACTAATTCTCTGTGGGAACGATACTCAACTTATCACTTTATTACTTGTTGACCACGTATACTTGCATGTTGTGCATAATTAGATTCTACCCAACAAGTTTTTGGTGTCGTTGCCGGGGAATTAGTTTAATATTTTTTACCAATATTAATTTCAATCAAATTAGTCTTAATTTAAACATTTTTTATTTTTTTTTATTTTTAATTCTCTTCCTATATTTCTCTCTTTTCAGGTACTATGGATGACTTTGCGGATCAATGGCCATACACAAACATGACTCAGCCAAGGGGAGCGGAGATTGACAGACTCGCGACACTTTCTGCAATGTCAGCACAGATTGAAGAACTTTCGAGGAGATTAGACGTTATCGCAGCCCAAGAGAGTCAAAAGATGGCAGTTATGTGTGACTATTGTGCTGGCAATCACCCGAGTAATCAATGCACCATCAATCTTGGGCCGGTACAGTATGGTGGTAACTACCTCAATCAGTATGCATATGATAATTATGATCAAGTTTGGGGGTATCACCCGGATTCTTCATGGAGCTATACTTATGAAGACCAATACTATGCTCCAAATCCAACATACACACCGGAATTTTCATATGCACCTCCAAGGCGACAAGAAGTCAGTTCAGAGTTTGAGGAATCCATGTTAAGGAGTATAGCAGAAACAGAAGAGCTGATAAGGAGTCGGGAGCTGTTAACCCAAAATTTTAATAAATGGATGGAACAAGTTTTTGTCACAACCTCAACCAATTGTCCTCAATACATGGCTTCCGAGACTGAAACAAAAAATTCAAGGCTGGGGGAATTATTGTCTAAGTTCATAGTAGATGAGGAGAAGATGAGTAATCAAGCGCGGGAAAGTCAAAATCTTGCGGATCAGATAGAGCAAATGATCAAAGACGAAAGCAACCTTCCTCCAAACACTTGGCTTTATGACATGGATGACGAAATTGACGGAGAACCCGAACCAAATCTACAACTGGATGAGCCTCAAGATGTTGAAAAAGAGGAGACAAATGGGGATAATGACAACAAGGTCGGTAAAGAGATAACTATGAGTACTAACGAGGATGAGCCGATGTTGTTAATGCCTCAAGTGCCTTCTCCGCCAAAGTTCAAGAATCCGGTTAGATTTGCAAAACCTTGTCCGCTAGGTAGTCATGTCGTTGGCAATACTCCTTGTGACGTAAAAGCGAGTACAACTTTAACGAATTTCTATCTTAATTGTGGATTAACGTTAATACGGTATTAGTGCATCGAGAGGTGGTTAATACTACTTTAGTGTTCTTGATTAACAATTCGGGATAGAGAATAATTGATGAGAAGTGTGTTAACTTAAATGAAGTAATAGGTGAAGTTGTGATCTTAAATCTCCATAGTCTTAATTTAATTAGTGGAATTTAATAGTAGTTTAATTTATATAATTTTAAATTCATTCGTTTAAATAAGATTGAGTTGGTTACGGGTTAGTACTTGGTGATTTTTATTAACTAATTCTCTGTGGGAACGATACTCAACTTATCACTTTATTACTTGTTGACCACGTATACTTGCGTGTTGTGCGTAATTAGATTTTACCCAACAAGACTTTCCTCCGCATTTGGTTTATCAGAGGCTAACCTATCTTAGGGTTATTCTCGCAGATTTTTGGCATGAAGGTTCCCAGATCATTGTTGAGTAAAATCCGATTACACGCGACGCAAGTATACGTGGTCAACAAGTAATAAAGTGATAAGTTGAGTATCGTTCCCACGAGGAGTTCTAATTAATAAATTTCAACTACTAATACTATATCAATTCAATTTTATTCAAACAACCGAAATTGCGATTTTTCAATTAGTAACTCAAAATTAAACACTTAAAGATCTTGTACTAAGATAAACAATTAACTAAGCTATTACTTGAGTGAATGACTTAGGTAGATAAATATTAAGACTTCAATATCCCCAATTATGAATTATAACTCGATTATCTAATCATCCCAATTACTATGTCTCATGGATTGTTAACGAGAATTTTCAAATGCCAAAAGTCCTCTTCCAGTGATCAATTGACTTCTATTTAACCCGATTAACCTTGCTATATTCCTATGCAAAACAATTGGATTAAACTCTTTCCGGTCCCAATTCCTTATATATTACATGCGGTGAATGAGATATTTCCATTCAATTCACAAACCTAATTATTTCTGAGTGTAAACAATCTGAGTCACATGTCATCATATATGGAGTTCTAACCCTAGAATTCCTCTCCCAATTCCTTCTGAGTAACACACTAATTATTGGCCAAATAATTAATCATTAAAATCAAAACATGATAAACAATCCACTTCAACATAAATAATTATAATGACGAAATAACTAAGTTATAACCATAAAAGTTCAATTGAAATCTTAATTAAAGAATTAGTTCATCACGGAACAAGAATCATTATTTGTTGATAAATCATCCTTAAAGAATTACAAATAAAATTAAGGAGAAAAGAAGAAACTCAGTGTAGCCAATCTTGAAGCTCCAAGTAATCTCCTGCCAAAAGCTCCTTGATCCCCTCTTGCCAAATAAATCTCCTCCCCTTTTAATTGAATTAGTTTCTTTTTATAGTCCCCACAATCCTCTTCCATTAGGTTTTATTATTAGCCCTTAATAGGCAACCTGGAAGTCGACGCGCTTAATCCTAATTCAACGCTGCTTGAGGCTTTCAGTACCCGTGCCCGAGGATAGCACAATTTCAGTAGCCCGTGGCTGGACTTCATTGAAATTACAGTTTTGCCATTCAATGCTTGAAATTCCCATAATTGCCCTTCCAGCTTCCAAATCTGCCAGATAAGATATAAACACAATAAAAATGCTACTAAATAACTTAAGAATGCAATAATTTAAGTCTAAATATATCCGAATTATGGGTATACTACCCATTCATCAAACACCCCCAAACTTAAATCGTTGCGTGTCCTCGTGCGACGAAGCCTAAAGATCCCCAAACAAAACTAAACATCATGCACATACAAACTATTTATATTTATATGTTAAGTAATTCCAAACAATCCAAGAGCTCTCGTAGATCCATCTCCTCCTCGAAAATCACGTAAACATGCTAATTCCTCATGTAAAAAAGCAGATCGACAATATCCCAACAATCAACGGATCTAAATCTGTTATTCGATATTAATGCGTGTGTGTCCACGACCATCGAACCCATGAAAGACAAAAATATGAGAGAGAATAACTTTCTTAGTAGGCATCATACAGTGTGAACTTGAGAACTCATCAAATAAACTTGTTTCAACTGAACTCAAAACACTTACCCGAATTCAACAGTCAAACTAGAATATATATTTATTTTGTTATTTTTTTTATTTTTGTTTTCTACGTAAATGACTGTGCAATGTCTCATCCCATTAGGCTAGCAGTGTTACCCCTTAACGAGCTTTCGACCAACGACTCCCAGACCATTTAAGACCTTAGGGCGCTAGGTTTTAAGATTCCCCTTCGGGCGTACTTGCTCAAGTAACACAGGCCCCGAAACAAGACTAGTCACCCTGTATATTATCATTATTATTTATATATATATATATTTTTATTTTTATTTTTTTTTTTTTTTTTTTTTGAATTATAGATGGTTGGTGAGTGCGTTTTACGCTCCATCTCACGCTTGTGTTTATGGGGAGTGGTTCCCCTCAACCCACCACAAGACTCAACATTTGTGTTTTTTTTTTTTTTTTTTTTTTTTTTTTTTTTTTTTTTTATATTCCAAATGTTTCCCCCCAAACTCGAGTTTATGCATGAATTCAGTCTTATCTAGTTATTCAAATTGTTCTTCCATATCACTTCATGATCCCCTTTTAGAACTCTATTCTCTAACCATTTAAACTATCATAGCTAACTAACATGGTCGTTTTATTTCCAAGTGCCTTCTTATAATATCAATGTCAAACAGATAAAGATCCAATTCAAGTCACGAAAATCATATCAACGAATCAACAATCCTTACTAGGCGTGTTCATGCAATTCTACTTTCCTCATTGGCCCCGGATATCGCACTCTCAAAAACTGGAATTAACATGCAATCCTAAATGCAACTTTACTAATAATTAAACCACAAACTAATAATAAACTACAATTGGTAAAAATAAAATGTAACCACCCCAAACTAAGCTAGAAGCAATGTCCTCATGCGAAAAAAATAAGTCAAAATAAAATAGAGAGGACTTCCACGGCGAATTTATGCTTACGGGGATCATCATCGTCCTCGCTCATCTCTTGATCGGACGGGAAATCTTTGGCGAGCAGGGAGCCGTAGGAAAATGGCTAAGTGGAATGCGGATGGAGTGCGGATAGTCGATTACATCACGTGCGACAAATTGGTCGACTAAATACTTGTAAATCACGTCTTGGCGTTAGATATAAGCGCACATTACGGGACTCGATGTTGTAAAACCGGTAAATTACATCTCCATTTGGGCGACTTGGGGACCACACCTCGATGAAAGCGGTATCGAGGGGGGGTAAGGAGGGGGGAGCTGAGGTGGTGGGGCTCGTGGAGCGTAATGTGGGGATAATGAAACCCAATCCCCTAGGGTGATTAAGCGCCGGACCACACTTTATAACGACGGATCAAGTTGTGGTCCAACACGGGCATAGGAGTTTGAATCATCTCGTCGATTTCCATTTGACCCCAAACTTAGCACATAAGGCGCGGTCGAGGGCGGATGTGGTAATCCTCCTGTAGTCCCGCCATGCGAGATCTTGCGAACATCGATTCTTGAATAAGATGGCCGACATCGATTAAATAGGCCTTGTATGATGGAGTATAATAGCAGACACGACCCTTTCTTTGGTGGCGTGACTCACATGTGTGCAGGGCATCAATTTCGCGCATATGAAGGCATACCATGCCTTTCCATAAAGACTGAGGTGAGACAATGGGAAGGTCATGCTGCCACGCTCATGGATGGACCAAGTAGTGCCCGGTTGACACAACTCCCGAATAATCTTTTCATAGTCCGGCCCATCACTCACTAAAGCGAGCATATTCATCATGAAGGCCCTCTAAGGGTAGTTGATAGCACCCATTGATATCCTCCTCGCCAAATTCCACGGTCTTACCTCGACAAACACCCCATAATGGTCATGCTCCGTGAAGTTGGCATAGAATTCTTTGACCACTTGCAATCACTACTATGTCGGTACATTGGGTGGACGAACCGATTCGCTTTCGACAATCATCAACTTTATGTCTCCATCCTTGTTTTGATCGGGGATGGAGACCCGGTTCGAGGACTAGTGGCGGGTGGCCATGCAGTATATGGCGTTCTTGAGCCGCACACACTAACAAAACGCTTTCTTTGTCAAATTTTGGCGGGGAAGTTGAAGCGGCCGGGACCACGAGGCTGCGATGACGTTTGGATGCCATGTCGAGAATTACGCAAATAAAACATAGTCATAGTTTAGCTTTAAAAATTGAGTCGGACAATTTGTCAAACACCTAGATATGGCCGAGAACTTGTTCAATCCATTATTAATTCCACATACTATTCATGCCATGCATGTAGCGTGCATGAATCTCGTGTGTAGAGTCGTCACACATCAATGCGTTATCTATATGCTCCATTAGATTTCAGGATGACAAGAATAACGAATGAAGAGCATCTTAATTACGCAAAATTGAAAAACACATCAAATCATACCTTTGTTACTTCTAAAGAAGTTGGAGGAGTAGAATTGACACACAAGATCACGGATTTGACCAATATGAAAGGAAGGGAGTGATGCGTGGTGGATGAGTGGAATACAATTATCCACGGTTTAATGACTTTTTGCTATGAAGATGGAGAGAAGGTGGTGACACCTTTTGCCGTGTGGAAAGAATGTGGGATAGAAAGGCACGGCGGGGTTTTTAAAAATCTGAGGCTAACGACCCACCCAAAAGCTACTGGGTTATAACGTCTTGAGGGCGCCAAGGTAGCTGACGAATCGATCGATTGGTATGCCCAGCCAAGGGGCTGAGTTTGAAGCTGAAGGCGGTTTGAATCGGAAGAGGTTTACGGCCTGGCGGCAAAGGCCTTTGTCTGAATCCTTGGCGAGGTAGCTGAGCCTTATCTGCACTATAGGAGCTGGCAATGGCGGGCGCTGTGATCCTTAGTGATGTGGTAGCCGGTATTGGGAATTAACTTTGTATGCGTGCATACGGACCCGGTGTAGGAATTAGTTTAATAAATTTGGAGTCTTCTCTACTACAGAATAATAGTGAAAATAAGAAAAGTTTAACTCTAAGAAGCATAAAATCAAATAAAAGCGAAAAAGTTATGGAATCGCATGGGTTGCCTCCCAAGAAGCGCTTGGTTTACGATCGTCGGCCCAGACTTTGCGGTGTTGGTCGATTGTCCCACTTGGAGTGCGAGAGTCTTGGACCGTAGCTTGGCGTTCGATTGGTCCGCTCAATAGTGTTTTTTGACGTTGGCCCGTTGACCTTGAATGTACGCTTTGAATTCGGTTCCTCAACCTCAATGTTTCCGTGTGGAGTGACAGATATGACTACAAATGGTCCGGACCACCTGGATTTCAATTTTCACGAAATAGGCGCTTGGCGTGAGTTGAGCAGTAGTACTTGATGGCCCGGTCGAATGTTCTATCGAGAATTTTTTATCGTGCCAAGATTTGACTTTCTCCTTGTATAGCTTAGCATTTTCGTGGCGTTGAACTGAATTAATCCATCTCGTTCAACTGCGATGTAGTTTTTCACCTGCCGCTTCTAGATCAAAGTTTAATTTCCGAATGGCCCGGTGTGCCTTTGTGTTCTAGCTCGTAGGAAGATGACACGCCTTTCCAAAGACCATTACATGCGGGGACATGCCGATCGGGTTTTTGTCTGTTGTTTGATAAGCCCATAGGCGTCGTCAAGACGCAACGCCCAATCTTTTAAGTGACGGATTGACTACTTTTTCCGGGATCCTCTTAATTTACCGATTCGACACCTCTGCTTGGCCATTGGTTTGTGGGTGATATCACATTTGCAATTGTGACGAACTCCATATTTGACAAGCAATTTAGTGAACTCTTTGTTACAAAAGTCGTTCCTCATCACTTATTATAGCCCTTGGTGTCCCAAATCTGGTAAAAATGTTTTCTTTAAGAATCGGGTGACAACGTTGGCATCATTAAATGGGTAACGCTGCGGCTTCTACCCATTTGGAAACATAATCATTGCTAATAAGATATAACGATTATTTAGCGAAGATGGGAATGGTCCCATAAAATCGATACCCACACGTCGAATAGTTCCACCTCTAAAATTGTGTTAAGTGGCATTTCATTGGGCTTGGAGATATTACCTACGGCGTTGGCATCGATCGCATTTTAGCACAAAGAGATAAGCATCTTTGAATAAAGAGGCGGAAGAATCCGATTGTAGTACTTTGGGCAACTGTGACGATCATTTGGAATAATGACCTCCGTAATCGAGGAGTGACGGTGGCCTAATATACTATCCATTTCTTCGTGAGGTACACAACGTCTTATCATTTGATCCGCACATGCTTTAAAATGTAAAATGGTTCATCCCAAAATATTGTTTCGCATCGTGGAAAAACTTCTTCCGTTGTTGTGATGTCAAATCCGTGGTAACACCTTAGCAACCACATAGTTGACATAGTCGACATACCAAAAGCGTTATGGTAGTTACCGGAATGAGTTGCTCATCCGGAAATTCCTCATTAATCATTTGAGTTATCTTCTTTACTGTTCCACTTTATTTTCCAACCGAGACGGATGATCCGCCACTTGATTTTACTGTACCTTTTACATCCGGATCTCGGATCAAATTCTTGTAACAACAAGTACCACCGTATTAATCGTGGTTTAGCATCTTTCTTCTCAATCGGATATTTAATAGGCGAATGATCGGTGTGAACAATTACCTTAGTCTTGAGGAGATAAGCTCTGAATTTGTCAAAAGCAAACACCACTTTGCAAGTAATTCCTTTTCGGTTGTTGTGTAGTTCAAATTTGGGCATCCGTCGATGTCTTACTAGAGTAATAGATAGTATGAAAAATCTTATCATGACGTTGTCCCAATCTGGCTCCCATAGCGTCATCAGGCGTCGCACATCAATTCAAAAGGTAAAGACCAATCAGGCGCTTCAATGGTCAGATGCGAGACCAATTTCTTCTTTAAAACCTCAAATGCCTCGATGCATGCATGATCCATCTTAAGCGGTACATCTTTCTCCAAGAGTGAGCATAGGGGTTTCAAGATTTTTGAAAAATCTTTAATAAAGCGTCTATAGAACCCTGCATGTCCCAAGAAACTCCGAATGCCTTTTACAGATGAAGGAGGAGGCAGTTTCTCAATTGTATCAATCTTCGCTCTATCCACCTCCAATCCGGATCACGGAACCTTATGTCCCAGAATAACCCCTTCTTGTACCATAAAATGACATTTTTCCCAATTAAGTACCAGGTTAGTCTCCACACATCTTTTTAACACCAAGATCAGATTATTCAAACACGAGTCAAAACTATCGCTAGAACAAGAAATCATCCATGAACACCTCTAAATTGACTCGACCATATCGGAAAAGATTGCCATCATACTGACGTTGAAAGGTCGTAGGCACATTACATAAACCAAAGGACATACTGCGGAATGCAAGCGTCTTGTATGGACATGTGAGCGTGGTCTTTTCTTGATCTTCCGTCTTATATGGCAATTTGATTGTACCCAGAATATCCATCTAACAGACAGTAGAATTGATGTCCCGCTAACCTGTCCAACATCTGATCAATGAACGGCAAGGGAAAGTGATCCTTGCGTGTGGCTTTATTCAACTTGCGGTAATCCATACATACTCTCCAGCCTGTAACAGTTCTAGTCGGGATAAGCTCATGCGCTTCATTTTTTACCACAGTTATGCCCCCTTTTTTTGGTACACACTGTACAGGACTTACCCATGAACTGTCTGAGATTGGGTAGATAATACCGGCATCCAACCATTTGATAATTTCCTTCTTCACCACCTCTTTCATAATGGGATTTAACCTTCGTTGCATCTCAATGGTTGGTTTTGATCCCTCTTCCATTAAAATCTTGTGCATACAGAAAGAGGGGCTAATACCTCGAATGTCCGCTATAGTCCACCCAATCATTGTTTTGAACTTCGCGCGAATTAAGTAGCAATTTTTCTTTTTGGGTGTCGATTAACGTTGTCGAAACAATAACTGGTAGAGTCGAGTCTTTCCCTAAGTAAGCATATTCAAGATGAGAGGGAGTGGCTTTAATTCCAACAATTGGCACTTATCGAGGGTTTGCACTTTTTTCTTACATTTTAGGCCTTTCAAGGGTGTCGAATGGTTGATTATTTTTCCGGTAGAATGATGGTGTGTCCGGCCATTTGACTGCTCATTATCTGCATCCGCACTATCGTTTGTCTGTTTCTAACCATCATGGATTCTATCGGATCCTCACGAGTAATTGCAAAGACAAATCTTGTGATTCACCATCTCTCCATTACATCCACCCGCAAACACTCACCTTTTTCCTTTGGATACGACATTGCTTTAAACACATTGAAAGTGACACATTGATGATCGTCTCTCTCATCGTTAATTCTCCTTTTTGCCGTCGATTAACGTTCTCCCCATTGCTAAGAATGGTCGTCCAGAGAATGATGGGCGATTCAGTGTCTGCTTCACAATCCAAGATAACGAAGTCTGCTTTGGGAAGATGAATTTATCCACCCTTACTAATACGCCTTCAACGATACCTCGTGGATATGTAATCGATCGATCGCTAACGATGGCGATATTTGTCGGTTTAGGTGCTTGGAGCCCGAATTGACGATAGGCCGATAATGGCATCAAATTAATATCGCCCCAAATCACACAGGCGCTTCCCCGGCGATTACCAATGTCGCATGGAATAGAAAAGCTACGGATCTTTCAACTTAGGAGGTAACTTGTTACGAATAATTGCGTTACATTCTTGATTAAGCGCCATGTTTTCAAAATCCCCGCTTCTTTTTCTTTGATAGCACATCCTTCATGAACTTAGCGTAACTTTCGGCATGTGTTCTAAAGCTTGGCGAATGGGATGTTGATATGCAATTTTTAAAATATCCAAAAATCTTAAAAACTGCTTATCTAACTTGGATTTCTGAAATCTCTGCGGATATGGTATGGGTGGCATTGTTGTAGATGACCCCTGTGCATTTTCCTCTCCTATTTCCTCTTTATCTTTCCCGGTTTCCACAACCTCTTACATTTGATTGTTGCGTTATCCCCTTGTCCTTATCCTTAACTTTTTTTGCGGCTCCTTCCCACTTCAGTAAGATTCTTGCCTTGCGGTGCTCATTTCTGCCGGTTTATTTACGTATCACTCGGGGCGTTCCTAGTGGGCCGGGTATTCAATGCATGTGCTATTTGTCCCAATTGATTTTCCAGATTCTTTAACGATGCCCCATGGCTTTGCAACGTCATATCTACTTGATTCAATTTCTTGTCTTGTTCCTCGTTCTTTTTGTCAGAGGCTCTAATAAACTTTTCCAAGGCTGCTTCCCAACTTGATACCCTCTCTGGTTGTTGAGGTTGATTTTGGAATCCGGAGGTGTGTTGTTGTCTGGGGTGGTTGAGTTGCGACTTGATTGTTACTCCATGAGAACCTGGATGATTCTTCCAACCTGGATTATAGGCATTTTGGGTAGGATACGGTTGGGTTGAGCGATTATAATTTCCTACGAACTGTGCTTTGATTCCGAATTTATGGCGCATTGATCCGTAGCATGACCCCCAGCACACAACTCACAAACCATCGCTACCTGCTGTGTGGCTTGTGGATGCCATGTTTCTATATGCTTAGCTATTGCAGTCACTTGTCTGTTAATGCTGTTAAGCGCGTCCACTTCATATTTTCCTGATGCTTTTGGATGGTTGGTCCTCGTCATGGGCCACTGATAGTTGTTGGTGGCCATTGTTTCTAACAATTGATATGCCTCATCAAAATTTTTGGACATAATCGCTCCTCCATTTCTTTGCATCAATACTAGACCTCGTGGATGCGTGCAAACCATCACAAAATATCCCTAATTGCATCCTTCGCGAATTCCATGATGAGGGCATTTACTGGACATATCCTTAAACCTTTCCCACGCCTCATATAACGATTACGACTCGGTTATGCGAAAGTATGAATGTCGTTCGTAGTTTTGCCGACTTATTTGGTGGGAAGAACTTAGCTAAAAATTTTGAGCTAAGTCATCCCATGTGGTGATTGAACCAGGAGGCAAGGAGTGTAGCCCGACTTCGTGCTTTATCTTTTAAAGTAAACGGAACATCCTCAACCTTATAGCGTCTTCCGATACATTGTTAAATTTGAAGGTATCGCAAACTTCCAAGAAACTCAAGATATGTTCATTAGGGTCGCTCTATCGAATTACCCCCAAACCGCACGTGATACTCAGCATCTGAATTGATCCGGTTTTATCTCGAAGCTGATAGCATTGATTGCTTAGGTCTCTTAATACTTGATTTGTAAATCAGAACATTTGGCGGTATGTAATCCTAAGTGATTTCATTTGTTTCTCGCCATGTTCACGAGTAATTCTTGGGTTGTCGGTTCTTCTTCCAAATGTATCACCTCCTATTCAACAATTTATGTATGGAACTCCTTCTCAAGGTTGTGCAGATATCGTAAAGTTCCTTTCTAGCTTTTCGATCTAGTGTGCATACACGAATTCTGCCAATCCAAGAAGAAAGATTAAGTAGTGTTCAAATTAAAATCGAATTGATTATAACTAATATGAAATTAATATTAATAAAAGAAAATCCCGGCGCGCCAAAAAACTTGTTGAGTAAAATCCGATTACACACACAAAGACGCAAGTATCGTGGTCAACAAGTAATAAAGTGATAAGTTGAGTATCGTTCCCACGAGGAGTTCTAATTAATAAATTTCAACTACTAATACTATATCAATTCAATTTTATTCAAACAACGAAAATTGCGATTTTACGAATTAGTAACTCAAAATTAAACACTTAAAGATCTTTGTACTAAGATAAACAATTAACTAAGCTATTACTTGAGTGAATGACTTAGGTAGATAAATATTAAGACTTCAATATCCCCAATTATGAATTATAACTCGGTTATCTAATCATCCCAATTACTATGTCTCATGGATTGTTAACAGAATTTTCAAATGCCAAAAGTCCTCTTCCAGTGATCAATTGACTTCTATTTAACCCAGATTAACCTTGCTATATTCCTATGCAAAACAATTGGATTAAACTCTTTCCGGTCCCAATTCCTTATATGTTACATGCGGTGAATGAGATATTTCCATTCAATTCACAAACCTAATTATTTACCGTAAACAATCTGAGTCACATGTCATCATATATGAGAGTTCTAACCCTAGAATTCCTCTCCCATTCCTTCTAGAATAACACACTAATTATTGGCCAAATAATTAATCATTAAAATCAAAACATGATAAACAATCCACTTCAACATAAATAATTATAATGACGAATAACTAAGTTATAACCATAAAAGGTTCAATTGAAATCTTAATTAAAGAATTAGTTCATCACGGAAACAAGAATCATTATTTGTTGATAAATCATCCTTAAAAATTACAAATAAAAATTAAGGAGAAAAAGAAGAAACTCAGTAGCCAATCTTGAAGCTCCAAGTAATCTCCTGCAAAAAGCTCCTTGAATCCCTCTCGCCAAATAAATCTCCTCCCCTTTTAATTCGAGAATTAGTTTCTTTTTATAGTCCCCACAATCCTCTTCCAATTAGGTTTTATTATTAGCCCTTAATAGGCAACCGAGAAGTCGACGCCTTAATCCGGTCAACGCCGCTGAGGCTCAAATACCCGTGAGAGAGATAGCACAATTTCAGCGCCCGTTGGCTGGACTTCGATGAAATTACAGTTTTGCCATTCAATGCTTGAAATTCCCATAATTGCCCTTCCAGCTTCCAAATCTGCCAAATAAGATATAAACACAATAAAAATGCTACTAAATAACTTAAGAATGCAATAATTTAAGTCTAAATATATCCGAATTATGGGTATACTACCCATTCATCAATCATCGCAATCTCCTTGACGGGAAGTTAATCCGGTCTTTCAACTGGTGCGAATCTGGGTTGTGCCTTTCCTGAGCCTCGTTGGAATTAGTCTCCCTACAAGTCCAGTAATCAAACACTGACATGATAGCCTCCTGGTGGAGGAACCACACAACATACATTCACATACAACGTGTCTCGCCGTTTATGAAAATGATGACATGTGCGAAGCACTAATATCACAGATAGATATATTGTAGTGCAGTAAGTAAAATGCATTCGTACACATTCATCATAAATGTAAATGCAACATTCACACACAAGCATATAATAGATTTGAAAAGCTTGTAGTAGCGGCTTAAACCCTCTTACTAGTGTCCCCAGCAGAGTCGCCACCTATCGACGTCGGGATTTTTATTTGTCCCTTTTCTGTTCTTGTTCTTTGGTGTTCTCATATTATGTGAGATTTGTTTGAAAAAACAAGTGAAAAGGTCCGACATGTATCATGTCGACGATTTGACTGTAAGAGTCGCCAGTTGGTGTTTTTAACTGGTTGCACCAACGCAACCGAGAAAAGGTTTGCACATTGACCCAATGATGTGACACTGCTAAACGGGTCTATGAAACCGAGATTCATTTAGGTTTGGGAGTTTGATTATGCGGAGGGAAGGTGTTAGGCACCCCCCGACATCCGTGTTGCCACGGTGACCGCCACTTTTCAAGAAACTGTTATATGAATGTGTGTGTGTGTGTGTGTGTGTGTGTGTGGATCAATGTGCAATTTATTTGGAAGTAGTGCGAGGCCTTGTTCGCACCTATATGCAAAGGGTTTGAATTTGTATGAAAAAATCAATTTTAAACATAATATAGCAGTGAAGTTTTTGTAAAAGAGGTTTTTCAAACCCTGTGCTCAATAGTAATTGAGACCTTTTCATACTTCCATTTTATTATTAAGTGTTCTATTGTTTGCTTTTATTTTCGAGATCTGCATCTTCTTGAAAAATAATATATAAGCGATCTTGAACTCCTCATGGGCATGATGACCATCAAAGGAAATTCAAACACCGTGAATAATTTACAAGTCGCTATATAGTGAAAAAGTCCATCACGGAACCGAATCTAGATTCAATTACAATCAAATCTGTGATCACATGATTCATAGGCTCACATGATGCCGCAGATTTATATGAAAAGCGATGGCGATTATATATATATAAGTCAGTAAATATATATATCTGATACATGATCAACCACCACGAAACACCTCATGGGGATCGAAATATAAATATATAAAAGCGGTAAATATATATAGAGAGACATGATCAACCACCACGAAGCACCTCCATAGGGGATCAGAAATGTAAATAAAGCAGTAAATGTGATCAACCGCCACGAAGTAAACTCCAGGCGGGACTAAATATAAATAAAGCAATAAAGACGATCAACCGCCATGAAGTAAACTTCATGCGAGGCGAAATGTAAATAAAGCAGTAAAAGGCCATAAAGTAAACTCCAGGCCTGACAGAAATGTAAATATATATATATATAAGTGGTAAACGAACATGATGTTTCTCAATCCCGGCTCGGTTTATCATTTCAGCGATTTGTTGCTATATATATATATATATATATATATATATAAGCAGTATACGCACCGAATATAAAATCCAGGCTCATCGAACAGAGTTCGACAACAGTTCATATATATATATATATATATATATATATATATAAGCAGTAAACGCTCCAAATATAAAATCCAGGCTCATCGGATATAATCCAACAACAGTTCACATATATAAGTATATATATATAAGCAGGTAAACGCTCCAAACATAAGTCTAGGCTCAATCCAGGCATAACTCGATAATGTTAATCCATATATAAAAATATATACATATATAAGTATATATATATATATTGACAAAAATGAACACCACGGACCGAAGTTCGGGCATACACACACAACCCGACTCTCAATGTGAAGAATAGTGTATGCAAAGATGAAGAGAAAGACTTTATAGAGTGTGAGAAGGCTTACAGTGGGTAATGTCAAGCGTGCTTCTATGACTCTAGATGGATAAACACTCAGCTCCATGCATGAAAATATAGCTATATGTGAGCTAACAGGTGTTTAAAATGAGAAAGCACTCAATATGGGGTATGTACAGAGCAAATTGGACAGGGCTTCCTCGCCTCTTTTTTTTCTTAAATTGGCCACCCCAAGATCTATATTTATAAAGCTGGTGGCCGCAGTGTACTACTTGCAGCACATTGAATGATGCACTTGCATGGTACACCTGAAATCTCCCGCTCATGGATCCTGCCATCTCGAAGTATGTGCACTCGTGCACTGTGATGTCCGCTCGAACGTGCAGAACTTCAATCCGAGCATCCAAACGAGGTGTACAAGACCTTTTTCGGAACGCTTTTGTCGAGAGTTACGCAATGACATGGGATTAGAGGTTGTACGAAGTCAGGAAGACGGGACCATGCCCATGGTCTTCAAGCTTCAAATTCTATCTGGTGTGCTGCCATGCGTAATAGTCACTCGGGATTGGAACTCCTTGGCTCTTGTGGGACATTGTTGTGTAGAAATGTATGTATGAAATGTTGAGACGGCGCGCTGGGGTTGAGGTGGCAAGATGATGATTTGGTCCCTCACCGGGGTTATCTCTGGTTTGGGCTGATAGCAGACATTGCTCGGGGTTACATCTGAGATTGGACTGCTGCAAGTGTTTGAATTCCGCAGGGTCATCTTTAAGTGTGCCTGTCTTCCCAGTATTTTCTCCGGGTCTTTGGAATGAGTGCCTCGGCAAGAGGTCTGAGATTGAAGCTGATTGCATGCATTTGAAACAAGCATTTTCGAAGTTATCGCCAGAACTGCAACGGCATTCCTTGGGGTTATGTCCAAGGATGAAACTCGGGATTATCTCTGAGGTTGGGATTGATACTCCCGGTGTGTGTTCCGGGTTTGAAACTGAACTTCCGGTAGTATCCGGAATGGATGTGAGATGTCTTCCAGGGTTATCTCCGAAAGAGCGAATCGCCTCTCTCTGCAATGTTAGTAGCGAAAATGCGAGAAAATTTCGAGTGTCTACATAAGCGATGAGAATTAATTAAGCTAAGGTCAAAGTGACCTCTAAGCCATGACCAACTGATTCCCAGAAACTCAAGAACACCTATAGCAACAATTTATGTCGCTAAAAGGCTTTAGCGACAAACAGAATATAATTTCTAATAAATTAATTAATAAAAATTAGAAATAATTAATAAATAAATATAAATAATTATAAAATAGTTTTAAAAATTATTTTAAGTTATAATAATTAACTTTTAATATTTTTACATAAATTCAATAAATAATTTATTTATTTGGATATTATTAATAATTAAGTTAATAATAAAGTAATTAGAATAATTATTTATAAATAATAAATAATTATTTAAAAATTATATTAATGATTTAAAAATTATATTAAATGGTTATAAATTATTTAAAAATAATATAAAAGATTTTTATAATATTGTAAGTAAATACTAATTATTTAAAAATAGAAATAAATGATTTAAAAATTATTTAATGGATAAATAAATATCTAAAAATTATTATAAGCTTTCGAAAATTATTATAAAGGATATATAAATTATCTAAAAATATAATAAAGCTTATAGATAAATTTTAACCGAGATATTAACTTATTAATTACCGGTAAAGTCTTAGGACACCGAAATCATATCAAACTTAACCCGAACGTGAATAGTTTATGTATTTGAGTATTGTTATAAATACTAATGTGTTAGACTTATATAAATGAACATCTTAGGTGTTTATAGACGAACCAAGTAACTTTGCTTAATCGATCTTCGCTCAGGCAAGTTACTAAACCCTATTTTAATTACTTAAGCAAGTCTTCTAACCTATCTTGTTATTTACGCAAGTTTCTCGAGCCTTGTTTATTCGTTGAACAAGATTCCTATCTTGAATTGCTTTTGATATGTATTACCAAACCTAAACTTGAATTGCCAATTATTGTAAAGTTATCACTATAGCTTTAGCATAACTAAGAAATGAATTGTTTATTCATATGATATTGTTTATTGAGCATAAACTGTTGTGTCAAACCAAATTTGCTTTGGTAAGACATCCTATATTGAGTTGTATATCCCAAGAGGAATAAATGTATGTCAATAAAATATTGACTCTTAGTGCAAGTGGGTACGATTAGGATGAGATACATACTCCTAGGATGCTGAATAGGCTGATCCCCTGTCTCACATCTGAACAAGATTTCTAAGTCTGTGTGACTGACAGAAATAGTAAAAAGTCTAGAAATGGTTGAAATATAAAAATTCCAGACATGGTAAACAACACTCAGTTGAGAAAAAGTTTTGAACTGTTATACTTCTTCAAATCCTATATTGTGATAAATTATAAAATATGTTGAGCATGCCATGGCTCACTCTTGTAAATCATTCCCTTTGCAGTATTAGATGGTAACCCTGACACGTCTGGAGTAAATAAAGGGAAGCGTCCCTGCTTTAGATTAGTTTATATTACTATCTAGCTGAATGTAATACTTTTGTAAAATGAGAAATTCTTTATGAAGAATCATGTAATCGAACTTTAATATATGATATATAAAATCTTTTATTTTCGCAACCGTGTTTCCTTTACATAAATAGATGTAATTAGAACTTTTAATTTAGTTTGCGATCCTTGGGAACTATACATCTGAGTGAGGGTATTGACAACATGGACTGTTCATGTTGTTGTTGATACTCTGGATTTCAGATAGATATGTACTATCGATATGATAGTGTAATCCGCATGATATAGACTATACATCTGAGTGAGGGTATTGGTAATATGGACTATTCATGTTACTAGTACTTTGAATTTCAGATAGATAGATACTATTCGTAGATACAGTCTATACATCCAAGTTAAGGTATCCAAATATAGCAATAGTTCTATAGGGAATTGTTATTTGTTATGGGATACTATAAACCTTGGATCTATGGGAATTGTATCTTGTGATATTTGTATAGTAGTTCAATTAGATATAAGCATAGAATCGGATACCATGGGTGTATAAATTTGAATGTGTTATATTAAATGATTAGTTATAAGCACCATATCGGATACCGTGGGAGTATAGATCTGGGGGCGTTACAATTTTGCCTAAGCCAACTGATAAAAAAATAATAATAATTCTAATTATTAGTCTTCTACTAATATCGGATAACAAAAGTATTCAAACCCCGCACAATAAGTATGAACCTATCAAATGTTAGCCTTTAGGAGTCTGAAACCCTTCTAACTTCAATAATCAAGCATCAACTACAATTAGAAATCAAAATAATCATTTAAGCTTCAAATTCTACCGAGCAAGTGAGGCACACGCGCGTGTTAAAAAGAATAAACGTTGTGGCCTCTCTTGCATAGTCAAGCGTTGCGCCTCTCTTCCTTGTGGCTCCGCGGCTCCAACTTTGTTTTCTGTTTCCTCTTGATTCCTTTAGCTAATCTTTGTTCATATGCTCCTCTTGAAGTCAGCTACTTCATTTTCCTTTCGCCAAACGTCTTTTATCACTTGTAACTACATTATGGCTAAACTTACAATATTTTGTATCATTTACACTACTATAAGCTTGAATCAATTATCAATATAAAATTACTAAAATACAATAAATAATACTAAAATACCTGAGAATAAGCAAAATAATTAAGTTAAGACTACCAAATTCATAGATATAAAATCTACTCTTCAAATACCATATGAGGAGCAGCCATTTGGATCATCCAAGCATTCCATTTTTTCAGTTCAAGTCTTCATCATTTCTTAAGTTATTCAAAGTTTAGAAAGAGTTCAGAATATTTATTTTGGTTCATTGTGTGTGCTAATTGTAGTGTTGTTACATATTACCAAGTATTAGTCCTAACATACTAATTTTTTTTGGATTTCAACTCTGGTGTATAATAGATAAGATATATATATATATATATATATATATATATATATATATATATAGGATGGTGACTCATCCGAGAAGATGATCAACAAAGACCTTCCTCGCATCCACAGGAGATGCACCGACCAACCAAGAAGACGCCAGAGAGTCTTGATCATCCAAAGTGATGGGTGAGGCCATCACTTTCTGCTGATTTACTTTTGCTTTTACATTTTCTAAAATAAAATACTTTTGCTTTACGGAAAGCAAAAGCTGATGATGGCTGAGGCCATCACTTTCGGTTGACTGAAGACTCCTCTGGCGTCTTCTTGGTTGACTGGTCTGTCTCCTGTGGATGCCAGAAGGTGTTGTTGATCATCTTCTCAGATGAGTCACCATCCCCATACATTTCTAAAGTAAAAGACTTTTGCTTTACGAAAAGCAAAAGCTGATGATGGCTGAGGCCATCACTTTCGGTTGACTGAAGACTCCTCTAGCGTCTTCTTGGTTGACTGGTCTGTCTCCTATGGATGCCAGAAGGTGCTGTTGATCATCTTCTCAGATGAGTCACCATCCCCATACATATATATATATATATGGGAAATGATCCATAGAATACATTAGCTCTGGACATTGTTTCAACTAACTGTTATTCAGTCGTCCAAAATTAGAGTGAATGACTGAGATGAGGGCCCAGCCGCTAGAGGGAGTAGCGGCCAGCAATAATTTGATAAATTTTCTATGTTGGCCGCTAGAGGGACTAGCGGCCAGTCAAAACGTTGTCGTTTTGACAGAGGTCTAACATTTTACTCCATTCCCATCCAAATCTTAAACAGCTGCAGAAATATAGCTTCGGAGAGAATCTGCTAGTTCTGAAATCACTTGTTTGTGCAATAAATTTTTTGGTAAGTCTTCATCAATGGCTTTCATGCCTACTACAAATATATTTTTATCTAGCTCTTCTGGATCTTTTGCTAGTTTAAAATGTAGAAATGAATCAGAGTATGTTAATGATGGTGAAAGTAGTAGTACAAAGGCAATGGTTCCTTATGTTGGTCAATTATTTTGTAAATTAGAAGAAGCTAAAAAATTTTATAGAACTTATGCCCAAAAAAGTGAATTTGAGATTAGGATTGCTACGAGCCGTAAACATGCTCACAGTAATGATTTGACGTCAAGGTTATATGTATGTAAAAAAACTAGTAGACCAACTGTTGTAAAGAATTCATTAGATAATGAATGTGATAACGATAAGAAAACAAGACAACGAGACACAATTGGTCGAACACTATGCAAACCTAGAATGTATGTTGTCCACGGTAAGAAAAAAGATAACTGGAGTATTTCGGTTATTGATTTAGATCACAATCATCAGTTAGTGACACCTACCAAAGTAGATTTGATTGAGACACATAGAATATTACGCCGATAGCAAGAAAATTAATTGACACATTAAATCAGGCGGGTATTGGACCAAGTAGGATGATGAATGTTTTGAGCACAATGGGTGGAGGAATGCAAAATGTAGGTTTTAGTGACAAAGATTTTTGTAATGTAGTTAGGGATTTAAGGTGTGACTCGGAGGATGAAAATGATGCACAAGCAGTAGTTAATTATCTGAAAAAATTTGATTCTAGCAGTGCGAGTAAATTTTTCTTTCGTGTCAAGCCAGGTGAAGACAATCGCATAGCTTGTATCTTGTGGGTAAATGCCCGATCAAGATTTATGTATCAACGTTTCAGAGACGTGGTTACATTTGACACTGCGTATAGGACAAATAGGTATAGTATGCTATTTGTTCCATTTATCGAGGTCAACCGCCATTATCACTCTATTTTATTTGGATTTGCATTGTTAAGGGATGAGACAGAAGACACTTTTATTTGGGTCTTAGAGACGTGGCTTGAAGCCATGGATTACAAGGCTCCTGTAACCATCATCACTGACCAAGATAAAGCCATGAGCAATGTTATTGGTAGGGTACTCCCATCCACTCATCATTTATTGCGTTCTTGGCATATTAGCAATAAATTTTCAAAAGAATTACATCATGTTTATGCGGAACACTCGTCGTTCAAAGATGATTTTAACAGGGTACCAACCCATACCTGTTAAACAACTTAATCACCAACATGCAAGGAAATTTCCTCAATATATGTCAATACTGCAAACATGCAAATAATATATATAACAAATTAACCAATTAAAACACATGGTCAATACCAAAATCACCCAATTCAATACCACCATTAGTTAAAATATCTTTCATCCAATCCATATAAAAGATTACATGTTCAAGATTAACCTCTAAATAATTTGGTCTCTCGGTATTTCTCTAGCCTTACATTTGAACAATTCATAAGCTATTCTATACCTAAAGACCGATACATCATCCATTGACCATTTTTATTTGCCAAGGTTAATATTTCCCCTCACGAGGTAGTCAACATACTTGCAAACAAATATGACATAATCGTAATAATTATCCTGCATAGGTCGAGCCTTTGTTGTCTGCACCTTTAGGGGTATACGAGGCCAATCACCAAACGGGTTACCCATTCGCAATATCAACGGTATCAATTGTATCTACAATAGCAATAGCGTCATTAGTACGTATATATATTGCGGAAAAACTAACTGATTATATTAAAAAACAAAATGTCATGTACTGCAACATCGATATAGTCTTTGTACATTTCGGATAACTTCATGAGCGGTTTGTCATTATATAGCGGGTCGAGAATAGATTTCTTCCATGTTGACACCGAAAAGGTTAACAGTATGAAATGACTGTTACTTGGGATACATATAGGCATGAAAATAAAGTCGCACTGATGTATCGGCGGTCCCACTTGAGGTGTCGCATATGACTGGCAGAAAAGATGTCCACGAATTTTCTCCCCAGTAGACAAGGCACCTTTCCCCAAGTGCATGAAAAAGGAGGGCATGATGCCAAATTTTGCCGATCTCTGTATTCCCTCGCTCTGTTATTTGGCTTCCCGATCCCGCAGAAGACACATATATGCGTCCATCACATGCTCGTATATCCAAATTCCGGGTTGCAAAGAATTCATATCTTGGTGAGTCAACGTGTACTAAAGTTGAGGGTGCTCAATGGGAAGTTGAAGATGATTGGGGGGAGTTGGGGAGAAGAAGTTCTCGTTGATCATTCATATCTGGCCGCTACTCCCACTAGCGGATAGGCCAAATCCCCATACTACTCACGATTTGATAAATTTTTTATGTTGGCTCTAGCGGTTGGCATAGAAAATTTATCAAATTATTGTTGGTCGCTACTCCCTCTAGCGGTTGGGTCCTCATGTCAGCCATTCACTATAATTTTGGACTATTGGATAACAGTTAATTAAAACAGTGTTCGTAACTAATGTATTCTATGGATCATTTCCCATATATATATATATATATATATATATATATATATATATATATATATATATATATATATATATATATATATATATCCACTATTTGTCAGTTTCATGATATCTCTTTCTATTTTAGGTTCATGATCTCTCTTTCTGTTTTAGAGACTAAATTTAGAACACTGCTTATGCTTTTCATAGAATTTATGGATATTATATTCTTATAGTTGAGAGGATTACATAGAGAAAGTTAGTATAAAAATTAGGGAATGAATATAAAAATTAGGTCTGAATATGGATTAATATCTTGAATTTTTAATTTTTTTTTCTATTTTTGGGATTATTTTCTCAATTTTTTTAATTAAGGGATTAAATTTGTAATTTGTCTATTTTGAGGATTGTCTTCTCAATTTTTTGTATTAGGGGATTAAAATTTTAATTTTTTTTGATTACGTCTAATTGATAATGTCACGTTAGAAAATTAACGACATGACAGCGATGCGTGACTAAAAAATATTTTTGTGTAATATTGAATCTCATTTTAACATTTATTCAATTGATTTTTTGTACCAAAAAGGGTAAATGTAAAACCATTATTAATTTTAAAGTATATTATTATTACTATAATTTTAATATAAGACTATTATTAATTTTATAAAGTAAATTTAATGAAAAATTTTTAAAGTAAAATTAATAATGGTCTTATATTAAAATAATAATAATAATAATATACTTTAAAATTAATAATGGTCTTATATTTACCTTTTTTGGTACAAAAAATTAATTACATAAATGTTAAAATGAGACTTAATATTATACAAGTATTTTTTTAGTCACGTGTCGCTTGTCATGTCAATAATTTTCTGACGTGACACTATCAATTAGACGTAATAAAAAAATAGAAGTTTAATTCCTTAGTAAAAAAATTGAGAAGACAATCCCAAAATCGAAAAAAAATTAAAATTTTAAGACGGTGAAAAAAAATTAAAAATTTAATCTCTTAATTGAAAAAATTGAAAAGACAATCCTGAAGGTGGAAAAAAATTAAAAATTCAGAGTATTTATCAATATTTAGGCCTAAAAGTTGGAAAGAAAATGAGAAGGCTGGAGTACAAAAAACAATCTAAGAAAAATTAGTGAAATTTTTATTAGAGAAAAATATCTCAGAATTTTTGGATCATAGGACAAAATTAAAAAATATGAAAAATAAGGAACCGCATGTATTACAATAAATAACTAATCAAGTGATTCAAGTGCATCTCTCCAAAGGCATTCAAGGTCTAAATGTGTAAAGAGAGTTTGGGAGAAAGTTAACTTCAGTGTTTGATTGTATCTTAATACTAGGTTTGGATCGATGAAATAGGAGAAAGAATGAAATGAATCATTCTATTAGAATGATAAAAATATTATTTGGTTTATTTATTCCAACAGAATAATGTATTCTTAGTGGAATAGGTGTTAACTTAAAATTATAATTTTTATTCCTGAAAGAGGGTCAGGAATAACTTATTTCATCTATTATTTTTAAGTAATTAACAAATATGCCCCTTAAAAGAAATATTTATCTTTATTAAAAAAAAAATATTTATATTTATTAAAAGAAATACCCCCTTCCCCTTACTCCCCCACCCCCACGCACCCTACCCCCCCACCCACCCACCACACCTACCAACCCCACCCCACCCCACCACCCCACCCCACCCCACCCCACCCCACCCCACCCCTTATATGAAAAAGTATAGTAAACAAAAAGAAGAATATAATTATAAAAAAAATCTAGAGAAATATGTGTTAAATTTTTAATATAAATTGAATTTAAGTTAAATTTGAACATTTGGGGGTATTTAGGTCACTTTTTAATTATTTATTTCATTCTTAGATGTATTCCTAACATCACCTAAACATGTACATAGAATATTAAAAAATCATTTCATTCCCTTCCTTATTCAATTCTCTCATCTATTCCATTCCCTACTCTATTCTATTCCTTCAATCCAAACGTAGCATAAGAGTTTATCTCTCTTTGTATTAAGAAATTTTTTGAATAATTTAGATTCATATTTGTATCTTAATAATTTAGATGCATTCAAAAGAAAAATTTTTATCCTAATTTCAAACATTAAGATGTACTAAGAGATAAGTTTTTAAGATGCATTAAGATACAATCAAATACCATCCCACTAACCGTATTCAATTCAGTTATAACCGAATACTTAATTTCATACAATTTCACTATCATAAAGTTTTACTATCCGAAATACTCCATACGTCCCTTAATATAAGTCGTTTTAGAATTGTGCACAAATATTAAGAAAATAATTGTATAAAATTAAATATACTATCAATTGCCTAAATTATCATTGCATTGTATGTTATTTATTAGGTAAAAAATAGTGAGAATCAAAATTATATTTAATACGACATATATTAAGAGAAACAGTTCTCCAAAACAACTTCTATTAATGGATAGAGGGAGTATGTACTAACTCAATAACCAAAACCCGAATAACTAAATTATATTATTTGATTATTACCAAATAACCAAAATATGAACATATTTTTACCAAACAAAAATTTCATTTCAAATAATATTTAACCACAATCCACAACCATAATAATTCAAAAACTGTTTAATAATTTCAAATTAATAATACAATACATAATTCACATGATAAAATTTATTTTAGTCTAATTAAAAATAGTATTTTATTTTTTTTATATAATCTAATTTTCAGTATAATTTCCATAATTGAAAACTGAATACCGAAGTGTACACCCAAATAACTAAAATAATTCGGTTAAAAATAACAATGTTCTAAAAATTCTAGCCTAGACCCACCTTAGCGCCCAGCCTAGGCGCTAGGCCCCCCTTAACACCTCGCCTAGGCGTTAGGCCCCCCTGACTCCTCACCTAAGCTCAAGGCGACAAAAAAATTCCTCAAAAAAATTAGACGAAGTCTAAGAAGAGAATTTTTTATTTATTTATTTAATAACTACCCAAACCAAATCTTAATATATTTATTTTTTTTAATAATTTACCATATTCATAATACAAGTTGTAACATATCAAATCACAACAAAAAGTGAACAATATCAAATCAAAATGAATAATTTTATTATAATTATAATTTTTTAAACTTGTATCAACTTAAAATTATATAAATGATAATACATTTGTAATTAAAATTTTAAATTTTATTATTTAATAACAATCTTGTTTATGAATAAAACTAATACGTTAAAAATATGCTTGAACTTTGAACAATTGCATATTTGTATTTAAACTTTGATATTAGCAGTATAAATGTGTTTGAACTTTAAGCAAATAACTTTATTATCTTTATTATAAATTATTTTACTTTATATTATTGTTTTGTTTAGATAAATATAAGATAAAATATTAAAATTGACTTACAATAAAAAATTTCGTC
This sequence comes from Panax ginseng, assembly GCA_020205605.1. Classification (NCBI taxonomy): domain Eukaryota; kingdom Viridiplantae; phylum Streptophyta; class Magnoliopsida; order Apiales; family Araliaceae; genus Panax; species Panax ginseng. The sequence continues at coordinate 54,803,167 of CM035139.1, forward strand.
TAAATCCGCTAGACCCTCGACCCCCTCCCGACCGCCTTCCTTCCAGCGTCTTTTAAAACATTGAAAAATACAATTCAATTCAGACCCATTTTTGGTCAGCCCTACACTGGCCGAGATCGTAATACCAGACTGGAACTGATAAATGAACCAACCATTTCGGTCTTTACCGAATGAACAGAATTACCTACCGACAGAGTATGTAGATAACCAGTTTTTTCGGATTTTTACTATCAGTCATTATGGTAATTTACAGGTTAAAAACAAATATTTGCACACCCCTAGCTACCAACAGAGAGTGCAGATTTTCTGAACATGCCTGTACACGAAAATGTAAAAATGTCGGACTAGTTTGTACCTCATGTACATATTAACATCTTCCCATTCACTTCGCAGTTTTGGATGGTTCAACCGTTCAAATGACAGGAGCAAATAATTAGCAAAGCTGGGAGCATTACTTTGGCCAAATTTATATCTGCGCAATGATCCGACATCTAATGCTTCAAAGATTAAGTCTACAAAATGGATGGTTCCATCTAATAGGGTGCCCTTCCTTTTCAAAATCACAGAAATAACTAAATGCCAATACAAAGCCAATATATAAGATTGATTGTGTCAAAAATGAGTTTCTGAATGACGCAATCATCAACCCATTTTCAGTTTAGGTAACGTCTACAATTCTTTGAATTACAAAAACATGGAATCTTTTTACCTTCATCCTCATGATTAAAATGATAGTCATATGTTATCTCTTCTCCAGGATATATGTCTCTCTCAGCAAAAAATACAACCTGCACGCATAGTTCGGGAACATCACATATATTGGATATTTTCCAAAATAAATGATATTTAGCATTTCAGGATAATTAATTTTAGATCCAGTGAAAGGCACAAGTTTGTCATTTATTTTCTCCTAAAATTCTTAAACTTACAAGGAAGGATATGATAAAGATCAAGTTGCTCTGTTAAAAGCCGACTCAAATTTTGACCAAGGGTAAAAACACATTGGTGAAGACAAAAATTTGTCTTTCTTTTAGAAATAACACATCACAAAATTTGTTTTTTTTCTTTTAACAAATAAAGACAACCATGCATTGATGAAGACAACTACCAATTTTAAATCTTCTCTTTCTTAAGAAAACCAGGGAAACCAAGTAAAAGGATTCCACGTTAAAGAATACTTTTACAAAGTGAAAGTCTCAAAATTTTGCTGCACCAACATAATCACGTCTAGATAAAACAGGGCTATCCAAACAAAAGTAAGTGGCTATTTGCATACCACATCTATTTCTAATGATACTAAACAAGACTACAAGCACAAATATCAGGCTCTAAATCTTGTAACCTGGAGAAAGGAGCTGAAATCTTATAGTCTTCTTTTTTATTATTTATTTATTTAGAGGATTTGCCAAGAAACTCAAATGCAAGTTGCAGTCAGAAAATATGCAAACTGGGCCATGGCCATAGTCCATAGAAGTCAATTTGCCAACCAAAGAAATTGCAACATGTGGATCGACGTTCCAAATTAGTTATCACATTAATACGGAAACTATAGCATTACCTTCTTTTCACACCGGATAGAGATTACTTTCGCAACGCAGTTTGGCTGGCAATGCAAATTGACAACATAGAAGAAAATATGAGATCAAGCAGATGAAATTAAGGAAATTTCAGAAACTCTTGTTTCCACAGTTTTAAAGTCGATGAAATCTGAACATTGAATCAAAAATTTCATCAAAATCCTTAATTTATAGCCCCCATCATGTTCCACTAGAAAGTTTATCAAGCTTTCCAAAAACTTAATGGGTAAAAAGGAGTAAGTGGCCAGTTAAACAAACTTTGACAAGGACACAAGGTAATAAAATAGTTCAGAGAAGATAAGTTTTAAGAACTAGGCTGTTATTTTGAGGATTAAAAGTAAAATGGGAGGGGTAAAAAAATCTGAATCCTTTAAAATATCCAAATTTAGAGTATCATCAAGTTATGACAGAAGTTACATCACTGTAAACTTAGCTGGTAATGAAATTGTTTCAAGGAAAAGTGAAATAAATATTTGGAAGAGAGATGATTACCATGCATGAATGGTTAACAAATCGAGCGATTCCACCTTTGCGGGTGGCATCAATGATATTCTCTTTATTTATCCTAAAGAAATAGCATGCACTCTTATACTGCAATTTGCTTCCAGACTGATAATCCCTTTCTCTTTTATCAGCAACATGGAGCCCAACTATCTCACCAACATACTCAACAACCTACCAAAGGGAAAAATTTGTAAGCGAAAAGAAGAAAAATCAGAAAGAAAAAGAGAGGAAAAACTATCACTTGTGTTAACTATAACATGATGGAATCAAACCATTGCACCACGGGAAATGAACTGTGATGTGTAAAGACCAAGACCATGAATGCCCGACTTGTATACTACCAGAGAAGTCCAACCTTTTGACTGCTTATAGCGTGTGTACTCTTTCTGCAAGTGAAAGGAAAAGCCATCACATTAGTACAGTCAGAGAAAAGCTATTGAGGATTCCCACACCTCCCCCTCTCCCAAGGTGGAGGCAAGTTATGAGATAAAAAACAGAAATTTGTGTATGTATTGGCATATGCTTCTTTCACTTTCTTATGCATCAACACTCAACAGCGGTAAAGCAGGAAAACACGAACAGTAACAGACTACTAGATGTAGATTGAACGTGCAAGCATCAAGTTTTTTTTTAAAAATTAAAATCCCATCCTAATATTCTCAAGACTCGAGAACCCCCAAGTGACTTCAACATACCCGACAATCGTATTCAATATCGTTAGCAGGCAGTTTCTGAAGCCCTTTTATGCATGATTTTTGTTTATTAATATGAAGCCAAGCATTTAACTGCTCATGTGGAACAAGGCATCCACCAACACCATCGGACTGATTAGGAATAGCGTGACGAAATCCGTCCCGTTTACGACCCTTGTAACCCTGATTAGAAAGGAAAAATAAAGAATTAGAATACACAAACATAGATTTCTGGGGTATGAACACAACTTCAATTCATAAATGTAAGACCTCAGTTCGAGCACATTTTAATTCCTTTTGTTCAGGATGATCAGTAACTGCATCGGCAGGATCAGTATCAGAGTTACACTGGTGGTGTGTTGCATGAAGCTCACATCTTCCGTAAAAACCAACATTTTCGTTGTCAACCCCTTCAACCTCACTTTGCAGCAAACCCTGCAACAAGTATAGTTAAAAAGCGAGCAGGCCACCTAGAGAAAACATCAATCCTTTCACAGGAGTTACTACTTTTACTTCGATGCTTGGCAAATTTCTTTCATACTGTCAGAATTGGTGTTTGAGGATTAACTGATCTTTGTCATAATGCCTACACAAGGAACTGCTTCGGAATTATCAAGAATCAGGCCGAGTCTAACCTCAGTTTATGATTTGAATCAGGAGAAACAAGTTCAAGTACGATAAAATCCATGTTTTCGGCATTATTTTCAGCCTCAGTTGACCTGTTCTTCAGTTAATTAAATTTATTTGCAAGGCTGAGAATTAGCCTGATCTGACATATTCCTGTATTTGACTAATTGGGCATACCAAGATTTTAAAATGTAGAATGCAACATTCGGAAGAATCTTGCTAGTTGCTATGGTAAAGCTACTATACAGCATTCATTCACCTACAAGAACTCAATTTGACTTGGATATTCAAGAACTCAATTTGACTTGGATATTCAGTAAGATGAGGATAAATGAAACACTTTCATGATGTCGATCTAGAAAGATAGGATAAATGTAGCACTTTCATCTGGTTCGCCTTCCAGAAGATTGTTAAAAGTATAGCATTGCTATGGGAACGAGTACATGTACCATAATCTTTACAAGTAGAACGAAGAACTTGGGAAGTCTAATAAGAGCAATATTAATATCTTAAGTTCTTAACTAACAAAATGTGAGCTTAGCTACACATCTAAACAGCAACGAATTGAGTACCAAATGAAATTAGGAAAGAACAAAAGATGTTATTCAAGATGGAGACAGTTTTATAGGACAAGGAACATTAGGAAGTAGAACCTTCTGGTGGGCGCACCAAGGATGAAACTGAATAGAGCAACCCAAAACTCTGCATCGTATGCAAGAACCACCCGAACGGTAACAAATTGAACAAACCTGAAAAAGAGGATAATGTGAAAAAACAGTATTTAATAAATTAAAACCAAATTTGACAAGCTCCAATTCATAAAGTTTCAACCCATGATTCATTAAGGGATACCGAGTTTCAAGTTTCAATTCTTACCACATTTATTTTAGGACGAGAAGCACCAGATACATCAAAAGCACTCATGGTATTGACATTTGGGCATCGTGTTCCTGGTGTCCAAAGCCCACATACCATATGAACCCATTGCTTAACAGTCGAGTCAAGAACTCCTGCCGTTATGCTGTTGTATACCAGCGAATTACTTGGACCACAAGCTGAACTCTTCACAGAGTCCATTTGCTCCTGCAGACCCATTTTCCACCCAGCTACTGGAGCTGACTTGATATGTGCAGGTCTGAAAACAGGAAGTGAATCGCTCTCAAGTCTAAAGCTTGAGGAAGTAGACGCGTTCAGCCGACCCTCCAAAATGTCAGTATAAGAAAATTGGTTCTTAGGGAGAGAGTCTGTTACAAAATTCCAAGCTTTCAAGAGGCCTTTGACAATGTTTTGACTCTGAAGAGCCAGCGTCATGGCTCCACCTCCATACCCACATAGAACGCAAACCTAGATGCAAAATAAAACGCAATGACTGATATATTAGATGCATCAGATGGAAAAAATAAACAGTATTTTGACTGTATATAATGGGCTGATCAAATTGAAAATTACCGAACAGTATAGAATTACCCATAGTATATTCATAAGGTGATTTCATTCCGATAATTATGTCACAAATAATTGAGGAACCTTAGCCATACAAATATCACTTCATCAAGACCAGAAAAGCTATCTTGTATTACTTGCTCAAGCTATAAAAGTCATTTTCCAATATCTGTGCCATATTCTATAGTAAATTAGTAAAAATCTTAATTTATGCCATCACATTATAGATATTTCTTTACTTTATATTGGATACTCCAAAATGGTTGATCGACGGGTTTTACTGCATGTGCATTTCAGAGTTAAAAGACAAAATGAATTAAAAGTTAAAAAAAGAAATTAGACATCTTTAGATATTCAACTCATGTTTATAATCTAACCTCCGCTTAGCTTTAAACACTAACACATTAACAGCATATGTGGTTTCTTAGAAAACATCATATAAGTATATAGCAATACAATTGCAGAATAATAGTTCTCTAATCTCCACTACTCCCAAAGGTATTGTGTTTATAGGATAAATTGCATCATTACCAACTAGTTTAGTTAGTCTTCAAGTATGTACAAATTGACATGGTTTCCTCACATGTTATTTATACTCATCAATTGGTTCGTTGTGTGATATTCAGAAATTCACACATTTATTTTATTTAAAGCAGTTGTTATGCACAAAAGACATGAAAACCATGAGGATTGGGGTTCCTTGGTAGGAAGATGGTAGAATGATAATTTCTAATAATTGTTGAATCCAACGTTAATGTCATTTTTTTCTTTTTTAAGCTTATTCGGTCATAAGGAAAACAAAAAAATTGCATGTATGATATCATTGCAAGGTTAATAACTAAGCACTAATTATTCAGTTTAGCCGTTTGAAAAAGAAAGTTTTGAAGCAGTTTAAGATATAATAAATGACAGAATGCATGTATGTCATGCATGCCTCAAACTCAAAGGAGTCCAGTTTAAAAAGACTGCCTTTTCATATCCATGGAATCTAGTTACTTTAAATCGTAAAAGTGAAGTGATGAAAAAATTATCCTTGTCTTATAGACTCCATCTATTCAACTATTCACTCCTTTCCCATTAAAGAGGTTCCTTCTTTCATTTTGTAATGAAGAGCCATTTTAGAAAGTTAAGCCAAAAAAATCTAATGAACATTTAAAACCTAGCATATATTACGTTAATTAAAATAATTCACCTAACTCCTTGGACAACATGTAGACGTGAAAATAATACTCATCTGACTGAAAGATATTATACGGTATAATACCACATCTCAGAAGAGCGTGATAGTAGCACTCTCAACTGCAAAACTTGGCCAAGCTGACCAAATTAATGTTTTGTCAACCACAGCATGTTTGTTTGCACTTACAAATATCAATATCTATAAAGGCATATATATCACATAAGATTTACATAGAAATCATACATTACAAATCATAGTAACAATAAGAAAGGCATAATGAAAAACAGCTATATTTATTAAGACGATCATTTTACTTGGTACTTACATTAACACAGAAGATTTACATAGAAATCATACATTACAAAACATAGAAACACTAAGATAGGCATAATGCAAAAACAACTATATTTACTTAGATAATAATCATTTTACTTGGTACTTACATTATTTTTGGAACCTGTCCTGCATGGTCTGCAATACCAATGAGCTTTGGGTACTTTGGCAACACCGTAGCAAGCCTGATGCACCTATTTTATGAAAAAATACTACTGTCTTAATGTGCCTAAGGAGAACTTAAGACCAGCATGATCCAATTTAGTGCATACCCTAATTAAGCATTGGTTGCACTCTAACAAGCAATTAACTTCATCTTTGTTTGAACTTCCACAAACACAGCAGTGTGCATGCAAATCCGAAATTGATTGGCAATTCAATTCCCCAGCGACTCTGAACCATAAACCATTATGATTAGTCTTTTGAATCAAACTACTGCAGCTCATCTATGGTGACTAAAATATGTGACAAAAAGTACAAATAAATAATATAAATGACTTGCTTACTTGTTATCACTGTATACATCACTACCATGACCTTCATAACTTTCTGCTTTCCCCATATATCTGCATTGTGTAGGTACTGCAGAGTTTGATTCTTTCACAACAGAACTCTCTCCACAATTTGGATCCTTCCCTAAGCATGAGAAACAACAATGATGTGAAACTACTGCAGATCAGAACTCATAAGAGATCAAGGATAAGAACTATCCCTAAACAAGGTATAGTTAACATATTCTCCCTTTGTCCTAGTTTGAGTGCCATGGTTCAAAACCATGCTTGTGGTATGAATTTTAAGCATTCAAAAAACACATTTAGAAGTATATTTTGTAATATAATTTTTTTAGAATCTCCTTGGCATCTGAAGTGCAATTTTAAGTAAAGAGATGTGAATAATATTTAATTGTAAATTTGTGCCACAAACATGGTTTTGAATTACTGCACTCAAACTGGAACAGAGAAAGAATTTCTTTTCTAAGAGCAAAATGTAGTATTCTTTCATCGAGTTTGACCAACTGAAGCAAAAATATGTAATACATAGTTCGACATCATTTAAAGAACCAATGAGTAGTCGGTGTGTTGAATAGTCTACTACTTCACCTGGCTAACTATGTAACACCAGTATTGGGCAAGGCACATGTAATAACCGTGAATCCTAAGTCACCATGTATGTATGTATATTTTTTTTAAACTTTGTATTACATATGGATACATACATTTATGGATTTCATTAAAAATGAAAGCCTTGTGACCTAATTATACATTAGGTAAGGATATTAAATAACCTAAGGGTTATGGTAACACGAAAAAGTTAGTATTTTATACGTATACTAACTTAAGTGGGTAAACTTAGTATTTCAAGTGACTAATAATTTTAAACCTAATTCTTGTAAATCTAATTAGGTTATGAGATAAAATCATATGTATAAGTAATTAAACTTCATATGATTGGAGATGAAAGCCCTAAATTATCAAATTGGGTAACATTATTAAAATTGTTGGACTATGTTTTTATCTAGCCCAAATCAATTAAAAGAGAAGCCCAAGGAAAATAAATTGTAATCCAATACTTAGCCCACTTGATTGGGGGTATTCTAGACATTTGATTAATCAAAATTGGGCATTTAAAATAAAAGCTAAATGGTGGATATTATGAGGATCCTAAGTGGAATAATTAATCTAGCTTGTCCATTAGTAGACATGAATAAACATAAGGACAATGTGGTAAGGCTCCCATTGGTTGCCACTCCATTATGCACATTTAATCATGTTTAACCTAAGGTAAGTAATAATATAAAGTTTTTACCTAATGGGCAACAAAATAATTGTGGGAGAATTATTAATGAATTGGCCATTTCATTTTGTAAACACAATTCATTCTTCCAACATTTCATTTTCTCTCCATCTTCTTCATCTTCTTCTTCTACCTCTTGCTCCCAAGCTAGCCAACTTCAAAGAGAGAAAAGAAAGAGAATTTCAGCCATAGGAAGAAGAATTATAGGAGTTCTAGTGGTTTATGCCCCCTAAGTTTATTAGTTACTTTGGAAAATCAAGGAAGGTAGCCACTAAGTCAAGGTATAATGTACCTTCATCTTCTTCTCTTACCTTGTTTTGATAGCTTGAGTTTTGATGGGGTTATGTACAACTACTCAAGATACACTAGTTATACATACCATCATGCATGGAACTAAGTATCTTGAGTGTTAGATCAAAGACTTAGAGGAAGAAAATGAGCATATGTTCTCCAAGGGTGAAAACTCTTGTTTTTCTTCCACTAAATCTTGTGTAACTCAAGTTCTACAACTTGGAATTATGATCCGTCGAAGGGGGGTGCTAGATACATGAGTTATCTAGTAAACCCAAGTGGTAGATCACAAATATAGCATGTTTTGAAACCTTTGAGATTTTTTTACAAAAACAGTCCACTTTATATGCTAAAGCCTTGAAATCCAAAATCAGCTCTTGACTTGTTTTTCATGAGGTTTATTTGACTAGTTCCTTGTCTTGTAAAAATCTGGAAAATATTACAGTACCTTATGAAGTTATCTACGCGTAGGAAAAAAAGAACTGGACACGTTTGAAAGTTATATATTGTGCGTAATGACTATTTCCGTAAAGGACTCCATAAATATTATCCTACTGAATATATCACTTTGTATACACCGGAAAATTCCAAAATTTTTACAAAGAGCTTCATATATGTTAAGAGAGCATACCACGAAAATTTCAGATTTTTACGAGCAAAACTCAATTTTTAAAAATAGAGCAAGATCTCTGAGTGTTTTGAGCACTTTAAAATAGTAAATCATTTTCTAAAATTCTAGAAAAATTAGAGGATCATTGTTGGTTCATATTCTCATTAAAATCCGTGTTTGAGAATTTTTGGAATCGGTTTGCTATTTTTCCTAAAAATGATTAGTTTGTAAATAAAAGGAAATAAATAGTTAAATGATGTCTCAGAATGAGAAAAATATGATTTTTATGCTTGAATGCTCATAATATATTATATCATGACTATATTAGGGCATTTTGGTAATTTATAATAATAAATATTACTTATGACCTTTTATGGATATTAAATAAGAGGTTATTAAAGGATGAACAATTAGAATAAATTGTTTATTAATTTAATAAATCATTGGAATATTATTAAAATACTAATAATATTATAATATGATGTTGTTATGTAAATAAAAATATTAGATTAGAGTATTATTATTAAATAATAATATTCGAGATTAAATAAAATATTATTAAATGATTAATAATATTAGTAAAGGGATAAAATATTATTAAATGATTAATAATATTAGTAAGTGAATAAAATGTTGGTAAATGATTTAAAGTATTATTAGTGAACCAATAATACTAGAAGGTGAATTAATATTATCTAAGTTAATAATATTATGTGAATTAAAGGTAGTCGTTAATAACACTATCTAGACATGATAATGTTTATAAGAACTTATTGTAATGTATGATATCTATGTGATTACATAATCTGATGTTATGCAATGACTAATTGAAAGGCTAATTATAGGTCTCTCAAAGGAAGATAATTTAACTACATAGTGGATAGAAATTTATTTCGTGGTCAGTAACTCTCTGATCGAGGCAAGTTTCCTAACTCAACTTGAGTTATTATTTTCAAAGTATATTAGTGAATAATTATTGATGATTATTCACGTCTTTATTGATTATTGAAATTCGCACTTTGTGCAATTGAATTCCGTTCTACTGCCATTGAACTGTGAATTAAATTAAAGTTCTTCATTTATGAACTGTTTATGGGATAGATCTATGCTAATTGTATCAGCTAGATCAAGCATGTCTAAATTTGTTAAATCAAATGGATTTTAAATAACTGTTCTTATTAATTGATATGGGAAGAACTCTTGACTGAGAAATGAACAAATTTGATTAAGGCATGATATCAATGTCGGATTATTAAGTGTTTATGCATAAATCACGGGTATGAAAGGTGATCCTTGAATACCAAAACTTATTAAAAGGTCCAGTTTAAATCACTGAGCACCTTGGCAAATGTTCATGGTTATTCAAAACCACTCAGTTCATGTTATTCAATTATCGAATATTCAATTGTTGATTATTAATTCATGTTCCTTCACAATCTTATATTATTGTTGAACATTGAAGGCAATATTTCTTTCTAAGTCATGATATATATCCTTTGTATTTATAAACTTGTGAAGCAAATTAGTTGCTTACTCTTGCTATATCATGACCTCTATTTTCAGTTAAGCCCGAAGGATCTAATGCGAAGGACAAGGGCAAGGGCAAGATCCAGGAGTAATTTTAGAATGAATGTTAAATTATTTATTATCTAATGGAGTTTCTTGAGTAAACTGTTTGTATTATAAATGGTGTATTTAAAGTTAAGGTTAGAGAGACCTTGGGACCATGTTTTGAGACTTTTGTATAATGAACAATGTATGTTTATTATTTGAAATAGTTATAGAATGCTTATGATGATGATAGGATCGTGAGCACTTTGAATCTGAGGTTAGAGAACACGGATTTGGGGCGCCATGAGGTTGGTATCAAAGTCATGAGGTTATAAACATTAGGAATCACGAAACCCTAGGTTATAACCTTAGTAGAAAACTCTTATAGAGTATGTTAGGAGATGGATTATGGAAATTCATCAAGTTTGTGTTGTACTTAATAAAATATTATTTCATTTCATCAATGAATATATTTTATTGTGGTACTTGACGTTGACTTTATGGTGTTTGTAGGATGTCCTGACGAAAGCGCCAAGGTAGTTACTCACTTGAAAGGGAACCCATTGAGCATGAGGCCACCCAAGATGTCCCTCATGGTCCTCCGGTAGGGACTTGTTGAGGAGAATCGATCAATTAGAAGGCGAGTGGAGGAATTAGAAGTAGAAAACCACACCCTCCATTTCTTGAAGAACAATACAAGGATGAGGCTCATCAAGCCCAGATGGAGAAAGTCGAGCGAAGGAAAAATTTGATGAGTCCCATTGCAAAGTGGAGATCTTGAGGGTACAACTAGAGAATGAAAAGGCAAAGTTTGGAGAGCTGAGCATGAAGCATCCGGAGATGCAGTTTTGAGTTTGACGTAGAAATTGCCGATAAGATCTCGGAGTGGAAGAGGCACTCCATGAGTCGGATGAGTGGTGGGCCATTAAAGATCGAATCTACGGTAGTAAAGGTCGAGTAGAAACTTTAGGATCGGCCCTTGATCAACACGATATGAGGGCCAAAGCAGAGAGAGGCTAGGAGGGTCCACTCTGAGATAGGAGAGTCTAGTCGATCCGTTTCGACGTAGAATCCTGCATGAGTTGCTTCCCTAGGAGCTGTCTGCAGTGACTGGCGGGGGCCACCAGTGGTGATGATGTGATGGCCCAGTTGTAGATAGATGCATTAGTACTTTTCTTGTTGTGTAATAAGGTTTTATGTTGATGTAAACCTCAACAGGTGTGAGGTAGTAAATGGTTAGGTACTTTCCCTAATTGTGTTCGTAGGGAGGTATCATTATGAGTTAATCCCATCTTTTGTGTTAAAATGGGATAGTAGCATTTATAAAATATACCTGTATTAATCGTGTAAGTCATTTGAAGATTGGTGTATGAATATAAATGCGATATTATTATGATATGTGTTAGAAAATTTTAAATAGTAAATTTTCTATTTAATGTTATGTGAATTCAAAGAGACCGATTTGGAAAATGTTCTTTAAAACAAACTTAACCCACTAAGTAGGAAAAAGACTTCCAAATCTAAGTAACTTAAAACTCTCACATAATGATCATCCGATTGTTTAAATAAATAGCGTATTACATACTAAGTAATCATATGATAATAAATCCGAGTAACGTGTTAGAATTTTTGTTTCACTAGATAATGGCGCGTGTGACGTGGACTCGGAACCAAGATATTGAAGAGTCGATTAATAATGCAAATGGGATCTCAACAAAACCCAATGCAAGATTTTATTAACACGATGGTTGAAGCCACGAGAATCAAGCTCAACTGCAGAAATCGGCAGCACCCAAATAGTAAACTTTAAGGACTTCAAGGCAGTATGACCGCTAGAGTTCAGAGGAACAACAGACCCGATAGAAGCCCAAATGTGGGTAAAGGAGATTGAGAAGGCCTTCGTTATTGCTAGAGTAGCAGAAGAACAAAAGACAATTTTTGCTACCTACTTAATGAAGGGGGAGGCTAGCTATTGGTGGGATGCCAACCAGAACAAAGCCGGAACTGGAATCGTGACTTGGGAAGCATTCAAGAAGTTGTTCTTCGAGAACTACTTCCCTGAGAGTGTTCAAGCAAGAATGGAGATCAAGTTCTTGGGCCTCAAACAGAGAATATGTCGATGTCGTGAGTATCTTTGCGAAATTCAATGAATTGGCCAGATTCGCTCCACATCAGGTGGACACAGAGGCGAGGAAAGCGAGAAGGTTTGAAAATGGACTAAAGCCGTGGATTTATAGTAAGGTAGCGGTTTTACAAATCGCATCATTCTCAACTCTGTTGGAAAAAGCTCTTATAGCAGAAGGAGGAAGCGAAGCGGTCTCGAAGATCTGATCGGAGAAGAATAAGAAGAAATCGGAAGGTGGGAATCAAAATGTCGTGAATAAGCGGTAGTAACATAAGAAGCGGAAATGGAGCGATGGGGGTAGTAATGAGGATGCAAAGGAAGCGTCAACAAAAAAGAAGTCGGTGTGTGGGAGCTGTCATGGAAAGGGTCACTTGGGGAGGTCTTTGGAAAGGAAAAATGATATGTTATACATGTGGGCAAGAAGGGCATACCTCACCCAATTGTACTAAGGTGAAGAAAGGAGGTTGCTTTAATTGTGGTGAAGTGGGACATCGGATCAAGGATTGCCCAAAGAAGAAAAGCATGGATAAGCGGAAATGGCGTGAGGGCACAACACAAAGACAACCAAAGGAGGAGGACCAAATTTCAAATTAAACAAGCCAACAAAGACGGACATTCATATGGCGGTCAGAGATCTTTGTGGCATCCAGGAGGTGGTGTCGTATAATTCCGATCAATGATATAAATGCTATGTGTTATTAGATTCGGAGCTTCATGTTCTTTTGTATCTCGATGAATTTGCTCAAAGATTAAGTTTACCTCATGAACTATTAGAACACCCAATGAATGTAGAAGTAGCAAACAAAGAAATTATCCTCGTAGACTACATCTATAGGAACTGTTGTGCTAATGTAAGAGGTTTTAAACTTAACGTGGATTTGATCTGATTCGTCTTGGAGAGTTTGATGTAATCCTTGGGATGGATTGGTTATCAAGTCATGGAGCGATCGTTATTTGTAAGAAAAAGTCGTTACACTAAAGACTCAATAAGTCAAAGGTGGTATTTTATGGCGATAAATCGCCAAGACAATCTTGTTGTCGACGATGATCAAGCAAGGAAGTTGCTTAGGAAGGGTTAGATAGGTTATTTGGCTCACGTTGTGGATACCCGCAGAATCGAGGGTGAACCGGGTCAAATACCTATCAGAAGGGAATTCGTTGGCGTTTTCCCGAGATGAAATTCGGGATTGCCACCGATATAGAGATAGAGTTTGTTATCGATTTGGCACCGGGGACATCATCACCATCCAAAGCGCCAGTATCGTATGGCTCTGTGAGAAATGAAGGAACCGATGGTTCAACTACAAGAGTTGTTAGATAAGGGATACATTCGACCAAGCATATCACCACGTAGGGAGCACCAATCTTATTCAGTAAAGAAGAAGGATGGGTTATTAAGACTTTAGATCGACTACCGAGAGTTGAACAAGGTCACCATTAAGAATAAATACCCGTGCCGCCTTCAGATCGACGATTTGTTTGATCAATTGAAGGGGGCAAAATACTTTTCAAAAATTGACTTGAGGATCGGTTATCACCAACCTGAAGGTGAGACATGAGGATATTCCAAAGACGGCATTGAACTCCGTATGGACACTTTGAGTTTCGGTAATGTCTTTTTGGGTTAACTAATGCACCGGCAGACATTCATGGGTTTGATGAACGAGTGTTTAAGCGATGTTGGATAAGTTTGTTGTTGTGTTCATCGACGACATTCGGTATATTCCGAGACGAGAGGAAGATCACGCCCGAACATCTAAGGAAAGTGTTGGAGACGTTAAGGAGGGAGAAGTTGTATGCAAAGTTCTCCAAGTGTGAATTTTAGTTGCGGAGGGTGCAATTTTTGGGTCACGTTATCGACAAAGATGGTGTTTGGTAGATCCAAAGAAAAGTAGAAGCGGTTATCAATCGGGAACGACCCGAAAAGACAAGGCGAAATTAGGAGTTTCTTGGGATTAGCGAGGATCTTATCGAAGATTCATCCAAGATTTTTCAAAGGTAGCATCGCCATTGACCAACCTTACTAGAAAAGGCAAAGTGAAGTTTGTTTGGACGGAAAAATGTGAACGAGTTTCATGGAATTGAAGAAGAGGCTCGGTCAAGCACCTCGTGTTGGCTTTCTTAGAACAACACGGGAGTATTTGTAGTGTATAGTGATGCGTCACACAAGGGGTCTTGGTACGTGTATCTTGATGCAAAGATGGCAAGGTCATTCACAGACGCTTCACGTCGCCTAAAGGACTATGAGAAGGGTTATCCACTTCACGACACGGAGTTAGCAAGCAGATAGTTTTGCCTTGAAAATTTGGAGGCACTATTTGTATGGAGAGAAGTGTGAGATATATATCTGGATCATAAGAGTCTAAAGTATATCTTCACCCGTAAGGAGCTAAATATGAAGCGGCAATAGATGGCTAGAATCGATCGAGGATTATGATTGTGAGATTCGTACCATCCGAGCAAAGCAAATGTAGTGGGCGATGCCCCTTGAAAGCGAGAAAAAGCGGAGAGAAGTTATTGAAGTTAACCATTCAAGAGGAATTGGTGAAGGATTTGAAACGACTTGACTTAGAGGTTAAGTAATGCCGAGGTGAGGTCAATGAGAAATTATTTATCGTGGCGTGAGCCTACTTTATTAGATAAGGTTAAAGAGGCTCAAGAGAAGAACGAAGATCATGACGAAGATCGAGAAGCGGTTAGTGAAGGGATGAATTAAAATACAAGATTGATGGCATCGATTGCTAAGATTTGAAGGACGAATTTGGGTACCAATTAATACCGAACTAAGAGAAGAGATTCTGCAAGAAGCACATAATACGAGGTACTCGATACACCGGAAGCACAAAATGTATCAAGACTTACGTCAACACTTTTGGTGGCCAAACATGAAGAGAGAGGTTGCGAGAATGTGTCGCAGATGTCTAACTTGTCGGAGTCAAGTCGAGAGCATCAACGAATCGAGTGGACTATTACGGTAGTTAGAGATTCCAGAGGAAATGGGAGCACATCACGATGGATTTTGTGGTGGGACTTCCAAAGAACGCAAAAGGGACACGATGCCATATGGGTGATCGTAGATCGTCTTACTGGTCGGCTCACTTTTTGCCGATCGAGATCGGTATAGTCCGGACCAATGTAGCCAAACTATACATCAAAGAAATTATATCGAGACACGGCGTGCCAAAGATCTATTGTGGCCGGATAGGGATCCGCGTTTCACGTCAAACTTCCGGAAGAGTCTTGAAGAAAGAATGGGGGCGCAGCACTCTACGGATGAGCACCGCGTATCATCCGCATGAGCCGATGGGCAAAGTGAGAGAACGATTCAAACACTTGAAGACATGCTCGAGCTTGTGTGATGGACTTCAGGGTAGTTGGGAGGATCATCTTCCATTGGTAGAGTTTGCATACAACAATAGCTACCACGCCAAACATCGAATGCCGCCGCTGAAGCAATTGTATGGGAGGAAATGTAGAACGCCCAGATCTTTGGGATGAAGTGGGTGAACGCCAATTGTTGGGACCAGAATCGGTGCAAAGAGATCAGTAGAGACCATTAAGGTGATTAGAGCCTGACCGGTAGCATTTCAAGATCGCCAAAGAAGTATGCAGACTTACATCGCTGTAAGCGAGATTTTGAGGTGGGAAACCATGCATTTTGAAAGTATCTCCTTGGAAAGGAAAGATAAGGTTTGGAAAGAAAGGTAAAATTTGAGTCCGAGATTTATTGGACCTTTTGAGATCTTGAAGAAGATAAAGCGAAGTGGCGTCTGAGGTAGCTCTACCTCTGAATGGAACATATTCATAATGTGTTTCATGTGTCGCTAAGTACGACCATATAAGCTGATTACAAGCATGTGATATCGTGACGAGCCAATTCAGTCGAAAAAGATTTATCGTGCGAGGAAATTCCAATTGAAGTTTTAGATGAAAGGAAATGTAAATTGCGAAATAAGGTTATACATTCTCAGAAAAAGTTCTTTGGAGGAACCACAATCTTTGAAGAAGCTACGTGGGAACTTGAAGAAAGGATAAGAGAAAATTACCCACACCTTTTTGAGTAACCTTATATGTAATTCCGGGACGGAATTCTTATAAGGGGGGAGAATGTAATAACCGTGAATCTTAAGTCACCATGTATGTATGTGTACATTTTTTTAAACTTTGTATTATATATGGATACATACATTTATGGATTTCATTAAAAATGAAAGCCTTGTGACCTAATTATACATTAGGTAAGGATATTAAATAACCTAAGGGTTATGGTAACACGAAAAAATTAGTATTTTATACGTATACTAACTTAAGTGGGTAAACTTAGTATTTCAAGTGACTAATAATTTTAAACCTAATTCTTGTAAATCTAATTAGGTTATGAGATAAAATCATATGTATAAGTAATTAAACTTCATATGATTGGAGATGAAAACCTAAATTATCAAATTGGGTAACATTATTAAAATTGTTGGACTATGTTTTTATCTAGCCCAAATCAATTAAAAGAGAAGCCCAAGGAAAATAAATTGTAATCCAATACTTAGCCCACTTGATTGGGGGTATTCTAGACATTTGATTAATCAAAATTGGGCATTTAAAATAAAAGCTAAATGATGGATATTATGAGGATCCTAAGTGGAATAATTAATCTAGCTTGTCCATTAGTAGACATGAATAAACATAAGGACAATGTGGTAAGGCTCCCATTGGTTTGCCACTCCATTATGCACATTTAATCATGTTTAACCTAAGGTAAGTAATAATATAAAGTTTTTACCTAATGGGCAACAAAATAATTGTGGGAGAATTATTAATGAATTGGCCATTTCATTTTGTAAACACAATTCATTCTTCCAACATTTCATTTTCTCTCCATCTTCTTCATCTTCTTCTTCTACCTCTTGCTCCCAAGCTAGCCAACTTCAAAGAGAGAAAAGAAAGAGAGAATTTCAGCCATAGGAAGAAGAATTATAGGAGTTCTAGTGGTTTATGCCCCTAAGTTTATTAGTTACTTTGGAAAATCAAGGAAGGTAGCCACTAAGTCAAGGTATAATGTACCTTCATCTTCTTCTCTTACCTTGTTTTGATAGCTTGAGTTTTGATGGGGTTATGTACAACTACTCAAGATACACTAGTTATACATACCATCATGCATGGAAGTAAGTATCTTGAGTGTTAGATCAAAGACTTAGAGGAAGAAAATGAGCATATGTTCTCCAAGGGTGAAAACTCTTGTTTTTCTTCCACTAAATCTTGTGTAACTCAAGTTCTACAACTTGGAATTATGATCCGTCGAGGGGGGTGCTAGATACATGAGTTATCTAGTAAACCCAAGTGGTAGATCACAAATATAGCATGTTTTGAAACCTTTGAGATTTTTTTTTACAAAAACAGTCCACTTTATATGCTAAAGCCTTGAAATCCAAAATCGACTCTTGACTTGTTTTTCATGAGGTCAATTTCGGCTAGTTCCTTGTCTTGTAAAAATCGGAAAAATATTACAATACCTTATGAAGTTATCTACGCGTAGGAAAAAGAACTGGACACGTTTGAAAGTTATATATTGTGCGTAATGACTATTTAGTAAAGGACTCCATAAATATTATCCTACTTAATATATCATTTGTGTATACACCGGAAAATTCCAAAATTTTTACAAAGAGCTTCATATATGTTAAGAGAGCATACCACGAAAATTTCAGATTTTTACGAGCAAAACTCAATTTTTAAAAATAGAGCAAGATCTGAGTGTTTTGAGCACTTTAAAAATAGTAAATCATTTTCTAAAATTCTAGAAAAATTAGAGGATCATTGTTGGTTCATATTCTCGTTAAAATCCGTAAGTCGAGAATTTTTGGAATCGGTTTGCTATTTTTCCTAAAAATGATTAGTTTGTAAATAAAAGGAAATAAATAGTTAAATGATGTCTCGTAATGAGAAAAATATGATTTTATGCTTGAATGCTCATAATATATTATATCATGACTATATTAGGGCATTTTGGTAATTTATAATAATAAATATTACTTATGACCTTTTATGGATATTAAATAAGAGGTTATTAAAGGATGAACAATTAGAATAAATTGTTTATTAATTTAATAAATCATTGGAATATTATTAAAATACTAATAATATTATAATATGATGTTGTTATGTAAATAAAAATATTAGATTAGAGTATTATTATTAAATAATAATATTCGAGATTAAATAAAATATTATTAAATGATTAATAATATTAGTAAAGGGATAAAATATTATTAAATGATTAATAATATTAGTAAGTGAATAAAATGTTGGTAAATGATTTAAAGTATTATTAGTGAACCAATAATACTAGAAGGTGAATTAATATTATCTAAGTTAATAATATTATGTGAATTAAAGGTAGTCGTTAATAACACTATCTAGACATGATAATGTTTATAAGAACTTATTGTAATGTATGATATCTATGTGATTACATAATCGATGTTATCTGATGACTAATTGAAAGGCTAATTATAGGTCTCTCAAAGGAAGATAATTTAACTACATAGTGGATAGAAATTTATTTCAGAAATCAGTAACTCCACGATCGAGGCAAGTTTCCTAACTCAACTTGAGTTATTATTTTCAAAATATATTAGTGAATAATTATTGATGATTATTCACGTCTTTATCGATTATTGAAATTGCACTTTGTGCAATTGAATTCGTTCTCTTGCCATTGAACTGTGAATTAAATTAAAGTTCTTCATTTATGAACTGTTTATGGGATAGATCTATGCTAATTGTATCGCCTAGATCAAGCATGTCTAAATTTGTTAAATCAAATGGATTTTAAATAACTCGTTCTTATTAATTGATATGGGAAGAACTCTTGATCGAGAAATGAACAAATTTGATTAAGGCATGATATCAATGTTCGGATTATTAAGTGTTTATGCATAAATCACGGGTATGAAAGGTGATCCCCTTGAATACCAAAACTTATTAAAAGGTCCAGCTTTAAATCATCGAGCACCTTGGCAAATGTTCATGGTTATTCAAAACCACTCAGTTCATGTTATTCAATTATCGAATATTCAATTGTTGATTATTAATTCATGTTCCTTCACAATCTTATATTATTGTTGAACATTGAAGGCAATATTTCTTTCTAAGTCATGATATATATCCTTTGTCTTTATAAACTTGTGAAGCAAATTAGTTGCTTACTCTTGCTATATCATGACCTCTATTTTCAGTTAAGCCCGAAGGATCTAATGCGAAGGACAAGGGCAAGGGCAAGATCCAGGAGTAATTTTAGAATGAATGTTAAATTATTTATTATCTAATGGAGTTTCTTGAGTAAACTGTTTGTATTATAAATGGTGTATTTAAAGTTAAGGTTAGAGAGACCTTGGGACCATGTTTTGAGACTTTTGTATAATGAACAATGTATGTTTATTATTTCGAAATAGTTATAGAATGCTTATGATGATGATAGGATCGTGAGCACTGAATCTGAGGTTAGAGAACCTGGATTTGGGGGCGTCACAGGTTGGTACCACCTAAGAAATCTAAGCATTACTCAAAGTTAGATTTAACTTCTCTTTAGTTTGACATGGTATCAAAACTGGTTAATTAGTGACTCAGGACGTGTAGGACACTTCTCCTTCATTTGTATGTTGCCTAACAATTTTTTTTATGTTGTTGACTAAAACTTTTGGAAGACATTTATTTCTGGAGCATGTCTTAGTAGTACTAGACCTTTTACAAAGACGGGGGTATGACCATTATGGTTCCGAGTACTAGCAAACACATTAAACATAAAAACCAAGTATAAATATAACTAAATTTTTTCTTATTGCATAAGCATGATTACAACTCTGCTTTATGATTTACTTACAAGGGGCATCCCCTTATATAAGCATTAGTAAGCTAAGCCATGAATACTATTAGACAATGTTGTCAAATGACACTCGAGCATAGCGAGCTGGCCCTCAAGTTCCTTGTGGTACCTGTAGCCTACTTTGATGAGACATCCTGCTTTATTGACGTTCTAAAGTTGCCGAGGCTGTTCCCTTATCTAAAGTGTTAGTACACTTAAATCATCATCCAGAAAAGGGTCTACTAATTTTAAGTAGAGGGCATTTCACCCAGATAGTTTTTACTGCTTACATAAAAGAACAAGGAGCTCTATTCTACATTATTTATATGTGAAGAATTTTAGAGAGAGAGTAGGTATTAGGATTTTGAGAAATCTCACAAGCATGAGAGAATATCACTGATAAAACCTCAAGGTTGCTCACCTGCATTTCTTTCTTTCCTTTTTCTTTTTGGGTATGACAATTAAGATGACATCAAGAGCTAACCTTAATACTAAGATATTAATAATTGCTTTATTAAATCATGTTGGTAAGACATTACAGAACATCTTAAAAAGTAGGAAGGAAAATGTGATATTGAAGAGCATAGAATAAGTGATGTGTGCTTTCTTTGGTGACTGCATTTGGAGGTTTATAAGCATTAGATAATTGCAAACTCTTGCGATCTGAATGATCACTTATGTTATTTTGTTAAAGCATGATATAAATTGTGGGTCCTCTCTTAGAGCTTGAGCTTTTAGAGGCCAACTGCTCTGGTTATTCAAGGTCCTGCATTCAAATCTTCCAAAGGTCAGTGTTCTAAAAATCGGCCTAGGCGGGGGCCAAGCGCCGCGCCTAAGGCCAAATCGGTGAAAAAAGCGCTCCAGCCAATTAGGCGGGAAGGCGGGAAGGCGGGAAGGCGCCCTAGGCGGGAAAGGCGGGGTCTAGGCGGAGATTTTTTTAAAAAAATTACTACCAAAACCAGATCTTGATATATTTATTTTTCTAATGATTTACCATATTCTTAATGCAAGTTGTAACATATCAAATCACAACAAGAAGTGAACAACATAAAGTCAAAATGAATAGTTTTATTATAGTTGTAATTTTTTGAACTTGTACCAACTTTTTATATCAATGATGATACATTTATAATATTTAGTTTAATTCAATATAATTCTTAAATTTATGTTTAGTTTCTTAAGTTTTAATATTGAATTGAATTCTTAAAATTTTAAATTTTATTATTTAATACCAATTTTGTTTATGAATAAAACTAATACATTAAAGATATGTTAGTCATACTTTGTATATAATATTTGTCATTTTCTTTAAGTCCTCAATTTTGCAAATTACATAAATAAAAAATAATTTCATATTTAATAATATCAAATGTCTCATTCAATAAACTTCACACTACTTTTTAAAAATAACATTTATTTAAATTTTTGAGAGAGAAGAAGCAAGTATATAATTATATATATGAAGATATCAAGATACTACTTACTAGTTACTACTTACTAATAACACTAATTCTATAATTTAATTATTTTAAGCAATGGATATATATCTTATTACTTTAGTGCAATTACTACTAATTCTATAATTTAATTATTATCTTTATTATAGATTATTTTGTTTTATATTATTGTTTTGTTAGAATAATGTAAGATAAAATATTAAAATTATCTTAAAATAAAAAAATCCCTCCTAGGCCCCAGGCGTTAGGCCCCCACAATTTGTCGCGACCCCAAATCCGGATACTTGAAACCCGAACTTCGGTTCTCCACGATACCATTTCTTTAAAATTTGAATAATACTAAATAATAATACATTCGAACTTAATTTACATACATCAAAGTTTACTTCCCAGTGCGTGACCTTCAAATACATTCCTTACAATATCGACAATAGATTCCATTGTCTCTAACTATAACCATTAACTCATACTAAATCTCATTCGAATAGCTTTTCTTTTCCCTTGTTAGTGCACAGCCTTGGTCGATCGTCATAGCTTGAAAACATTTAGTTTAAGCAAGGATGAGCATTTGAGTGCCCGACAAGTAATAACAATTATATATATAAAATTTGAAAGAATATAAGTATTCTCTTTACATAACACTTCTACAACGAATCAAAAGTTGTGAAGTAATCTGTACTGATAAAAGATTCACATAACAACTCTCTTTCAATTTCTTGAAATTAGGCTCCACCCATGAATAGGGTTTAAGAAACATCTATGAACATGGTTTTTCATTTTGAAAAGGTTTAGCGAAAATTCATCCATAAAAAAATCATAACTTACACAGACGCGGAGGGTGATCGACCCGTTGTACCTGTATTGATCAATACTACATAACTTGAGCGAAATTCATCGCTCACCCTTTGTCCGTAAAAAGCGCAAAAAATTTTCCCATTATCGGGATGTTCATACATGCACAGTTCCAAACAGAAGGTTTTAATCTTGCTCGACAATAATATGTAATTCACATATATATATATACGGGTAATTGACAAAGGTATATCAACATGTGAATAAATGCCATGATTATCCAGTGGGGACACTTGTATAACCATTTAGAAATCAACTTAACGAGAATATATATACGAGCTAACATGTTGATAATCAAAGCGTACATAATCATGCGAGGAATAGAATAATTACGAAACTTCTTACTCATGTCCATTGCATAAAGAAAATGCAAAGGTAAGATACTTTTTGATTTCTTGATTACAAATCTCGACTTAGGTTTTATCTCTTTATCACAACTTATCGATAATCGGATCATTAGTTCGATTAGAACAATATATCATAACACATAAATCTTTCTATTACGATTGACACATAGTCTAATCACGTCATCACATAATCGCGGTGATCATACTTTTAGTTCATATTCTATACTTGAAATATTTTTATACATTTTTCAAATATCTCATCCATGCTCTTCTGATGTCTTTTCTTTCTATTATAGGATTACGACATTTGTCGGCGTCTTAAACGACTTTATCGGGTAAATCTTGAGTCTAAGACTCTTATCCTATACCTCGACATCTGTAAATATCGGACATTTTATTTTTAATCATTTTGAATTTTCGAAAATTGAAAAATTTAAAATAATTCAAATCTGTCACTCTCGAGGGCTTATAGTGATATAAGCTATTCTTATATGGGTGCTCTTCATCAAATCTGGACTTCATAATGGGGTTCTCAAATCGACTAGTTTGGTAAAATTATAACTTTTTCAAACATCGAATCATAATTAAATGATTTAAACATTAAACAATTCCATTATCATTAATAATTAATTTATATTAAACTATTAATGAAACCATTGCCAAAATATAAAAGTTATTTATAATAACTCAAACTATTTTAAAACATTTATATTACCCTTAAATGATTTTTAAAACAATTAAAATCATTTTAAATAATCACCATTAATATATAAATATTAATGTACTATTCATCAAATATTAAAAGTCATTAATTATAACTTAAAATATTTTTTAAATCCTTAATATCCTCTTTAAATGATTTTTAAATAAATAAAACCATTTTTAAACTATTTATTTAATAATAATTATTAAATAAACTAAATATCATTAATATTATCTTAATATCATTAATATTAAATTATTAATGAAATTATCCTTTAAATATTAAAAGTTATATTTTATAACTTAAAATATTTTTAAATACCTTAATTTCATTTAAAATGATTTTTATAATATTAAAATCATTTTTAAACTAAATTATTTAATATAATCATTAAATAACTTTAATATCATTAATATATAATTAATTAATGAAATTCATCACAAAATATTAAAAGTCATGGAAAATAACTTAAAATATTTTCTTATACCATAATATAATTTTTCATGATTTTTCATGAATTAAAACTATTTTAAATAATTTATTTAATATTATAATTAAATAAATAAATACCTTTTATATTCAAAAATATTAAATATTTATGAAATATACTCAAAATAATTAAAAACTATTTTTAGGACTTTAAAATAATTTTTCATAATTTATTTGGTATTTTTAATAATTAAAATCTAATTTTTCTAATTTTTAAATCATTTTTGGAAAATCGAAAATTAAAATAATTAAAAGCGTAAGCTAAAAAGCCCTATAGTGACGAAAGTATGTATATAGGTGTTCTTGAGCCTACCCAGATCTTCATAAAAAGCGAGCAAGGTAGCTACTTTGGCCAGTGAATAACTCTCTCATCTTAGCAATTTGGACAATCTATAAATTGGGTCTTGTAGAGAGAAATACAAGAATATAAGATCCAACAATCATAACCTCTAAACAAACATCAGATCTGGGATAAATCGACCATCAAAGTAGCTACCAAAGGCATTTTTCTTCACGAAGAAACGATTCGAGTGCCTACTTTGGACCTCTATAACTTGATGATGCGTGTAACGTTTATGTGATCTATCAATTCCGATTATGTAGACAACATGTAGGACTACAACTCTAACACTTAACATCATCATAAAAACAATAAATCAAGCATCTAAAGTATGGTCAAACCTTGTCGGAAAAAATTAACACTTAGAAAATTACAGGTTTGCCCGAAATTTTTACGGTCAATCTTAATCGACCCACTTTGACCTTAAATAACTCTTAATCCGTAATATATATGGACTGATTCTTTTTGGAGGTTAAATACCACATAACAAGCTACACATATCAACCTTTAGAACACAAAACACATTAAATATAGCAGATATATAAGGCGACATTTTCCAAAAAATATTTTACGGACACTTAGAATATTTTACGGGTTTGAAAAAACAGTAGGTCGATCTTAAATCAACCCACTTTGACCGCTTATAAATCCCGATCTACAATAGATATGAACTTTATTCCTTTTGGAGTTTAAAGACCACATATCGGGCTACACCTAACAACTTTTAAACAACAAAACTTAAAGATCGACCAAAAGATTTATAGCCTCGACATTTGGTGAAAAATAACGAATTCGGTTTTCCAACTTGTTTAAATCTTCAAATTAAATGCACTTTGATGTTATGGGTTCATGATTTTACAACCCGAACATTAATAGACTCTCTATTACACTACTTTAAACAATCAATTGCATCAATTAACATCGAATCGAAGGATTTCTAAATTTAGGATTTCCTACCTTTTGAAGCTTGATTTTTTGATTTACGGCTTCTTGATGCTTGATTTGTTGTTTGTGATGGTTGGGCTTTGTTTAGGGTGATGATATGCTACAATAATTAATTGGGTTTTTAGAGAGAGAAGCTTAGGGATGAGAGTTGGATGAATTTTAGTGTACAAAATATATATATCTCTCTCGATCTATATATAAACCAAGTTAGATGCATTGGATGCTACTCAATGGTTGATTGAATGAATCATAATTGAGTCTTGGATGCTTAATTGGTAGGGTAAAGTATGTTTGCCATGCTTTGCAAGATTCCTCAATAATACACTAATAATACACTAATAAGCCAAAAAACCTTTGGGCATTTTGGTAATTTAGCATATAATTTCATGGGCATTTTTGTACATAGCAATTAAATGTAGTATTTAATCACTAGATGGTAATTCTTATCATTTACCAATTAATTCTATCCTTTGGTAAATTAAAACTTTTATACATTAACATAAATTAATTAAACTTAGATAATTTTAAATTAGGGTTTTGATTGAAAAATTAGGGTTTTCTAATTAGGGTTTCTTAACGCCATCAATTAGGGTTTCTAATTGACCATTAGGATTCTCTAATTATACGTGTATGTTCTAACACAGTCATTACAATCTCTAACTTCAGCCGAATTAGGGTTGTAATAATTAGGGTTTGTCTGATTATCGACAAACAACGATAATTAGGGTTTTCTTCTAATTCAGAGCATCTTATACATAAACCTTCATATACGATAAACTTCATATACACGATCACTACTCGGTCATTTCTCATAACTAAGTTTAATAATTAGGGTTTCACGACCGGTAATATCTTTATGACCTAATTGGTAGTCATTGCTTTCGATATTATCTGTCACTTTATATACGATACATAATTATTGTCTTTGTAAAATCATTATAACAATAATATAATATTATTATTCTCATCTCTTGATCACAATCCCAATTCGGGTTTGGATCTCATATCGACTTCTCTTTTATATCGAGTTAAAATACTTGATTTAAATATTACGAACAATTCATATAATAAAATATATATTATATAAATTCTAATTATCACTTCATATATTATTTCCAATCATGTTTTCATGGAAAATAATTAATAAAAACATTTACCTTCTGAAATTAATTACCATAAAATATAATTTGTAGTAATTAATAATTCCAAAATTATTTCTAATTTTTCAAGTAATAAATATATTAGCATTTATCGTTCACATTACTAGAGAACACTTATTCTAAATCATTAAATAAAAAAAAAAAAAAATTATCATAAAATTTCTTATTTATTTTATTTAGAAAATCGGGTTTATTACATTCACCCTCCCTTATAAGGATTAGTCCCCGGAATCACCAGCTTTAAAACTTCATATCGAGAAGAAGTACACATAACATATAATCATTGTCGTAGATCTCGATCATACTTGATCGGCGATCTTCTAACTATTCTCCATAACAACATTGTCTGTCGATAAGCGAAATTTGATTCTAAAAGAACTCAAATTCCTTCCTCAAAATTTCTTTAATAAAGTAATTTACTATATATATATATATATATGGAAAATCATATAAGACATTTAAGTTATTCAAATAGCACACAGGTTCTATTTCCGGTACTGCCGCGTATCCTCATTTACTCGATATATCTTGAGCGACCATAATGAAGACACTTACGGTTTATTTAGTTTATACTTTATATCTTCTTCTTTGTCATTTCTATTATTCACATTCCTTATCTCATTTCTTCTTCTTTCACCTTATACTCTTTCATCTTATACTCCATTGATTCATAAATAAAACATTATTTATACATTCTTGAATTGGGACAATTGGAAGAGATATCTCTCTTACCCTAAAACTTTCTCTTTTTCTCTTTATCTCATTTCCCTTTTATATCGTATAGGTGATAAAAGTTATCTTTTACCCTTTACATTATCCTAACTATCATAAGCGCTTCTCTTTTGAGTCACTTAATCCTCTATACCTAGCAATAGGATTGCCTTAAAGTCTTTAGCGTTAGACGTTCGATTATCTGGTTGATCTTCCATGGTTGGTTTTTCGTTTTTCGTCTCGGTGACATAATCATAAATTATTCTTCATTTCCTTACATTCTAAGCCTCATCGTTATCGTTAGACATATAACACAAAATTTTCTACTCGAAATAATCATGTATTCCAAATATTAAATTTTGAAACTTGGTTTACTATATTAACCAATATTGAGATAAATATCTGTACCTTTATAACAACTTACTTCATTAATCCAACTTGTGACACTCATGGTACTTCCAACCATAGCACCTCACATTAATAGAACTTAACATACCATAGCACATATTGCTTTAAACATCGGTATCCCTTTGTGACTACTGAAAGTCGGGTTTAAAATCTTGACCAACATAAAAGTTGAAAATAGTTCATTACTTATCACACATATTACATAACATAACCCATACTACTTATCTACTAAGCCTTTCTTCTCTTGGACATTCATTAAGCTCGATGTCCTTCCATTCCTGATTAAAACATCCACCTTTCTTATAGTTGGGGCAGCGAGGAGAGTATGTCCCTCACGGTATAAATATAACATATCTTCTTCCCTTTCTTCTTATCGGGTTTTTCTAAGTCGGGGATCTTCTATCTTTCTTTTTCCTTTACCTCTCGGGCTGCGCACGATGTGTTGCTTGAGGCTCCCATCTGGTCGATTTGGATTTTAAGCTTATCTTGCTCTTCCATTGTTTCTTTTAATGCTTTTTGCGATTGAATATTAAGCAACTTTTCTATCTCCCACAACCTTTCTAGTGAAGAAACCTTGTTCTCCGGATCCTGCACTTTCGTTGATGCTTGGCGGCTTGACTTTAGTGTCTGAATCACTATCATCAAATCCACCATTTACGGATCGATCTTTCGTTTTTTCCACTATAGCCACCTCGTCCGATTTGGGTTCTTGGTAAGCTTCTATTTAATTTGTTGGCCTCGATATTAGCTTGGGGTATGGATCGATCCTTCTTATTCCACATATCTTTTCCACGGACATCTACATACATAAGTTACCACATTAGCATATAGTATATATACCACGACAATCAAGAGTTTTATATCGTTGTCTCTTATTTTGTTTGACGATGAATTTATTCATCCATCTCTATAAACACATCAACGCTTATCTTTCTCTGTAGAAAGCGCTCCATCCACTACTGCATCGAATCGCATATAAAAGCGATGTCTAAAGCTGCTCAAGGTATATATCTTGGTGTCTTTGGCTTCTATCTCAACCTTCAATTTCTCTCTGTATCTCCCTGCTGCTCCAACCTCCTCGTAACTCTTCTAACTAACTCCATACATGTTCGGTGAAGCGGCGTCGTCCTTGTCTTCTTTGTTCCAAAATGCGGAAATGCGATTACGTACCTCACTTTGCTCGACTCTAACCTTTAAGTAAATGGTTCCTAACTATCAAATCTCTTATCATCTCCTTTATGCATGCATGTGTACTCCTCGCTAGAGTCCATCGTCTCTTGGGTCGAGGAATTACTATTTTGACTTTAAATCATCCATCCTATGACCACAATAAGCGAGACAACATCATTCTTGAAATAAAATATATTCATCATCATAAAATGAAGTAATATTTTATTTAGTACCACTAAAACTTCGATGAATCTCTTCACTCATCATATCCTATAACTTCTCACGAGTAGTACTTACTTTGTCTCCATTCTACTAAGGTTATAATTCTTCACGGTTCCTTTGAATATCTATCTTAACTTTAGGTCCTCCATTCTACTAAGGTTATAACCTAGGTTTAGCATTCTAACGTTTATAACCTCGACTTTGATACCAACTTTGTGGCGACCCCAAATCCGGATACTTGAAACCCGAACTTCGGTTCTCCACGATACCATTTCTTTAAAATTTGAATAATACTAAATAATAATACATTTGAACTTAATTTACATACATCAAAGTTTACTTTCCAGTCGTGACCTTGAAATACATTCCTTACAATACGACAATAGATTCCATTGTCTTACTAACTATAACCATTAACTTTCATACTAAATCTCATTCGAATAGCTTTTCTTTTCCTTTGTTAGGTGCACGAGCCTTGAATTGATCGTCATGGCTGAAAACATTTAGTTTAAGCAAGGATGAGCATTTGAGTGCCCGATGATAATAGCAATTATATATATAAAATTTGAAAGAATATAAGTATTCTCTTTACATAACACTTCTACAACGAATCAAAAGTTGTGAAGTAATCTGTCTTGATAAAAGATTCACATAACAACTCTCTTTCAATTTCTTGAAATTAGGCTCCACCCATGAATAGGGTTTAAGAAACATCTATGAACATGGTTTTTCATTTTGAAAAGGTTTAGCGAAATTCATCCATGAAACCGTCATAACTTCTGAACGCGGAGGGTGATCGACCCGTTGTACCTGTATTGATCAATACTACATAACTTGAGCGAAATTCATCGCTCACCCTTTTGTCCGTAAAGCGCGCAAAAAAATTTTTCCCATTATCGGGATGTTCATACATGCACAGTTCCAAACAGAAGGTTTTAATCTTGCTTTCGACAATAATATGTAATTCAACATATATATATCTGGGTAATTGACAAAGGTATATCAACATGTGAATAAATGCCATGATTATCAGTGGGGACACTTGTATAACCATTTAGAAATCAACTTAACGAATATATATACGAGCTAACATGTTGATAATCAAAGCGTACATAATCATGCGGGGAATAGAATAATTACGAAACTTCTTACTCATGTCCATTGCATAAAGAAAATGCAAAGGTAAGATATACTTTTGATTCTTTGATTACAAATCTCGACTTAGGTTTTATCTCTTTATCACAACTATCGATAATCGGATCATTAGTTCGATTAGAACAATATATCATAACACATAATCTTTTTCTATTACGATTGACCATAGTCTAATCACGTCATCACATAATCGCGGTGATCATACTTTTAGTTCATATTCTATACTTGAAATATTTTTATACATTTTCAAATATCTCATCCATGCTCTTCTGAAGTCTTTTCTTTCTATTATAGAATTACGACATTTGTCCGGCGTCTTAAAACTGACTTTATCGGGTAAATCTTGAGTCTAAGACTCTTATCCTATACCTCGACATCTGTAAATATCAAACATTTATTTTTAATCATTTTGAATTTTCGAAATTGAAAAATTTAAAATAATTCAAATCTGTCACTCGAGGGCTTATATAGATATAAGCTTTATTACTATAGGTGTTCTTCATCAAATCTTCAGGACTTCATAATGGGTTCTCGAAATCGACTAGTTTGGTAGGATATAACTTTCGAACATCGAATCATAATTAAATGATTTAAACATTAAACAATTCCATTATCATTAATAATTAATTTATATTAAACTATTAATGAAACCATTGCCAAAAAATAAAAAGTTATTTATAATAACTCAAACTATTTTAAAAACATTTATATTACCCTTAAATGATTTTTAAAACAATTAAAATCATTTTAAATAATCACCATTAATATATAAATATTAATGTACTATTCATCAAATATTAAAAGTCATTAATTATAACTTAAAATATTTTTAAATCCTTAATATCCTCTTTAAATGATTTTTAAATAAATAAAACCATTTTAAACTATTTATTTAATAATAATTATTAAATAAACTAAATATCATTAATATTATCTTAATATCATTAATATTAAATTATTAATGAAATTATCCTTTAAATATTAAAAGTTATATTTTATAACTTAAAATATTTTTAAATACCTTAATTTCATTTAAAATGATTTTTATAATATTAAAATCATTTTTAAACTAAATTATTTAATATAATCATTAAATAACTTTAATATCATTAATATATAATTAATTAATGAAATTCATCACAAAATATTAAAAGTCATGGAAAATAACTTAAAATATTTTCTTATACCATAATATAATTTTTCATGATTTTTCATGAATTAAAACTATTTTAAATAATTTATTTAATATTATAATTAAATAAATAAATACCTTTATATTCAAAAATATTAAATATTTATGAAATATACTCAAAATAATTAAAAACTATTTTTAGGACTTTAAAATAATTTTTCATAATTTATTTGGTATTTTTAATAATTAAAATCTAATTTTCTAATTTTTAAATCATTTTTGAAAAATCGAAATTAAAATAATTAAAAGCGTAAGCTAAAAGCCCTATAGTAGTGAGAGAAGTATCATATAAATTGTTCTTGAGCCTACCCAGATCTCTTCATAAAAAGCGAGAGCAAGGTGGCTACTTTGGCCAGTGAATAACTCTCTCATCTTAGCAATTTGG
This sequence comes from Panax ginseng, assembly GCA_020205605.1. Lineage (NCBI taxonomy): Eukaryota > Viridiplantae > Streptophyta > Magnoliopsida > Apiales > Araliaceae > Panax > Panax ginseng. The sequence continues at coordinate 54,835,288 of CM035139.1, forward strand.
ACAATCTATAAATTGGGTCTTGTAGAGGAAATACAAGACTACAAGATCCAACAATCATAACCTCTAAACAAACATCGGATCAGGATAAATCGAGCCATCAAAGTAGCTACCAAAGGCATTCTTCACGAAGAAACGATTAGAGGTCTTACTTTGGACCTCTATAACTTGATGATGGTGTAACGTTTATGTGATCTATCAATTCCGATTATGTAGAACAACATGTAGGACTACAACTCTAACACTTAACATCATCATAAAACAATAAATCAAGCATCTAAAGTATGGTCAAACCTTGTCGGAAAAATTAACACTTAGAAATTGCAGGTTGCCCGAATTTTTACGGTCAATCTTAAGTCGACCCACTTTGACCTTAAATAACTCTTAATCCGTAATATATATGGACTGATTCTTTTTGGAGGTTAAATACCACATAACAAGCTACACATATCAACCTTTAGAACACAAAACACATTAAAGATAGCCAGAGATATAAGGCACGACATTTTCCAAAAAATATTTTACGGACACTTAGAATATTTTACGGGTTTGAAAAACAGTAGGTCGATCTTGGTCAACCCACTTTGACCGCTTATAAATCCCGATCTACAATAGATATGAACTTTATTCCTTTTGGAGTTTAAAGACCACATATCAAGCTACCTATAACAACTTTTAAACAACAAAACTTCGATATCGACCAAGAGTTTATAGCCTCTTGACATTTGGTGAAAAATAACGAAATTCGGTTTTTCCAACTTGTTTAAATCTTCAAATTAAATGCACTTTGATGTTATGGGTTCATGATTTTACAACCCGAACATTAATAGACTCTCTATTACACTACTTTAAACAATCAATTGCATCAATTAACATCGAATCGAAGGATTTCTAAATTTTAGGGATTTCTACCTTTTTTTGAAGCTTGATTTTTGATTTACGGCTTTTGATGCTTGATTTGTTGTTTGTGATGGTTGGGCTTTGTTTAGGGACTTATATGCTACAATAATTAAGTTGGTTTTAGAGAGAGCTTAGGATGAGAGTTGGATGAATTTTAGTGTACAAAATATATTTATCTCTCTCGATCTATATATATAACCAAGTTAGATGCATTGGATGCTTTCATGGTTGATTGAATTGATGTAATTGAGTCTTGGATGCTTAAATGGTAGGGTAAGTATGTTTGCCATGCTTTTGCTAAAATTTCTCCAATAATACACTAATAATACATTAATAAGCGAAAAGGGCATTTTTTTGTAATTTCCATATATAATAATTTCATGGGCATTTTTGTACATAGCAATTAAATGTAGTATTTAATCACTAGATGGTAATTCTTATCATTTTACCAATTAATTCTATCCTTTGGTAAATTAAAACTTTTATACATTAACATAAATAATTAAACTTGATAATTTTAAATTAGGGTTTTGATTGAAAAATTAGGGTTTTCTAATTAGGGTTTCTTAGCGCCATCAATTAGGGTTTCTAATTGACCATTAGGATTCTCTAATTATACGTGTATGTTCTAACACGGTCATTACAATCTCTAACTTCAATGGAATTAGGGTTGTAATAATTAGGGTTTGTCTGATTATCGACAAACAACGATAATTTAGGGTTTTCTTCTAATTCTGAGCATCTTATACTACGATAACCTTCATATACGATAAACTTCATATACCACGATCACTACTCGGTCATTTCTCATAACTAAGTTTAATAATTAGGGTTTCACGACGGGTAATATCTTTATGACCTAATTGGTAGTCGTTCTTCGATATTATCTGTCACTTTATACCACGATACATAATTATTGTCTTTGTAAAATCATTATAACAATAATATATATATTATTATTCTCATCTCTTGATCACAATCCCAATTCGGGGTTTGGATCTCATATCGACTTCTCTTTCTTTACATATCGAGTTAAAATACTTGATTTAAATATTACGAACAATTCATATAATAAAATATATATTATATAAATTCTAATTATCACTTCATATATTATTTCCAATCATGTTTTCATGGAAAATAATTAATAAAAACATTTACCTTCTGAAATTAATTACCATAAAAATATAATTTGTAGTAATTAATAATTCCAAAATTATTTCTAATTTTTCAAGTAATAAATATATTAGCATTTATCGTTCACATTACTAGACACTTATTCTAAATCATTAAATAAAAAAAAAAAAAATTATCATAAATTTTCTTATTTATTTTATTTAGGAAATCTCGGGTTATTACATTCACCCTCCCTTATAAGGATTAGTCCCAGGAATCACCGCTTTTAAAACTTCATATCTGAGAAGAGGTACATAACATATATAATCATTGTCGTAGATCTCGATCATACTTGATCGAGGCGATCTTCTAACTATTCTCCATAACATGCTTGTCTGTCGATAAGCAAAATTTGATTTCTAAAAGACTCAAATTCCTTCCTCAAAATTTCTTTAATAAAGTAATCTACTATATATATATATATAGAAAAAATCATATAAAACATTTAAGTTATTCAAATAGCACACAGGTTCCATTTCCGGTTTTGCCACGCAGTATCCTCAGTTTTCGATATCTTGAGCGACCATAATGAAGACACTTACGGTTTTATTTAGTTTTATACGCTTTATATCTTCTTTGTCATTTCTCGTATTCACATTCCTTATCTCACTTCTTCTTCTTTCACCTTATATCTTTCATCTTATACTCCATTGATTCATAAATAAAACATTATTTATACATTCTTGAATTGGGACAATTGGAAGAGATATCTTACGTCTCTTACGCCCTGAACTTTCTCTTTATCTCATTTCCTTTTATCGTATAGGTGATAAAAGTTATCTTTTGCCCTTTTTTCATTATCCTAACTATCATAAGCAACTTCTCTTGAGTCACTTAATCCTCTATACCTAGCAATAGGATTGCCTTAAAGTCTTTAGCGTTCGACGTTCGATTATCTGGTTGATCTTAGCGCTTTGGTTTTTTCGTTTTTCGTCTCGGTGACATAATCATAAATTATTCTTCATTTCCTTACATTCTAAGCCTCATCGTTATCGTTAGACATATAACACAAAATTTTCTACTCGAATAATCATGTATTCCAAAATATTAAATTTTGAAACTTGGTTTACTATATTAACCAATATTGGATAAATATCTGCTACCTTTATAACAACTTACTTCATTAATCCAACTTGTGACACTCATGGTACTTCCAACCATAGCACCTCACATTAATAGAACTTAACATACCATAGCACATATTGCTTTAAACATCATTTATCCCTTTGTGACTACTGAAATTGGGGATTTAAAATCTTGACCAACATAAAAGTTGAAAATAGTTCATTACTTATCACACATATTACATAACATAACCCATACTACTTATCTACTAAGCCTTTCTTCTCGGACATTCATTAAGCTCGATGTCCTTCCATTCCTGAATTAAAACATCCACCTTTCTTATAGTTGGGGCAATGAGGAGAGGTATGTCCCTCACGTGTATAAATATAACATATCTTCTTCCCTTTCTTCTTATCGGGTTTTCCTAAGTCGGGGATCTTCTATCTTTCTTTTTTCCTTACCTCTCTCGGCTGCGCACGATGTGTTTGCTTGAGGCTCCCATCTGGTCGATTTGGATTTTGAGCTTATCTTGCTCTTCCATTGTTTCTTTTAATGCTTTTTTAGCGATTGAATATTAAGCAACTTTTCTATCTCCCACAACCTTTCTAGTGAAGAAACCTTGTTCTCCGGATCCTGCACTTTCGTTGATGCTTGGCGGCTTGACTTTAGTGTCTGAATCACTATCTGTCAAATCCACCATTTACGGATCGATACTCGTTTTCCACTATATAGCACCTCGTCCAGATTTGGGTTCTTGGTAAGCTTCTATTTAATTTTGTTGTTGGCCTCGATATTAGCTTGGGGGTATGGATCGATCCTTCTTATTCCACATATCTTTTCCACGGACATCTACATACATAAGTTACCACGATTAGCATATAGTATATATACCACAACAATCAAGAGTTTTATATCGTTGTCTCTTATTTTGTTTGACGATGAATTTATTCATCCATCTCTATAAACACATCATCGCTATCTTTCTCTGCTAGAAAAGCGCTCCATCCACTCTGCATCGAATCGCATAAAGCGATGTCTAAAACTGCTCAAGGTATATATCTTGTGTCTTTGGCTTCTATCTCAACCTTCAATTTATCTATCTGTATCTCCTCTGCTCCCAACCTCCCTCGTAACTTTCTGCTAACTCCATACATGTTCGGTGAACGGCGTCCTTGTCTTTCTTGTTCCAAAATCTGGAAATGCGATTACGTACCTCCACTTTGCTCGACTCTAACCTTTAAGTCGTCGTTCCTAACTATCAAATCTCTTATCATCTCATTTATGCATGTGTACTCCTCTAGCTAGAGTCCATCGTCTCTTGGGTCGAGGAATTACTATTTTGACTTTAAATCATCCATCCTATGACCACAATAAGCGAGACAACATCATTCTTGAAATAAAATATATTCATCATTAAAATGAAGTAATATTTTATTTAGTACCACTAAAACTCGATGAATCTCTTGACTCATCATATCCTCTAACTTCTCTCTGGTTCCTTTGAATATCTATCTTAACTTTAGTCTCTTCACGAGTTCCTTTGAATATTATATCTTAACTTTACGAGTCCTCCATTCTACTAAGGTTATAACCTAGGTTTAACCTAGGTTTAGCATTCTAACGTTTATAACCTCGACTTTGATACCAACTTTGTGGCGACCCCAAATCCGGATACTTGAAACCCGAACTTCGGTTCTCCACGATACCATTTCTTTAAAATTGAATAATACTAAATAATAATACATTCGAACTTAATTTACATACATCAAAGTTTACTTCCCAGTGCGTGACCTTGAAATACATTCCTTACAATACAGACAATAGATTCCATTGTCTTACTAACTATAACCATTAACTTTCATACTAAATCTCATTGAATACTTTTCTTTTCCTTGTTAGGTGCACGAGCCTTGAATCGATCGTCGTGTAATGAAAACATTTAGTTTAAGCAAGGATGAGCATTTGAGTGCCCAATGATAATAGCAATTATATATATAAAATTTGAAAGAATATAAGTATTCTCTTTCATAACACTTCTACAACGAATCAAAAGTTGTGAAGTAATCTGTCTTGATAAAAGATTCACATAACAACTCTCTTTCAATTTCTTGAAATTAGGCTCCACCCATGAATAGGGTTTAAAAACATCTATGAACATGGTTTTTCATTTTTGAAAAGGTTTAGCGAAATTCATCCATGGCCAAATCATAACTTACGAGACGCGGAGGGTGATCGACCCGTTGTACCTGTATTGATCAATACTACATAACTTGAGCGAAATTCATCGCTCACCCTTTGTCCGTAAAAGCGCGTAAAATTTTCCCATTATCGGGATGTTCATACATGCACAGTTCCAAACCGAAGGTTTTAATCTTGCTTTCGACAATAATATGTAATTCAATATATATATATATACGGGTAATTGACAAAGTATATCAACATGTGAATAAATGCCATGATTATCCAGTGGGGACACTTGTATAACCATTTAGAAATCAACTTAACGAATATATATATACGAGCTAACATGTTGATAATCAAAGCGTACATAATCATGCGAGGAATAGAATAATTACGAACTTCTTACTCATGTCCATTGCATAAAGAAAATGCAAAGGTAAGATACTTTTTGATTCTTTGATTACAAATCTCGACTTAGGTTTTATCTCTTTATCACAACTATCGATATAATCGGATCATTAGTTCGATTAGAACAATATATCATAACACATAAAATCTTTATCTACATTACGATTGACACATAGTCTAATCACGTCATCACATAATCGCGGTGATCATACTTTTAGTTCATATTACTATACTTGAAATATTTTTATACATTTTTCAAATATCTCATCCATGCTCTTACGATGCCTTTTTCTTTCTATTATAGAGATTACGACATTTGTCGAGCGTCTTAAAACGACTTTATCGGGTAAATCTTGAGTCTAAGACTCTTATCCTATACCTCAACATACATAAATATCAAACATTTTACTTTTAATCATTTTGAATTTTCGAAATTGAAAAATTTAAAATAATTCAAATCTGTCACTCTCGAGGGCTTATAGTGATATAAGCATTACTATGGGTGCTTCTTCATCAAATCTGGACTTCATAATTAGGTTCTCAAAAATCAATTTAGTTTGGCCAGGATATAACTTTCGAACATCGAATCATAATTAAATGATTTAAACATTAAACAATTCCATTATCATTAATAATTAATTTATATTAAACTATTAATGAAACCATTGCCAAAATATAAAAGTTATTTATAATAACTCAAACTATTTTTAAAACATTTATATTACCCTTAAATGATTTTTAAAACAATTAAAATCATTTTAAATAATCACCATTAATATATAAATATTAATGTACTATTCATCAAATATTAAAAGTCATTAATTATAACTTAAAATATTTTTAAATCCTTAATATCCTCTTTAAATGATTTTTAAATAAATAAAACCATTTTTAAACTATTTATTTAATAATAATTATTAAATAAACTAAATATCATTAATATTATCTTAATATCATTAATATTAAATTATTAATGAAATTATCCTTTAAATATTAAAAGTTATATTTTATAACTTAAAATATTTTTAAATACTTTAATTTCATTTAAAATGATTTTTATAATATTAAAATCATTTTTAAACTAAATTATTTAATATAATCATTAAATAACTTTAATATCATTAATATATAATTAATTAATGAAATTCATCACAAAATATTAAAAGTCATGGAAAATAACTTAAAATATTTTCTTATACCATAATATAATTTTTCATGATTTTTCATGAATTAAAACTATTTTAAATAATTTATTTAATATTATAATTAAATAAATAAATACCTTTATATTCAAAAATATTAAATATTTATGAAATATACTCAAAATAATTAAAAACTATTTTTAGGACTTTAAAATAATTTTTCATAATTTATTTGGTATTTTTAATAATTAAAATCTAATTTTTCTAATTTTTAAATCATTTTTGGAAAATCGAAAATTAAAATAATTAAAGCGTATCGCTAAAAGGCCCTATAGTAGCGAGAAGTATATATATAAATGTTCTTGAGCCTACCCAGATCTTCATAAAAGCGAGCAAGGTGGCTACTTTGGCCAGTGAATAACTCTCTCATCTTAGCAATTTGGACAATCTATAAATTGGGTCTTGTAGAGGAAATACAAGACTACAAGATCCAACAATCATAACCTCTAAACAAACATCGGATCAGGGATAAATCGACCATCAAAGTAGCTACCAAAGTTTTCTTCACGAAAAACGATTCGAAGTGCCTACTTTGGACCTCTATAACTTGATGATGCGTGTAACGTTTATGTGATCTATCAATTCCGATGTGTGTAGACAACATGTAGGACTACAACTCTAACACTTAACATCATCATAAAACAATAAATCAAGCATCTAAAAGTATGGTCAAACCTTGTCGGAAAAATTAACACTTAGAAAATTACAGGTTTTTGCCCGAATTTTTTACGGTCAATCTTAAGTCGACCCACTTTGACCTTAAATAACTCTTAATCCGTAATATATATGGACTGATTCTTCTTTTGGAGGTTAAATACCACATAACAAGCTACACATATCAACCTTTAGAACACAAAACACATTAAAGATGGCCAGATATAAGGCGACATTTTCCAAAAAAATATTTTACGGACACTTAGAATATTTTACGGGTTTGAAAAAACAGTAGGTCGATCTTGAATCAACCCACTTTGACCGCTTATAAATCCCGATCTACAATAGATATAGACTTTATTCCTTTTGGAGTTTAAAGACCACATATCAAGGCTACACCTAACAACTTTTAAACAACAAAACTCGAAATCGACCAAAGAGATATAGCCTTGACATTTGGTGAAAAATAACGAAATTCGGTTTTTCCAACTTGTTTAAATCTTCAAATTAATGCACTTTGATGTTATGGGTTCATGATTTTACAACCCGAACATTAATAGACTCTCTATTACACTACTTTAAACAATCAATTGCATCAATTAACATCGAATCGAAGGATTTCTAAATTTAGGATTTCCTACCTTTTCTTTGATTTTTGATTTACGGCTTTTGATGCTTGATTTGTTGTTTGTGATGGTTGGGCTTTGTTTAGGGACTGATATGCTACAATAATTCGTAGGTTTTAGAGAGAGCTTAAGGATGAGAGTTGGATGAATTTTAGTGTACAAAATATATTATCTCTCTCGATCTATATATAAACCAAGTTAGATGCATTGGATGCTACTCAATGGTTGATTGAATCTGCATAATTGAGTCTTGGATGCTTAATTGGTAGGGTAAGTATGTGTTTTGCATGCTTTGCTAGCAAGATTCCTCCAATAATACACTAATAATACACTAATAAGCCAAAAAGGGCATTTTGGTAATTTAGCATATAATTTCATGGGCATTTTTTGTACATAGCAATTAAATGTAGTATTTAATCACTAGATGGTAATTCTTATCATTTACCAATTAATTCTATCCTTTGGTAAATTAAAACTTTTATACATTAACATAAATAATTAAACTTAGATAATTTTAAATTAGGGTTTTGATTGAAAAAATTAGGGTTTTCTAATTAGGGTTTCTTAACGCCATCAATTAGGGTTTCTAATTGACCATTAGGATTCTCTAATTATACGTGTATGTTCTAACACGAGTCATTACAATCTCTAACTTCAGCCGGAATTAGGGTTGTAATAATTAGGGTTTGTCTGATTATCGACAAACAACGATAATTAGGGTTTTCTTCTAATTCTGAGCATCTTATACATAGTAACCTTCATATACGATAAACTTCATATACACGATCACTACTCGGTCATTTCTCATAACTAAGTTTAATAATTAGGGTTTCACGACCGACGGTAATATCTTTATGACCTAATTGGTAGTCGTTCTTTCGATATTATCATCATCGCACATACACGATACATAATTATTGTCTTTGTAAAATCATTATAACAATAATATAATATTATTATTCTCATCTCTTGATCACAATCCCAATTCGGGTTTGGATCTCATATCGACTTCTCTTTTTTTACGCATATCGAGTTAAAATACTTGATTTAAATATTACGAACAATTCATATAATAAAATATATATTATATAAATTCTAATTATCACTTCATATATTATTTCCAATCATGTTTTCATGGAAAATAATTAATAAAAACATTTACCTTCTGAAATTAATTACCATAAAATATAATTTGTAGTAATTAATAATTCCAAAATTATTTCTAATTTTTCAAGTAATAAATATATTAGCATTTATCGTTCACATTACTAGACACTTATTCTCGTCATTAAATAAAAAAAAAAAAAAAAATTATCATAAAATTTTCTTATTTATTTTATTTAGGAAATCTCGGGTTATTACATTCACCCTCCACTTATAAGGATTAGTCCCCGGAATCACCGCTTTAAAAACTTCATATCGCGAAGAATACATAACATATAATCATTTGTCGTAGATCTCGATCATACTTGATCGAGGCCGATCTTCTAACTATTCTCCATATAGCGACTTGTCTGTCGATAAGCGAAATTTGATTTCTAAAAGAACTCAAATTCCTTCCTCAAAATTTCTTTAATAAAGTAATTTACTATATGTATATATATATAGGAAAATCATATAAAATACACATAAGTTATTCAAATAGCACACAGAGTTCCATTTCCATTTTGCCACGGTATCCTCATTTACTTTCACGATATCTTGAGCGACCATAATGAAGACACTTACGGTTTATTTAGTTTATATATACTTTATATCTTCTTTGTCATTTCTAAATATTCACATTCCTTATCTCATTTCTTCTTCTTTCACCTTATACTCTTTCATCTTATACTCCATTGATTCATAAATAAAACATTATTATACATTCTTGAATTGGAGACAATTGGAAGAGATATGTCTCTTACCTTACAAAAACTTTCTCTTTATCTCATTTCCCTTTTATCGTATAGGTGATAAAAGTTATCTTTTGCCCTTTTCCATTATCTAACTATCATAAGCAACTCTCTTTGAGTCACTTAATCCTCTATACCTAGCAATAGGATTGCCTTAAAGTCTTTAGCGTTAGACGTTCGATTATCTGGTTGATCTTCCATGGTTGGTTTTCGTTTTTTCGTCTCGGTGACATAATCATAAATTATTCTTCATTTCCTTACATTCTAAGCCTCATCATTATCGTTAGACATATAACACAAAATTTTCTACTCGAATAATCATGTATTCCAAAATATTAAATTTTGAAACTTGGTTTACTATATTAACCAATATTGAGATAAATATCTGCTACCTTTATAACAACTTACTTCATTAATCCAACTTGTGACACTCATGGTACTTCCAACCATAGCACCTCACATTAATAGAACTTAACATACCATAGCACATATTGCTTTAAACATCGGCTATCCCTTTGTGACTACGAAAGTTGGGTTTAAAATCTTGACCAACATAAAAAGTTGAAAATAGTTCATTACTTATCACACATATTACATAACATAACCCATACTACTTATCTACTAAGCCTTTCTTCTCGGACATTCATTAAACTTCGATGTCCTTTTCATTCCTGAATTAAAACATCCACCTTTCTTATAGTTGGGGCAATGAGGAGAGTATGTCCCTCACGTATAAATATAACATATCTTCTTCCCTTTCTTCTTATCGGGTTTTCTCTAAGTCGGGATCTTCTATCTTTCTTTTCCTTTACCTCTCGGGCTGCGCACGATGTGTGTTTGCTTGAGGCTCCCATCTGGTCGATTTGGATTTTAAGCTTATCTTGCTCTTCCATTGTTTCTTTTAATGCTTTTTGCGTTGAATATTAAGCAACTTTTCTATCTCCCACAACCTTTCTAGTGAAGAAACCTTGTTCTCCGGATCCTGCACTTTCGTTGATGCTTGGCGGCTTGACTTTAGTGTCTGAATCACTATCTGTCAAATCCACCATTTACGGATCGATACTCGTTTTCCACTATAGCCACCTCGTCCGATTTGGGTTCTTGGTAAGCTTCTATTTCATTTGTTGGCCTCGATATTAGCTTGGGGTATGGATCGATCCTTCTTATTCCACATATCTTTTCCACGGACATCTACATACATAAGTTACCACGATTAGCATATAGTATATATACCACGACAATCAAGAGTTTTATATCGTTGTCTCTTATTTTGTTTGACGATGAATTTATTCAATCCATCTCTATAAACACATCAGCGCTTATCTTTCTCTACTGAAAAAGCTCCATCCACTACGCATCGAATCGCATAAGGCGATGTCTAAAGCTGCTCAAGGTATATATCTTGTGTCTTTGGCTTCTATCTCAACCTTCAATTTCTATCTGTCTCATCTCCCTCTTCTCCAACCTCCTCGTAACTAACTCTTTAACTCCATACGTGTTGGTGAAGCGGCGTCCTTGTCTTCTTGTTCCAAAATCTGGAAATGCGATTACGTACCTCCTCACTTTTTTCGACTCTAACCTTTAAGTAAATGGTTTCTAACTATCAAATCTCTTATCATCTCATTTTGCATGTGTGCTCCTCGCTAGAGTCCATCGTCTCTTGGGTCGAGAATTACTATTTTGACTTTAAATCATCCATCCTATGACCACAATAAGCGAGACAACATCATTCTTGAAATAAAATATATTCATCATTAAAATGAAGTAATATTTTATTTAGTACCACTAAAACTCGATGAATCTCTTGACTCATCATATCCTATAACTTCTCACGAGTACTTAGTCTCTGGTTCCTTTGAATATTTATCTTAACTTTAGTCCTCCATTCTACTAAGGTTATAACCTAGGTTTAGCATTCCTAACGTTTATAACCTTCGACTTTGATACCAACTTATAACCTGGCGACCCCAAATCCTCTACTTGAAACCAACTTTGAACTTCGGTTCTCCACGATACCATTTCTTTAAACGATACCAATCTTTAAATTTGAATAATACTAAATAATATACATTATAACTTACTTAATTTACATACATCAAAGTTTACTTTCCCAGTGCGTGACCTTGAAATACATTCCTTACAATACGACAATAGATTCCATTGTCTTACTAACTATAACCATTAACTCATACTAAATCTCATTGAATAGCTTTTCTTTTCCCTTGTTAGTGCACGAGCCTTGAATCGATCGTGATACATAATGAAAACATTTAGTTTAAGCAGGATGAGCATTTGAGTGCCCAACAATAATAGCAATTATATATATAAAATTTGAAAGAATATAAGTATTCTCTTTTACATAACACTTCTACAAGAATCAAAAGTTGTGAAGTAATCTGTCTTGATAAAAGATTCACATAACAACTCTCTTTCAATTTCTTGAAATTAGGCTCCACCCCATGAATAGGGTTTAAGAAACATCTATGAACATGGTTTTTTTCATTTTGAAAAAGGTTTAGCGAAATTCATCCATAATAGTCATAAATAACTTCTACGAACGCGGAGGGTGATCGGACCCGTTGTACCTGTATTGATCAATACTACATAACTTGAGCGAAATTCATCGCTCACCCCCTTTGTCCGTAAAGCGCGCAAAAATTTTCCCATTATCGGGATGTTCATACATGCACAGTTCCAAACCCAGAAGGTTTTAATCTTGCTTTCGACAATAATATGTAATTCAACATATATGTATCACGGGTAATTGACAAAGGTATATCAACATGTGAATAAATGCCATGATTATCAGTGGGGACACTTGTATAACCATTTAGAAATCAACTTAACGAGAATATATATACGAGCTAACATGTTGATAATCAAAGCGTACATAATCATGCGGGAATAGAATAAATTACGAAACTTCTTACTCATGTCCATTGCATAAAGAAAATGCAAAGGTAAGATACTTTTTGATTCTTGATTACAAATCTCGACTTAGGTTTTATCTCTTTATCACAACTATCGATAATCGGATCATTAGTTCGATTAGAACAATATATCATAACACATAATCTTTTGTCATTACGATTGACACATAGTCTAATCACGTCATCACATAATCGCGGTGATCATACTTTTAGTTCATATTCTATACTTGAAATATTTTTATACATTTTTCAAATATCTCATCCATGCTCTTACTGATAGCCTTTTCTTTCTATTATAGAATTACGACATTTGTCGGCGTCTCTTGAACGACTTTATCGGGTAAATCTTGAGTCTAAGACTCTTATCCTATACCTCAACATACGTAAATATCGGACATTTTACTTTTAATCATTTTGAATTTTTCGAAAAATTGAAAAATTTAAAATAATTCAAATCTGTCACTCGAGGGCTTATAGTGATATAAGCATATTACTATAGGTGCTCTTCATCAAATCTGGACTTCATAATGGGTTCTCAAAATCGACTAGTTTGGTAATTTATAACTTTCGAACATCGAATCATAATTAAATGATTTAAACATTAAACAATTCCATTATCATTAATAATTAATTTATATTAAATTATTAATGAAACCATTGCCAAAAATATAAAAGTTATTTATAATAACTCAAACTATTTTAAAACATTTATATTACCCTTAAATGATTTTTAAAACAATTAAAATCATTTTAAATAATCACCATTAATATATAAATATTAATGTACTATTCATCAAATATTAAAAAAAGTCATTAATTATAACTTAAAATATTTTTAAATCCTTAATATCCTCTTTAAATGATTTTTAAATAAATAAAACCATTTTTAAACTATTTATTTAATAATAATTATTAAATAAACTAAATATCATTAATATTATCTTAATATCTTAATAATATTAAATTATTAATGAAATTATCCTTTAAATATTAAAAGTTATATTTTATAACTTAAAATATTTTTAAATACCTTAATTTCATTTAAAATGATTTTTATAATATTAAAATCATTTTTAAACTAAATTATTTAATATAATCATTAAATAACTTTAATATCATTAATATATAATTAATTAATGAAATTCATCACAAAATATTAAAAGTCATGGAAAATAACTTAAAATATTTTCTTATACCATAATATAATTTTTCATGATTTTTCATGAATTAAAACTATTTTTAAATAATTTATTTAATATTATAATTAAATAAATAAATACCTTTATATTCAAAAATATTAAATATTTATGAAATATACTCAAAATAATTAAAAACTATTTTTAGGACTTTAAAATAATTTTTCATAATTTATTTGGTATTTTTAATAATTAAAATCTAATTTTCTAATTTTTAAATCATTTTTGGAAAATCGAAATTAAAATAATTAAAAGCGTCGCTAAAAGCCCCTATAGTAGGCGAGAAGTAAGTATCGTATAGGTGTTCTTGAGCCTACCCAGATCTTCATAAAAGCGAGAAGCAAGGTAGCTACTTTGGCCGTGAATAACTCTCTCATCTTATTAATTTGGACAATCTATAAATTGGGTCTTGTAGAGGAAATACAAGAATACAAGATCCAACAATCATAACCTCTAAACAAACATCGGATCTGGGATAAATCAGCCATCAAAGTAGCTACCAAAGTTGTTCTTCACGAAGAAACGTTCGAGAGTGCCTACTTTGGACCTCTATAACTTGATGATGCGTGTAACGTTTATGTGATCTATCAATTCCGATTAATGTAGACAACATGTAGGACTACAACTCTAACACTTAACATCATCATAAAACAATAAATCAAGCATCTAAAGTATGGTCAAACCTTGTCGGAAAAATTAACACTTAGAAAATTGCAGGTTTGCCCGAAATTTTTACGGTCAATCTTAATCGACCCACTTTGACCTTAAATAACTCTTAATCAAGTAATATATATGGACTGATTCTTTTTTTTGAGGTTAAATACCACATAACAAGCTACACATATCAACCTTTAGAACACAAAACACATTAAAGATGGCCAGAGATATAAGGCACGACATTTGCCAAAAAAAATTTTTACGGACACTTAGAATATTTTACGGGTTTGAAAAGCAGTAGGTCGATCTTAAATTCAACCCACTTTGACCGCTTATAAATCCCGATCTACAATAGATATGAACTTTATTCCTTTTGGAGTTTAAAGACCACATATCAAGCTACACCTAACAACTTTTAAACAACAAAACTAAGTATCGAATCACAAAGATTTATAGCCTCGACATTTGGTGAAAAATAACGAATTCGGTTTTTCCAACTTGTTTAAATCTTCAAATTCGTGCACTTTGATGTTATGGGTTCATGATTTTACAACCCGAACATTAATAGACTCTCTATTACACTACTTTTAAACAATCAATTGCATCAATTAACATCGAATCGAAGGATTTCTAAAATTTAGGATTTCTACCTTTTCTAGCTTGATTTTTGATTTACGGCTTCTTGATGCTTGATTTGTTGTTTGTGATGGTTGGGCTTTGTTTAGGGGCTGATATGCTACAATAATTTCGTTGGTAGGTTTTAGAGAAAGCTTAAGGATGAGAGTTGGATGAATTTTAGTGTACAAAATATATTATCTCTCTCGATCTATATATAAACCAAGTTAGATGCATTGGATGCTACTCAATGGTTGATTGAATAATGCATAATTGAGTCTTGGATGCTTAATTGGTAGGGTAAGTATGTTTTGCCATGCTTTAGCAATAATTCCTCTAATAATACACTAATAAGCCAAAAGGGCATTTTGGTAATTTAGCATATAATTTCATGGGCATTTTTGTACATAGCAATTAAATGTAGTATTTAATCACTAGATGGTAATTCTTATCATTTACCAATTAATTCTATCCTTTGGTAAATTAAAACTTTTATACATTAACATAAATAATTAAACTTGATAATTTTAAATTAGGGTTTTGATTGAAAAATTAGGGTTTTCTAATTAGGGTTTCTTAACGCCATCAATTAGGGTTTCTAATTGACCATTAGGATTCTCTAATTATACGTGTATGTTCTAACACGGTCATTACGATCTCTAACTTCAATGGAATTAGGGTTGTAATAATTAGGGTTTGTCTGAATTATCGACAAACAACGATAATTAGGGTTTTCTTCTAATTCTGAGCATCTTATACATAATAACCTTCATATACACGATAAACTTCATATACACATCCACTACTCGGTCATTTCTCATAACTAAGTTTAATAATTAGGGTTTCACGACGGCGGTAATATCTTTATGACCTAATTGGCCGTCATTTTTTTCGATATTATCTGTCATACATACGATTACATAATTATTGTCTTTGTAAAATCATTATAACAATAATATAATATTATTATTCTCATCTCTTGATCACAATCCCAATTCGAGGGTTTGGATCTCATATCGACTTCTCTTTTCGCATATCGAGTTAAAATACTTGATTTAAATATTACGAACAATTCATATAATAAAATATATATTATATAAATTCTAATTATCACTTCATATATTATTTCCAATCATGTTTTCATGGAAAATAATTAATAAAAACATTTACCTTCTGAAAATTAATTACCATAAAAATATAATTTGTAGTAATTAATAATTCCAAAATTATTTCTAATTTTTCAAGTAATAAATATATTACATTTATCGTTCACATTACTAGACACTTATTCTCGTCATTAAATAAAAAAAAAAATTTATTTTCATTTAAAAAATTTCTTATTTATTTTATTTAGAAATCTCGGGTTATTCCGAGTCTGCTTTCCTCTCAGAATTATCAGCATCCAATTTGCTACAGAGTGCAGCATCTCCATCTGCTTTCTCTCTCTCTTCCTTAAATTTATCATCTGATCCATTGCTTACTCTTTTTTTTCTCTTTTTCAACTCCTTCGCTGAACTCAAATTCAACTTGCTATTGTCACCTAGTGTAGTTCTTCTAGCAGTTTTAAGAATATTCCTAATAGAAAGGATTTTTGCAGGTTTTGAAGCGTCACAACTAGAAATAACCCCATATTTCCCACATACTACAGGCCTTGCTTTCCTTTTACAAACATTTACCTGATGACTGGAAGAAGTTATCATCCAATCTGCTGAATTGCACTGCACACTCAATTCAGCATCAGTAAATTTTGGTTCCTGTAACCAGCCCTCCTTGCCAATGGGAGCAGGCCTATCTGATCGTAACATTTTGCCATGTGAAGCTTCATGGGTTTCAAGACAATCATCATTAGTCCTCAATTGTGTCTGCAAACCATCTATCACTTCTCTATCATCATAAAGCCCGTGCCAATCTCTTTCGCGGGAGCTGGTTCTGGGTGAAGGCAATGGAGGCCTTCTGCACTTGCAAGTAGTTCCACTAGAACAAGCACAATTAGGGAATCTTCCGTGGTCAGGCCGAAGCAGATCTAAAGAACCATACTGCTGCTCAAAACTGCTAACACACCTCTGACATTCATCATGAGCTGGTGAAGCCCCAGACGGATGAAATGATTCATCTAGCATTTTCCATTTCTTTGCTTTTTTTCTCTTATCACTTTTTGAGTCTCCCTCACAGTTCTGCAAATAATTGGGCTTCTCATGATCAGTGGGTTCAGTATTGATTTGATTTCGTTTTCTATGCAATCTTAATGAATCTCTGAGCCTAAGCTCGTCAATGAGACTACGAGATGATTGATTAGGAGATGCCTTCAATGATCCTTTATCCATCGAGTTGATTCCACAAGCAAAACCATCAAAGTTGGAACTTCTTTCACTGTCAAGTGCATCATCAGATGACAAAATGTCAATCCCTGAACCTTCATCCACTACAAGATTGCTTGTGGATCTAGTATCCTGCGCATCAACAGTACAAGGTTCCCTATTATCAACTCCAACTGATGCCCGAGTAATAGCAGGGGCAGAACATCCAGAAGAAATATTAGACAATTCCTGATCCTTCACGGACTCAGCATCTTGAGCAGATCTGTCAAAGCATTTAGCAGCAGCAACTCGCTCGCTGAAATTGCCATCAAATGAATTGGCTGGTTGATCTTTATATGTCGCATTGCACATCCGCGTCACTTTGTTTGGCACATCTCTCCACTGAAATGCATGACATACCACTCTTTTCGATTCTTGCTTTTTCAGTTCATCACTTTTACCTACAGAAATAACTTTGTCATTTGGGAAATTGCTAACTTCATCAAAATTTGACGCAAATGACATTGAAGCACGACCGCCATGACTCTCGACTTGTTCTCTAAAGGCAGTAGTACGGGATGTTCCGAGTTTGAAGTCACAATCTTTGCTTGAACGACAAGTGTGAACAGCACAGCAGCACTTCCCTGAGAAATATTCATATGGTACTCTTTGACAGCATTTTCCAGTGCCGCTTGATGGGGAACTGGTCATTTCACTTCTACCAAGTCTGCAAAGTAGAAAATTTGAGAAAAAGATAGGCTAAAAGTTTACACAGAAAATAGAGCACAAGATTGCATTGCCATCAAGTGTAAAGATAACACATGTACACAATGCTACCAGAGGTTGCCAAGTTGGTGCACTAAAGACGCATCATTCTAAGAAAAAGCCAAACTAAGAGAAAAATATGCCATAGAAGCAGGGAACAGAAATCAGGAAACTAAAAAAAAAGAAGGATAAAAACACAGACACAACTTTCCAAAACGGAGTATATGACAGTAGAGAGGTGCATTCAAATGACGAGGGTCATCTTTTTTTCTTTTCAGCCGAACACATTCAAGAATAATATTCTTCTCAGTTAAAAAGTAGAGGCTTGATACCATGCTAGATCATCCAAACTAAAACCATTTGGTGATGGGTGGATAGTCCAATCATATATACTATACTAGCTTGGGTGACTATCAATGTGGAACAAATCTCTCACACTTACCATTGTAGACCAATAATTTCAAGGACTAGATTTACAGTTGGATTCACTTCTCATTTTTGTTATTTGGATTACTCAGATTATTGAGATAATCCGAGTATCACGATTGCTGAAATAATCAAGAAAACTGTAAGGCTCCGTTAATTCAAAGTTGTTGAAACAAGACAAATAAGCTGACAAACTGTTGAGTAATCTGGATTCTAAAAAAAGCAACTCTCCCACTACTTTTTCAAATATGAAATTATTGGATTGTTTGGACCAAATAAGCGAATCAAAAATCTGTTAGTCAAATTTCTGCTTAAAAATCAATAATTATTTCCAAAAGGTGAATCCAAACATCCTCATAAAAGCCCAGACTCCAATTTTTTTCTTCCCATGCACTCTCTAGAGAATGTTTATGGTAGTCAAAGTTAGGTATGAACTATTGCTAAAATTGTTATGCAAACTGAGTACTAGATGGACTCAATGAAATAACACTGAGCTCCATGTTGCTGGAAACCATCCATAAGAAGCATCATCTTACAACTTGCAGCAGCAGCTTTTCCAGCGTATGACATGCCTTTTAGCAGCCACCGTAATTGCATAATATATACTATCTTGTCCAATGAATTTTTCCTTTAAACGGGTGCTGAAGACAAAACTTTGAAAGGCATTATTAAGAGACCAGGTTTTAATTTTTTCTACTTTCTATTTTTGACAAGTACGAGGTTTCATAAAAACAAAAATTAGCAGCTGCTCCGTAGATCACGTACCTCTCATTGGCCTTTAGTACATCAAGCTACAGACATCATTCAATTTTTTATTTTATTTTTTATGACGTATAATGTATTCCAACGGCATCAACATTCAGAATAGTTTCTTTCTCTCCCTTTTGCATCTTTCAATTTCCATTTTGAGTTCCCAATCCACCTCAGTCCATGGAGCTCCTTTGCTGTTTTCTTCATAGTAAATTTTCCATGATTAGCTCCTTTTTCATGACCTTTGCTCCTGACCCTTTCTATGAGAAAATTATAAACAACTTGTGTTTGAGGCTCCATCCCTTCCCCAAAACATAAATGCATGAGCCCGACTGAGAACAGAGAAGAGAATAGGTGCACTTATAAGACCTTAATTTGAACTTGCTTTCACTCGATATAAACTCAAAGATAGCATATGATATTCTAAACTGTTCAGAGATTTCTTGTGCCCCAAAAAATATTTAGTTAAATTCAGGAACATTCTACAGCGAACAAGCAATAAATATTGCTTTGTTTCACAAATGTTTTAAATTAAATTATGCAACAAAACACTCCTTATATTAATTAATTTTGGACAAGTCCAGATGTCGGTTCACAAGCAAAGACACTGCAGAGTAGTAAAGTAGGAAGCATCTGAAGTCACCTTAGGGAAGGCTGCTCATCCAAGTGAGAATCACACAGGATCTGGCACCGTGTTTCACTATTGGAATGCAATTGTGTTCCTTGTGAGATCACTGAGAAATCACGCCATTTATTTAAATCTAGACGGGCACAGAATTAACAACGATGTTACAACAGCCAACAGGTATACAAGAAATTCAGGAGCAATAAATACATGTGTGTGTGTGATCATTTCATTGCAAATGAAACAAGTGAAGCATCTACCTGCCACTGGAGCTAATTTTTCATTATCACCACCCATACAATGTGTATCACCAGAGTTGAGTGATGTCTTGGAAACTTCAGGAGCATCATGTTTATGGGAAAGATTGAGTCCACGTCTACATTCTACTGAAGTTGAAGGATCCACAACAGAACCAAGCATTTTGTCACCAAAGCAGTAGTCAGATCTTCTTTCATCCTGGTTTGTTAGCAGGGAAGCCATGCCATGGTCTTGATTAGACATTTTCAGGATATGCCCCAAGGTAAGCATTCTCAAATTCTCATTCAGCAAATGCGGGATTGCACCAATGCCTTCTTTAGTTGACAATGTTGGGGTTACATTTGGAACAGAAAATGAAGTTGTTCGAGACAACCCTAACGACACTGCTTGCGAAGGAAAAGTTAGTCCAGAATCCATGGGTAAACTGGAAGATCTAAGAGAATCATGATCAGAATTTCCATTGTGCTGAGGGCGAGATACAGTTCCAGAATAGTTGAAGGGGTTCCTGACGTCAGACGAGTTACCTGGTACATTAGGGAGCAGGAAAGGATGAGAAATCTTGTCAAGAACGGATGAACAAGTGTAACGACCAATTTCACTAATTAATCCATCAGAATTGCTCAAAGTTCCCTTGTATTTTGAATGAAATCCAATGTCTGATTGTGTTGCAACATGTTCACAGTCAACTGTACATCCCACTCCTTTACCTTTCATCAAGTCTTTGTGAATCCCATATTCATTAACACTAAACTGAGTCCCCACTCCATTACCTCTATTCAACGAGAAACTAATTGTGTCACCGTTGCCAATATGAGATTCACCAAGTACTCTTCCGGATAAAATGCAACTACTACTGACCGCAATATTAGTAGCTTTATATTGCATTTTCCCTTCAGAAGAATTTTTAACATCTGAAAGTAGTGTTGGAATAAATGAACATCTATATGCATCACCTTTAAATTCTTCTCTTTGACCAGTATTTGCCCCACTATAAACTCCACATGCACGGTTCCCAAGGCTCAAATTGCTTTGTTCTCTTCTTCTATTGGATGTAGTATCAGCAGCAAAATGAAGATATTGCATGTACTCCTCCATAGCTCTGGAATTTCCTGCTCCATTAGAACCTGGAATAAACATTCAAACAGTCGTTTGCAAAACATATATGGGATGGGGGGTCAGGAGCACGTTTGCATGTCGATTGATATTTTATATGGTATAAATGACGAGCTTAGAGTAAATATTGTTCAACTTACTGTTATGAATCGGCTGCCCTGGAAAAAGTGTTTTCTGGAGATGGTCATGTTTGTCAATTAGATGAGATTTAGGTGATGGTAGAACTGGGTTTCCCAAAGTTTTATTCTGCTGAGATGGTTGCCCAAGTCTTAACTCAATGTTGGAAAGAACTGCAGCTCTGTCCACAATATCACCCTCCTTCAAATTGCTGAATCTGACGACATTAGAAACCTTTTCAGGGGTTTAAAATTCTGCAAATTTGGGATGGAAAGAAATGAATTTTCGCTCTTGGAGATTGAATCTACGTAAGATGAAATGGACTGGGGACCAGTATCTGGGCTTCTTTTACCAACTAACTTTGACATTGTTGAACTCCCAGATAAAGGGAAATTCATAATCTGGTTCTCTGCTATTGCATGGACAGTATTCCCTGAAGTCCCAACAATGCCATTAAGAAAGTTCCAACCATCCTGAGCATTCATTTGCATAATTCCATTATGTAGCACCCCGTTATCCAGTTTTTGACCTTTAATAGAGGTATTCGAAAATGAGATGTTCCATGGATGAACAGTCTCTACTAAATATCCAGAGCGCCCAACCGAGTTAGACAAGTCGGAACTTCTGGTAATGTTAGGTATAGTAGAACTGCATTTCACCAATCCAGCAGCTGTTGAGAATCCTTCAGGCCAGTCCCATCCACTATGATCTTCTGGAACCCTAATCTAAAGCATGATAAAAACATCACCACCGAGTGTCTTGGTGCTTCAAAACATGCCAATAAGAAATAAAATGTTCAATTAAAGATAACACAAGTACAAAGTTGGTGGAAAACAATGGCAACAATAACACAGTACAAATAATTTCGACACATGAATCTTCATGTAATCCATATTATTTTCTGTGTATACAAATGTCTCCACGCAGACATGCGTACTACGCTATCATATGATAGAAAAAGAAAGTATTGAGGGCAAGAATTTGGTATATACTTATCAAAAAAGTTACAGAGGAAGGAATTGGTATGCATTACATGGAATATAATTTATTTATTTATTTCACCGTTCTTTACTTGCAGGTAATGTCACGGAACATGTGTCAACACACCTGTTACCCGCACACTCTCATACATATATCCTAGTTGGAGGCAGGAAGCTGAAGTAGCAGCTAGGGTGCAAGAAATAAAAACATGCAGTCATTGAACCCCTTTGTCCCTTGTGTGAGAGGGTGGTGATACTAAACTGAGTCTACTGAGTACTGACTATATGTATTGGCGCATATGCAAAGAATCTATGATCACATGGAATCCAGCAAGGGTGTGAAGGGACAAGCTTTGGTGTAAAAGTGATGATCGGCTCATCTAGAGATCATTCAAGATCAACTCTTAAGACATTCAAGATCAACTCTTAAGATAAGTAATCCAAGCTTTGATTATATTTTCCAGATCTTTTGCATATTAATAAAGTATCTTAAAGAAGAAGAAAAATATAAGTTAATCGAGCTTGTCCGGAGTGCTTGTAAGATAAAAGGGGAAAGCTTGAGCTTCAATGTATAGCTAATTAAAGAAACAAGTGGGTTCAAGTCAGTGACAACCCCAAACCTGGAGAGGGTATGAAATACATATCCAACATGTTCCCTTAGTTATGCACCTAGCAAGCATGTCTGAAAATCAAGTTTATCATAGAATTGAGAATTGACTTCTCAATATTTTTCTTTGTTGCATGATTGTTTTTGGAAACATCATCCCTAAGAAATTTAAGAAGCATGTAAAGGCACTGATATTAGCCTCGTTACGTCTGATTCAAGAGGCTAGACAAATACGGTTCTTGAACAGATACACAGCCCAACACAAATGCCAAGTCCATATAACATATCACACAAAATGAAAAGAAGTTTTCTACTGGAGCATTTAGTTTTCAGGTATCTCCATAAAACAGAAATTGAATACTTTATGTACAACTTACCCCAAACTTATGAAAGTAGACCTTTCGCCACTGAGCTATGGTCTCACCATTGTCCATGCGAACAACATCCCCAGGATTAGCACCTCGTAAACCTGAATGCTGAAAAACAATTGCAATTAGAACAGTTCAGAAACAAGTGTGAATTTGCATAAATGATGATGTGTATCATAGCAAAAAATAGTTAGATAAACACATATCATGTAAACAGACATGAAGGAAATTACAAGTAAAAGAGTAAGAGTAATGTTAGGAGTCTCAAATGTGTCTCAAATGATGTGGACTTGAATAAGACATATTGTACCTTATAAAATAGCCAATCACAAGAGATGTACTCAACCAATGTAATGGGCCCACGTCATTTGATACACTATTTAAGACAAAAAAAATTGAGACCTCTAACTAATAATGAGTAACTACCTCAGAAAATTTGGAGATAGACATATGCAAACCATGGCACGAGCAAACAACGCCAAGCAGTCCGGTATTGCTGAGAAGCAAATCCCCACCTTTTGAACATGATCAAAACCACTAGTTAGACTACAAAATATATTATGCAACCATAAATCAGTAAACTAGAGAAAAGTTTTAAATACTCACTTGCACCCAAACAAAATACACGAGGGCAACTACTTGTGAAAGGAGATGGCGGAAGAGGAATAGAAGAGCTTGGTGATGACTGAATATGATTGTTATGCATCTTCCTAACATGAGAAAGGCTTGGACTAGCAGGCCATCCTCCCCTCAGAGAAGAAAGTTCCTTCATTTTGTCATTGCCGGATACGTTATGATGGGTGACTGCCTTAGCAACTTCGGAGTTTTGACGATTTAAGTTTGCAGCCTCAAGTACATCATGCAGAGAAGCAGCACTGACACATTTTTCTCTTGTGACAGCCCTGGATGAAACATTTTGGGGAAGATCAACTCCAGTTTTTAGATTCTTGCTGTCTATAATTTGTGATAGTAGACCAGTAGGTGCACGTGAAACATCACTTCCAGCAGCCCTGGTCATGATATTGTTAGCATTCACAGGAACTATATTGGAGGTAAAGAATGGCTTTTGATTTGACAATTGTTGCAAGTCACACTGCAGCAATGATGGTGGTCCAGAAAGGAGAGATAAAAATGAACTTCCCAGCTCAGCATGGCCTGAGTTGTGAAAACTTATATTTGAAGTGCGTGGAAATGTAGGCTCTTGCATGATCCCACGGGCTGATGAGCTTGGTTCTTGCCCAACATGTGAATAGAAATGATAACCTGCATTCAACATCTAGCAGAAGAAAAAGACGTGAAGTCATTAGATCAGGCATAGAGAAGAAAGGAATTTGATAAAGACTTCTCTTTCCAAACACAACATATAAGAAATAAAACATGATAAAGACATTGAAGATAAAACAAAAGAATGTCAACTTGTATATTATGCCTGTTTGTATGCAGGAATTAGTTGTGAGGTTCATATATTTTCTGCTCATCAATCCAAAATCACTCATGTTAAATAATCCTTGATAAGTTGAATCATCCTCATAAATAAGAACCTCACATGATTCTTTCATATCTTATCATCTATCAACAAAGTAATGACTTCTTCTTTTACGAGTAAGAGCGTACTTATATTACAAGGGCAAAAGGGGTGAATCCCATGTACACGTCACACCATGTATAGAAAAGAGTTACCAACCCAAACAAACCTCTAAAAAAAGCAACCCCATAACAAAACACACTTAAATCTCAACAAGTACAACCACACTAAGGTTGGCAATTTTTGACCCAACCCCTGGAGTCACTAACTCCCTCCGTGTTCCAAAATTAAAGATACATTTTCCTTATAGCCCGTGCCATTCAAAAATTAGAGATACATTTCTACTTTTAGAATATAAAGTGTCGTGAAATTCCTATATGTCATTACTTATATTCTAGTTAAATTTAGTACTATCATGCCACCTCTATTAGATTTCTTGCTAGTGTTAAAGATATGTTTCGAAAAATAAAGTTCTTTTCAAATTTGTCGTTCAATAACTGTAACTCTAATTTTGGAATGAAGTAAAAGAAATGGTTGGGGAAGCTGAAAGATATGGGTTTGTTGGGTGCAGAGAAAAAAAAATCAAGTGAGTACAGTTTGTGAACAGGTCAATACTTAAAATACAAAATAAATAACACGCCATTGTTACAGTCTCTCTCTCGCTCACTCTTTGACATGTCTCTCTGAGCTCTTTTCCGCTCTTCACTCTCGTTCTTTCCTCATTCATCAATGTCAACAAAAGCTTCAGTTCTTCAACAACAGGAACAAGTATTGGACATGAAAATTTTGTTTAAAACCACATTGCTCTACAGATCTGCAAATACTGAACTTTCTTAGTAAGCTTCTTTTCTGGATTTTATCATAAGTAAAATTAGCATCTTTTCTGATTTCTTTTGCCTTATCCCATTCCAATTGGCTAGTATTTGTATTTGCTTCAATTTTTGCTTGGTAGGAGGTAAATTATTGTTTTGCCTACACTCTCTGTTATGTTAGCCCAATCAATTACAGCAGTTGTAGATTAAATTCTTCCTCCTTTAATTTTGGGTTTATTAGAACATGTTTGGTGGAATAGATCTCTAATGATATGAAAATGATGAAGATTTAAGTCCTGCAATGTTAACTTTAGCGCAATTTTCCATTGATCAATGTTAACTTGTTTCAGTAATTTTCATGGCTGATTTTGTATTTAATTCTTATTTGTTATCCTGATTTCTATTACCTCCCTATCATCATCAATAGAGTTTAACCCTTTCTTATTCTAAAAATGACCCAGTTCAAATGACACTAACTCATTTCAGTGAAATGATACAGTAGGAAAAAATGTCCTAGGTAAAAAAGGAACCAAGTTGGAATTTCCTTTTAGGTTCATCTTTGTTTCCTTTCTTCTAAATCATAAATGCACTTTTCATTGCCAACCTTATCAGTTTGAAGGACCAGTAGTATCTTTGAAATTATTACAGGGTTATAATTCTGATTTATTAGATGGAAAAATAAAACATATCCTACAGAAACATTGAAAGTTAACCACTTTACAGACCACAATCATAAATGCGATTATTCCAGTAAAAAACATACAAAAAAGAAAAAAGTAATACTGAGTAATTAGCCAACATCCGTTCTTTACTTCACAATTAAAATGAATCCAAGACATGCATGTAATTATCACCAGCTCAAAACGGCAAAAATCAACACCAAAAATTAACCAAACATAAATCAATGTTTACCTGATTTTGAGCCTCCTGGGGTTGAACCTGCGATGATGAACCCACCGCAGGAGTCAAAAACGGCCACATCGAACCACATTTACTCTGCCACGAGTTATCCATTTCAGAACAGCTTAAACCCTAACCTTTCTCTCAATCAAAACCATCCAACAAACTCTCAGATTCCTCGGCTATTCAAATGTGTAACAATAACGATCGATTTCCTCAAAGCAGAAAGAATTCCGGCGATTTTAGCTATCGGAAAACCTAAACATTAGCCGGAGAGTGAGAAACAGAGCCGCAGACCTTACACAGAAGGGTGAGAAAAAAAAATGTGCGAGCAGAAGAAAGAAAGTGGAGAAAATTATAGTGAGAGAAAGTGTATAAAAGCTAGAAAAACGAGGGATAAAGAATCTCCGTCCAAAAAAAATGATGTCCAAAAGTTTATTTTTTACATAAAAAAATTGAATAGAATTATAAAATAAATCATTATTAAATTATAATTGTGATATAGTATATGATATATAAATTAGATTATGTAGAATTATAAAATTAACTTATTTTATTAAATATTTCATTAAAATATTATGAATTGTAATTATTTGTGTAACTATTAATATATTATCTATTAAAAATAAATTAAATAATAATTAAATTTTTAATAAAAAATTAAACCTATTTAAGTACTTTAAAAGAATACATAATTTTTATATTTTAAATTTAAATTATATATTTTATATAATTTTAAATTTGATATAATAATCGCATAAACAACACTAAAACATGATATTTTAAAATAAAAATAATTTTATTTAGTATAAATATTTTATTTAATAATAATTAGTTACAATTTAATTTATTATTTTATATATAATTTTTATAAATATATTTTGTAACTATAGTATTTTTTTGAGATATAAACTAAAATAGGACTTTGTATTTATTGTAAGTTATACCCTAAAAATATTAAAATAACAATTACTAAAATGAAATGCGTAACGGACTTAATCTGGTAAAGAGACTGACTTTAGCACGTGCTATCTGGGGATAGTAGTGGGCGAACTTAAAAAGAGCAGCAGTGGGTCCCACCTAATTTTACTGTGGTTCATGGGGTATTGAGTTTACCTGTCCCGGATTAGTGTTTGTATTGGAATAATTATGTAATTTTTTTGTAAATTAATTATGTAATTTTTGTCTTTTAAAAAAATTAGCATTCAAGTGGGTGGATACATTAAAATTAAGTAATTCTAATTTCGGACAAAACCAAATCAATTAGCACATTTTTAAAGCATTTTTCAATAATTAAAATACTCCATCTGTCCTTTAAAAGATGAGTCAATAGTTAAAACTAAATTACTCTTACATTTAGGTCTCAGTTCAATTATTATTTAATTGAATTTATTTATTTTTTATGAAAGTTTTTTTTTATGTGAAATTTATTTGTGAATTTGTTTTTTTCTATTTATTGATATTATAATTATGTGATGATATATTTGATTATGATACTTTCTCAAAATACGGGTTTTAATTTTTTTAAACCTCAAAGTGATATAATTTTTATATATCCTCAATCTCAAAGTTCACCTTTTATTTAGCTCGCTTTGCTCTATCTTTAATATTTTTGGGTGATTTATTCTAATCATTATAAAAGAACCGCCATCATAGCTTTTAATTTTTAAACAATATATAACGACAGATCAAACATATAGCGATTTTAGATCAATCTCACTTTGGTCCATGACTAAAGGGATGAACAAGGTGAGTTAGATAAAGGGTGAACTTAAGATCCGGACCGTAAAATAAATAGTAAATATATCATTTAGTGGTTTCACTAGTATAAAAAAACTCATTATTTATGTAATCCCCAAAATAGGTATACATCACCCATCTTGAGTCGCCAAATACATGGTACAAAATTCAAATACAACTTAATTATACAACAATCGTAAAATACTTACAAAAACATAATCTAAGAGTTTTAATAAGAATATTGTCATCTAGACAATATCCACACTCAATGGAGTCCTCATTACATTTATTATCACACTATTTAATGTAATAGTGAGGACTACTAATGCTATCATCCGGACCGCACTCCGCTCCCCGACTAGTCCCAACTATATTCTCATTTCCTAAAGAGAACAATGAAAGAAAGGGTGAGCTCAACTAGCCCAAGAAGAAATATTATGACTAAGATAATGCGTAATAAATTATCCTTAGCCTTCAACAATGATAAAACCGATAGAATATAATAGACAACAAGTTTTAGATCAACAATCGCAATGAAATAAGCAATCCATTAGAAGAGTCAAGTAGAGCATAAAATCTACTATCTTCTATGATTTAAAAAGTTTTTCATCAACTTTATCACTAAGACTCAGTTTAATAAATAAAATCAAATCATCCCTGCACCACGGCCAAGGATATTCATGTAATCATCAATGATCATGATTATATACCGAATAATCCCTCGGTCATAATCATACCAACAACTCGCCCATCAATGAACTACAGCCAATGAGGACTTTTACCACATCATTCGTCACATTACTGGCCATGATTATACCGAATAATCCTCGTCATAATCATACCAAGTCCATCTACGCACGTAAGCCAAAGATGACTTTCATCACAATATAAGCATGAGGATGATGACAATGACATAATAATTCAATAAAACAAGTTCAAGGATAAATTTTAAAGATTTATAATTTAATTTATCCGTAAATCAATAACGCCCAAATTGTCAACATGATATCGCTTTTGTGAGTAAAATTCAAGAATGCTCGTAAGAATATTTCCATGAAAAGATATCGATGAAGCGCAAATATCCGTGATATTCTACTAATTTCATGGAGTATAGAAGCCAAAACTTTAACCAACCGAGTATAATAGAATATATGAAAACCGCAAATGGATTTTCGCCCGCCATGCGGTAATCCACGAGATGCATCATTTCCACAATTTAATAAGGAATGAATACAAAGGATCATTCACCATGCATGCGGTAATCCACATAGACAAAGTTATTCCAATGTAATAATAAAGAATGGAATAATGTAAGAATTCACCATGCATGCGATAGAATCCGCACGTATATGTTATTATTCCAAAAGTAATAATAAAGAATGAATGTACAAAATCAGTCAATGCATGTAGAATGAACTGCATGCCAGAATCCGATATTCCAATGTAATAATAAAGAATGGAATAATGGAAGAATTCACTCAATGCGATAGTCCGCATGCATGTTATTTCCAATGTAATAATAAAGAATGGAATAACAATAAGAATTCACCAGCACGCATAGATCAGATCAATGTATAAAGTTATTCCAATGTAATAATAAAGAATGGAATAATAAGAATTTCACCATGTATGCGGTAGATTAGATATATGTATATAAAAGTATTCCAACATAATAATAAAGAATGGAATAACAACCCTTACGAGTATTGAAAGAAAATAACTCTCTCATGAATACGAAAAGAATAATACCCTTTACCTTAGAAAAAATCGATATCGAATAAAGGAGGTAGCACTTCTTTCTTCTTTTCTCTCTATAATTTCTCTCTATAATAATTGCTCTATAGCTTTAGTGAATTGGTGAGAAATGAAGGAAGAATGAGCTTCTATTTATAGAAAAATATAGTTTCAATAATTGCACGCTTTGGGGCTCAAAATATTACAAAGATAATACCTTCCTCTTTTCTTTTTTTTTTAATTTAGTCCCGCAAGTATTATCAAACTTGCACCACCTCCCCTAGTAAATAATGTGAATTAATAGTTCATTCATGTGACTCAATAGTATAATCATGTGAAAAACTAATTACAAGATAAGACTCTCATCTATACCTCCATTTTTAACTTAGTCATGCAAGTATTATCAATCTTGCACAACTCCCCTAATAGTACAAGAATGTGAATCAATAGTACACACATGTGAACAAATAGTTATAATCATGTGAATTAATAGCAATTAATTGCTCATTTATCCGATTAATTACCCGATCGGTCAATATAACCTCCAGACATCAATTATTATCGAAATAAATGTCGATTTTCACTAACACTAATAATTCCAACACAATGGAACTATCAATTTCATCTTTAATCAACACGAACTTATTCATCATTAATATTATAATTCACAATATTTAACAACCAGTCGCTCCTGTGAAAGAGGGGCTTTTCGATAAGGATTTCTCCTTATCATGCCAAGCAATTAGTGACCAAACCTCTCCTCGATGTAACTTCTAGACATTGTCAATATTGCAAATAATAATATGAATAACTTTGTCGCCTCAATTATTGATTTAATAATATATATATATTATGCAGATGATACCGTGACAATAATTGAATCAATAATACGAGAGATATGATGCAAAGAATTATCGTAGAGCAATAATTGAGTATAACCGAAAGTGACTTCTCACGTAAATCATCAATAATCAATACCGTAGCTACTATGCAACCACGCCAGACATCGCATTTTTTACTACCGGGTAGTTCAACAGCTTTAATTAAAAACTTTCGCCGTTATTTTTATAAAAAGATAATTCTCGCTGCTTTCTAACTACGACAATACTTCCGCAGGTCCACTAATGATTGTGCCGTCGCATTTAATATTCCCCTCGTTAAAACGAATATTCCCCACCAATCAATAATATTATATAACCACTTGCTTACTTTGCAAAAATTTGTAAATATTACCCACAACTATAACATTATATCAAATCCACACCATAATATTCAAAAAATATATTTCGAGAAAATTATTCTTTATTCATAAAAGTTGGGGTCTTACAACCTCCCTTCTTATGAAATTTCATCCTCTCAAATTAGGGTACGCACTGGTATATCAAGAGGTGAGGATATCTTCGACTTCATCTCGCATTCTAACTCCTGTGTCATTTCTTCCACATCGTGGTTTCTCCACAAAACTTTGACTTGAGGTATAACCTCGAGCGTAGAATATGATCCTTCTTATCCAAGATTTTAACAGTAACCTCTTCATACGTTAAATCTTCCTCTATCTCGTCCGTTCTAATTCAATAATGTGGTTCGGGTCTTTCACATATTTACGTAATATAGATATGTGAAAAACGCATGAACACGAGACATATACTTCAAGCAGTAGCGCGAGTCTATAGCCACGCTTCCTACTCGATCGAGGATTATAAATGGGCCAATGAATCGAGGATCGAGCTTTCCTCTCTTTCCAAATCTCGTAACTCCTTTCCATGGAGCAACACGTAACAACACATGATCTCCAATATCAATTCCACGCCCTTTCGATGAAGATCAACATAACTCTTTTGTCGATCTTGTGAGGTTTTTATACGCTGTTTGGATCGCTTGAATCTTTTCCAGAGTCATACGTATCAAACTCCGGCCCCAACAACGCTGCTTCACCCACCTCATCCCAAAGATATCGAGAACGACACTTTCTTCCATACAACGCCTCAAATGGAGCCATGCCAATACTTGCTTGATAACTGTTGTTGTAGAAAAACTCCACCAATGGTAAGAACTTGTCCCAACTTCCTTTGAAGTCAAGGACACAGAGTCTTAATAAATCTTCAAGAGTTTGAATAGTCCTTTCCGATCGCCCATCCGCTTTGAGGATGATATGCCAAACTAAATCAGAAATCTGCGCTCCATAGCTTTTTTGCAAACTAACCCAAAATCTTGAAGTGAATCTTGGTCTCGATCGTAAACTATGGATACCGCATACCATGCAATCTTACAATCTCGCTTATGTACATACTAGCAAGACGCTCAAGTGTATAAGTTTCTCAGATCGATAGAAGAAATGAGCAGACTTGGTCAATCTATCAACAATGACCCAAATCGCATCTATGCCTTGAGAAACCTTGGGAAGACCCAAAGAATCGAAATCCATGGTAATGTGCTCCCACTTCCATTCTCGAATTTCAAGTGGTTGCAATGGACCTTTTGGCACTTGATGCTCCGCTTTGACTCGCTGACAAGTTAGACACCTCGAGATAAACCCCGCTATCTCTCTCTTCATATTGCTTCCACCAAAATGTATGTCAAGATCACGATACATTTTGGTACTCCTGTGATGGATTGCAAACGGTGTGTTGTGCGCCCATCATGATTTTATACTTCAAGTCGTAATCGTTAGAACACAAAGTCCGAGTCGACTCAAGTATTCCTTCTTCATCGATTCTTGCTTCCTAATAGCACCTTCTTGCACTTTCTTCCTCATACGATCACCTGTGTCCCAGAGCTTTTGAGCAAATTTTAACTTTATCGATTAAAGCCTGCTTCTACTCAGATATTCGCCATCATCATATGGGTCCCTCGAGTCTTTAACTCTATCTCCATCCTTTGTAAGTCATACAAAATGGGCCTTTGCGCTGACAATATCGCACTCGCATTCCAGATATGATCTTCTACTCAATGCGCACCACTACGCTCGCTTTTCCAGATGGTATTGATGGTATGATCATAATCTTTCAACAACTCAAGCCATCGCATGCTGCCGCATGTCGAGTTCCTTTTGAGTGAAGAAATATTTGAGGCTTTTATGATCCGTATAGATCTCCACCTTCTCTCCATACGTAATGCCTCCAAATCTTAAGCGTTAAAAATGATCACGCCGCCAACTCTAGATCATGAGTAGGATAATTCCTCTCATATTCTTTGAGTTGTCGTGAGGCATAGGCTATGACTTTCCCATGTTGCATGAGAACACATCCTAACCCTTTGCCCAAGCATCACCAGATGACAAATCCTCCGAGCTGTATGGTATTGTCGTAACAAAAAATAAATGAGTCTCTCTCGAGTTCTTGAAAACTCTTCTCACATTCCTCGCCTCCAACCAAATTTTGTATCTTTTCGAGTCACCGAAGTTAATGGAGTAGCGATTCGAGAAAATCCTTCCACTTATCTCCGATAATAACCAAATAAGCCGAGAAAGCTACGATTTCTATCATCGACTTAGGTTGCTCCCCAAATTTTGAATTGCTTCAATCTTTGCCGGGTCAATGATATTCCATGATTTGATATCACGCGCCCAAGGAATGCAACTTCCTCAAGCCGTAACTCACATTTCTTCAACTTGGCATATAGCTTGTTTTCACGAAGCTTTTGGAGTATCACCTCAAGTGTTGCTCATGGTCTTCACGGGTTTTGGAGTATATGAGGATGTCATCAATAAAGACGACCACAAAGTGATCCAAATATTCCTCAATACTTGGCTCATCATGTCCATGAAGGCAAAGCAGAGCATTAGTCAATCCAAAAGACATGACTAGAATTCATAATGCCCGCATCGAAGTTCTCGAAAGCGCCTTTTTGAATGTCATCGCTTTTAATCTTCAACCGATGATATCCTAACGAAGATCAATCTTTGAAAAGAATTTGCTCTTTGCAATCGGGTCAAACAGTCATCAATGCGAGGCAATGGGTACCTATTTTTTGATGGTGACATGATTCAACTCCCGATAATCAATACAAAGTCGATACTTCCATCTTTCTTCTTCACGAATAGTAATAGAGCACCCCAAGGAGACGATTAGACGAATGAAACCGATGTCTAACAATTCCTCAGAGTTGGGTTTTTAACTCCTCAAGTTCAATAGAGCCATTCGATATGGGGCTTTGAAATGGGTTTTGTACCGGATTCAAGGTCGATACAAAATTCAATTTCACGCCTGGGGTAGGCCAGAAGTTCTTCGTGAATACGCCAGAAATTTATTAACAATAGAAATATCATTCAAATCGACGATTTTTATTTAAATCTGCGATATGGGCTAAGAAAGCTTGACATCCATTTTTCAATAAACGAATAGCTTTATGGCTTGATATGACAAAGATTGATTTTAGTGGTTTGTCATTTGAATTCATATATATAGGGTTGGTTAGAATATGAAAGCTAACAACCTTACGAAAATAATCAATTTTAGCATGATGAGTAGTTAACCAATCAATCCCTAAAATCACATCAAATGCAAGTATTTTCAAAGAAATAAGATCGACAGTAACGTATGTTACCGATTTGAATCAAACAAGACTTATAAACAAAGGATGTAATGAAGGTTTCTCCCAACGGAGTTTCAACAGATAAGTCAAAGTCTAATTTCTCCTGAGTCAAATTTAAACGCTGAGCGCAAGTAGAGAAATAAAAGAATGGGTAGAACCCAGATCAAATAAAGTATAAACTTCACTAGAGTTTATGATTAGCTTACCCGTGATCACCTCGCTCGATTCCTCGCTTTTCCTCGGGAGGTTACGACAAACGCCTCCTTGAACTACCGGCTTTGTCTTTTGTCTCGACACCTTTGATGCCTCCATCCCAAATTGGACTTGACTTTTGTGCACGACAAAATCGGGCTAGTGACCTTCTTTTCCACAATTGTAACATGCTTTTTGATCGCATCACGCAGCTTTGACCGATATGTCCCTCCCTCCACATTTGTAACATACGACCGACGGTCGTCGCTCCTTCCTTAACAACAAAAAGTGTCAGCAGTGTCGACGCCTTTCCATCATTGTTGAATCTCCTCTTCTTGAAATGTCCACTCTATTGTCATGGCCATGATTACCACCAAGTGATTACCATTTCGCATGTTGATTCCTCCACGCTTGTTGTCACCGCTCGATGACCGCTACCACCGGTATTATCGACTTGTCTCACGCTTCTCTCTTGTCAAGTTGACTCATTATCGCGCCCCAATAATCGAGCCCTATTCACAACATCCTAATACAAACACAGCTTTGGAGAAATTAGGTATCGACGATCTCTGTTTTCAAACCTCTTAGAAACATCCGCGCCATTCTCTCCTCATTATCAACCAAGTGGGACGCAAACCGAGACAACTCGGCAAACTTAGCTTCGCATCGCGACACACTTGGCCATATTGTTTTGCTCTCAAGCTTGATGAACTCTACCTCCTTCATGTGACGAATACTTTCGTGAAAGTACTTGTCGCTGAATGCTTCTCGAAACTTCTCCCAAGACATCTTCAAAGGTGCAGCAGTCGAGTACGCTTTTACGTATCCCCACCAAGAATCGCCGCTCGCAACAACATGAAGGTGGCAAAGGAAACCTTTTGCTCTCTGAGCATCCCAAGACATCAAATATCTTGTTGATCCGCTTTATCCACGCCTCCGCTTTTAAGTGGTTTTGGCTCTCCAAAAACTCCGTGGTCCCAGCCTCCTTGAACTCGCTTAGCGGTGACTCGCCCCGAGAGTTGTCAAGTGTTTCCACCGCATTTTGAATGAGAGCCGCCTCACCGATGTTGCATGAATTGCATAAAAGCTCCTAAACATCCCATCGCTCACCATTTCATCGGTTGTTGTGTTTACCCGAGGATTATTGTCTTCCCATGCACATTATCCTCGGTATTAATCACAGTGACTCAACTGTCTCATGTGCTTCATTTGCTTATCTCAACATTTTCTGATGCCATTTTCAAATACCGCCACAAAACAAGGGTTAATTAACATATCACATATTATCCCTATACTCCTCGACCGACCAATTAATTAAATACCAAATAAACTTAGGTAGGTCATACTAGCGAAGGAATTCCCCGCCTCTCCTCCCTAGTTCTTGTCTCACATCTCACCAGGATCATATCCCTAAGCTTTGATACTAACCGTGACGCCCCCAAAATAGGTATACATCACCCATCTTGAGTCGCCAAATACATGGTACAAAATTCAAATACAACTTAATTATACAACAAATGTAAAAAATACGACAAAAACATAATCTAAGAGTTTTAATAAGAATATTGTCATCTAGACAATATCCACACTCAATGGAGTCCTCATTACATTTATTATCACACTATTTTATATGTAATAGTGAGGACTACTAATGCTATCATCTCGACCGGCCACTCCGCTCCCCCGACTAGTCCCCAAATATATTCTCATTTCCTCAAGAGAACAATGAAAGCAAAGGGTGAGCTCAACTAGCCCAAGAAAGAAATATTATGACTAAGATAATGCGTAATAAATTATCCTTAGCCTTCAACAATGATAAAACCGATAAAATATAATAGACAACAAGTTTTAGATCAACAATCGCAATGAGAAAAGCAATCCATTAGAAGAGTCAAGTAGAGCATAAAATCTACTATCTTCTATGATTTAAAAAGTTTTTCATCAACTTTATCACGAGACTCACTTTAATAAATAAAATCAATCATCCTCATCCCCACTACTCACTAAGGGATATTCATGTAATCATCAATGGTCATGATTATACCGAATAATCCCTCGTCATAATCATACCAACAACCGTCCCATCAATGAACTACAGCCAATGAGGACTTTTACCACATCATTCGTCACATTACGGCCATGATTATACCGAATAATCCTCGGTCATAATCATACCAAGTCCATCTACGCACGTAAGCCAAAGATGACTTTCATCACAATATAAGCATGAGGATGATGACAATGACATAATAATTCAATAAAACAAGTTCAAGGATAAATTTTAAAGATTTATAATTTAATTTATCCAAATCAATAACGCCCAAATTGTCAACATGATATCGCTTTGTGGAGTAAAATTCAAGAATGCTCGTAAGAATATTTCCATGAAAAGATACTCGATGAAGCGCAAATATCCGTGATATTCTACTAATTTCATGGAGTATAGAAGCCAAAACTTTAACCAACCGAGTATAATAGAATATATGAAATCTGCAAATGGATTTTCACTCACCATGCAGAATCCACGTAGATGATCATTTCCACAATTTAATAAGGAATGAATACGAAGGATCATTCACCATGCATGCATGTAATCCACATAGATAAAGTTATTCCAATGTAATAATAAAGAATGGAATAATGTAAGAATTCACCATGCATGCGATAGTCGCATGCATGTGTTATTCCAAATGTAATAATAAAGAATGGAACCAGTGTCATGCATGCAGAATCCGCATGCATGTGATATTCCAATGTAATAATAAAGAATGGAACCAAAAGAATTCACGTGCATGTAATCATACATGCATGTGATATTCCAATGTAAATAATAAAGAATGGAATAACAATGAATTCACTGTGCATGCGATAGTCCGTTATTCCAATGTAATAATAAAGAATGGAATAATGTTTCATTCCAATGTAATTCCAATAAAGAATGGAATAATGTAAGAATTTCACCATGTATGCGGTATTGCATATGACAAAATTATTCCAACATAATAATAAAGAATGGAATAACAACCCTTACGAGTATTGAAAGAAAATAACTCTCTCATGAATACGAAAGAATAATACCCCTTTACCTTAGAAAAAAATCGATAATCGAATAAAGAGAGGTAGCGTACTTTCTTCTTCTTTCTCTCTATAATTTCTCTCTATAATAATTGCTCTATAGCTTTAGTGAATTGGTGAGAAATGAAGGAAGAATGAGCTTCTATTTATAGGAAAATATAGTTTCAATAATTGCACGCTTTTGGGGCTCAAAATATTACAAAGATAATACCTTCCTCTTTTTCTTTCATTTTTAATTTAGTCCTCGCAAGTATTATCAAACTTGCACCACCTCCCCTAATAGTAAATCATGTGAATTAATAGTTCATTCATGTGACTCAATAGTATAATCATGTGAAAAAACTAATTACAATATAAGACCTCCATCTATACCTCCATTTTTAACTTAGTCATGCAAGTATTATCAATCTTGCACCAACTCCCCTAATAGTACATCAATGTGAATCAATAGTACACACATGTGAACAAATAGTTATAATAATCATGTGAATTAATAGCAATTAATTGCTCATTTATCCGATTAATTACCCGATCGGGTCAATATAACCTCCGCACATCAATTATTATCGAAATAAATGTCGATTTCCACTAACACTAATAATTCCAACACAATGGAACTATCAATTTCATCTTTAATCAACACGAACTTATTCATCATTAATATTATAATTCACAATATTTAACAACCAGTGTCGCTCCTGTGAAAGAGGGGCTTTCCGATAAGGATTTCTCCTTATCAAGCCGCAATTAGGTGACCAAACCTCTCCTCGATGTAACTTCTAGACATTGTCAATATTGCAAATAATAATATGAATAACTTTGTCATCTCAATTATTGATTTAATAATATATCATATTATGCAGATGATAATCGTGACAATAATTGAATCAATAATATGAGAGATATGATGCAAAGAATTATCGTAGCAATAATTGAGTATAACCGAGTGACTTCTCACGTAAGCATCAATAATCAATACCGTAGTACTACTATGCAACCACGCCAGACATCGTATTTCTTTTACTACCGGTAGTTCAATGCTTTTAATCTGTAACACTTTCACCGTTATTTTTATAAAAAGATAATTCTGCTGCTTTCTAACTACGACAATACTTCTTCCGCTAGGGGTCCACTAATGATTGTGCCGTCGCATTTAATATTCCCTCGATAAAACGAAAACGAATATTCCCCCCAATATAACAATATATTATATAACCACTTTGCTTACTTTTTTTGCAAAATTTATAAATATTACCCACAACTATAACATTATATCAAATCCAAACCATAATATTCAAAAAATATTTTGAGAAAATTATTCTTTATTCATAAAAGTTGATATCTCTTATAACATTGATTTTCTTGAATCATCTAGACAATCTGTATCTGATCCCTTAGAATTTGTTTATCAAGAGTCTAAAAATCCCAGTAATGAGTCTATTAAAAATGAAGACTTAAAGAGGAATTCATATTTCTGAAAATCAAATACCTCATGGTATTTATGAAACAAATACTCCTCAAAACAGAAGACCTTATAGTCCAACTGCTAGTGATATGAATTTTGAATGTTAATGGATTTTTCTCCTAATAGTAAAATTCGTTAATGTTTAAACTAGGAGTTCATGCAGGATAAATAACAGAATTTTAGAAATTTGTATTTTAAAAATCATGATAATAAAAAATTAGCAGATATTAAAGCTAATTATTATGCTTATCTGAATAAGAACTAGTGTATTTTATCATTTACCAAGTGGTATTATGATTTTGCTTCAAATTCTGAATTTTACACTGAAAGTCAACTGAATGTATTAACTGGAATCCAAAAGGACTGGATTACCACAAGCGGTAATATCATCCAATCCATTCATCCACCTCTTGAACTTAGCTCAGGAATGAAAATTTAAAACCCTTAGTTATCAATCCGTATGTTGATATATCTGAAATACCCCATCAGCAATTAGAGGTAAAGA
Organism: Panax ginseng; assembly: GCA_020205605.1. Taxonomy (NCBI): domain Eukaryota; kingdom Viridiplantae; phylum Streptophyta; class Magnoliopsida; order Apiales; family Araliaceae; genus Panax; species Panax ginseng. The sequence goes on from CM035139.1 coordinate 54,875,577, forward strand.
TAAAAGATATTTTACCCTTGTCTAAACAGAATAACTATACTAATTTATTCCTTCAAACTGTAGGAAAATAATTAACCAGAATTGAAGAACAAATAAATCATATTAATGATAATTGTCAAGTTGTTCCTCAGAAGCTTGATCTTCAACCTGTAACCATTAAACTACCTTTAGAAGTTAGTAATTTTAAAATGAAATCTTCTAAATCTGATGATGAGTTTATTGATAATCGTTTAAATAAAATAAAATATTTAAAAACTACAACTGCATCTACGTCTCAGATTAACATGATGCCTGGTCAACCTTATTCACATACCAGTAATAATAATACTGATAATGATGAAGAAGATTCCGATACTATTTCTCCTATTCATATTTTTGAAATCCAAAATAATTTTCAGGAAATGCAAAATATTAATAAAACCACTTACATTCAGAAGCCTATAAATCGGATGGCTTTATCTGGACTTAGTAGGTATTACTACCCCAGACCTACTCCCCAGGATATTCTGTATAAAGAAGACTTTCTTCATTCTCAAAAATCTTACCATGGTAAAACCATTTATGAATGGAATATTGATGGTAAGACAGAATATCAAAATTTTGAAACCGTCCATCATATCATGATGTATGCAACAATCTTTAAACAGAATGATAATACTGACCACCAGATCTGTCATTTCTTAGTAAATGGATTTACCGGCATTCTTAAAGGATGGTGGGATAATGCGCTTACTGAAAAACAAAGAACTGAAATTCTTCAATCCTATAAGAATGAAACTGATCCTATTACTAAACTTGAAACAAAAAGAGAAGATGCTTGTTACACCCTAGTTGAAGCTGTTCTTCATTATTTTGTTGGACCAGGACTTATGAATTCTGATAGGAGTAGAGAACTCTTACAGAACCTTCGTTGCCCATCCTTAACCCATTTTAGATGGTATAAGGATGTCTTTTTAATGAAATTCATGCAAAGACCGGATGCCAACAACGAACATTGAAAAGCCAAGTTTATTGATGGACTTCCTACTTTCTTTGCTGAAAAAATCTAACTAAGAGATAAACATGACCGTATGAGTATCCTTTATGACCAGTATTCTTATGGCCATCTTATTTAAGTAATTATTGAAGAAGGATTATCATTATGCAATAATATGAAACTTCAACAATTAATGAAAAAATAGAATCTCACTAAACGACATGAGATATGAGAATTTTGCGATCAATTCTCTTATGACACAAAATTACAGTATCCCCAAAAGGCTAAAAAATAGCAAAATTCTAAACCTAAATCTTACTAAAGACGTTCTTCTAGAAAATCTTCTAAAAACAAAACCCTTGAAAAATCTACTAAGAAGAAAAGGAGCAGTAGTAAAAAAGATAAGTCTAAAATACAATACTATAAATGTGGTAAAAACAAGACACTTTGCTAATAAATGCAAATCAAAATTAAAACAGAAACTTAAAGAAATGCCACTTGATGAAGACATTCTTAATTGTTTATCTGGAAGTAATTCTGAACCAAGTTCAGATGATGATTTAGCTGAAATCTATTATGAATCTGGAAATGACTGGTGATGATCAGTGTCAAACCTGTACAAATAATTGTAACACCATTACTGAAGCTAACTATTGGAAAACTATCGTGGAGATGAATGGTTTAGATATTGGAGGACCCCGTATTAATGTCTTAACTGACACTCAAAAATCACTTCTCGACTTAGCCGATCAAATTAAAGATCCAGAAATTAAATTAAAATTTCTAGAAATCTGTTATAAAAATAAAAAAATAGAAGAGATTCTTCTTATTGATCAATATAGTATGAGAGAAGTCATGAAACGTATGCAAAACGTTTCTACCATTGAAAAACCTATTACTATCCAGGATCTTAAAAGTGAAATAAATATATTAAAATCTGAAATAAAACAGTTACAAAATACTAATGTTATTATTTTCCAAGATTTAAATAATATTAAACAACAGTTAAACCATAAACAAGATAATAATGCAAAATCCTTCAAAACTGAATCTTCTGATAAACCAGAGTCTTCTGAACATTATTTTATGCTTATGAATCAAGTAGTCTTTCAGAAATGGTATATCAGAATTACTTTTGTTATTAAACCAAATTTTATTATTAAAGATGCCATTGCCCTAGTAGATAGTGGTGCTGACATGAATTGTATTTAGGAAGGATTAATTCCTACCAAATACTTTCAGAAAAGCACTCAGTCTTTAACTAGTACAAGTGGTAATACTATGAATATTAAATATAAAATTCCTGAAGCCTTAATCTGTAATCAAGGTCTTTGTTTACCTACTTCTTTTGTTCTTATCCGAAATATGAATCAAAGTATCATCTTAGGCACCCCTTTCTTATGTCTTTTAATGCCTATTTCAAAAATTGAAACTTTGGGAATTCACACTACTCTAAACAATAGATATATTGTTTTTGAATTCATAACAGAACCTTATACTAAAGAATTAAATCAATTTAAGCACATGATTCATTCCAAAGAAAAACAGATAAATTTTATCCAAAAAGAAATAAAATTTCTTACTACAGAACAGATAATTTTACTACCTTCTTTATAGGAAAAATAAAATTAATCCACAAGACTCTTCAAGTTGAAATCTGTAGTGATGTCCCGAAAGCTTTCTGGAATAGGAAGAAACATATTATTTCTCTTCCTTATATCCCTAATTTTAACGAAAAAAATATTCCTATTAAGTCTCGACCCAGTCAGATGAAGAATGAATATTTACTCCTTTGCAAAACTGAAATTGAGTCTCTTCAACAGAAAAAATTAATAAAGCCTAGCACTTCTCCCTGGAGTTGTACAACCTTCTATGTTAATAAAAATTTAGAAATTGAACGAGGAACTCCCCGACTCATTATCAATTATAAACCGCTTAATGAAGCCCTTCAATGGATAAGATATCCAATTCAAAACAAGAAGGACCTTCTTGACAGACTTCATGATGCCACTATTTTCTCTAAATTTGACATGAAATTAGTTTTTTGGCAAATTCAAATTAGAGAACAGGATACTTATAAAACTGCTTTTACAGTACCTTTTGGTCACTATGAATGGAATGTTCTTCCATTTGGAGTAAAAAATGGACCTTCAGAATTCCAACACATCATGAATGATATTTTTAATCCTTTTACTGAATTTATTATTTGCTATATTGATGATGTCTTAGTTTTTTCTGCATCCATTGAACAGTACATTAAACATTTAAATATTTTTAAAAATGTTATCATAAAAAATGGTTTGGTTGTTTCTGCCCCTAAGATGAAACTTTTCCAAACAAAAATCAGATTTCTTGGACATAATATTTCTAATGGAACTATTATTCCAATTGGTAGATGTATTGAATTTGCATCTAAATTTCCGGATGAAATTAAAGACATTAATCAACTGCAAAGATTTTTGGGAAGTTTAAATTATATTCGTGACTATTATCCGATACTTTCCTAAGATGCTTTCATTTTGTATACTCGTCTATGAAAAAATCCTTCACCTTGGACCACTGAACATACTGATGCAGTAAAAAAGATTAAAACAAGGGTCAAACAGTTACCTTGTTTATCCCTACCTAATCCTGAATGGAAGAAGATTGTTCAAATGGATGCTTCTAATACAGGATATGGAGGTATTTTAAAACAATTTAATCCTAACAGTAAAAAAGAGGATCTTATTCATTTTACTTCAGGAGTCTGGAAAAGACCTTCTTTAAACTATCCCGCAATAAAGAAAGAATGTCTTTCAATTGTTAAATGTGTTTTAAAATTTCAGGATGATCTTTTAAATCAACACTTTTTAATCCGAGTTGATTTTTCAGCTGCAAAACAGATATTTAAAAAGGATGTTCAAAATTTAGCATCTAAACAGATATTTGCTACTTGGCAAAGTACTTTATCCGTATTTGACTTTGATATCGAATATATCAAAGGAAAATGCAATTCTTTACTAGAATTTTCTAACCGTGAGAATATTTGCGGAATGACCAAGAGAGGTCGTGGGTCATGGCCAATCGCGAGGCCGAAAAGGAGCTAACCTTTACTATACATAATTTCCTAGCCTGAATACTCAATCCAGTAATTCTTCGGCTTCTTCTAGCTAGCCTATAGTAAAAGATGTTCTTCTATTACCAGAACAGTACATTCCAAACAAATATGTGGAAGAAACAATATTAATTATTGACCATAATGATGAGAAATGGATGAAAGATCCATGGGAGATCAAAAGACTTTATTTAACGACTCAACAGTCTCCTCTTCGTTTTAACCAGTATCGCTATCTGTATGAGCAAATCATCATTGAAACATCATCAATGGACATTAAGCATACACTTCATGATCTATCAAAACTGATTAGCCCAATTCAATAAAGTAAAACAACCATCAAGAGCATCATGCCTCTTGCCAATTGGGGTATTAATCCTCATACTACCTGTACTGTTGAATCTAGTCATACAACAGAAACCAGATACAACTATTGGGATTATATTGATTCCTTTACGCATGTATTCTATTACCAGAATCCCATCTATAACCACACTTGGTTTATCCGTATATGTCCCGATGTTCTTAAAAACGAAATTCCCAACTGGTTTTTCGTTTGGTGGGATAAATTCGGTATTACAATTGAAACTTTACTAGAATAAATGCAAACAACATTCAAGGAGTGGCAGGTTGCTTATGCCCATATACCAGTAAATAAAGACTTATCTATGCTTAAATTATTGGCCCATTTCATAATCCGTTTTGGAATCCCTTGGATTTGGAAATGGGATTTCCAATGTGACTATCAGAATAAAATTCCTCGTCTTAAAAGGGTATTTTTTACCAAATGGTGGGATAAAGGACTTAATCCCACACTACCAGAACTTCTGAAGGCCATAAAAAATCACACCCAGGCTTGTCTTGATGTCATCCCCCAAAGCCTTCCAGCACCAACACTAGTTAATCCTTTTGTCAAGATTCAAACTGATTTAAAATAGAAATTTCCAAATCTAACTGAAATAGAATTGATAGTTAAGACTATAGATTATATGAAAACCCAATTCTTACAATCCCTAGTCCAGGATGACAGTTTCATGAAAACTGTTAGCAGTAATGAAGGATCTGAACAGGATGACAATGAATTCAGCGTCTTAGCTGGTGAACCCACTATGGGAGATTTCTGGGATTCTCTCACATCCATGATTTTCGAAAAGATGGAACAAGACAAGAAAGGAAAAGGAAAAGCATAAAGTCTTCATCCACTACAGAAAGATGACCAATAATCAGAAAAGGACAACCACAATGACTTCACCATCAGAAAAGAAAAATTTGCTCCCTCAATTATCAGAATACGACACCAGCTGTCCTCTATAATGCGCCACTCAACTGATAGTTTGTCTCATGCCATTCCACTTCCTACGACTAAGAGTTAAAGAAGAAAAGATAAGGATTACAGATTGACTCCACTAGCAAGGACACACTAAATCCTTTCTTATCTTCTCACTTGTATAAATTGGGAGACCTCACCCTTTATAAAGGCAGAACTTTTCCTTGCATTCTCTTCTGTACTTTCTCTCTCTAAAAATAAATTCTGAATTTTGAAGATATCAAAGGCTCTTCTGTAAGTTTTAATTATTGCTTCTGTCAATTACTATGTTTCTTTACTTGAGCTTTTAGATTATCATACTGAAAACAATAATCGTTATAAAACAACATATCAAACTGCAACATATAATCATAATCGTTCTTATTTTTTAGAACAGTTTAATAAATCTGAACAATTTATTTTTTTAACTAAAAATGCTATACAGGAAGAAACCTGTTGGCTTATAGTTTTGGGAAGACCCCCAAACCAACAGTAACTTTATGAGATCATATATGTAATAATTTATTTGTTAATATATATTTAATATGCTTTTTAAAATATCCATGCCATTTTATTAAATAATACAGAATGAGGATGGTGCTTGATTAAGTGGAACATCACCCAAGGTTGCGGTCAACGATATTTCTGAAAATCAAATACCTCATGGTATTTATGTAACAAATACTCCTATGCTGGTAAGAATACTCAAGAGGTTCATACGTAAAGGCAGAAGTAACAAACCTAAGAGATTCAACAACAACAACAGCCAGGAGCAGATCAACGACTTATGCTACAACTGCAAGAAGCGTGACCATTTCATTGCAAACTGCAACAAACCTCTTAAAGAAGAACTGAAGAGGAAAACAAATCCAAAGAAAGAGTTCAAAGGAAACAAAAGGCTCTAGAAGAAAGACAAAGGTCTTGTGGCCGAAGGATCATGGAGTGACTTAGACAACGACACAATTCCTGAGTCTGGAGATGATGAAGATTCTGAAGTAGCAAATCTGTATCTAATGGCCAAAAATGCAAAGGATAAGAAAAGCACTGACCATCATGAAGTAAGTATCGATGATGTATTTGACTTTAACTCTCCTGATGTAGATATTGATGATTTAAGAACTGCACTACATGGCATAACATCTAATCTGCATCAATACATGAAATGGTTCAGAGTTCTATCCAAAGATTACTCTCTCAATCAAAAAGAGAAAGAGAAATTTTAAGAAGAACTGGAAACAACTCTTCTAAATGCTAACTCTCTCTCTCTCTAAATTTGAGGCTAAGAATAAACTCGTAAGATAGACAAATGAACTTAATGCACAAAGAGAGTCAAATCTAACATCTAAGATTGAGGAACTAGAAAAGACTATCTTAATGTGGAATAGATCCTCTTCATCCATGGACTCCCTGATCTCTAGTCAGAGAAGTGTATATGACAAAACAGGTTTAGGTTTTAGGGAATCCACCTTAGAACCATACGTCAAAGGAAACTAACACAATAGTGCTTCAAACTTCAATAGAAGCATTGCATTTGTGAAATCCTCACAGAAGGAAGAACCAGTCCATCCCTGCTCTTCTGATCTAACCTATGCTCCGAGGCATAATGGATCTCATGTTAGCCTAGGATTCAGGAAAGAGAAGGGTAACTTAAACACTACTCTCCAACCTGGAAGGATCGTAGAGTCGAGCAAAATCAACTCCACGAACCAACCAGGTAGAAATTGTAGAGTTAAGTTTCACTGTTCACAAATCATGAATCACAAGGATACATGGAAAAAGAAGAATCAGTATAAAGGAAGGACTACCAAAAACCCACATAAGTTCAAATGGAAAAAGAATCCACACACACACAAGCATGCATCATGCTAGATGTTTTGTATGTGATAAAACTGGTCATAAGCCTATTGTATGTAACAATAATCCTCTGCGTATTAGACTCAAAGTCAAGCAGATTTGGGTCCCTAAGGGTACTAACAAGGTAGGACCCATGCGAGTATGGGTACCAAAATGAGAGTTTAATCTTGCCATAGGAACAAAGCTCCACGATCACAACTTGGTATCTGGATAGTGGATGCTCAAGGCACATGACCAGGAACAAAGCCCTCCTGTCTAACTTCATGGAGAAGGAGGGTCCAACAGTCATCTTTGGAGACAATGGCTCCGGCAAGACAAGAGGATAAGGCTCAGCTGGGAATGGTACAGTGTCCTTCAGTAAAGTAGCCTATGTGGAAGGACTAAAACACAATCTTCCGAGCATAAGCTAACTCTGCGACAAGGGTCATCAAGTTACCTTCCTCAACAATCAGTGTTAAGTTAGAGATTTAAAGACCTCTTCTATAAAGCTGATCGGAACAAGAGAAGGGAACGTCTACATTGTTAATCTTGGTTAACGAATTTCTTACGAGATAATATGCTTTCTGGCTAAAGCCTCTGAAGAAATGAGCTAACTATGACATAGAAGGCTGTCTCATCTCAACTTCAAAAGTATGTCAAAACTGGCCTCCAAGGATCTAGTAACGAGCTTACCCAAGCTCAGCTTTGTCAAAGAAAGGCCATGCAACGCTTGTCAACTTGGAAAACAGACTAGAAGCTCATCCAAAAGCAAAACTATCAACTCAATTGATAAGCCCCTGCAGTTACTTCACATGGATCTATTTGGGCCAATTCCAACAACAAGACTTAGAGGGAAGAGATACTCATTGGTCGTAGTGGATGACTACACCAGATTTACATGGGTGTTCTTTCTAAACTCAAAATATGAAATAAGCTCCCAACTCATCAAGATGTTCAAGCTGGTGATGAACGAAAAAAGGGGAGAAAATCAAGGCTATAAGAAATGACCATGGTAGAGAATCCGACTTCTCCGAGATGGATCAGTTTTGCATATACAATGACATCAGTCACAACTTTTCAGCTCCACGAACTCCACAACAAAATGGAGTAACTGAAAGAAAGAACAAAATGCTGATTGAAGCTGAAAGAACTCTACTAGCAACAAATTATCCGCTGAGTAATTCAGGCGTAAGCTATCAATACTTGCTATATACTACTCGTAATGCATCTCTTATTCACTTTACATTAAAGAAGACTCCCTACGAACTATGGAGAGGAAGAAAGCCAAATGTCAATTATTTCCATATGTTCGGCTGTGCATGTTACATTCTCAACAATGGAAAACAATATCTGACTAAGTTTCAACACAAGTCAGATGAAGGAATCTTTCTTGGATATGCCACAGATAGCAAGGCCTATAGAGTGTTTAACAAGAAGACGCTAAGTGTTGAAATCTCTATTCACATCATCTTCGATGAAACAGACTTAGACAAAACTATGCCTCAAGACACTACGATCGACAACTCATACACTACGAACGAAGTGGTCGAGCTCAACACCACGATCGCAGCCCAGAAGATAAAATCGTCGAGCCTGAAGAAGAGATTGTATAAAGAGCTACACCAGATGACGAACCTCTATAACAAGAGACAAAGGTTAATCTCTAAGAATTCAGACAAGAAGGCACTAGAACTGATGTTCCAACAAGGAACAGATGAGCAAGAGATCACACTCAAGACCTGATCATTGGAGACCCAAATGCAAGAGTCAAGGTAGTAGCTGCCACCCAGAATGAGTGTTCTATATAAGCTTTCTGTTACAAATGGAACCCAAGAAGATAAAAGATGCTATGGAAGACTCGAGTTGGATAGAAGCCATGCAAGAGGAACTAAATCAGTTTGAAAGAAGCAGAGTATGGAGATTAATTCCAAGACCAAGAAGTCACCCAGTTATTGGCACCAAATGGGTTTTCAGAAATAAGATGGATGAAGATGGAGTAATCATAAGGAACAAGGCAAGACTAGTAGCCAAAGGTTATTCCCAAGAAGAAGGCATCGACTACGATGAGACCTTCGCACCTATTGCCAGATTAGAAGCCATCAAGATATTCCTTGCTTTTGCTACCCATATGAAGTTCAAAGTCTTCTAGATGGATGTCAAGAGTGCATTTCTGAATGGTGAACTTCAAGAAAAAGTATATGTGGAGTAACCTCTAGGTTTCATCAATCCAACTCTCCCTTATTATGTCTATAGATTAGATAAAGCCTTATATGGACTTAAACAAACACCTAGAGCATGGTATGAAACAATAACTAACTTTCTTATTGAAAATGGTTTCACTAGAGGTAGAGTGGATACAACATTATTTCATAGAAAATACAAAAATAAAGTCTTATTAGTTCAGATATATATAGATGACATTATTTTTGGTTCTACTGATGAAAATCTGTGCAAGAGATTTGCCAAGCTTATGCAGAGCAAGTTCGAAATGAGTATGATGGGTGAGCTGAATTTCTTCCTTGGATTACAAGTAAAGCAGACTGATGAAAGTATCTTCATTAACCAAGCCAAATGCATTAAAGACTTGCTTAAGAAATATGGCATGTAATCAGCCTCTCCCATGAAAACACCAATTGCTCCAGCAACTAAGCTTGACAAAGATGAGAAACGTAAAAGTATTGACATTACTCAATACAGAGGTATGATAGGCTCTCTTCTATATCTAACTGCCAGTAGACCAGACATAATGTTTGCAACATGCATATGTGCTAGATTTCAAGCTAATCCTAAGGAATCAAACTTAATTGCTATAAAGAGAATTTTCAGGTATCTCAAAGGCACACCTTACTTAGGACTTTGGTATCCCAAGGAGTCCTCCTTTGAACTGATAGGATATACAGATGCTAATTTTATAGGCTGCAAGATCGATAGAAAAAGTACCAGTGGCACTTGTCAGTTGCTAGGAAACAAACTTGTGTCGTGCTTTAGCAAGAAGAAAAATTCAAGATTCACCTCAACAAATTTGAAGCTAAATACATTATCACAAGCAAATTTTGTGCTCAAATCTTATGGATGAAAAATCAGCTAGCAAACTATGTGTTTGATTTCAAATCTATACCTGTTCATTGTGATAACACAAGTGCCATAACAATAACACATAATCCTATCATGCATTCTAGGACTAAACATATAGAGATAAGATATCATTTTATTAGGGATCATGTCCAAAATAGAACTATATCTTTACAATACATCCCTACTGAAAATCAACTTGCTGATGTCTTTACGAAACCTTTAGATGAATCCAGATTCAATAAATTGATAAGTGAGTTAGTTATGCTAAATCTACAACCATAAAACTCTATACCCTAGTTTGTGTTAACCATGCCGATAAAAAGGCTATGCTAAAATCGTAGAGATGACTAAAGAGAAACCACGATCATAGAACAGTCTCAACATGGCAGAGAAGCATCCTGTGATGACATCATTCCTATCAAATCCAAGCAACCCTTCTGATAAGCACCTCAGGGACAAACCTGACCCTTAGTTCAGTCTAAGAGGTTAACCCATCCTGAGCTACCTTAAACTAGAAGGAATTCTAAGTCAGAGTTCATCACAAGGACCAGGACAGACAATGATCATAGAGTAGAATCAACAGTAAACTCAACAATTATAGAGCAGCCTCGACGATCGTAGTCTTCCCAAAGGATACACTAGCTCAGGGGGAGCTAAGGGCAAATCATTATTTTCCATATTATTTAAAATTGTGGAGCTCGACAGAACTTGACACGTGCCCCACTATACAGACCGTGAGGAGGGAAGTTACAAAAGAAACCCTAGCTTTCAGAACGATCAACCAACCTCTGTTCAAGAAAATCATATCAATCAATGGCTACTTCCAATGTTATATCTGGTTACCAACTCTGCTTCGATGAATTCAAGACAGTTGACCCTCAGTTCCACAAGATTCTATCTCTTCTGAAGAAAGCTGGTCTTGAAGAAGCTCTGAGCATCAGCACAAGGATCTACCCAAAGCTGGTGAAAGAGTTCTACAACAATGGAGTCTTTGAAGACAACATTATCACTGCAAGAGTCATGGGGGAGCAGATTAGACTCAAAGCTAAAGATATAAACCTAGCCCTAGGTTTTAAATCAAAAGGACTCTCATCTATGAGTGTCATCAACTTCCATAAAGGTCTGAAAAAGATGCACCACACGAAGATTCAGAACGTCAAGGGGTATATGAAGAAAGTGTTTCCCCAGAAATATGAATTTTTTGCTGACATTGTTGGAAAGTGCATATGCTGTAAAAGCTCTGGCCACGACTCTGTGAATGAAATTCAACTAAAGCTCATGAAAACAATCTGCTTCAGGATTCAACTCAACTATGGGTCTCTGCTCATAGATTGGATCGGGAAGTGGATACTCAGCTCAAAGAAATTAAAGTTCTCTAGAAAAATGCTTTATGGAAGGTACATAAGCATAATCCTGCAATCTTCTTTGGGTGACAAAATTGGGGACAAGGAAGGGGAACCCATCAACCCCAACAGAAGAATGACCCAACAACTATTTTAAAACTAGAAAAGAAACCCTGCAAAAAATGTAAGGATGATGTCTGAATCCAGTGGAAGGACTGGGGGAGTAAAGATATATGTGCTACCAGGAAACATGTCAGTTGTGAATGAAGTCGAATAAGAAAGAGAAGTCAATGAAAAGGAACCCATTGTTTTGACCAGAAAAAGCAAAGGTAAGAGGAAAGTGAATGTTCAAGCAATAGAAGAGGAAATGAAGTGAATATTCGAGCACTGAAATTCTGAAGGACATGAAGAAGAAGAAGCTGTAGTCTGAAGAGGAAGAAGACATAGCCACCATCTCTCAGCTGCTTAAAAAGGGAAAATGCGACCACAAGACAAAGAAGTCTTCACTCTCCTCGATCGTAGAGTCCAGACTTACAATCACTCCAAAAGTGGATGCTGCAGCAGAATCTTAGCCTGAACCAACTATCAGGGCTGAAGCTGAAGAGAGCATCGAGGCAACAACTTAGCCCAGAAAGACAAGGAGAAAGCTTGTCAAGAAATATGTTCTTGAAAATGAGAAAGCCTTGAAGGAAGAAGAAAGAAAAATAGCTGCAAAGGAGCTTCCTAAAATTCCTGCACTAGTAAGTGCTCCAACTGAGGGGGAGCTGCCTGAAGAACAAATGAATGATCAAATTGAGGGGGAGACTCTCGAAGTCCCTGTGCCAGAAAGTGCTACAGCTGAGGGGGAAATACAAGAAGATATAGAAATCAAAGGTGTGAAAGCTATGGAGGGAGAAAGGGCTGAAGATCAGACAAGAAATGAGGAGATATTTGAAGTGGTAGAAATTTCAAATGCAAAAAATGAAGATCGGGAAGAAGAAGAGGATGATGAAGTTGAGATTATAACAGTGGGTTGGGATGGATATATGAGAGCAAACTACAATTAGCTGTTCTCCTACTTACCAATGATGCCCTATCACAGAGCCCAAATTCTCAACTCCTGGGATCACATATTCTGGACTTTCAAAGCCTATCCAGCAATCTCAGTGCTAGCTCATGGATTCCCAGGCAACCTCACGTTTGCTCAGAAGCTGATCACTAACCATCATTCCTCAGAAACTTGGAGTGAGGTATAATCAATTCCTATCTCTTTCAGAGTTAATCACTGTCCTCCATCAAATTTCAACCAATTCTATGAATTGTCAAGATGGTTGAAGTGATTCTCCACCCACTAAAGTAATTTCCAGCTACAGAATCCCAACATTATGTAACTGATGAACCAAATATACCTAACTTTATATTGATACAATCTCCCACCATTTCTCACTCTATGAATATCAATCCTACTCAAATCATAGAGTCACCCACTCAACCAATGCCAACAACACCTCCTCCCAAAACCCAAACCCCAATACCTGAACCTCCTTCGGACATTCCTTCCTCCTCAACAAATAACTATTTTGATCTTGCTCTTGCTTTTGCTCTCTCAAACCTGCAAAACCAAAATACAAGAGTCTCTCCTTCACGCACCCAACAAATACTTGAGCTTCTCTCAGACCTTCCTACCAAATCTGAGCTGTCTAATGCATAACAGAAAGTGACTATAAATATTCAAGAAGATCTTGAATCTCACTCTCTGCTTGTTCATATAAGGCTGAACCACTTGATAGATGCTGCCAACATTCTTCCTCACAATCTGAGTTCTGAGCTCACAAAGAAGCTTCGGGAGATCATCAAGGAAATGATCCAAAGCATAAATGAAAGGGATCAAATTCACCTTCAATCTACCCGAAAACACAAGGAAGCAGTTATCCTTCTACAGCAGACTTAGGAGACTCAAACAAACTTGTTATGGAGAGCCTCTCAAGCCTACGATCTTCCCTGAAAGAATTCCAAGAATACTTTATGAGTCAGATGAAACAAACAGACACTGTCTTGGCCATTCTACAAAAACACAAGTCTTAAACTGATTCTCTGGTTCACAAAAATCGTGAAGACATTGCTCAATCTTGGAATCAGCTCCACGAACTTGTCCAAGGCGTGAATGTCTGTCTGAAGACATTCGAACCCTTGATGCTGACATAAAGGGGAAGAATAAAGGGGAAGGAAAGAAAGGAAGAGGGAAACAAATTGCTCAATCTTCAAGAAGCCATCCCTTAAGATAGCCTCGACATCAGACTCAACAACCTGAACAGCAGCAGCGCCAACCAATTCTCATGGCGCAACCACTAAGGAGTCGAGGGCCACCTCCTAACTCACAAGGGGTAACCACTACTGGCTTGAATATACCGATTGGAGACCTTGTCTTTATGAACAGACATGACCATAGAGAATGGCTAAGTCAAAGCGAGATGGAAAACATTGTATAGAGAGATGAAGCTAGCAGAAGAAGTAGAACTGCAGAGCATGCCAATCCTCCAAGAAGCAAAAGGCAGAAGAAATAGAGATAAGTTGAAATTTATTTTTTATTGATGTAACTATGTTTTATTGTAATATTTGTCTTTACAAACATCAATAAATTCATGCTTATTCTCTAGAGATTTCAACTGCTCACTGAAACACTAAGTCATATTTACTTTCTAGCAACTGCATCTAGAAATTGATGATTATGATACAAATCTCCTTGGATATGTTAACATCAAATACGGGAAGATTGTTGGGTATTGCATATTTAAATTTGATGTTGAAAGTAAATAATCATGCTTATATGTAAAGTCCTTCAAAGAACATATGTACAAGGACTTAGATGATAGATCAAAATTGTTAGTTTGATCTATGTTTTATGTTTATCATTCTGTAAATGAATGTATAGTTGGAAAAATCAAAGTTGTTAGGATGATCTATTTTGAGATATAATAGATAGGCATTAATAGAATCGTAGTCTATCGAGCCAGCCAAGGGATTACAGAAGCCAAGGCAGAATTGTAGAGTATCAAGAAAGTTGCTATAAATCGTAGTTTGCTTTGGAGGGCCTCACTCAGAATCGTAAATTTGATCCAAACGCTTGCCGAGCCAAATCAAGAATCGTAGTCTATTCTCGGAAGCGTAGAGTCTGCAAATCAAACAAGCAAAGATCGTAGTCTACCAATGCTTAAGAGAAATCATAGTGTTCTCCTCTATAAGTCCGAATCAAGCATGAATGTGACAAGACATCACGATCATGATCGTAGTGCATCATCTGTCTACATCAGAAGCATCGAGCTTTGTCCATTTGTTGAAGAATAAAATACAACAAATAAGGAATGGATTATAGACGTTGAGACTCTCGGGAATCCCAATGACCCAACACTCATCCTTAGTATATAACGCAGAAACGTATTGAAGAAGCTAAGGAAAGTACTACATGTCAGCTGAAAACACATTTTCAGGTGTTAGGTGAGATAACAGTCTGCTGTGTCAGTGGGTCAGACGACTGAACAAAAGATTTCCAAGAAGTCACTATCAATGCTCAGAAATGTCAAATACAATTAATGCTTCAACGAATGCCTTCAAACGAACATATTTCAAAGGCACCTCATATACAAATAAGATGCAGATTCAAGAAATCAAGCAAGCACAAAAAAAAAGTTGAAGAACACTCAAGCGCCAAACTCTACGATCTAGAAAGAAAGCTTGCTCAGCTACTCAGTTCTTTCGAACATATGCTTAACGACAACTGAGTAGCATAACTCAAGAACTCAACTCTCATAAAGTGATGTAAGAAGTTCCAAGTCTACTGGACTTGAAGAGTTCTAAGTGAACTAAGAAGTTCCAAGACTGCTGGTCTTGAAGGAATCTAAGTGATTCGAAGATTGTAAAGACATCTTTAGTGGATTTCCTACTCGAGGAGTAGAAGAGTGGACTATGAGCCTTGAGTGCTTTGAACCACTTAAAAATACTGTGTCTTTTATATTCTTGTTATAACTGCTTATCACCTATTAACTTGGTTTATCTTAAAGGGAAACAAACAAATCTCAAATTCCTCTGTGATTAAATCATTCACAAATCTGAAAAGTATTTTGTAAAAGAAAATTTTAAAATATCTATTCAACCCCCTTCTTGATAACTATTGTGCCTCTGGGAACTAACAAAGTTCTTCTTTTCTCAATTTTGTATTCTAAAGATGATGACTTGCTTGGGATTTCTATTTTTTTTTATTTTATCATGAACTAATTTTTATATTAAGGCTATAATTGAACCTTTTATAGCCATGAATTAAATATCTGCTAATTTTTAATTATTGACTCATATGGAGCTGTCTATCATGTTTTGTGCATTTTGATTGATTGTTTGGCCAACAATTAGTAGGATACCCTAGATGAATTCGGAAGATGAAATCTAGAGTTAGATCTGTAATAATCCAAACCCTAATCAAGATTATTAATAGAAATTATGATTATTAATACAATTATTATTATAATGATATATATAAGATTAGGTGTAATATGTAATTAATAATAAGTACTGTTATATGGAAATGTATGGGATGTAAATTTGTGAAAATTCTATTAGGAAATCCTAACTCAGGATTAGGAAACCCTAACCATAAGTATTAAACCCTAATTATATTTATTAAACCCTAATTTTAATCTAGAAACCCTAAATTCTAATTATGGAACCCTAAATCTAATTAATAAACCCTAATCCTAATTAGCAAACCCTATGGGTACAAATTTAAGGGAGATATATGAAATGACTAAATTGCCCTTAAATTTAATTATTAAGTTACCAAATTACCCTTAGTATATATGAAATAACCAAAATGCCCTTTTCTTATCCTTTAAGCAAAAGATAAAATCAAATCTCGGTGAGTCATCACTCAAAGATTGTCCATGTGCTTAAAACAACCCACACCATTCACAACATGACACATATACCTACCAAATTCATTGGTCAAAGATGAGTTGTCATGGAAACAGATTAAAGGACTAAAATACCCTAATTTAGTCTTTTATACATAACAAAGCCTTTAATACCCTAAGTACACGAATTGTACACTTAATATCATTCATAACTTGATCCATAAACATTCCATAGTTATCCAAGATCAGATCAGAAAGAGAGAATCAAAATAGTGCTCAAAAGGTAAGAAACCCTAATTTTATCCTAGATCTTTAAAGTTTTGGTAGATTTTATGTTTTAGATTTTAAATATGTTAAATAGTATGTTATTTAGTGATCTGAGTTGCTTAAACATGAATCCATAACATCTAAATGCATAAAAACGAAGCTTTGAACAAACTGTCCAAAATCCTAAAAAATGTTGTCTGACAGTCAAATGCCCTCTAAATTCGATCCTGTTAGTTGTTTGATCTGTTTAAAATATCCTAGTTGTAATATGCCATGAGGTGAGAAACCTGGGAGTGGAATCATGTCCATTGGATTAACCAATTGAAAGTTATAGCTAGTCAAAACCAGTTGACCAATCACATTTTTCATTTCTGGAAAACCCAAAAATTTTTTAGTAGCCTTACAAAATTTTGGGTGGCTTTGATTTTCGATCCTTTTAGGTTTTTAGGTCATCTAAGTGTATCACTTTTGAACCCTGTCATATGGACTACATGTCCATGACAATGGATCACCCATTACATCAACATGTTGCTAGCTATTCATGGTCAAATGTGGTTGACTAAACATAAAAATAAGATTTTTGGAAATTCCATAAATCTGAAGAACAGGGGTCTGACAAGCTTTTGACCAACCTAGATCTCTCATTTGTGATGTTGTTTGGCTATTCCAGTGTCACACTTTTAAACCTTGGTATAGTTGCTACAATAAGGTGACACTGGATCACTTATAAGAAGCACAAAATAGAAGTTATTAAGCATCAAACCTAGTTGGCCAACATTGACTGAAATTCTGGAAATTCCAGAAACTCAAGAACAACGTTAGGTGGCTAGTTTGACCATCAATATCTCTATATTGTGTTGTAGTTAGACACAAAACTTGTCATTAACTTGTAATACTATATCAGTACTACAATTCTGATACACTAACAAGCTTAGAACATTAATAGATTATGAATTGAAGATGGTCAAAGTAGGCATCTAAGGGTTGACTGGGCTATTTTTCAAGAATTCAAAAACACCTACCTCGACATTTTCTGTCGCGATAGACCTTTAGCGACAGTTTTAAATAAAAATAAATTATAATAATTAGAAATAATTAGTAAATAATTAGTAAATAAGTAATAATTAAGTTTTTAAAATTATTTTAAGTTATGATAAATAAATTTTAATATTTTGACATAAATTTTATTAATATTTTAATATTAATGATAATAAAATAATTTTATAATTTTATTAAATAAATTATTTAAAAATGATATTAATGATTTAAAAGTCATTATGAATAGAAATAAATTATTTAAAAATAAGTATAAATGATAATAAATTATTTAAAAATAATATTAATGATTTAAAAATCATTACGAGTGATTATTAATGATTTAAAAATCATTATTAATGATAATAAATTGCTTAAAAATAATATTAATGATTTAAAAATCATTATGAATAATAATAAATCATTTTAAAATGATATTAATCATTTAAAAGTTATTATGAGCTTTTAGAAATTATGTAAATAACAAATTGAAGCTTTTAAATAAATTTTATTAAAAAATCAATTCGATAATTAATCGATAAAGCAATAAAACACGGATTAGACACCAAAATCAACCCAAACTCTAATAGTTTGATTATATATTAGTATTTATAGATTCTAACAACGCATATAATTATGTGTTAACATATTTAGGTTACGAAACTACTTTAGATAGCATTAAATAGTTGTTCTTCGATCAGGCAAGTTTTCTAACTTCATTTAATTTCTGTATTAAATGTAAGTCTTATATTTTTGCATAATGAACATGTTACAAACATTATTCATGATATATGTTAATGAAAGGTTATTGCTTTTTGTTCAAGCATAACCAAATAAAAAGAGCTGTTATTTGTGTAAAATAAATTTGATTTGATATCAAATCATAGACTATGATGAAACCAAAAATGTTTGGTGTGAATATATATACTGATACTATTTATGACCGACAATTATTTATTGACTGAGGATTATTTATGACCGACAATTATTTATTGACCAGGGGTTATTTATGACTGGTATTTGTAGCAATAACCGGAGGTTATTAAAACAGGATGATATGCATAGTCCTAGGGTGTTTGGTTGAACAAATTAACCCGGGTTGCTAAGTCTTTATGACTGAATGAAGCTCATAATATGTGGAGTTTGGTAGATCAAACCTCAGTATATATATGTGGAAAAACTCTAAACTACATGTTTATTCAATTCAGATTCAGTGTGAGTATAAAGTATAACTTGTTTAAAACTTGCTGAGCTTTCTGTAGGACATCCTTGCAAATATTCTTTTCCATTTCCAGTCAAGAATGATGTACCCGGCAGTTTCAGTACTTGTGGATAGGAAATCTTAATTTTATTGTATTAAGACATGGTTATTTTTTTAAAGACTCTGATGTAATAATTAACTAAATTTAGGTTCTATGTAATTAAATGTTAAGTTGTGTAATATATTATTAATTTTTATACATTGCTTAGTTTTACCATTTTAAGGAAAATAGAAAAGGGCACAATATTTATATGAACTATACATCTGAATGAGGGTATTGAATGATCTTAGGAGTTCTGTACGAATTGAGGTTGCGCCCCTAGGTTCCAGGAATAATCTTATCATTCATACTGTGAATGTCGGATAGATAGGGATTATTGATATGAAAGAAATATCCACGAGATTATAAATCTATACATCCAAGTGAGGGTATCCATATTATCGATGTTGGGATTTTTACTGTCCCTTTTCTGTTCTTGTCTTTTGGTGTTCTCATGTTAGGTGAGATTTATTTGAAAAAATAAGTTATGAAAAGGTCCGACATTTATATGTCAACTATTGGACTGTAAGAGTCGTCAGTTGGTATTTTTAAATGGTTGCACCAACTCAACCGAGAAAAGGTTTGCACATTGACCACATGATGTAACACTGTTAAACTGGTCTATGAAACCGAGATTCATTAGGGTCCGGGGACTTTCTTATGTGGAGGGAAGGTGTTAGGTACCCCCCGACATCCGTGTTACCACGGTGACCGCCACTTTTCAATTAAACTGTTATATGAATGTGTGTGTGTGTGTGGGTCAATGTGCAATTATTTGGAAGTAATGCCATGCCTTGTTCGCACCTATATACAAAGGGTTTGAATTTGTGTAAAAATTCAGTTTTAACAAGATATAGCAGTGATCTCGGTTTCACAGACCCGTTTAGCAGTGTCAAATCACTGGGTCAATGTGTAAGCCTTTTCGGTTGCGTTGGTGCAACCAGTTAAATACACCAACTGGCGACTCTTAAAGTCCAATCGTCGACATTATACATGTCGGACCTTTTTCATTTTTTTTTCAAACAAATCTCACATTAACATGAGAACACCAAAGAATAAGTAACAAAAAGGGACACTAAAAAATCCCGATGTCGACAGGTGGCGACTCTGCTGGGGATTCCAGTAAGAGGGCTTAAGCCGCTATTACAAGCTTTTCAAAATTATTATATGCTTGTGTGTGAATGTTGCATTTACATTTCTGATGAATGTGTACAAATGCATTTTTAATTATTACACTGCTAAATATCTATCTGTGATATTAGTGCTTCGCACATGTCATCATTTTGCATAAACGGTGAGACACATTGTATGTGAATGTATGTTGTGTGGTCCCTCCACCAGGAGGCTATCCTGTCGGTGTTTGATTACTGGACTCGTGGGAAGAATGATTCCCCAGGGCTTAGGAAAGGCACCACTCAGATTCGCTCTAGTTGAACGACCGGATTAACTTCCCGTCAAGTAAATTGCGATGATCTGGGAACCTTCATGCTGAAAAGTCGCGAGAGAAACCCTAGGATAGGTTAACCTCTGATAAACCAAACGCGGAGGAAATTTTCTTCATGCTTTCCATTTTTAATTACTTGTAAAAGCATTTACTTGTAATTTTATTCCATGTTCATCCATATGTAATGGAAAATATGAAGAATATCTATGCATGCATGACATGTTATCAATTAACAACCGGTTTTGCAGGAAAAATTCCTAAAACGGACATGTTATGATAACATTTATATTACCCTAAGACTAAATTACGTAAGTCTTTTGTAGGGAAGAAATTGGGCTTGTTACCTGGTCAAAATCCAAAAAGGCTGCGAGCCTACAACCAATCATGTCCTTAGAAACGAATCAGCCTAATCTGCTTTCCCGGAAGAATTTGACGGATTGAGTAAACAAATCACAGATTTGGCCGTTCTACTGAAAGAATTGCACCAGTCTACTCAGGGTACGAAGATACCTACACATACAGAATCCTCTACATAAGGGGGAGTTCAATGTCTGGAAAAAACAATTCTAGAACATCAGTTGGATACAACCAACAAAGACCCTGAAGGCACCCATATCAAAGGAGATCCAGACACTGGTGAAATCAGGAAGAAGGTCCTTCAAATGGAGGAAACCATTCGCATTCTCAAAGGGATTGGAACACATGGCAGTGTTTCATATACAGACCTTTGCATATTTCCTGGTGTTCAATATCCAGAGAAATTCAAGACCCGTAATTTTGAAAAGTATGACGGATTAGGGGATCCTTACACACATTTAAAGGTGTTCACTGGAGAACTCGGGTCTTATGCAGAAAATGAAAAGCTCAGAATGCAGTTGTTTCAAAAATGTCTGTCTGGAGAAGCCCGTTCATGGTATACCAGATTAGACAACTCTAAGATCCATAGCTGGGAAGAGCTGGCTCACGCCTTCCTCACTCAATATAGTTTTCAATCTCAGATGGCTCCTGACCGGTATCAAATCACCAAGGTCAAGAAACAGTCTAATGAGTCATTTAGAGAGTACGCTCAAAGGTGGAGGCGCCTTGCTGCTCAAGTTATTCCTTCCATGACAGAATCAGAAATGGTCACGACTTTCATAGATGTACAGGAAGATCCTTTCTATGAGAGAGTTCTAGCTGGTATTGGCAAACCATTTTTTGAAATGATCAAACACGGCGAGATGGCTGAAATGGGATTGAAGTCCGGTAAAATTCAAGACCTAACCACTCTTAAGCTGTTGCTGAGCACATCTAATCCGGATCTTATGGGAACAACCCCCGGAGGGTCCATAAAAAGAAAGAGGAGGATGTTTCCTTGATACTACAAGGACAAAAAGGCAATCCAAGCATGCCTATGCAGAGGAGAAACTACTCCCCTTTTCCAGCACAATCTTCAAACCCTCCATTGCCTAAAAGTGGAGAAGTAAAGTGACCTCGAACGTTCACACCCTTAGGGGATTCGCTTGAGAACATTCTTGCTCTTCTAACTGTTCAGAAGAAAATTACAAATCTTCTTCCACCAGCCACCCCTAATGGCAGGGGTTTTAATGCTACTCAAAAGTGTGCTTATCATGCCGGGGCACCCGGACATGATACTCAAGATAGTTGGGCCTTGAAACATAAGATTCAGGATCTGATAGACAACGGTGAGATTGTAGTCTCCAAACCAGATCGACCTTATGTGCAAGACAACCCTCTTCCTCAACACAAAGAAGAAGAGGTCAACATGATCATTGGAGCAATCGTCTAAGGTTCCAATAGCGAATCATCCCAACCCATCAAAGACTTGCGGTGTTGACAAATGGGATTATGCAAAGTTCCAGCCATACATGGAACGAAAGATGAAAGCTCTTTGTAAACAAATTAAGTAATCGCGAATCGGTGACCCACCAAAGATCAAGTCACACGCCAATTAATTAGGCAGGAGCATGCCTATCTCCTTCCATTTGTTATAAATGCTCCATCAACACCTTCAGAAAGCAAAGCTATGGAGGATAAGGTTGCAAAGCGAGCAAGTGCTAAAGCCCATCGGGATTTTGCCAATCAAAGGGAATTCACCTATCTGGGCCAGTCTAGGGAGGAGATACTTCAAATGTTGATCAATGAAGGAAGAATCACATTCCTTCTCCCTCCAATCAATCCTCCGCCAGTATGGTTCAATCCGATGAAATGTGTCAATATCATTCACATTCTCGCACACAACACGTAAGAATCTTTGGGCACTCCGCCATCTTATTCAGAATCTTATTGATAGCGGTGTCCTGCAAATAGCAGATGATTACACTGTGTAACTCAAGGGTGGGAATGCATGCCCTACCCAATGGAAGGGATCAATTGCAGTTATCTCCGAAGTGGATGATGAAACTGTCAAAGTATTTCCCATACAACCAATTCAACTCAAATGAGCTGACAATCCTTTGAAAGTGGCCGCACTAGAGCCAATTCCTTTACGTTGCAGACCACAACATCCTGTTGTCAGCTTGCACAAAGTTCCATAGAATTATGGAGAAGTCAAGGATCCACGTCTCATACTATCGCTATGAAAGGTCGAAAGAAAATCCATCGTACCTTCCTCAACGGGTTATCAAACCTACTTGCATGGCAAAGGGAAATTGCCCATGTAGAAGATTAAAAAATTCCTCCGTCTTATGGGTCATAATGAAGCCAAAGTGGTTTTAAGCTTGCGAGAAGCTCCACACTAGATTTCAATACTGGATTTGGTTTTCTCTTCTGAGGATCATCGGAAGATCTTGTTGAAGGTTTTAGAAGAAGCCTACTTGCCAAAATCAGTGGATGTGGAAAAATTTCAACATTTGGTTGATCACATTTTCAACAACAATGTGATATCCTTCACTGATGATGATATACCTCCCGAAGGGACCGGTCATTGCAAGCCATTGCACATCGCAGTTGTTGTCTTCCCGCACATGCTAGCAGGGAGTATTGATAGATGGAGGCTCATCTCTAAATATTTGTCCTTATGCCACCTTGGTAAAAATGAATATCAATCTCAAGCGGATCCAAAGCAGCCATACGGTCATCCGAGCTTTTGATGGATCCCGACGAAATGCCATCGGAAAGATTGAATTGCCAATTAAGATTGGTCCAAATACATTCAATGTATCCTTCCACGTCCTCAAGATAGATTTAGGATACAACTTGCTATTGGGGAGACCATGGATACACATGGCTGGAGCTGTTCCATCCACATTACATTAACAACTCAAATACATCATCAACAACAGTCTAGTCACTATCAACGCTGAGCCGGATTGTCCTGAACAAGGAATTCTACCAATTATCAGCTTCAATTCAGAAGTTGAACCGGCCAATTTCCATACTTTGGAAGTGAGTAACACGCAATACCATTCTATTGGGGTGCCACTTCCCGTACCCAAGATTTCTGCCGAGGTTATGTCGGCCACTCAAGAAATGATGTTATTGGGTCATCAACCTGGACAAGGGCTTGGTAAGGATCAACAGGGTATTAAGCACCCTATCCAAATGTCCAGTCAAATTGGAACAGCCGGGCTAGGCTATTCTTCTAGTTTCAGACACAGGAATCTTCATAAGCACGAGCAGGTTCCTCAAGATTCCGCCGCACGGTGATTTTCTATACCTTTACCTCATGAGTTAATGCAATCTCCAAAGAAAGGTACCCCTACCATCTTTGGGCTATGCTATTTCCAAAACCAGTGCCAATCAAAGCTAAAGAGGTGCTGATTCCTAGTCCCGAAGTGGAAGAAAAGGAACGGAAATGTAAACATGACCTTGCCTTGATGATGGCAGGCATCCGCGTCATTGTTCATGATGAATATACAAACAGATACACCCCAGACGATGATTGCCCAGATGTCATGGTTATCATTCGGGAGAAGGAAGACACTGACGATCCTTCCATCACTGCAGTCCTTCAGGACTTTGCCCTCAACAATTGGAGCAGCACTCCATGCATTGGTCGACGAGGGTAAAATGGGTAGAAAATCCCTCTGCCCTGTAGATAACTCTAACTGCTTGCTTGTGACAACCGAGATTTTATAATTTAATTTTAATATTTATTGGATTGAATAAATATTTTTTGATGGATTAATTGTTAGATTAAATAATTAATTGATGAAGTTGTGGAAGATTAATGTAATTATATGTGTTATATTTATTTAATTATGTGGAGAATTTTTATTATACGAAGTATGTAATTATGTGAGCTTATTGTATTAAAAGAAATATTTAATAAGCCTATCGTTATTTTAATTAATTTAATTATTAATTAGAGATTTAATAATTTAATATTATTATTAAATGAGAAACGTAATTATGTGACTATGTGAATCAGTGAGAAATTATTATATTTTATTTAAAATAAATTAAACTAGATATTTGATTTATAAAGGGTGTGACATTTTTCAAACTATATTATAAAGGTTTTATTAAATTAAATGGTTTTTGAAACCTTTTATTGTCAGCCAAACAAGGCCCTAAGGGGAGTTGAGGGCAATTAACCCATGACTGGGTAACTGACCACCAACGCGTTAGTTCAATTCCTATATTATACGTCTTCCTTCCTTTGTCTGTCATTATTGCTTAAGTCTAGAAAAATAGAAACAGAGAGAGATTGAGAAATTTTGAGGGAGAATTGTTAAGTGATTAGTGACTGAAGAATAGTTGAGAAGGAGTCCATCTCTTACAAATTATATTCTACGCTTGGGTAATCTCTTCAACCCAATTCATATATTTTACGTCATTTAGTTTTTATGAATATGGCTCTTAAGACTTCTGTTAAATCTCTGTAAATGGGAAATTTTGTTGTTATATGGATATATGTAATAATATGATTAGCATAACATGTTTTATTGTATATTATATAGGTTTCCATATCAACAATTTCATGAAATTATACAGTAAAAGATTTTAGAGTATGTTATATGGCCATATGGCCTTATACGTGATTTTTAATATGTCAAACATAAAGTGTTCTGCAAAATATTCACTTGTATATAATTATGCATGCTAAAACGAACAAAACGAAACTTGAATGGTTGGATTTGGTCTTATAATGAATCCGTAGTATTAAATTCTATGTTTTTGTTCAAGAACTTCAGGAACATCAAGAATAGTACAATTGTTCATAAATTAATTCTGTAATTATGTGTTTTAATGGGTTAAATCACTCTATAAATGTTGGGTAATGATTATGTATAAATTCTAGCATGTGGGTATGTTTGATTTGGTGAAATTAATGATCATGTAGTGTTTAATTATTTAACTCGTGTTCTTCGCGAATCGAATTAAAATTGAGTTTCAGCCACACAGCCAACTCCGTAATCGAATTCCCGCATAGCAGCATCAAGGCCAGAAGGTTACATGCTGCCAAGTAAAGCCATGATGCCAAGAAGGCCGCTGACAATATAAGCATGCACCAAGTACAAAACCTAAAGTATCAGTCATAGTCACCAATACAAGGCAAAATAGCCAAGACAAGAAGAATAGATAATAGTGGCGTAAATGCCACTTAGCGTAATGTCCGTTATTTTTTTAAGTGTTCAAGTGTAGAAATGTGATAGCAACTTAATCTAATGATTATAAAAAAAACTCATTACACATACAATGAGATATTAAAATAGGTTCTTATCATGTCATTAAGACATTTACATCTTAATTGAATTGTTGATTATGTAATTAGCTTGTTACTTGTATAGTGTAATATTACGTGAAAACAAGTGTGGTAATTTGACTAAGTATAGTCATGAATTCAAGTGATGGTTAGCACGTTATAATTGACTGGTATTGTGAACGTAAATGATATGTAGGATTTAAATCAAAGAACGAGTTTTATTAACGTGTAATCTACGCTCGAGGCAAGTTTCCTAACCCTACTTGTTATCGTTATATAAGTTGATTAATTTACTTTTCTACATTGAGCAAGTTCTCATTATTATTGAATACGTCTGTTTTGTTATAAATCTTTCAAGCATGATGCTGTTATACAATACTTATTCTATTGTATACCTCTTGCGATTGTTATTCAAATTAAGTTATCGCTATTGTTAAACCTTGTTAGACTAGCTTAACCCTTAATGATTCGACTAGTCCATAGTTGATGAGCGCTTCTAAATTTCGTAACCCTCGATGAATTATCCAAACCAAACTTCCTTTGGTGCGGACTCGAATGTCAAACCGAGATGAACAACCCCAGTAAAGGGGATTACGATGCGTTAGCGTTAAGATATTGTGCATGTGATGGTACTAAGGGTCGATCCCCTAAGTACGAGAAGAAGAGTCCATAGTCTTATGACTGTTAAAGGTTTTAAGTATAAACACTTGACAACCTAGGACATAGTTCAAGGTCTTATGACCCTCAGAATTTCTTTTGATTCTTGTTATTCATTCTTGATTCAAAATTTGAGCTTTTATATCAGAAGTTGTTAATTCATTCGCATGTTATTATTCATTGTTATATTATTATACTTGTGGGAAATCGTGCTCACTCTTGCGTAATAATAACATTGCAGTTAAGAATGAAAAAGCAGACGAGCCTTCCACTAGTAAAGGCAAGGGCAAGATTAGCAAGTAATGAAGACTGTTTATTATTGTGGTTATGTAATGATAATTAGACTTGATATTACTTAAGAATTATTATTTGTTTATGATTCCGCATAGATGTTTTAAGGTTAGAGCAACCTGGGATTTTATTTATTTTGCAGTTGATGTAACCCCATAAGGGGATATTTATTTATTATTTCTATCTATGGCATGGTTTGCATTATTTATGGGTAGATAGATAGACGATGTTTGTATAGTGAACACCAAATCCTGTGGAAATGGAAGTACCGGATTTGGGGGTGTCACAGGTTGGTATCAAAGTCAGAGGTTATGAACCTTAGGTGGAGGAACAACCTTAGTAGTAGCCTCAGTAGGAGATTGAGAACATAGTAGTGGTAAACTCTTATCGAGTTATAAGAAATGAATTTCTAAATTCATTGAAGATAATAAAAGACTTTATGTGCTTATGTGTTAATTATGTGTTCGCTAGCACGAATTAGTAACTAAAATTTAAAATTTTATTGTCAGGATGTCTGATGTTGGAGGAGCTAGTCGAGTTGGGGAGGAGGAACCCCGAGTACCCACAGAGGAGGAGCCCCGAGACATTCATGTTGTTAGGGAACAGTTGGTACAGAGAGAGCCATCCCAATTGATCACCGTTGTTGGTCGGGAGCATGAGCCTGAGACCGATCCAGAGGAGGATTCAGATGAGGGAGAGGAGGAAGAGGAGTTCCCACCGAACTCCATTGATGCTGAGATGTATGATGCACTTTATGATCGTAACATAGAGTTGCAAGACACTGTTCAGGAGCTGACAGAGAGGACTCATTATATGCAAAGCAGAAAATTCATCGAAAGCGTAAGGATGGGGAAATTGTGACTCTTCACACACGTTTAGGAAACGTGGAGTGGGATTTGGTCCACGAGAAGGGTCAGACTAAGGAGAAGACCGAAGAAATAGAGAAGTTAAAGAAAGATCTGAAAGAGAGCTCAGAGAGACTGGCATTAGCAGAGGAGGGTTGGGTAAGAGAGTCGCGTCGTGCTGATCTCGCAGAAGAGGATTGCCGTGCAAAGAAGGCTAGACTTGGGGAGACGTATTCTACACTTCACAATGCAATGGATGCGGCCCAGGATCGAGTTATGAAGTACCCAATCCGGTTTGAAGGTCTACCATCATACATGCTTGATCGTAGGACGATGTCTCGTATTATGGAAGAAGAACGTGGCAAGGCTATCCAAATACTTTAATAAGCAAAGGATAGTATTAGTTTAATTATGTGAAAACTATTTGGTAGTTAATGATGTAAATTCATGTATTTATAAACAAAGGAATATTTTGATGTTTTAAACTCGTAGATTCTTTATCTCAGGATAGTGGATGTAAATAGCAGTGATGCTATCTTATGATGTTAAAACTTTTGAATTTAATAAAAATGTCAGAGTTTATTTGAATTGATGTGTTAAGTGAGTTATGATTAAATGTTTTAGTTAAGTCTTAAATGTTTAAGAGATTGAATAAAGACCTAATAATCGTATATTCTTAACAGAAATATGCTGCCTAGAAGAAGACAAAACCATCAGCAAGCACAAGAGGAACCAATGAATAACAACGACGCCAATGCTAACCCTGTTCAGCAATTGGTGAACCTTTTGGCTGGGGAAATTAACAATCAACCACAAGCTCCACCAAATACCTCATTCAAGGACTTCAAGGCAGTGGGACCACCAGAGTTTAAGGGTTCCATAAACCCAATCAAGCTCGGATTTGGGTGATGGAGATGGAGAAGGTGTTCGACGTCGCCGAGTAAGGGAAGATCGTAAAAATGCGATGCAACGCTTATGCTCAAGTCCGCCCGCTTATTGGTGGCGGTGCAAACAAAGTGAGGGGAGGTGAAGGTGTAGACCGGGAAAGATTCAAAGAGATGTTCTTCGAGATGTACTTTTCACCAGCCTACAAAATCGATGGAAGTTCAATTTCTAGAGTTGAAACAGGGAGTATGTCAAGAGTCGATTATGCGAAGAAGGTTTAACGAGTTGGCTAGGTTCGCCACATACCAAGTGCATACCGATGAGAGGAAAGCAAGACGTTTTGAGCAGGGGACTAAAGCCTCTGTTGTATATAGCAAAAAGTGTCAATGTTCCAATTGAACACTTTTGCCGGAGTGTTAGAGAAAGGCCATACTACGAGGGTGGAAGCGATGCAAGAATGAAATATAATCGTGGATCGTAAGAAGAAAAAGAGTGAGAATGAAGGTAATAACAAAACTGATGGGAGTAGCACTGGGGGTAATCACAATCAGAAGAGGAAGTGGTCTGATAACTCGTCAGCTGGAAGTTAACATGGAGGGCAGAAGAAGAAGATCGAAGTGTGCCCAACCTGCGGGAAAACTCATCTAGGAGTTTGTATGAAAGGGAAGCGAGTGTGCTACAATTGTGGTCAGGAAGGCCACATAGCACCAAACTGTCCGAACCTAAAGAAGGGTGCATGTTTCACTTGTGGCTCAAAGGGCCATCTTGCAAGGGATTGTCCTAAGAAGGGATCTGGAGGGACGAGTTCAGGAGGAAATAGAGGAAATACCGGTGGAAGCACCCTGACTATCGCAGGACCAACCGCAACCAATGAATCGACAAATGTAACATTCAACATGACAAGACAGATGCAAAGCAGGTCTCGCGATGTGGTGTCAGGTATCATTCCGATCAATAAAGTTAATGCTTATGTATTATTTGATTCGGGTGCTACTTGTTCATTTATATCCGATGACTTTGCTAAGAACTTAGAATTGCTTAAGGATGAGTTAGAATACCCCATGAACATAGAAATTGCGAATAGAGAAATAATCCCTGTTAAGTATGTGCACAAGAACTGTAGAGTGGATATTAAAGGTAATATCATGAACGTAGATCTTATCCCTATTCGACTCAGAGAATTTAACGTTATTTTGGGTATGGACTGGTTATCCAATTGTGGGGCGATAATTGACTGCCAGAAGAAGCGTATTAACCTTATGACTCTGTCAAAGGTTGTGTTTTATGGTAGCAAGTCGCCTGCAAGCGAAGTTATTCGACGATGATGCAGCCAGAGGTTGTTAAGGTAAGGCTGTGTAGGATATCTAGCTTACATAGTCGATAGTCGTAAAGCGAATTTGAAAATAGATGAGATACCAGTAGTGAGAGATTTTGCAGACGTATTTCCAGATGATTTGCCAGGACTTCCTCCAGATAGAGCAGTTGAATTCGTGATTAATTTGGCTCCAGGAACGACTCCAATATCGAAGGCACTGTACCGAATGGCACTGGTAGAGATGAAAGAACTGATGGTCCAAATACAAGAATTACTGGACAAGAAGTATATTCAACCAAGAGTATCACCGTGGGGAGCGCCGATTTTATTTGAGAAAAAGAAGGATGGAACAATGTGACTCTTCATTAACTACAGAGAACTGAATAAGGTCACGATTAAGAATAGATATCCATTACCACGAATCGACGGCTTGTTCGATCAGTTTAAGGGAGCAAGATATTTTTCAAAGATAGATTTGAGAAGTGGTTATCATCAACTGAAGGTGAGACCAGAGGATGTACCAAGACAAGATTCGTAACACGATATACTATTACTACGAATTTCTCGTAATGTCATTTGGTCTAACAAATGCTCCTGCAAAGATTTATGGGCTTAATGAATGGAGTGTTCAAACCATTTTTGGACAAATTCAGTAGTGGTATTCATAGATGACATTTTGGTGTATTCAAAACCAAGGAAGAACACGAAGAGCATTTGAAGATGACATTGAGATATTGAGAAGGGAGAAGTTGTATGCCAAGTTTTTGAAATGTGAATTTTGGATTGAAAGAGTACAATTTCTAGGACATGTGATTGATAGGACAAAATTTCTGCGGATCCTCCAAAGTCAAAGTCGTGATTAATCGGGATCACCAAGACGCCGTCGGAGTAAGAAGTTTTCTTGATCAAGCGTGTTATTACGTAAGATTCATTCAGATTTTTCCAAGATCGCAAACTCCGCTGACAAATTTGACTAGAAAATCCATGAAATTTGTTTGACTTTTATAAAGTGTGAGGAAAGTTTTCAAGAATTAAAGAAGAGGTTGAGTACATCACCGTGTTATCTCTTCCGTGATGACACAGGAATTTTGTGGTATATAGTGATGCATCGCATAAAGGACTAGGTCAGTGTGCTTATGCATAAAATGGCAGTAGTCATCACAGACGCTCCACGACAACCGAAAGATTATGAGAAGGGGTATCCACCCATGACTTGGAGTTAGTTAGCCGCAGGGTTTTCGCTTTGAAAACTGGAGGCACTATCTTTACGGGGAGAAGTGTGAAATATATACATATCACAAGAGTCTGAAATATATTTTTACACAGAAAGACCTGAACATGCGTCAAAGAAGGTGGTTGGAGTTAATTAAGGATTACGATTGTGAGATTCTATACCATCCTGGTAAGGCAAATGTGGTTGCCGACGCCTTAAGTAGAAAGGGCCGGGAGACACTGATGATGTTGACCGAACAGGAGGAGTTAATTTCAGTAATGGAGAAGCTGGAATTAGAAGTAAAGTGTTCTATGGAGATCGACGAGAAGCTGTTCCAGATGCAAGTTGGTATAACTTTACTAGATAAAGTTAAGGAGGCTCAACTTCAGGACGAAGAATGTGAGAAAGTGAAAAAGAAGATATTTGAAGGGACTGAACCGAGATTCAAAATAGACGGTGAGGGACTACTAAGATTTGAGAGAAGAATTTGGGTGTCGCCAGTACCAGAGATTAAGGAAGAAATTTTGAGCGAGGCTCACAACTCAAGATATTCGATTCACCATGGTAGCACCAAGATGTACCAAGATCTTCGACAATATTTTTGGTGGCCAAATTTGAAACGAGAGGTTGCAGAATATGTTGCCAAATGCCTGACATGTCAGAAAGTTAAAGCAGAACATCAGAGGTCGAGTGGGTTACTACAACCTTTAGAGATTCCAGAATGGAAAAGGGAACATATTACAATGGATTTTGTGGTTGGCCTACCGACAACTCAGAAAGGTTACGACGCAGTATGGGTTATTGTTGACCGATTGACGAAATCCGCACATTTCTTTCCGATCAAAATCAGATTCAACCTAGATCAATTGGCAAGGTTATATGTGAAAGAGATAGTTTCAAGGCACGGAGTTCCGGTGTCAATTATTTCTGATAGAGATCCACGTTTTACGTCGAACTTCTGGAAACGTCTACAAGAAAGCATGGGTACACAAATATGAATGAGCACGACATATCACCCCTCGCATGTATGGACAGAGTGAAAGAATTAATTCGTACATTGGAAGATATGTTAAGAGCTTGTATAATGGACTTTAAAGGAAATTGGGATGACCATCTACCGCTCGTAGAGTTCGGCTACAACAACAGTTATCACGCTAGTATTGGCATGCCACCCTATGAAGCGCTATACGGCAGAAAGTGCAGAACTCCGCTATACTGGGATGAAGTTGGTGAAAGACAATTATTAGGCCTGGAATTGGTGCAAAAAACATCAGAAATAGTCAAAGTGATTCGAACAAGATTGACAGGAGCTCAAGATAGACAGAAGAAATACGCCGATCCACACCGTAAGAATGTTGAGTTCGAGCCGGGTAGTTATGTGTTTTTAAAGGTCTCTCCCTGGAAAGGAAAGATCAGGTTTGGAAAGAAAGGGAAATTAAGCCCAAGATTCATTGGACCCTTTGAAGTTCTACGAAGGGTCGGAGAAGTTGCTTATGAGGTAGCTTTACCTCCAGCTCTAGAAAATGTCCACAACGTTTTCCATGTCTCAGTCCTACGATCCTACAAACCCGACTACAAGCACGTGATTGAATACGAACCCCTACATTTCGACAAAGACTTATCTTACGAAGAAATTCCTGTTCAAATTATCGAACAAAAAAAACAAGTTCTGAGAAATAAAGTAATACCTTCTGTTAAGGTAATTTGGAGGAACCCCAACGCTGAAGAAGCTACGTGGGAACTTGAAGAGAATATGATGCAAAATTATCCTCATTTATTTACTTAGATTGTATAAGCGATTCTGGGGACAGTAATCTTTGTAAGGGGGGGAGAATGTAACGACGAATTGTTGAGTTATGATTCGAGGACGTAATCCTTTTAAGAGGGAAAGATGTGACAACCGAGATTTTGTAATTTAATTTTAATATTTATCGATTGAATAAATATTTTTCGATGAATTAATTATTAGATTAAATAATTAATTGATGAAGTTGTGGAAGATTAATGTAATTATATGTGTTATATTTATTAAATTAATGTGGAGAATTTTTATTATACAAAGTATGTAATTATGTGAGCTTATTGTATTAAAAGAAATATTTAATTAGCCTATCGTTATTTTAATTAATTTAATTATTAATTAGAGATTTAATAATTTAATATTATTATTAAATGAGAAACGTAATTATGTGACTATGTGAATTAATGAGAAATTATTATATTTTATTTAAAATAAATTAAACTAGATATTTGATTTATAAAGGGTGTGACATTTTTAAAACTATATTATAAAGGTTTTATTAAATTAAATGGTTTTTGAAACCTTTTATTGTCACCAAACAAGGCCCTAAGGGGAGTTGAGGGCGCTTAACCCACGATCGGGTAATCGACCACCAACGCCGTCGATCAATTCCTATATTATACGCCTTCCTTCCTTTGATCATTATTATTGCTTAAGTCTAGAAAAATAAAATGAGAGAGATTGAGAAATTTTGAGAGAATTGTTAAGAAATTAAAGATCAAGAACAGAGTTGAGATGAGTCCATCTTCGCTCAACTTACATTCTACGCTTGGTAATCTCTTCAACCCAATTCATATATTTTACGTCATTTAGTTTTTATGAATATGGCTCTTAAGGCTTCTGCTAAATCTCTGTAAATGGGAAATTTTGTTGTTATATGGATATATGTAATAATATGATTAGCATAACATGTTTTATTGTATATTATATAGGTTTCCATATCATCAATTTCATGAAATTATACAGTAAAAGATTTTAGAGTATGTTATATGGCCATATGGCCTTATACGTGATTTTTAATATGTCAAACATAAAGTGTTCTGCAAAATTTTCACTTGTATATGATTATGCATGCTAAAACGAACAAAACGAAACTTGAATGGTTGGATTTGGTCTTATAACGAATTCGTAGTATTAAATTCTATGTTTTTGTTCAAGAACTTCAAGAACATCAAGAACAGTACAATTTTGCATAAATTAATTATGTAATTATGTGTTTTAATGGGTTAAATCACTCTAAAAATCTTGGGTAATGATTATGTATAAATTCTAGCATGTGGGTATGTTTGATTTGGTGAAATTAATGATCATGTAGTGTTTAATTCGCTGAACTCTGTGTTCTTCGCGATCTGGGAATCAAAATTTGGAGTTTCGCCACTACCACCAACTCCGAAATGAAGTCTCAAGTCATTGCTAGTCACAATCACAGCATACTGCTAAGGCCAAGCAATACCAAGACCAGTAAGATAATAGTGAGAAATACAAAGCCAAGACCTCAAAGATAATAGTGGCCATAATGCCACTTAGCGCGTAAATGTCCAGAAAATATTTTTTTTAAGTGTTCAAGTATAGAAA
Source organism: Panax ginseng (assembly GCA_020205605.1). Classification (NCBI taxonomy): domain Eukaryota; kingdom Viridiplantae; phylum Streptophyta; class Magnoliopsida; order Apiales; family Araliaceae; genus Panax; species Panax ginseng. The sequence goes on from CM035139.1 coordinate 54,910,363, forward strand.
TGTGATAGCAACTTAATCTAATGATTATAAAAAAAACTCATTACACATACAATGAGATATTAAAATAGGTTCTTATCATGTCATTAAGACATTTACATGTTAATTGAATTGTTGATTATGTAATTAGCTTGTTACTTGTATAGTGTAATATTACGTGAAAACAAGTGTGGTAATTTGACTAAGTATAGTCATGAATTCAAGTGATGGTTAGCATGCTATAATTGACTGGTATTGTGAACGTAAATGATATGTAGGATTTAAATCAAAGAACGAGTTTTATTAACGTAATCTACGCCGAGGCAAGTTTCCTAACCCTACTTGTTATCGTTATATAAGTTGATTAATTCAATTTTCTACATCGAGCAAGTTCTCATTATTATCGACTAAGTCTGCTTTTGTTATAAATCTTTCAAGCATGATGTCATTATACAATACTTATTCTATCAGTATACCTCTTGAGATTGTTATTCAAATTAAGTTATCGCTATTGTTAAACCTTGTTAGACTAGCTAACCCTTAATGATTCGACTAGTCCATAGTTGATGAGCCGCTCTAAATTTCGTAACCCTTGATGAATTATCCAAACCAAACTTCCTTTGGTGCGACTCGAATGTCAAACCGAGATGAACAACCCCAGAAAGGGGATTACTTATGCTATCGCTAAGATATTGTGCACAAGATGGTATTAAGGGTCGATCCCCAAGTACGAGAAGAAGAGTCCATAGTCTTACGATCATAAAGGTTTCAAGTATAAACACTTGACAACCTAGACATAGTTCAAGGTCTTATGACCCTCAAAATTTCTTTTTTGATTCTTGTTATTCATTCTTGATTCAAAAGTTGAGCTTTTATATCGTAAGTTGTTAATTCATTCGCATGTTATTATTCATTGTTATATTGTTATACTTGTGGGCAATCGTGTTCACTCTTGCGTAATAATAATAACATTGCGCTTAAGAACGAAAAGTGTATTTGAGCCTTCCACTAAGAAAGGCAAGGGCAAGATTAAAAGTAATGAAGACCTGCTTTATTATGTGGTTATGTAATGATAATTAGACTTGATGTTACTTAAGACTTATTATTTGTTTATGATTCCACATAGATGTTTTAAGGTTAGAGCAACTCGGGATTTTATTTATTTTGCAAATTGATGTAACCCCATAAGGGTATTTTTATTTATTATTTCTATCTATGGCATGGTTTGCATTTATTTATGGGTAGATAGATAGATGATGTTTGTATAAGTGAACACCAAACTCGTGGAAATGGAAGTACCAGATTTGGGGTGTCACATTGCTTTCCTTTACAAAGACTAAGCGCTTATTTTATTACGTATATGCTAACACTTTTATGATCGAACAATTGCATATATTAAGTGAAAGCATCTTTTGTTTCGTGACTCAATTTAGATGTACTGTATTTCATTTCGATGAGGTGCCTTCTCCACAAGGGTCAGAACTTTGATGCAAAGTTAGACTCAGACTTGATGGACATCCAAGAGGACATTTAGACACCTCAATAGATTAAGGAATGGGTCGCAGATAAACCCAAACCCAATCTTGATCAAACCACTCCTTTCAACCTTGGAACCTTAGACAACCCTAAGCTAATCCAGATTGGTTCAGACCTTACCACAACTTAGCGGAATGACATGGTTGCACTGTTAACCCCATTCCAGGATGTGTTTGCATGGTCTCATGAAGACATGGTGGGTTTGTCCACTGACATTGTTCTTCATCGCCTTCCCATTAAAGAAGGATTCAAGCCAGTTTGGCAAAAGCTCAGGCGATTGAAACTTGAGTGGAGTTTAAAGGTTAAAGAATAAATTATGAAACAATTTCAAGCTGGCATCATCATGGTGTCTACATATCCGGAGTGGATATCCAACATTGTTCCCGTGCCTAAACTAGGGGGAAAGGTGCGAGTCTGCATGGATTATCAGGATTTGAACAAAGCTTGCTTTAAAGATAGCTTTCCCGTGCCCTTTATCCACATTCTTATTGATAATACTGCTCAATACGACATGTACTCTTTTTGTCGATTGCTTTATGGGTACCATCAAATTATGGTCGCGAGGAAGATCGTGAGAAAACAAATTTTCACCACGCCTTGGGAACTTTTTACTACAGACGGTTGTCATTCGGCCTCATCAATGCCGGGGCAACCTATCAGCGAGCTATGATTGCTCTTTTCCACGATTTAATGCATAAGGAGATAGAGATCTTTGTGGATGACATCATTGTCAAATCCCGGAAGGAGGATGACCATTTAGACCATCTCAAAAAGCTTTTCAACAGTCACAAGTAAGTACAACTTAAAGTTGAATCCGCCAAGTGCGCTTTGGGTGTTAAGTCGAGCAAGTTTCTAGGCTTCCTAGTCACCACAAAGGGATTGAATCGGATCCTACCAAAATCCGTGCCATCAAGGAAATGCCCATTCCTCCTCGCGGAGAGAAGGAAATACGGGGATTTTTGGGAAGGATCAACTTCATTAGCAGATTCATTTCTCAACTCACAAAGAACTCCGTGAGCCTATCTTCAAATTGTTAAGGAAGAACTCATCCATGAAATGGAACGATGAGTGTCAGAAAGCCTTCCTCACAATCAAAGAGAAGTTGATTAACGCTCCTGTTTTGGTACCTCCCAGGTATGATGTTCCTCTGTTCATGTACCTATCCATAAATGACAATGCTATGGGCTGCATGCTGGGGCAAAAATACAATAGAGGCCAAGAACGAGCTATCTATTACCTCAACAAAAGATTCAGCATCAGTGAACACAAGTACACTCTAATCTAGAAGACTTGTTGTGCTTTAGCATGGGCTTCCATGAGGTTACAACATTACCTCCATGGTCACACAACCCATCTCATATCCCGCGTGGATCCTCTCAAGTATGTGTTCAGTAAACCCATACTGAATTGTCGACTGTCCAGATGGCAGTTGATCCTACAATAATTTGACATCGTCTACGTGACGCAAAAGTCTGTCAAAGGTCAAGGAATTACGGATCAACTGGACGCTGCACCTGCAGGGGATTATAAACCCTCAGAAACGTACTTTCTCGATGAAGGGGTAATGACAGTTCAGTTACAACATCAGTACGATACATGCCGTGAGTGGAAAATGTATTTTGATGGAGCTGTTAATTCGTAAGGCTCGAGCTGAGCGGCCCTAATATCCCAGACGGGGAGCAATATCCCGTCAAATCAAAAATGCGCTTGTCGGCACCAACAATACAAAAATTGAGTATGAAGGTCATGATCATGGGGCTAAAACTTGCCTGCTCAATGGGCATCAGTCATTAATCGCCTTTTGGGGATTTTGAATTGGTAATCAAGCAATCCATAGGAATCTATCAAACCAAAGAATTGCATTTGCTGCCTTACCATCGGCAAGTTCTACAGATGGCTTTGGAGTTCGAGGAAATCTCCTTTCTACACATTCCTTGTAATAGGAATGATTTTGCAGATGCATTAGCAACGTTGGCCTCCTTGGTTTACATACCTGACAAGGAAAACATGCCAAGCATCACGTTTGCTCTGAAAAAGCCCCAATCTATGGGAATTACATTGGAGAAGTATCGGATGAGCTACCTCCCATCCACAACCCTTGGTACCAACACATCAAGGAGTATCTGTGAGATGGATCTACACCTGCTGAGGCGAGCCTAACTGAGAAGAGGCGGATTAATCGACTTGCTATGAAATTCTACCTGAGTGGAGATGCACTCTACAGAAGAGATGCAAGATTAGGTCTCCTCAAATGTCTGGACAAAGACCAAGCTCAGCGACTCATGGATGAGATCCATGGTGGAGTATGCGGCCCTCACATGAGCGAACCCCTACTTGTCAAGAAAATTCTCAGAATGGGACATTATTAGCTCACACTCAAAGCTGACTGTGATGATCACGTCAAGAGATGCTATCAATGCCAGATTCATGGGAATGCTATCCACGCCCCTCCAAGGGAACTCCACAATATGAGTTCGCCATGGCCCTTCTCAATGTGGGGAATGGACGTAATCGGGCCCATCTAGCCCAAAGCTAGTAATGGACATTGATTCATATTCACCATGATCGACTACTTCACCAAATGGGTAGAAGCAGCTTCCTTCCCTAAGGTTACTAAAGAAGTTATCATTACTTTCATCAGAAACAATGTCATCTGTCGATATGGACAACCAGAGGTCATTGTGTCAGACAATGCTAAGAACCTCAACAACAAAATAATGGAGGATTTATGCAGAAAATTCCACATCAAACACCTCAACTCCATCATCTACCGACCAAAGATGAATGGTGCTGTCGAAGCGGCTAATAAAAACATCAAAAAGATCATACAGAAAATGTCTGCCAACCATAAAGGATGGCCTGACCTCTTGCATCTGACTTTATTAGCCTACAGAACTTCCATGCGAACTTCCACTGGGGCAACCCCCTACTCATTAGTCTATGGGATGGAAGCAGTGCTCCCCATAGAAGTGGAAATGGAATCCCTCATAGTATTGATGGATGCTCAGTTGGATGAGGACCTATGGGTAGAAGATAAGTATCACCAATTGTCTCTGATAGACGAAAGGCGAACCATGGCTATCTTCCATGGTCAGTTATATCAACAAAGGATCGCACGATCCTACAACAGAAAAGTCCGACTACAGCAATTCAAACAGCATGACTTGGTTTTGAAGAAGATCATTGACAACCAAGATCAATCTAAGGGAAAATTCGCTCCTAATTGGGAAGGCCCATTTATTGTCAAGGAAGTATTGACAGAAAGTGCTCTCAGATTGCAGGAAATGGATGGCGATGAATTTCCACAGCTTATCAACTTGGACACCGTGAAACGGTACTATGTCTGAAGTTACCATCAAACAAACATCCTGGTTTTGATCATCAAATCACCAGTTATTCCGGTTTTGAACCCTTTCACCCTTTTATTTGTTCTTCTGCCCCTCAGGGAAACATACACTTCAAGCCAGCAGCCTAGTTTTACCTCAATTCAAACCTTTCACAACCTCGGTTATCCTGAAGACGGGATTGAACCTTTCTCAATTTCGGTTATCCTGAAGTCGGGATTGAACCTTTCACCCCTGCAGTTTATTCTAAAGACGGGATTAAACTTTTCTACGCTTGTAGTTTGTCCTGAAGACGGGATCAGACTTTTTCCACACTTGCAGTTTATCCCCATTATGGGATTAAACTTTCTTCTCCCCGCAGTATAGCCTGCACATGGGATTCACATTTTTTCTTCAGTTGCGATTCGTCCCGAGGGGCGAACTATGTCGACCTGATCTCCCTGATACCCGGGGGTACGTAGGTAACCATATGCTATATGGCCCGGTTGCAATAAAAAAAAACCACAAAAACATTTCTGCCATTTCTTCACAAAAATAACAAAAACAACATAAATACTTCTACACCCATCTGCCTTCCGCATTCAGCGTTTAACCTCCTACACTAGGTTCGAACTACGCAGACTTGATCTCTTCTTCAATAGGAGTACGTGGCGTACCATTCATGGTGCGCTAACCCTACCGTAACAAACATACTTGTCACACGAAGATCGATCAACCTTCAATTTGCCCCATTTCATCGGTTCCAGATCAAAGGGATGGAATTACCCAACTACTTCTCACAAATAGAAGATTCGGTGACCATCTAAGTCGCGATCGTGCCTCAAAGAGCAATGCCAATCCATAAGAGATGGAATTAACTAGGCTTCTCATAAATAGAAGTATCAAGCGACCATCTCGTAAAGCGGTCAATCTCGTAGAGGAAGAAACCACCCTCCTCTCCACTTTTCCATACGAGATATTAGTCCCAAGACACCAAAGATGGTAGGGATTCACGAAATCAATGATCTGCTCTCCGAGACCTTGCAACGCCTCAATGTCCATCTATCAAGGATAAGTTCGTAATGCATCAAGATCACAAGGCCCTCGGAGAAACAGTAAATATCAAGAAATTATCAAGGCATAACTAAAAGGGAAGTGAATCAAAATATATTTCCCGCCATACATAATAATCGCTTGATATATACATCTCATCTTTGTATATGACAAAATGGCTAAGCTTAGTCTGCATGCAGAAAATACAAAGCTATCTATATATCCGTGTGTATGCGACTATCGATCTAACATAGCATCCTCTCTCAAGATTTGAGGAAGCACTTTAAGCTCCCGCCCAAGGGTATCTACACGAAGCTAGCGGATCGAGGCTAACCGCATGGTGGCATAATGCTCATCAATGTAAGCACTCATGTCGGCCAGACTGACAGTCATCTGGGATCTAATGGAAGTGGTATCTACAATGGCCACATCCCTAGCAGATAAGGCGGCATCCCACTCTCCAATCAATGCATCCCTGGTTGATCTAGCCTCATCCCTCTCTAACAGAGCGGTGTCTCTCTCATCAAGAGCTGTCAAGATCGCGGCCCTAACCTGATCTCTATCATAGGTCATCAAATGTAAGCTCTGCTCCAAATGTTGTGCCGAATACTGGGTAACAGTGGCACTTGGGGTGGGAGAATCCATCACAAATGCTGGTAGTCCAGCAGTCAAATCATCGGTGGGAATAACAACCTCCTCTATAGGCTACTCATTGTCAGAATCAGTCCCCTGCACTGTGGATACTACCGCTACCGATGCAGTCTCTGTCTCCATCCATGCAGAATACTCTGCAAAACAACCCGAATGACTGACAGAAAACTCAGCCAGCTCTCGCTGATCCCAACAGGCATACAACCTGGATCTGTCTTCCGCTGACAAACGGTGTGACGCGAAGTGCTGACTCCCTACCCCCTCATATGGATGGAAATCCTGAAACTGGTCAAACTGACACATCACGGCCAGTGGGTGGTAAGTGATCATGCCCCTCAATCCAGCCAGAGGGAGATAATCCATGCCCGGAGCATGAGTAATGAAGCTGTAGGGTGAATTGAGCCCTGAACATGACAATATATCAAACGGATCCCTAATCCCTGCCAGGAAAGCTGACCACGATGCAACATCTGTACACTCCGCAGGCTAGAAGGAATACGTCATGGCTATGTCATGGGTGAAACAAAATCCATGATGTCTAAATGTGCCAATCGGTCTCAAGTGTGACATAAACCACGCATATAACATGACCGAGCTACCTGTGAATACTCCTGCCGGATAAGTGCAGCAGTATGTAGCTGACCTCAAGGTCTCTGCAATGATCATCAGAATAATGGTATGACCCTCCCTGAGAGCTCTCACTGCCATGACGACGCCGATATCTTGCTCATCCATGTACCGCGGCATGTAGACGTATGGCAATACACATAGAAGCAATACATCTACTCTGGCTGAACGCCAATGATCCTCCGGTGTGGTGAAATCCCCGAAATGCCATGCATAGCTGTCCTCAGAGCCAAACCTGTTAAACAGGAAACGCTGGGATATAACATGGCCGGATGTAATCTCGTCCTGCACCACTCTGCGCCTCAATCCTATGAGAGTCATGAACTGTGTACTCATGTCTTGCATCACCATATGCACGCAAGGTCTGTCCAGAGGCAACATCGTCAATCGTGCATACTCCTCCAAAGTAGGAGTCAACTCACGGGTCCAAAATCGAATACCATGCATTCTGGTACCCAAAGGTTTCAGCATGCCCTCTACAAATCCTGGAGGAACTCAAACATCAAGAAGGTCATAGTATGTCAGCAAAGAATCATCTACGATCACCATGTCTCGATGGTGATATACTATCATACCATGATCGATACCACCTACCACCACAAATGGTGGGGTATGATCGATACTGGCTAACTATCAAAAAGACATCCGTATGTGGTATGTGTCATAAGACCATCCAGGTCAATGCTTTAGTATCTCTCGGACATACATACATATGCATAACATAATAACATGCATGATACAATAGATGGCAATATGATAAAGGAATGGAAAACTCGTATATACATTCCTAAGTATATCATCATCTAATACATCTCTCAGACAAATTAAAATATAGGGAAATAGGGCGGTTACCCAACATACAATAGAGGCCTATCAAAAGATATAATGAGAATGGGCGAAGCTACCTAGATGCTAACAGAGGCCTATCAAAAGAGATAATGAGAAATACATCGAAAAAAATCAATAGTATCGATGTCTCACATCATCGATCCTGTTTCACCGATGTAACTCCTCCCGAAATCATCAATCTCTATCTACTGAGGGATGTTAGGCCGATACAAAGGAGGATCTCGCACCGGCAAAAACCATATGGGTCACCCGAGGACCAGCAGCCAGAGTTGGAAGGATCAAAAGTATCTACCTCAGCGCAGGATCTCTCGCCCAAATGCCGAATGAAAAGATGTGATTGGTCCAATCACCGAAGTCATCATCAATCTGTGTCACATGAGTTGGATCTCTGACACAGGCTAGCCAATCTGTTATCATCACGGATCCTGGAACCATATCCCCCATAAACTGTGTGGCACGGGTCTGAGCTCCAATCGTACGAGGTATCCACCAATGCTGGAACGTCTCCTGAGAACAGGGGCCCTCTGATAATGTAAAACCGTCAATCCCCATCAATGGGATGTCAATGATGGGTGACTGCGAAACAGGCCAATAACGCCTGGCAGGAGGCAAGATCGGCATAAGGATCTCTCCTGCAGTGCTCCTGATAGTACACTCTCCTAAATAGAGCTCCCATCCTCCATCTGTGAAGAGAGGAATCCTGCGGGTGGAAATGACATACTCTACTCCATTCGGGTACCCATCCTCAAATCTAACTCCCAAATGCTCTCCAGAGTAGGGAATCTATGTGATGACATCAGCTGTCAATAGCTCCAGCTGTAGGCGACAATGAGTGAAACCCTCAGCAACAGTGACCTCAGCCAGTAGGGAATGATGCCATCTCCGTCCTCGTGGATAGGTGTCTAAACCCAACACACTCACATGACACAAACAAGGAAGCCTCTCATAGGCCCAAAACTGCCAACACAAAGGCAAACATCTGCTGTCAGTCAACACTCTTAACCCATACATGGGAAAAGACAAGAGAAACACTCACCAGCAGAAATGGGTAGAATCCTAACCACGCCTCGGTTAAGCCCTGCGATCGCATGTGCATTCCCCTGAAGAAGTAGGCAAAGGTGTAGGAACCCCAATCATACTCTCCTATACGGTCCACGTGTCTAGTGGCGCTAATCAAAGCGAAGGACACCGTAGAGGAATTATCTGCTATGAAGCAGCCCCTAATGATCATCAGGAACAATCGCCGAAGAATGCGATCCCTGACTCTCACATCATCGGGTATAGGTTCACTCAATAGCCCGCTCATAGCATCTACGCTCAAAGGACCTGTACGAACAATCCTGCCCTTGAGCGCCTCCGCCGGAACTCCCAATAAGGATCTGACGGTAGTAGGGGTGATATCCGCCGTGCAAGGCACCGGTTCCCCTCCAAACTCCATACCTGTGATAAATCGCAAATCCATCGGCGTCATCATCACCTCACAATAAAACAAATGGAGTGACTGAGTCTGGTGGAACCACCGCTCAGACAATGCCCTGAGGTAACCCCAGGGACAACGACGGGGTAGAATGGAGAAGAACCTCTCGAATCCCCAGCCATGGATGATCGCTCTATAGTCATCATGCAAGGCCTGATACATAGAGTGGATGCTAAACCAATTCCCCTGAGGCTGTGTGAAGCTGGGAACCTACATCAAATACAGATCAACAATAGAATCCTTGACTCCTCATCAATAAGAAATAAGGAAGATTAAAGATCTAACTTCATACCTCGTTTGCGTGCAGGTATACTAAAGGATGCCTACTCAAGTCACCCAGAAGATCTGGGTTCGCCACTTGAATACCTGGCAATTCCCTACGGGGAACACGTACAGCAGGAGCAGGAACCTCGATCGGTGCATCCTCCTCCTCGTCTTCGACATTCGGCACCTCAACCCAAATAGGACATATCACCGCCTCCTCCAAATGACGAGGCTGTCTCACGGAACGGCGCTAAGGCTCTTCAAAAGCCCTCCTCCGTACACCAGAAGTGGTCCTGCGGGAACTACTCGGCAGATCTGGATCCATGTAATTTGGACAACAAATCTCCAAATCACCTCAGAAAGGGTGTGATAATTTCTTACCTGGAGTCTTTTCAAAATGCATTCTATGATTACATGCATACATGTATTACTTTAACATACATCTACAGTAGAGTTAAAAATGCATGACTACCCAAAACCTACATTTTGGGAAAATTTTTCCATAACCCCTTTGTAAATGCGACTATCCACATGCACATAGGCATGACTAGGTGGCCATTCAGTAGCACACCTATACACACATATATACATCCTCAGATGCATCAATACATTGCGTAAAAAAATCCATAAATGTAGTCTAATTACCAGGATTATTTTGCTTGTCTACCTTTACTCATTTTTCCTCATATAGGATAAGAAATGACAGTAAAAGGTGCCAATTTGACTATTTCAAAAGTCAAATTTTTTCACATCATTATGTTCAGCATGGTTTAATACTAACATTTTCTTTGTTGAATATTTTTTATCAAGTCATATCAGCATGCATATTCACTACTATGTGTCTAAATTGGAAAAAAAACACATGCATGTGTTACCAGGACAGTGAATAACGCTTGTACGATGACAGAATATGCGAAAAAGTTGCCTCAACTCAAAGCAGATCTGAAGAAGAAGAGCTCTTGATTTCCTTCACGCAAGAACTTGAAAATGACTTATGAAAGCAACCACCACCTATACATAGCAGCTGGTGGCCGTCAGAAGTTAACTCATGGCCCTCGCAGTACACCGCACCCCTACATGGGTCCCACACCTCCCATTCGCTCCAGCTTAGAGTTGCAAAGGAGGTCTCATGTCGAAAAGGCCAAATCAGGAATAAAAATGCTACGCAATTGGGCGGATTAGCCTGAAATCCTGGTTTCTTATCGGTCAGAGTTAAACTCCCGTCGCCTCAACGGTATTCTCCTGAATGCAGGGTATACTATACCAATGAGCTCAACTTTTACAAACCATGCTCGGCAATACCCCACAAAGGTCCGATGCCGTCATTTGCAGGGTCACAACCCTAAATAATCCCCGGCGGGGGTTACAACGCCGAAGTTATCAAGCATCTACGTATCCCCGGCAGGGGTCACAACACAATGTAACCATTGATACACACATCAATGAAGGTCAAGCAGCTTTGATGTCATATCAGCCAATGGCAAGTAAACCCATCGATGCAACCTTGCCCAGTAAGGGCTATAACACAATGCTACCATTGACACATACATCAATGAAGGTCAAGTAACCTTGACAATACACCCAACAGGGATCTATCCGGTGATACACACATCAACGAAGGTCAGGCGACCCTTGCAGCAACAACACTGTTGGTAGTAACTCCGACAGTATGAGGGAACATGTTATACACGTCCTCAAACAGACAAAGCCTTATCCCCACATATCTCTTCCACATAAGAGGTACCTCTATGGAGTATAAGCCAGTATTTAGGATTCAAGACTTTGGTGGTAGTCCCAACGTCAACATCCTTGGAAACTTGGATCGCATATCCAAGTCATCACTGATTGTCATCCCAGCAGGATTACATGACAATTATGCATCATATATTTGCATCATGTTGCTGCACATAACATCATATTTATCTTACTTGCACTTCAAGTGTCTAGGATTCTTTATCCTATCCATGCCTTGCATTGCATGAATATGATAAAAAGAGGGCATCTCAGAGACACTCAAAATTTTCTCGCACTCCTATTACTAACACCTGCAGAGGGGTAGATTCGTCTTTTAGAGATAACCTTAAAAGACAGCTTACATCCATCCCGGATACCACCGAAAGTTCAGTTCCAACCCGGAACACAAACCGGGAATGTCATGTCAACCCGGAACACAAACCAGGAATGTCATTTCCAATCTCGGAGATAACGCCGAGATATGCAGATCAAAAGACCGGCAACAACACTGGATAAGATAGTTCTGTCTCGGCGATAACATCGCGACGTTCAGTTCCAGTCCCAAAGACAACACTGGGAGTAGCAACACCATCCTTGGTGATAGCCCCAAGGGATGCCATTGTAGTTCCGGTGATAACCCCGGAAATGTTTATGTCGAACATGCTATCAGCTTCAATCCAGATGACAGTGAGGCATACAAATAAGTAGCCCAATCTCAGATGTAACCCTGAGCAACATTTGATTTCTGCTTAAACCAACGATAACCCCGGTGAGGAGTCACAACGTCATCTTACCACGTCAATAAGATGATATCGCGGCATACCAACAAGTAGTCCAATCTCAGCTGTAACCCTGAGCAACGTCTACTTTCAACTCAAATCGGCGATAACCCCGGCGAGGAATCAAACGTCATTTTGTTCCTTCAACAAATGGCACGTCGTCTCAACACTCCATACATACATCCATCCAATAATGTCCCACAAGAACCGAGGAGTGACAATCTCGAGTGACTATTACGTGTGGCAGTACTTTGGATATAATTTGAAGCTTGATGACCATGGGCATAGACCCCTCTTCCTGACTTCGTACAACCTCTAATCCATGTCATTGCAGTAATCTCTACACACCGGGCCATCCGAAGAAGGTCAGATATATCTCGTTTAGATGCTTGGATTGAAGTTCTGCAAGTTCGAGCAGACATTACAGTGCATAAGTGCATGTACTACGAGACGACGGGACCCGCGAGGCTCGGATGCATCACGACCGACTCACTTGAGGTACTAGGTATTCATGCAAGGAAAGTGTACTAACTGGCCATCCGTCTATATATACAAGGCTTGGGTCAGCCATTTGAGAGAGAGGGAGGGAAGGAAAAAGGCGAGGAAGCCCTGTCCATTTTACTCTGCATACACATCTTTTGAGTGTTTTCTCTTCTTTAAACACTAGTTAGCTCACATATAGCTATCTTTTATCCGGTGGGAGCTGATTGTTTATCCATTTAAAGTCATAGAAGTCCTTCTTACATTTTATAAAGCCTTCCTCTCATATAGCACACACTGTTATACACATTGAGAGTCGTGTTGTGTGCATTTGCCCGGACTTCAGTCCGTGGTTTTCATTTCTGTTTGTATATATATACTAATATATGTATATATTTCATATATATGGACTAACATTATTGAGTTATGCCTCGATTGAGCCTATATTTCGGTCTGGAGCGTTTAATTACTTTTATATATATATATATATAAAAGCGAATAAACGCACCGGATGTAAAATCCAGGCTCATCAGACAGAGTCTGACCACAGTTTATATATACATATATATATATATTTATATATAATTGCTGTCGAACATATGCGATGAGCCTAGATTTACATCCAGTGCGTTTATTGCTTTTATATATATATTTGTACATATATATATATTTACATTCATGTCAGTCCTAGAGTTTACTTCGTGGCCTTTTACAGCTTTATTTATATTTTGTCCTGCCTGGAGTTTACTTCGTGGCAGTTGATCGCTTTTACAGCTGTATTTACATTTTGTCCTGCCCGAAGTTTACTTCATGGCAGTTGATCGCTTTTACAGCTTTATTTATATTTCGTCCCGCCTGGAGTTTACTTCGTGGCTGTTGATCATGTCCATATATATATTTACCGCTTTTATATATTTACATTTCCGATCCCCCATGGAGTTGCTTTATGGTGGTTAATCATGTCTGTATATATATATTTACATCTTTTATATATATATAATCGCTATCGCTTTCCATACAAATTGCGATTCATGTGAGCTTCTAGGAATCATGTGATCACAGTGTTCGATTTCTCAATCTAGATTCGGTTCCCATGATGGACATTTTTCAAATTGTATTACCAGTACATTATTTTACAACGATGTCTCAATTTCCTTGGATGACTGGTCATGCTCATGAGGAGTTCGACATCGTCAGATATTATTTTTTTCGAGAATGCTTCGCATATCGAAAATAAAAGCAAACAAGCCTAACATTTAATAATAAAATGGAAGTATGAAAAGGTCTCAATTCCTATTGAGCACGTGGTTTTGAAAAACCTCTTTTATAAAACGTCATTGCTATATCTTGTTAAAACCTAATTTTTCTATAAAATTCAAACCTTGTATATATAGGTGCTAACGAGGCCTCACACTTTACTTTCAAATAATTGCACATTGATCCACACACACATTCATATAACAATTTCTTTGAAAAGTGGCGGTCACCGTGGTAACACGGATGTCTGGGTGCCTAACACCTTCCCTCCGCATAATCAATCCCCTGCACCCAAAATGAATCTCTGCTTTCACGTGCACCATGCTTAGCGATGTCAAATCATCGGGTCAATGTGCAAGCCTTTTCGGTTGCGTTGGTGAAACCAGTTAAATACACCAACTGGCGACTCTTAAAGTTCAATCGTCGACATTATACATGTCGGACCTTTTTCACTTGTTTTTTTCAAACAAATCTTACATTAACATGAGAACACCAAAGAACAAGTAACGAAAAGGGACACTAAAAAATCCCGACGTCGACACTAACTATTGTTTCTTAGTAATTAAAATCCAGTACAAGAGAAAATAAATTATTATAATCTTCCATCATCATGTATGATTTTGGGGGAAATATAATGTTTTGATATAAAGATTAATCCTTGTGAGATTTTAACAGCTAGGCCCGTGGTGTTCGGGTGGTCATATGACGAGGGTTTTAAATGGGAAGTTGCGAGTTCGAATCAGGGGAGAGGCAAAATTTTGAAAAGAATTCGAAGAAGCCACATCACCGTGCTTTAAAGGCCAATGGATTATTTTTTTAATATTGCAAGCCAGCACAACTTGTAGCGGTCGAGTCAATTTTTTTTAAGTCTGTCATGCTTGTTACCAAAAAGCTGAGTCATGTATATAATGGGGGAAATGCTAAAAAAAAGGCAAAGCCGCTACAACATGTAGCAGTTGGTGTATTAAAAAATAAAAATTCTTTTTGTTTATAAAATCTGACAAGATCAGTATAGTTTGACCATGTGGGGCCCTTATATTAAAATAAAGTGGCTATAATATATTTTTCGGGCACATGTTGTAGCGGCTGGGATGAATTAATTTTCGATCTAAGCCTTCCAATTAATTGATCAACGGTTGTAAAGTGGGTTGTTAGAATAGTGACCATAGCAACTGGTTAGTTATGCCTGAATCATCGATCCGTGGCTTTTTCTCGCTTTAATATATATATATATATATATATATATATATATATATGTATATTAAAGCAAGAGAAAGCTTCAAATCTAAAAAATCTCATAGTGTGTTGCAAAGAAGGCTTCAGACTACTTTTGGAGCTTGAAAACTTAGTTTCCACCAGTTAAAATTTTATATGTCATAGTATATATGTATACAAGTGTTTAGAAAGAAGAATATTGAAGTTTAGAACACTATAGGAGGGGTTAATAGCTAAAATGGACATGGTTTTCTCTCTTTTTTCCTTCTTTCTTTTTCTTTATGGCTGATGGGGGGTCTATTTATAGACCAAAGTAGCCGCTGGTCTACCTGCTGCTACCCAGGTGGGCCCGAGCCCTGTGGGTCCCGTTGTCTCAAAGTACGTGTACTCGGGCTAACGCGCAATCTGCTCGAACCTTCACAACTTTCAATCCGAGAATCCGATGGAGGCGTGCTATACCTTTTCGGAAAGCCCTTGACGAGAGCTACACAATAATATATTATTTGAATTTTTTTGAATCTGGGAAGATGGGTCCATGAAAAGATCTTTGAGTCTTCACTGTCCATTCGTTGAGCTGTCTTATGCTGTTTTCACTCGGGATTGATGTTATGGTTCTGCATGACTTCTTTTATAGTGATTTGGGCTGAATTGATGTTGAGTTTGCAAAATTATTATTTTACCCCTTCCGGGTTGGTTCCGGGCTTGATGAAGTTGTAACCGTCTTTTCTCAAGGTTGTCTCCGAGATTGGACTGCTGTTGACTTTTGACAGTCCTCAGGGTTATTTCTGAGGTTGGTTTGATCCCTAGAGGTTATCTCCGGGTTTTGGCTTGATCTCTTGGGGTTTTCATCAGGGTTTGCATTTGATCTCCTGGGGTTATCACTGGGGCTTGGATTTGATCTCTCGGGGTTGTCTCTGAGGTTTGACTTGATCTCCCGGGGTTATCAGCGGGGTTGGATTTGATTGCCTCAAGAGCTTGACTTGGTCTCCTGGGGTTGTCACTAGGGCGTGACTTAGTCTCCCATGTTATCACCGGGGCTTGACTTGATCTCCTGGGGTTATCATCTGGCTTTGATTTGATCATTTTAACTCCTAGGGTTGTCTCTAAGAGATAAAAGATGATTCTACTCTCTTGCATGGTTAGTAACAAGAATGCAAAATTTCGGCTATCTACAGATGCCACTCTTTATCATGTTTATGCAATGTAATGGCATGATCAGGATTAAGATTACTAGACACTTGAAATATGACAAAATTAAATGATGACATGCAATGCAACATAATATGATGTTATGAATGCTAAATGTTTTTGGTTGGAATTACTTCCAACGGTATTCTACCACTAACTGATCCTGCCATTTCTGTTGGGGATGGAGTTTTCACTAATGGTATCCACTAAAATGTCTTGATGTCTATCTGAATGGTAGTTCATCAAGCTTTCATCACCGGATCTTTCCTGATGCTACGCTGGGGTTGTCACCAACGGTTTGAAATGTCCATCAGTGCTATTGAGACTGATGCGACAACATGTTGTAGAGATGTTTTCAAGATCCCTGATGTGGAGGTTTACCTATAACTAAGACCATTGTATTCTGATGTTGAGGTTTTCACCAACGTTCTTTACCTTTAGATGTGTTTTCTGACTTTATTTTCGCCAAAGATGTTCCTCTCTTTTTGCGAATGGCTCTCTTGGATTATTGATGTTTATCCTGATGATAGCTTTCCTTGGTTTCCATGATTGGATTCTTCTTACCGTTATGGTAGGATTGTTACCACCGCCCGGGCTTTCTATCAGGTTGATGCTGATAGCTCCATTGGAGATAGATTTTTTACTGCTTGCTTTCACAACATCCTCACAATACCTACTCAAATGGTAGTTTTGTGAAGGTTGACCATCACTGAATTTCCTCGATGCCTACTTAAACAGTGTTTTATAATGACTGAAAATCACCAAACCTTCGCGGTGTCTTGGCTGGGGATTTATATAACAGATTCCGTCATCTGTCCTCTCCAAGAAAGATAATTTTCCACGATTTTCATCATCAAATCTTTTCTGATGCTATGCTGGAGTTGTCGCCAACGGTTTATAATATCAGATACTCCGCCCTTCGTTGAAACAATTTTCAATGGCTTATATCACCGGATCTTTCCCGATGCTATGCTGGAGTTGTCACCAACGGTTTGTACGGTCAATCATTCTAACCTTCGTTGAAGTAGTTTTCAATGGCTTATATCACCGGATCTTTCCCAATGCTATGCTGGAGTTGTCAACAACGGTTTACACTGTCAATCATTCTGACGTTCATTGAAGTAGTTTTTAATGGCTTATATCACCGGATCTTTCCCAATGCTACGCTGGAGTTGTCGTCAACGGTTTATAATGTCATTCATTCTTTCCTTCGTTGAAGTAGTTTTCAATGACTTATATCACCAGATCTTTCCTAATGCTACACTGGAGTTGTCGCCAATGGTGTACACTATCAAACATGCATGATATCTCTGCTGGGGATATCTTTCTCACGAATTATACCCTTGAACAAATCTGGATGTTTTGATGCATTCAAGACCAATGGTTCATGACACTGGACCTTCCCGATATTTTGACAAGGGTTATTTTCAATAATCTCTATCATTGGATTTTTAAACCCCACATCTAGGTTAATACCAATGACTTACATGTAGATAAGAAGTTTGGTATCTGAATTCAAGGTTTCAGGCCCTTTTCGCTCAATCGCATAGCACCTTTTCCCTTGATTTGACATTTTAGCTTTTGGTAACTCCGTTGTAAATCAAATTTGATCGAGTTGGGGGGTGGAACCCACTTTGGTGGCCGCAGTAGACCCACTGGCCATCATGCAAGTTAGCCCGCGGCTCCCCATGGGTATATCTTCTCCCCCCGTTCCTTTCACAAGTCATTTTCAAGTTGAACTATACTTAAAAATACAAAAATCTTCTTCAGATCTACTGAGTTAGGGCTTCTTTTTGCAAAATTCGTAACCATACTAACGTTCTACACTACGCTGTTAATGTTTACATGTTTTCTTTTTTTGATCGTTAGAACGTTAGATTTCATATAGAATGCTTCTAAACACAATATAATGAATATGCATGTTTATATGACTTGATAAAAATTATTACACTTAATAAATGTTCATATTTTACCATGTTGAAAGTATTGATGTGAAAAAAATTAATTTCTGAGACAGTCATTTGGCACCCTTTTTTGCTAGTTTATTCATCCTATTTGAGGTCAAATGAGTACAGGTTTTCAAATAAAGCTCTCATGGTAATTTGGCTGCTATGGTGGATTTAATTTTGTTTTTTTTTCATGCATATGAGATGTTCATAATTTTGGGTTGGTGTCCTACTGAATGGCCACCTAGTCACGCCTATGTACATGTGGGCAGTCCATTTTACAAAGGAGACTCTGACAAAATTTTTCACGAGTCTGATCATTTAATGAACATGTAATTTTAACTCTACTGGGGACTTATGTTAAATTAATGCATGCATTAGGACTTAGATTATGCATGAAGCAATGATTTGAATTTAATAAGCTTTAAGTTTTGAACTTACCGCACCCTTTCTGAGGTGATTTGGAGACTTTGTTCAGATTATGGATCTAGACCAGTCGAGTAGCTCTCGTAGGGCCTCTATAGGTGTGAGGAGGAGAACTTCTGATGTTCCTCAGCCTCGTCCAGCCCGACAACCTCGCTGGTTGACTGAGTCAGTGATTCACCCTATCCGGTTTGAGAGGCCGGAGGCTGTAGATGAAGAGGAGGATGTTTATATTATGGATCTTGCTCTTCTTCTACCATTCCCCTCTAGGATCTTCCAGCTATTAACGTGAAAATTCCAGATCTTCTGGATGATTTGAGTTGTCATCCCTCGGTTTACCTTTATGCAAATGAGGTAATAGTCATTTCCATCTCTACCTTTCTTTTCCCACTTTTGGGGCAAGAGTTTTGATTTTAATTTGCAATTTTATGTAGGTTCCCAGCTTTACTCAGCCCAGGGGGAACTGGTTTAGCATTCACTCTTTATACCAGACCCTCCATCCAAAGTACCGGGAGATCGTCCAATCATGGAGCTTTCAGGCTTTTTTATTTATTCCTTCTCATCGCTGCCCCTGGGATTACCTGAGGGCTTTGTCTGAGCGTTGGTTCCACTAGACCCAGTCTTTCTATTTACTGGATTGTGAGGTGATGATGACACTGATGGACTAGTGGTTCATCATTTGGTTGGAGTTTATAGGGGCGCTAATGCCTCTGGTGGTTGACATTTCACTAGCTGCTGTTCGAACCCTTTTGGGAGTTCCTGCCTTGGCCCTCAAGGGTCGAACCATCCGCTCTGGGCCTTTGAGTGTGGATTCCATGAGTGGGGATTTGACCAAGCATTTTCCTGATGATCCAAGGGTTAGAGATCGTATTCTTCGGTGATTGTTCCTGATCATCATCAGGGGTTATTTTCTAGCGGATAGCTCGTTGATGGTTTCTTTTTCTTTAGTCAGTGCCACTCGTGATGTGGACCATATAAGAGACTCTGACTGGGGCTCATACACCGTTGCCTCTTTCCCTAGAGGGATACGCCTACGCTAATAAGGCGTGAGAAAGGCTTGGCTAGACTTTTTCCCATTTTTGCTGGTGAGTATTTTCTTTATCTTTCATTTTCCCTCGTTCGGGTTGTCAGTTTTCATGACTGAGGATATTTGATCTCTGCATTTTCAGTTTTAGGCCTATGAGAGGCTTCCCTGTCTTCGTCCCGTTACTACATTAGGTCTGGAGACCTATCCACGGGGATGGCGATGACATCACTCCAATCTTATAGAGGTTCTTGTAGTAGAGGGGTTTACCCATTCTTGTTTGTAGTTGGAGTTCTTGACATCCAATGGCATCACATGGGTTCCCTACTCCGAGGAACACTTGACAGTAGGCTTTGAGGATGGTTTCCGACTGGGGTCGAGTATGTATTATCCACCCGTTGGATTCCTCTCTTGACTGATGGAGGATGGGAGCTTTATTTAGGAGAGAGTCCTATCAGGAGCACCACATGGGAGATTCACATTCCATTCTTTCCTCCTGCTAGGTGACATTGGCCTTTATCTCAGTCGATCACTGAGATTCCCTTGATGGATTTAGATGGCTTTATTTTATCAGAGGGCCCTTTTACTCAGGAGGCATTCTATCGCTGGTGGTTCCCTCGCACCATTAGAGCCCAGACTCGCGCCACACAATTCATAGGGGATATGGTTCATGGGTTTGTTATGATGACGGACTGGATTACCTACGTCCGAGAGCCCACTCATTTGGCACAGATTAATAACTTGGCCTAGAGGTTGGACCAGACACATTTTTTCATTTGGCATTTGGGTAGAGATCCTTCAGAGGAAGATTCTTTCGATCCCTCCAGCTCTGGTGCTATTCCTTTAGGTGGCCCATATTCTGATAACTTTACTGATGCAGACCCCCCTTCTCTATTGACCTGACATCCCTTATGGCAGAGATTCAGTGACTTAGGAGGAGTTACATCAGATGGATCGATTGGATGATATGGACATCATTGATTTGTTCTGATAGTTTTCTCGTTATCTCTTTTGATAGGCCTCTGTTAGATATTGGTCGGTTATGCCCCATTTCTCGTTATATCTTTTGATAAGCCTCTTATAAGACCCCAACTTTTTATGAATAAAGATTTAATTTTCTCTAATTATGCTATAGTTATGGGTGATATGTGCAAATTTTGCAAAGTAAGCAAGTTGTCATAAAATATTCATTTAGTCGGGGAATATTCTTTTTGTCAGGGAATATTCATATGATGACACAATCATTGATGGACTCCATAACGGAATGACTGTCGGATATAGAAAGCGACAAAAATAACCTTTTTATAAAAATAATGACAAAGCTTTTACCGTTAAATTGTTGAAATACCTGGTGATAAAAGTACAGTAATACACATGGTTGCATAGTAGCACATAATATTTTACAATATCTTTGATTATTGAAGCTTATTTAAGAAGTCACTCAGTTCATTTAATAATTGCCACAATAGTTGTTGCATAGTATCTCATATTATTGAATCAATTATTGTCACATCATCATCTGCACAATATTTTATATTATTAAATCAAAATTGAGATGACACAGTTATTCATATTATTATTTGCATCATTGACAATGTCTATAAAGTCCTGTCGAGGAAAGGGGTTATGTATTTAATTGCGCACCAATAAGGAGAAGTCCTTATCATAGAGCCCTTCTTTCCTGAGAATGATCTGGTTGTCAATATTGTGAGTTATAATATTAATGATGAATAATTGTTGAAAGATTAAAAATGTGTTTATTGAAGATAAGTGATTTTTGATAAATATTTAATCAATTTTTGATATAAATAGAGGGGTAGTCATGAAAAATTTATTTTAAGTTTGGCTTATTACATGGACCCCACTTACTCATTTTTCAAAATCGTCGGTAGAAAATTGTCTCAGTTTTATTTTATTATTATTATAATAGTAATAAAATAGAAAACTTTTTATATAAAACATAATACTTTTTATATTATATATAAAGTTATTTGTTTTATTAGATTATAATTAGAATATATTTATATAAAGTTTTTGTTTTATTAGAATTTTTTATTGCACAGTGATGAATAGTAAAAATCAGAAAATCGCGCGAATTCTCCATGTCTTCACCCGTGATTTTTTTTTTTCTGTGCATCCATGATTTCTTAAATAGTACCCTGCCATTCTCCTATAAATAGGATGCTTAGTTAAGAAATGAAAATCACACCAGAATCAGAGAAATTTTCTTTTTTAATATTATGCGTATTTCTTTCGAGTATAAAGATACTTTGAGTATAACAAATAGTGCAAGTTTTTCTCAAGAATATCTCTGCTATACCAGTCAGATTTACTCTCCTACTAAGGTAAGGGGTATTATTTTTTAAAATATGGTAAAGGGATATCATTTTCTTCATACTCGTAAGGGATATTATTTCTGTTTAGTATTCGTAAGAAATATTATTTTCTTCCATACTTTATAGTATGTAAGTAATATTATTTCGTTTCATATTCCTAAATCTACACTTACTTTGATAAGTATTGCTTCTATAATCCCTAAAATTAGTAGAATATCCTTGAGTTTTGTGCTTCATCTAGTATCGTTTCATTGTAATATTGGTCTAAACTTTCTTATTAAATTTCAATATTTTCATTCGGGTTACTATTCACAGGGTACTATTCACTCAGGGTACTATTCACGACAAAATTGGTTTCTTTTCTGTCCAAATTATTTTTGATACATGAATATCATTCTTGAATTTTACTCCACAATTAATTATCATGTTGACAATTTGGACATTCTTGAACTTTGGATAAATTGAATTATAAATCTCTAATATTTATTCTTGATCTCACTTGATTGATTCCTTATATCATTGTCATCATCCTCATGCTTATATTGTGGTGAAAATCATCTTTGGCCCGTAGTGCATAGATGGACTGTTGATTGGTATGATTATGACTAGGAATTATGTATTGGTATAATCATGACCTGTAATTTACAGACAAATGTTATAGTGAAAGTTCTCTTTGACCCGTAGTGTATAGATGGACAGTTGTTTGGCATGATCATGACCACTGGTGATACAAACAAATATCCTTGGCCCGTAGTGCATGGTTAATTTGTTGGTTTGAAACATTTATTGAGTTGTGTTACAAAGATAAAATATTGATGATGAACTGTTAAACCATAGAAGATAGTAGACATCATGCTCTACTTGACTCTTCTAATGGATTGCTTATTTCGCTGCAATTGTTGATCTAAACTTGTTTTCTATTGTATTATATCAGATTTTACACTGTTGAGGACTAAGGATAATTTATTCTACATTATCTTAGTCATAATATTCTTTACTGGGCTAGTTAAGCTCACCCTTTTCTTTCATTGTTCTCTTCAGGAAATGAGAATATAGCTGGGACTAGTCGGAGAATGGAGTGATGGTCCAAGATGGTGGCTACAGTAGTCCTCACTATTATATAAAATAGTGTGATAATAATTATATTGAGGACTTCATTTGAGTTTGGATATTGTCTACGAGAAAATATTCGTATTAAAACTCACAGTTTATGTTTTGTCGTATTTTACACGACAATTAATAATTCTATAAATGAAATTTATATTTGAATTCTGTACCATGTATTTGGTGACTCAAAATATGTTGTATGGACCTATTTTGGGGGTGTCACACCTCTGTTAGATATTGGGCGGCTGTGCCCTATTTTCTTGTACTTTTTATTTTTAGTTGTATACAGAGATGATGTATTAGATGATGATGTATTTAGGAATGTATGTATAATGCTTTCTATTCCCTACATCATATTGTCATTTATCATTGGTTATTTATCATGCTGCATGCATTATGTCATGTATATGCATTCACAGATGTCTTCATCTACCATTAGTCGGATTGAGCATACCCCACCCATATTGATAGCCTCTTCTTTGAGATCATGGTATGGCAGTTTGTCTCCTATAAGATTGGGTGACAGTTGATCAGCTATTGAGGCATTCTATGACCCTTCTGACATTTCACATACCCTTGGGCTTTGTAGAGGGAATGATATCTTGTCTGATACCAGAGAGACATGTTTTTAGATTTGATATCCATGAGTTGACTCCTACATTGGAGGAGTATGAGTGCCTCACTGATTTACCCTAGGATCGGCCTTACGCTAGGATAGCTGTCGGTGATATGAGCTGGCAGCTTATGACCCTGACGGGTTTACGACGCAGAGTTACCATGGACGAGATTACCGAAGGGCATGCGGTGTCCTTGGATTTCATGATTGATCGATTTGGGTCATTGGACAGCTATCTATGACATTCATGGGATTTCATCATTACTGAGGTTGAGTGGCAGGCTGCCCGCGTAGATATTCTATTGATGTGCGTCGTGGCCTATTTGTACATGCCGCTATATATGGACCATCTGGACATTATTCTGATGACAGTAGTTCATGCTCTCAGGGAGGGTTATACCATCTTGCCCATGATATTGGCGGAGACCTTGAGGTCAGCCACCTTTTTCCATACATATCTTGTGGGTTTTTCAGGGGGAGTGCCATCTTGTTGTATGTGTGGTTTATGACACATTTGAGACCGATTGGCACCTTTAGACGTCATGGATACTGCTTTACTCATGAGATAGCCATGTCTTATTCCTTTCAACTGGCTAAGTGTTCAGATTCAGCATCCTTGTTGGCTTTTCTATTAACGGTCGAGGATCCATTTGCTATCTTGCCTTGTTCAGGACTCAGCTCTCCTTATAGCTTTATTACTTATGCAACTGACATGAACTATCTACCCCTGACCTATTTGAGAGGGATGACCACGTATTATCTACTAGCTGTCATGGGATAGTTTGATCAGTTTCAGGATATTCACCCCTTTGACGGGGCCTTGGGTCAACAATTATCAGCTCGATTTTTGTTACCAGACACTTGACTAGGATTTATGATTGTTGGACTCGTCGAGAGAGGGCTGATTTTTTGACTAGTCATCCAGGTCTCTCTTCAGAGTATTCTGCATTACTGGAGGCAGATATTGAATTGACTATGGTTGTTCACTCAGAGCCAAGTATTTATTCTAATGATGAGGAGCCTATGGAGGACCCTGATTCTCCCACTGAGGATGAGCTATTTGCTGGTTTTACAGCAGCTCTGGTCGATGATTCCCCAACATTTCCATTGCTATGGCTCCACCTTCTTTAGAGTATTTGGAGCAGAGGTTACATCTGATGACATTTAAGAGGGATCAGGCTAGGGCCCTGATGTTGACAGCTCTTTCTTGTTGAGATGCTGCTTTTACTGAGAGGGATGACGCTCGAGCTACTTGGGATGCTTCCATTGCTGATAACACTTCACTTAGATCCCACATGACTAGAATTGTTACAGATATGAGTGAATTCATAGAGGATCATGGATCACTATGCTGGTAACTTTGGATCTTCTGGCTCGTATGGAGACCTTAGAGCAAGAGCTTATAGATTCACCTCCATCTTCGGAGAGGGATGCCATGTTGGACTTGCTAGCCCATTTATCTATGGGTTTATAGACTAACTTTCATTTTCCTGCATAGACTAGGTTAGCTATTTTTGTCATGCACATGCTACATTGTATATATGAAATAGTATTATATGGCAAGGAAATATATTTTGATTCACTTCCCTTTTAGACATGTCTTGTCACTTGCTTGATAGTTGCCATTTTCTTTATAACTTTCCATCTTGATGTGTCTCAAACTTATCCTTGATGGATTGACATTGATATGCCCTAGGATCCTTCAGAATGGGTCGTTGATCTTTAGTCTTTTCTGGTATACCAGCTTTTGGTGTCTTGGAACTTATCTTTGGATATGGTTAAGGTTTAATCAAAGTGTTTCTCTTTCCTTTTGAGGGTTCGACCACACCATAGATGGTTGCCTATGTATTCCCCTAGATGAGAGATCATGTCTTACATAGTTCAGGCTTGGCTTGAATGGTTTTGAGTTTGATCTTGGTTTGAGGGATTTTTGGAATTTTTTGTTTGGTTTGACCGCACCATAGATGGTTGCCTACGTACTCCCATTGACGAGGGGAGATCAGGTCTTTCCTAGTTCTAACTTGATGAGTTGAACGGTTTGAGAAGTGTTTGTTCAGGTTTTTTGTTTGGTTTGACCGCACCATAGATGGCTACCTACGTACTCCCATTAATGAGGGGAGATCAGGTCTTTCGTAGTTCCAGCTTGATGATCTCAACGGTTTGAGAAGTGTTTGTTCGGATTTTTTGGGTTTTCTAGGTTTTTTGTTTGGTTTGACCGCACCATAGATGGCTGCCTATGTACTCCCATGATGAGGGGAGATAAGGTCTTTCGTAGTTCTAGGCCTGATGAAAACCTGAATTGACTTTATTAATTTTTTTTAGAACTAGGATGGTGGTTTACAAGAATTTCATACATAGTACCTCTTCACGGTGTCTGAGTTGATAAGCTGGGGAAATTCTTCGTTGTCCATTTCTTGCAGTCTGAGGGCTCCTCATGTTAACACTTCCTTGACAAGAAAAAGCCTTCCTAGTTTGGGGCGAACTTTCCTTTATATTGATCTTGATTAGCAATGACTTTCTTTAAGACCAAGTTATTTTCTTTGAATTACCGAAGTCAGACTTTCTTTTTGTATGACTGAGCAATCCTCTACTGATATAATTAACCATGAAAGATGGCTACAACCCTCCTCTTATCTATCAGAGATAGCTGGTGGTATCGGTCTTGCAACCATTGATCTTCCTCCATTTGAGCATATATCAACACTCTTAATGACTCTATTTCTACTTCTATACGGAGTACTGATTCCATGCCATAGACCAGTGAGTAGGGGGTAGCCCTAGTAGAAATGTGCATTAACGTTCTGTTGGCTAGCAGAGAGAGGCAACAAGTCAGGCCATCCCTTGTGATTGGCGGACATCTTTTGCATGATCTTTTTGATGTTTTTATTGGCTGCTTCAACAACATCATTCATCTTGGGAAGATAAATGATGGAGTTAAGATGTTTGATGTGGAATTTGCGGCATAACTCCTCCATCATCTGGTTGTTTAGGTTCTTGGCATTGTCTGATACAATCACCTCCGGTTGTCTATATCGACAGATGACATTGTTTTTGATGAAACCAATGATTAACTCTTTGGTGACTTTGGGAAAATAGGCTGCTTCTACCCATTTATTGAAATAATCGATCATGGTGAAGATAAACCGATGACCATTGCTAGCTTTGGGCTCGATTGGCCCAATCACGTCCATTCCTCATATTGAAAAAGGCTATGGTGAACTCTTATTGTGTATTTCATTTAGAGGAGCATGGATGGCATTTCCATGAATTTGGCATTGATAGCATCTCCTGACGTGATCATTACAGTCAGCTTTGAGAGAGACCCAATAATGCCTTGTTCTTAATATCTTTTTGGAAATTAAAGGACCGCTCATGTGTGAACCACATACTCCACCATGGACTTCATCCATGAGTCTTTGGGCTTGGTCTTTATCTAGGCATCTTAACAGGCCTATCCCAGCATCCCTTTTATAAAGTGCGTCTCCGCTAAAATAGAATTTCATGGACATTTTATGGATCCCCTTTCTTTCAGCTTGACTTGTCCCAACAGGTGTAGATCTATCTCGAAGATATTCTTTGATGTCATGATACCATGGCTGTTTGATGGGAGACAGTTCATCTGATACTTCTCCAATGTAATTTCCATAGGCTGGTGCCTTATGGCTTTCAAATTTGATATCTGGGATTCCACCTCTTTCAGATATGTTGATTAAGGAAGCCAAGGTTGCTAGTGCATTTGCAAAATCATTCCTATTTCGAGGGATGTGGATGAAGGATATTTCTTCCAATTCTATAGCCATCTTGATAACTTGTCGATGGTAAGGCAGCAAATACAATTCTTTGGTGTGATATGACCTAATGGTTTGTTTGATGACCAGATCGGAATCCGCAAAGACGTCTAACCATTTGATGTCCATGGATTGTGCCATTTTTAATCCCATTATAAAGCCTTCATACTTAGCCGTGTTGTTGGTGTTGATAAACTGCAACATGATGGCACTGGATACTGTTCTCCCAAAATAGATACTATAACTGCCTCTGCTCTGGCACCTTCCATGTTTACGGCTCCATCAAAATATAATTTTTAAAATTGAACTGTATTCTCTTGATATATCTGTTGAATTATCATTATTCCATCATCCGGGAAATAAGTTTCCAAGGGTTCAAAATTTCCTGATGGTGCTTCGGCCAATTGATCCGCAATTCCTTGACCTTTGATAGACTTTTGAGTGTAGATGACATCGAATTATTGGAGTATCAATTGCCATTTGAACAGTCGGCGATTCAACATGGGTTTGTTGAATACGTACTTTAGAGGATCCATGCAGGATATGAGATGGGTTGTGTGCCCATGAAGATAATGTTGTAACCTCATGGCAGCCCATGCTAATGCACAACAGGTCTTTTCAATCAAAGTATACTTCTACTCGCCGTTGCTGAATCTTTTTCTGAGGTAATAGATATCTCTTTCCTTGCCTCTGTCGTCTTTTTGTCCTAGCATACAGCCCATAACATTGTCATTGACTGACAGGTACATAAACATGGGAACATTGTCCCTTGGAGGTACCTGTTAGGTTTGTAATATTCATGTACACAATCAAATTGCATCAAAGTAAAGCAGAAGCGTAAAAAATAGATTTTAAATTTTATAAACCATATACCCCAATCATCCTTTATGCACAATTATTAATTAGATGAAAAGAGATGAAGATTAAATTAATACCCTTGTAGAACTAGCTTCCTCAGGTACAAGTTCACCTCCAATCCTTTTCACATTCAACTTGACTCCATCGGGTTTGATTCCTTCCTTTGATCAACGTTAGCGACCCAAGTGTTTGGCCTCTAGAGGTGATCCATCAAGGAAGAAGATGTGATACCCCCAAATTCGGGTCCCTTCGAACCTCAGATCCGGTCCTCCATGATACTACTATCGTCAAACTATTTATATCTTTTATTCATAACTTAATGAATATAACTTTACTTATTATGATTTAGAATATAAGTTATTTCCATTTCCAGGATCTGTATAATGACCCCAAACTTTTATAAGTTTCAAATCTTGGTCATTTACCATTCCTGTCTTACATCATATTCGATGTTATAAAAATATACGGAATAATTTAAACTTTTTCAATCTCCTTGAAAAAAATCTTTTATTGATTTCTTAACTTGAATCAATTAATTACATATCCTTGAATCAAATTATGTCAGGATTCATTCTATTCGAATTACTGTATAAATTTTTTCATCTCCATTCGAATTTCTCTATCCATCACATAGTACAATTTTACAACTCAAAATATATTACACATCATAAACTACTATCATGTACTTCTCCTAGAACCTAAACATGGTTCAAGAGCATATATTTAAATAAATAAATCAATCTCCTTCGATACTATTGAACTCTATCAATCAAGTAGAACGTAATCTTTAGTCCTTAACCTGCAAAAGTGATTATTTGCAAGGGTGAGCTAGACAACCCAACAATTCTAACAGTTTTCATGCATCACATAGCATATAGTAACATACTCAGTTCATGCATTCATAATCAATTAACATTTACTACAAATGTTACTTCTCACATAACAGGCATAGAAATTTACTCCACAAGCATATCATCAAAGATCAACTTTCATATTTCATACATATCTAATATGCATTTCATATATATACATCAACATTCTCATAACATAATATAGCTCAACTAACAGTTATCGCATTCATATATTAAATAGGAACTGAAAGACTTGCCTGATTCGTAGTTTATCAACTACGACTTAACTGCTTAAAGCTTATCTGTACTGCATGTATTCCTACACAGTTATATAATCATGGATTCATACCCATCAGTCATACATTTCATACGCTTTTAATATAAGAACAAATATTATTTCCTAACTTGGTTTCATTTTTACTTGAACTTAGGATAACCATGAGACTAGCTCATTCTACTATCATATTTATCTAAACAATCTTGTTTCATATCTTGTAGTCCTTAAGGACAACATATAACCATAACTTAAGACCATGCAGTTAACAAACTGCTCTTGGTCACTCTGTAGAATGGTGCGACCGCGCTACATTTAAGCTTGGGAGTGGCGCGACCGCGCTACTCCCAGCCAGAACCAGACTTATGCTTTTTATTGCCCAATATAATTCCTAGCATAACATGTATTCTGATACGTACTGTAAACATACATCAAGTAGGTTATGATCTATTTTCAAGTTCATATTCAAACTACTTAGCTCCATAATGATTTATTTCAATCAATAAGGCTTAACAACTTTCTTTAACAAGATTCGATGTTATAAGCTTTTAAACCATATATTGGTACTAATAAGCCTCTAATAGCATGCTCACATGTATATATCTTATTTACATAGACATAACATAGTTCATTATTTGAAGACTTATTTTAAACCACACTTGAATGGTCCAATTCATGCTTAGCTAGATGATGAACATATTCGTCATGTCTAGAGGCATAAGGCGTCTTAGTATGCATACTAGAAAGGTCAGAGTATACTTTATACAATATTTGAAACTATTAGTTCTCAAAACTTTTGAGTTTTCTTTCAAAACATTTTAAACCAATTTATATCAATCTAGTATATGCAAGGTAACTTTAAAACTACATTTCATGCACGTTGATATGCGTATATAGGGTCCAAGGTCAGAACTCAAAGGACACCAAATTCAACATCTCCCGTTTCTCAAAAAACTTTAAGTTTTCTTTTAGAAAATAATGTTAAAGCATTCCATTATGAGTAAAGTAATCTTAGTTATATGACATGTCTCTTATCATGCATATTTATGTTTTATCACTTAGAATAACATATTTTATCGTCGGGAGCAATACACTTGCATACGTGCATGCCCGACGCCCTCCGATTGCCTCCCAATACACATCAGTCCTAAAGATGACTATTTGGACCCCTTATAACGACCTCAAATTGAAAAACTTAGAGAATACAAGTTTTTGGTCTATTCGTTTTTGTTATGAATCATCTTGAATCGCCTTAATCAGAGTCCGTATGACAAAGTTATGGCCGTTTTACCAAAACAGGTAAAAGTAGCCACACTTAACACACTTTAGGCACGGCCGCGCCCATTTTCTTCACCATCCCAGCGTGCACGTGCCATTTGCGGCCTTGACTATGCGACCATGCTCTCAAGCAAGGCGGTCTGCATTTTGACCTTTGCCCATATTATAGTTTTCTCAATGTTTTTACTTCAAATCTTCATAACTTCTTCATTTTAAGTCAGAATGAGTTGGTTTTTGATTCATTAAACTCGTTACACTCTTAGCTACTCATTTAAAAAATAATTATAACCCTTCAAAAACATTAACAAATTATTTTAAGGGTTCCAATTCAGTGTTCATGCTATATTTTCATGTTTTAAACATATTTAGCAAATTCATTCACTATGAATTCATTTCTCAACCAAATTGGTCCGTTTAACTTCCGTTGTTTTTGCATTTGAATGTATTATCAATATCTAACAACAATTAATGGATTACAACAATCCTTAGCCATCAATTTTGTGACTTAAAAGTAAGTATTTTCTTGACATTTCTAAGAAATTCAAAATCTTAAAATGAAGAACATATATGTATATAAATTATAATCACCCAATCATCATTCTCAACACATTACATTGATACATAATACACATGTAAACTAGGTTAATACCATAACACTCAATTTTCCACCCACTTAACAGAGAATTTTGGAGAACTATGAGAATTTATCAAACTTTGGAATTAAGAACATGAATGACAGTAAGGTTACCTCTTGAAGCTTTAATTGGTAACTATAACTCCTCAATTCTTTAATATCTCCTCAATTCTACTACACTCACTCTCCAATTCTACTAACTTTCAATAGAAAAACTCAGACACTTCAACAAACGGGAATGAAGAGGAGGAGTCTCTATTTATAGAGGAACCATTGACCAAACAATGGCTTTGTCCACAGATTTAAATCAAAAGGAAGAAGAAGAAACTATTGGATATGAGGGATTTGGTGAAAAGCAGTTACCTGCTCCCTTCCCTCCATTCTCCCAACCATAATAAGTTCTATCAATAGTGGAAATGAAATAGGATAAGCCAATGGTCTATTTATGCGTCTGAAGAGTTTTTTGAGACACATAAATTGGGACAATGCTTATTACTTTCTAATTTATCTGTGAAATGGGTCTCATTCTACTAAAGTTTATTCATTTTGGGCTTATTAAATCAATTATAATGATTTAACATTACTACATTAAACTAAGTTATAGGCACATATATACACACATATATGTAACTACCCACATATAGGAAGTATACTTATATATACACCAATATAATCTTACATCCCATGTAAATTGGGCTAGTCCAATTAATATTTTAATTTGGCTAACTATAATTCAGTTGGGTACTCTTAACCCATTATTTCTTATCACACATAAACATCACAATGATCAATATCAATCATTTATTTTCTTTCCATTAATTCTCTTTCTATTAATTCCAGTTAAACCTTTATCCTGATTAATCTTTAATACTCATGCCACACAAGGCTCAGTTATCTCACTTACTAGAGTTATATAACTAAAGCTCGTAATCTCAGTAATAAATTATTAGAGATCTAGGCCATGTTTGGCTTTTCTCCAATTCCACGTTATTTTAATATTTCTTTAATATGAAGTTTGTGTGACACACTTTACCTTAATGCTAAATTATTTAGCTTACTTAAATAATTATACACTTATAATATGTATAACCATTACACTTAGAATAATTAATATCTACTCTATTAATTATTTAAATCATACACTATACGTATAATTATTCGATTGTCCTAAGATAACCATCTTCAATCTTTACATTTAGCCACAACTAATATAATATCCCCATCTCCAACCAAGATTGATTTATAATTATATTGGTTCTCTTCTTTTATTAATCACTTATCTTTCTAACATTAACCCTTTTTATATATTACAATAGTATGTAATATATTAAAAATATCAAATATTAATTAACATATTTCTTTCATCCACTTATGCTAAACACATATATTAATTCACCATCTTATGTAAGTGAATTAACCCTTTCATGCAATTTACTATCACGCCACTGCCACAGAAGGCTTTAATACTCAAATTATATTATTCCATAATATAATTTTCAACTTAATTTAAGTTGACCAATTTTTATTCTTGTTTAGTTGATTTCCATAACTAACTCTCATTTAATTCATGTTTTGCTATCTCAATCCATTCATGGACACTATAAATATCAAATATGACCCATATGATAACATATTATCCACTAATATACAATTCCTATAGTTTAGATTACACAACTCATCAGATTACACAAACTTATCATGAACTGTCTACGGACCAGCACAGTCGCGCGGGTCTTAGGCTTGAGAGTGGAGCGGTCGCGCCACCTTAAGTTAGGACGCAAACATGTTAGGCTTCAACAAAAATAGAACTTAATTCGCAAATCCTTTAACATGCTCCCTACATGCTATCTCATTATACTAACCAAAATAAATCTCCTTTTTGACTTTACAAAATCAATTACTATATTCTTCAATAATTTAGAGATTAAACTTCAAGTTTAACTCTTCTTTCTTTAATCTATACATTTAACCATATATCAATATTAATCAATAAATCTCTAACCAATATTTATCTAAAGATATATCGATTTTCTTCTCTCGTCAACAACGTACATATATACATGTCTAAACCTAGCACACATCAAGTCTTTAATAGTATTCAATATAGTACACTGAGTGGTTTCCCACAAATAACCAACAAATTAGTTTCCGTCTCGTCTACACTATTTTCACAGTGAGTTAGATCGGTTACTATTCGTATATAACTCCGCTCTCTAAAGGAATCGTTTAGCCCAGCTCCTATTCATCCACTATTAAAGGGTACGGTTGCACTGCCTTAGACTTGATACTTACTCGTACATATACTCAAGAAATTGGTGATTATCGAAGATATTTAATGTCACAAATTTACTATGATAAAATAATTTCACATAAATTACTTAATATCGATAGATAAATTTCTATCTATCTTCTTTACTTCAAATAACTCGCCTCTTCAATAAATAACAAATATATAATAATAATATATTTATTAAACACAGAAATCACTTATTGCATAGTTTATATTATCCTATGCAACAAAATACCACATACCTCACAATGCATATATATATATATATATATATATACGTATCCGAACCCTTCTCATGCCTTAAGAATTTTATTTACTAAATTCTTATTTTAACAATTTTTAAAAATTCGGGTTCTTATAGAAGAAGTATTCAAGAAGATGGGTGTTTGGCAAAACCATAGTTTTTCTATCTCTATAGAAAATACGTAATCTCCCAACTCTTGAAATTGTTATTCACGTGTCTTGTGAAAACATCAACAACCCATCTCCCATAATAAGACTCCTCTTATTTATAGATGTAGGCAACCCTCCTTAATAATTAAGGAATTATCTTTTATTTTAATTAATTAAACTCCTTCGATTAATTAGGCTCACAATCTTATTAGGATTAATTAATTAGCCTCATAATCTTATTAGGAATATATGAGAGTACTTTTATTAATTAATTCTCAAACTCCTTTAAGAATTAAATAATAATAATAAGACTCCTCTTATTAATTTATATTTAATATTTCTAAAATATTAAATAATAAATATTAAGCTATTTAATTTATTCTATCACTATAGATTAAATTAAATACACTTAACTTATTTTTACGATTATGCCATTTACTTCTTAAATAAATATTTTTCCTTTTATGGTGTGACCCTTTAGGTTCTCCATATTAAACCGGCTGTGAATAAATTAATTAGAACAATTCTAATCTTATTTAAATAAATAAATTAAACTATTAATTTATTTAAATAAATAATATTTATTCTACAATAGGGATACGCCTCCCTAGCGATTAACGACATTCTAGATTGTGACACCCCCAAAATATGTTCACACAACCCATTCTAAGTCATCAAATACATGGTACAGAAATCAAATACTAACTTTATTAATACAACTATAATACGACAACACATGTGTTGTGAGTTTTAATAAAAATATTATCTTGTAGACAATATCCAAACTCAAATAAAGTCCTTATTATAATTATTGATACATTATTTTACAAAATAGTGAGGACTGCTATAATAACCATCTTGAACCATCACTCCACACCCGACTAGTCCTAGTTATATTCTCACCTCCTGAGAAGAATAATGGAACAAAAAGAAAAAGGGTGAGCTCAATTAGCCCAATAAAGAATATTATAACTAAGATAATGTAGAACAAATTATCCTTAGTCCTCAACAGGGAAAAATCTGATAGAATACAATAGACAACAAGTTTTAGATCAACAACTGCACGAAAACAACAATCCA
This sequence comes from Panax ginseng, assembly GCA_020205605.1. Taxonomy (NCBI): domain Eukaryota; kingdom Viridiplantae; phylum Streptophyta; class Magnoliopsida; order Apiales; family Araliaceae; genus Panax; species Panax ginseng. The sequence goes on from CM035139.1 coordinate 54,945,670, forward strand.
TTAGAAGAGTCAAGTAGATCATGATGTCTACTATCTTCTATGATTTAAAAGTCCATAATCAATATTTTATCCCTGTAACACCAATCAATAAATATTTCACATAAACGAATTATCCATACACTACGGGCCAAGGATATTCGTTTGTATCATCAGTGGTCATGATCATGCCAAACACCTGTCCATCTTTGCACTACGGGCCAAAGATATTCATCAATCAACAGTTCATCTTTGCACTACGGGCCAAAGATAACTTTCAACATAATTAAAGTCTGAGAATTATGATAATGACAAAAGAATGAATCAAATGAGACCATAACATGGATTCAATTTTAGGAATAAGATTCATAAAAGATAACTTGGACAAAGAAAAAAAATTAAATTATGTTGTGAACAGTACTCGTGAATAGTACCGTATGAATAGTGCTCATGAATAGTACCATATGAATAGTACCCAGACATGAAAAAAATTCAAAATTTAATATGAAATTTCTGACCAATATTCTAGTGAAATGATATTAGATAAAACGCAATCCTTAAGAAATTTCTAATCATTTCAGGAATTATAGAAGCAATACGTAAGTTTAAATTTAGGAATACGAGATGAAATAATATCATTTGTGTAATATGAAGTATGAAAGAAAATGATATCCCATACGAATAGGGAAGGAAATAATATCATTTACGAGTATTGAAAGAAAATTACCTCCTTTACGAAAAAATAATATCCTTTACCTTAGTAGAAACTGGATTTAACTGGTATATCAGATATTATTCTGAGAAAATCTTGCACTGCTATCAACACTCAAAAATAACCTTATACTCACAAGAAATACACTTAATATTATAGAGAGAGATTTTTTTTGATTCTGGTGTTAGTTTCATTGTTTAACAAAGCAGTCTATTTATAGGAAAGTTGTAGCACACCACTTCTGACAAATTTTGCACACGGAGGATTTTTCTTCCAGCACACATAACTTGAAACCAAGATTTTCAAAATCAACTTGCTCACCCACCCCTTTTATCACATGTTTTTGAAAATAAAAGAATTCAAATTTAATTTGAAAACTATTTCAAATTCAATCTGATCATCTTCACTCCATTTAATTCACATGCCAAAAAAATATAATAAAATTACCATTTAAATTATAAAGAAATTATACTATTATATTATCACATTATACTATTATAATGTAATATTATAATAATATATAAATATATTATCGGAGAAGATAATTATGGTTTCATAAAAAATATAACAACTTTCGACAATTGTCTCATTCTAAAATTCCTTCATTTATATCAAAATTGAATAAATAATTACTTACCATATTCATCAATTATTTACAATTCTTAAATAATTATTTCTAATTAATATTATAGATTCACAATACTGGTAACCAGATCATTCCCAGGAAAGAGGGGGCTTTCCGATAAGGATTTCTCCTTACTGGCGCGCAATTATATAACTTAACCCCTTTCCTCGACAGAACTTTCTAGACATTATCAATAATGCTATCTAATAATATTATTTCAATAATATGAGTTACTGTGTCATGATAATTATTGAATCAATAATGTAAAATACTATTCAATTATCACTATAACAATTATTGCATCAATAATATGAAAGACTGTGCAATTTTATTGTATCAATTATTGAGTGACTTCTTACGTAAGAATCAATAATCAGAGATACTGTGCAATACCGTGTGCCACTGTGCAACCACGCGTATTACTGTACTTTTATCACTGGGTATTTCAACAGTTTTAACGGTAAAAGTTTTGTCGTTATTTTATAAAAAGGTTATTTCTGTCACTTTCTATATCCAACAGTTATTTCGTTATGTGTTTCACCAATGATTGCGCTATCGTACGGATATTCCCGATAAAAAAAATATCCACCGACCAAAATGAATATTCCCCGACAAAACGAATATTTTATGACCACTTTCTTACTTTGCAAAATTTGCACATTTCACCCATAACTAAAGTATTATATCAAATCAACACCTTATTATTCAAAAATAATATTTAAAAAAAATTAAATCTTTATTCATAAAAAGTTGGGGTCTTACAACCTCCCTTCCTTATGAAATTTCATCATCGAAATTGATGTACATACCTGGTATGTCGAAAAGGTGAGGATACCTTGTTTTCATTTAAGATTCTAACTCCTAGGTCATTTCCTCAAATAATGTGGTTTCTCCATAAAACTTTGACTTGAGGTATAACCTTTGAGCGTAAAATATGCTCCTTCTTATCCAAGATTTTAACAGGTACCTTTTCATACGTTAAATCTTCTGTTATCTCGTCTGGTTCTAATTGGATAATGTGGTTTGGGTCTTTCACATATTTACATAGCATGGATATGTGGAAAACGTTATGAACACGATACATACTTGGCGGTAAGGCGAGTCTATAGGCCACAGTTCCTACTCGATTGAGGATTTCAAATGGACCAATGAATCAAGGATTGAGCTTTCCTCTTTTTCCAAATCTCGTAAATCCTTTCCATGGAGCAACACGTAACAATACATAATCTCCAACATTGAATTCCACGTCCCTTCGATGAAGATTAGCATAACTCTTTTTTTTGATCTTGTGAGGTTTTTATACGTTGCCGGATCATTTGAATCTTTTTCGTAGTCATGCGTACCAATTCTAGTCCCAACAATATTGCTTCACCCACCTCATCCCAGCATACTGGAGAACGACACTTTCGTCCATACAACGCCTCGAATGGAGCCATGCCTATACTTGCTTGATAACTATTATTATAGGAGAATTCCACTAATGGTAAGTACTTGTCCCAACTTCCTTTGAAGTCTAGGACACAAAGTCTTAATAAATCTTCAAGAGTTTGAATAGTCTTCTCTGATTGCCCTTCTGTCTGAGGATGATATGCAGAACTGAATCGTAAATCAGTGCCCATAGCTTTCTACAAGCTGACCCAAAATTGTGAAGTAAATCTTGGGTCTTGATCAGAAACTATGGATATTAGCATACCATGCAATCTCATAATCTCATTTATGTACATACGAGCAAGACGTTCAAGTGAATAAGTTTCTCGTATAGGCAAGAAATGAGCAGACTTGGTTAATCTATCGACAATGGCACAAATTGCATCTATGCCTTGAGAAATATTGGGAAGACTAGTAACAAAATCCATGTTGATGTGCTCCCACTTCCATTCTAAAATTTCAAGTGGTTACAATGGACCTTTTGGTACTTAATGCTCCGCCTTGAACGTTGACAAGTATACATCTTGAGATAAACTCCGCAATCTATCTCTTTATATTGCTCCACCAAAATGTATGTCGAAGACCACGATACGTTTTGGTACTTTCAAGATGGATTGAAAACGGTGTGTTGTTTGCTTCTATCATACTTTGTACTTCAAATCAGAGTCGTTAGGAACACAAAGTCTGGAGTTGACTCGAAGTATTCCTTCTTTATCGATTCTTGCTTCTGGAATAACACCTTCTTATACTTTCTCCTTCATACGCATCAGCTCTGGGTCTGTGGCTTGAGCAGCTTTAACTTTATCGATTAAAGTCGGTTCTACTCGTATATTTGACATCATCACGTGGATCCCTGGAGTTTTTAACTCTATCTCCATCCTTTGTAAGTTATACAAAGTGGGTCTTTGCGTTAACAACATCACACTCGTACCCTCATATGATCTTCTACTCAACGCGTTAGCTACCACATTCACTTTTCTAGGATGGTATTGAATGTTATAGTCGTAATCTTTCAACAGCTCGAGCCAATGTCATTGCCGCATGTTGAGTTCCTTTTGGGTGAAGAAATATTTGAGGCTTTTATGATCTGTATAGATCTCCACTTTCTCCCCATACAGGTAGTGCCTCCAGATCTTTAATGCAAAAACAACTGCTGCCAACTCTAGATCATGAGTAGGATAATTCCTCTCATATTCTTTGAGTTGTCGTGAGGCATAAGCTATGACTTTTCCATGTTGCATGAGAAAACATCCTAAACCTTTGCCTGAAGCATCGATGTAGATGACAAATCCCTCCGAACCTGATGGTATTGTCAGAACAGGTGCTGAAATGAGTCTCCTCTTGAGTTCTTTGAAGCTCTTCTCACATTTCTCGCTCCATCCGAATTTTATATCATTTTGAGTCAGCTAAGTTAATGGAGTAGAAATTCGAGAAAATCCTTCCACGAATCTCCGATAATAACCAGCTAAGCCCAAAAAGCTACGTACTTTGGTTACTGACTTATGATGCTCCTAACTTTGTATTGCTTCAATCTTTGTCAGGTCAACTGATATTCCATACTTCGATACCATGTGCCCAAGGAATGCTACTTCCTCAAGCCAGAACTCGCGTATATCTTATTTTCACGAAGCTTTTGGAGTATCAGCCTCAAGGGATCTTCACAACTTTTGGGATAGATGAAGATGTCATCAATAAAGACAACCACAAAATGATCCAAATATTCCTTGAATACTCGGTTCATCATATCCATGAAGGCCATAGGAGCATTAGTCAATCCATAAGACATGACTAGGAATTCAGAATGCCCGTATTGAGTCTTGAAAGCAGTCTTTGGAATGTCATCAGTTTTAATCTTTAACTGATGATATCTAGAACGAAGATCGATGTGACACCTCCAAATCCGGGTACTTCATTCCCATAGGATTTTGTGCTCACTATCCAAAATATTTACATCTAACTACCCATAATCAAAGATAACTATGTAATTTAAATAGCTGAAATAATAATCCGTCCCTTTATAAGGTTACATCAACGTAAATCAAATCCCAGGTAATCTAACCTTAAACTATTACATAAGTCTATGGAATACATCACAAAATAAATTAAGTCTTATAGCATAAGTTCAGTAAATAAACTAAATAGGTCTTCATCATTTGGATATCTTTCCCTTGCCTTTGCTAGAAGACGACTCATCAATTTTCTCAACTTTAGTTGCAGTGTTTAAATATAAGAGTGAGCAAACAATTGCTCACTAATATAAAGAATGATGATAGCAACAACATAAGGTTAAGCATTGAATACTGAATAATAGAGAACTTGTTCTACGAATCAAGAATAGAAAACAAGCTCAGGATTTATATCTGAGGGTCTTTAATACCATGAACTATGTCCCGATGTTATTAAGTATTTCTACTTCAACCTTTAATAGTCATTAGACTATACAGACCTTAACTTTCATACTTAGGGGGATCAACCCTTCGTACCATGTATTGTGCACAAACATCTAAGTGCTAACGCGTAAATAATCACTTATATTAGGGTTGTTTATCTCAGTTTGACTTTAGGATTTCCGCACTAAAGAAAGTTTAGTTTGGAACTAGCTTATCAATGATTCTAGAATTTTATAACACTCATCATATAGATTAGTCCAATCTATAAGAGTTTGCTTACTATTTGAAGGTTTAACTCAACAACATAAGTTTGAACAACAACAACTAAGTCAAAGATTGAATATCAACAATTTACGATTGAATAAACATGGTATATACAAAGTGTTACATCCAAAGGAATTAGAAAATCTCATTTGAAAAAATGAACTTGAACAGTTTATGCTTTGAAGATCAAGAAATAAAAGTTAGGGACTTGCTCAATGTAAAGAATTAGAATACAACAGCTTGCGTAATCATAAACATGGTAGAACCAAGGAATTTGCTCAACATAAGATTAGGGTTTAGGAAACTTGCCTTGTGTATAAGCTACACAATTACTACAAACGTTCGCCAAATATCCTACACATACCATTAATATCACAATACTAATTAGTTATATTAACACTAACTTTATTGGTTTACTTTTAATTTTTAGTCAAATCTACAATCTTTAACTTAAGACTTGATTATTCTAATCATTCACGTACCACGAATTTGAACTCTCAATTATATTTCAGTACACGACATGGTGATTGCAAAGCAACTTCAATTCCCATTACATCTCATCACGGACCTTCACAACTTATTAATTCATAATCTATAATTTCAACTTTGTGATTACAATATATTATGTCTTATAACCTGTTTTAAGTTCCTTTGCAATCATTAAAGTAGGTTAAGTTAACATTTCCCAACTATCTTTTAACGATTCATTCTTTGGGCTTGTATCGACCACCGGGCTGGCCATTGCCATATGGCTACTCATTGAATCCAGATGTGCCCGTGCCCGGATCAAAGCTACCATTTCTCGACGACACGAAATTAGTTTTTCGGAAACACAAATATAGTCTCTATTCTAAGCCAAAAATCCCAATTTCTTCACCCAACACCCAATTAACCAAACCCAAATGTGTATAAGCTTTATAAACTCAAAACCAAATATCTATAAAGCAATTCTAACACAAACCACATTCAAGAGGATTAAAAATCATGTTTTTGCTATTTTCTTCAATTTCAACACATTATAATTAATTTTAATAACTTACCATTATAATTATAATAATTATAATTTTCATTATAATTATACTTATGCTTAATAAATTATTATATATCTAATTTAATTATTAGATTAAACTAGAACAACATTTTATTTTATTTAATTATTTCTTTAAATATTACAATTCATTTAATTTAATTATTTCATTAAATTAAATCTTCAAATAATAAAATTACCATTCATTAATTTAGTTAACATACACTCTTAACTAAATTATCACACCACAATTTCATCAATTATTTATTTATCTCAATAAATAAATTATTTAAAATATTTAATTCAATAAATATTTAAAATAAATTATAAAATTCTCGTTCGTTATATCATTCCCTCCTTAAAAGGATTCTGTCCCCAGAATCACGACTCCATAAATTCATTCTTTACATTCTTCCCTCCTTAACAGGATTCTGTCCCTAGAATCGCTATGCAAGATTAAGCAAATAACTGAGGATAATTTCTCATCATAACATCTTCAAGTTCCCACGTAGCTTCTTTAGCATTGTGGTTTCTCCAGATTACCTTAATAGAAGGTATCACTTTGTTCCTTAGTACTTGCTCTTTCCTGTCAATAATTTGAATAAGGACTTCTTCATATGACAATTCTTTTTTCAAACTGTAATGGTTCATATTCTATAACATGATTATAATCGGACTTATATGGTCTTAACACTGAAACATGGAAAATGTTATGAATATGTTCTAATTCCAGAGGTAAAGCTACCTCATACGCCACTTCACCAACTCGTCGTAGCACTTTAAAAGGTCCTATAAACCTAGGGTTTAGTTTTCCCTTTTTACCAAACCTCATTTTCCCTTTCCAGGGAGACACTTTTAAGAAGACAAAACTACAGACATTAAACTCCTGATTTTGTCGGTGTTGATCTGCATATTTCTTCTACCTATCCAGTGCACCTATCAATCTTGCCCAAATCACCTTGATGATCTCGACAGTTTGTTGTACCAATTCTGGACCTAGCAACTGACGTTCTCCAACTTCGTCCCAACATAATGGAGTTCTGCATTTCTTGTCGTACAACGCTTCGTAAGGCAGCATGCCAATACTTGTGTGATAATTATTATTATAAGTAAATTCAACCAATGGTAGATGTTCATCACAATTCCCTTTAAAATCCATAATACATGCTCTGAGCATATCCTCTAGTGTCTGGATGTTCCTCTTACTTTGTCCGTCGGTTTAAGGATGATACACAGTGCTTATTCTCAGCTGTGTTCCCAAGCATTCTTGTAGTCGCTTCCAGAAATTTGATGTGAAACGTGGATCTCTGTCTGATACAATGGACACCGGAACACCGTGTCTTGAAACAATTTCCTTTACGTACAATTTTGAAACTGATCTAGGTTAAATCTAATCTTAATTGGCAAAAAGTGTGCTGACTTCGTCAATCGATCGAAAATCACCCAAATTGCATCGTAATCTTGTTGAGTCGTTGGAATACCTACCACAAAATCCATTGTGATATGCTCCCATTTCCATTCCGATATCTCTAACGGTTGCAACAATCCGCTTGGCCTTTGATATTCAGCTTTAACTTTCTGACACGTTAAGTATTTTGCCAAACATTCAACAACATCCTTTTTCATATTCGACCACCAAAAATGATGTCGTAGATCCTGGTACATTTTCATGCTTCTAGGATGAATCGAATATCATGAGTTATGGGCCTCACTTAGAATTTCCTCTTTAATTTTCGGTACTGTCAGAACCCAAATTCTCCCTTCGAATCTAAGTAACCCTTCTGAATCTACTTTAAATCTGTCTTCCTCACCTTTAGACTCTTTTCTTCTTATCTCTTCACAGTTTTCATCCTGGAGTTGTGAATTCCTCACCTTATGTTCCAACATTGAACTGTTTCCCATCTGGAATAATTTTTCATCCAATTCTGTCAGATATTTAATTTCCAACTCCATCTTTGCCATTTTTGAGACTAGCTTCTCCTGAGCAGTCAACACCATTAACTTCTCCCGTCCCTGTCTACTTAAGGCATCGACAACAACATTCGCCTTTTCGGGATGATAATAAATCTCACAATCATAGTCTTTAATCAACTCTAACAATCTTCTATGTTGCATATTCAAATCTTTCTGTGTAAAGATATACTTCAGAGTTTTATAGTCGGTATATATCTCACACCTCTCTCCATAAAGATAATGTCTCCAAATTTTCAGGGCAAGTACCACCGCAGCCAACTCTAAGTCATGAGTCGGATACCCTTTCTCGTAATCTTTCAATTGATGTGATGCATATATAATAACTCTTCCATTCTGCATAAGCACACATCGTAGTCCTTTATGTGATGCGTCACTATACACCACAAAATTCCCTGTATCATCGGGCAATGATAACACAGGCGCTGAATTCAATCTCTTCTTTAATTCTTAAAAACTTTCTTCACACTTCTCCGTCCAAACAAACTTAACTGCCTTCCTAGTTAAATTTGTCAACGGAGTTGCGATCTTGGAAAAGTCTTGAATAACACGCCTATAGTAACCTGCCAATCCCAAAAGACTTCTTACTTTTGATGATGTCTTCGGATGATCCCAGTTTATTATAGCTTCAACTTTCGATGGATCTACCGAGATTCCTTCATTGTCAATGACATGCCCAAGAAACTGTACACATTCTAATCAAAACTCACATTTCAAGAATTTAGCGTACAACTTTTCTCTTCTCTATGTCTCCAACATCACCCTTAAGTGTTCAACATGTTCCTCCTTGGTTTTAAAATACACCAATATATCATCAATATACACCACCAGAAATTTGTCTAAAAATGGTTTAAACACCCTGTTCATTAAATCCATGAACGCTGCATGTGCATTGGTTAAACCAAATGACATAACTAGAAACTCGTAATGACCATACCGAGTTCTGAATGCTGTTTTCGGTACATCCTCTAGCCTCACCTTCAGGTGATGATAACCACTCCTCAAGTCTATCTTTGAGAAATATCTTGCTCCCTTCAGTTGATCGAACAAGTCATCGATTCTTGGTAATGGATACTTATTTTTAATCGTGACCTTATTCAATTCCCGATAATCAATGCAGAGCCGCATCGATCCATCTTTCTTCTTAACAAATAACACCAGCGCTCCAATGGTGATACACTCGGCTGAATATACTTCTTGTCTAGTAATTCTTGCAACTGTACCATCAACTCCTTCATCTCTACTGGAGCCATTCTATATGGGGCTTTAGATATCAGAGCCGTTCCTGGCACTAAATCAATCACGAACTCAATTTCTTGATCTGGCGGAAGTCCAGGCAAATCGTCAGGAATTACGTCGGCATAATCTATAATAACCGGTATCTCCTCTAACTTCACACTCTTTTTTCGTGTATCGACTATGTAGTCTAAGTATCCTATACATCCTTGTCTCAACAACTTCTTGGCTTGCATCACTGTTAGACAACTTACTTGTCGAGGTGACTTGCTGCCATAAAACACCACCCTTGACGGAGTCATAAGGTTAACACATTTCTTTTGACAATCAATTACTGCCCCGTAATTGAATAGCCAATTTATTCCTAGTATAACATCAAACTCCCCGAGTTTAATTGGTATTAAATCTACCATCATCTCGTGACCCTTTATAACCACTCTACAATTCTTGTATATAAACCTAACAGGAATCACTTCCATATTTGCAATCTCTATGCTTAAAGGGAAATCTAATTCTTCTTGAGGCAAATCTAGGTTCTGAGCAAATTCATCTGATATAAATGAACAAGTAGCACCCGAGTTAAATAGCACATAAGCATTAATACCATTAATCGGAATGATACCTGACACCACATCCTTTGACTGTACAACATCTTGCACGGTCATATTGAAAGTTATAGCAGTAGATCGACTTGATTGCACTGGTCCAGTGATAGTTAAGTACCACCACTGTTGTTTCCTTTTCCTCCACTTGTGCTTCTCACTGTCTTTTTAGGGCAATCACGAGCCATGTGATCCTTCGACCCGCAGGTGAAATCAGATCCCTTCTTTGGACTAAAACAGTTTGGTGCAATGTGACCCTTCTGGCCACAATTAAAACACACTCATTTCCCTTTCAAGCACACACCAGTGTGGTTCTTCCCGCAAGTAGCACAAGCTTCAAACTTCTTCTTTTGTTGAATTCCTTGCTGTCCTCCAGTATTTGAATTCTCATTCCACTTCCTCTTCTGGTTATTACCTCCACCATTTCTTCCACCAACCTTGTTTTCATTCTCATATTTCCTATTCTTTTGTTCTTGATTATATTTAGTTAAGGCATCGCTTCCACCTTCTGCGATAATTGCCTTTTCTAGTACTGCCTTAAATATATTTAACTGGAACATTGAAACCTTGCTATACAGCCAGGGCTTCAACCCTTGTTCGAACCTTCTCGCCTTATGCTCATCGGTATTGACTTGGTAAGTAGCAAACCTTACCAGCTCATTAAACTTCGTAGCATACTCTGGCATTGACATGGTTCCTTGCTTGAATTTTAAGAATTGAACTTCTATCTGATTACGGGAACTCATTGGAAAATACATTTCGAAAAACATTTCTTTAAACCTATCCCATGCTATTATTCCATGTCCCCCACGAACCTTATTCGCCTGCCACCAATAGCTAGCTTCAGACTTCAACATAAATGTTCCGAAAGCTGTGAGACCCCAAATTTTATGAATAAAGATTTAAATTTCTCGAAATATTTTTTTGAATATTATGGTGTGGATTTGATATAATGTTATAGTTGTGGGTTATATTTATAAATTTTACAAAGTAAGCAAGTGGTTATATAATATTCGATTGGTCGGAGAATATTCATTTTAACAGGGAATATTCGTACGACGACACAATCATTGGTAGACCCCACAATGGAAGTATTGTCGTAATTAGAAAACGACATAATTATCTTTTTATAAAAATAACGGCGGAAGTTTTACCGTTAAACTGTTGAACTACCCGGTAGTAAAAGTACAGTAATACGCGTGGTTGCATAGTAACACACGGTATTGATTATTGATGCTTACGTGAGAAGTCACTTAGTTATACTCAATTATTACTACAGTACTTGTTGCATCATATCTCTCATATTATTGATTCGATTATTTTCACAGTATCATCTGCATAATATTTTATATATTATTAAATCAATAATTGAGACGACAAAGTTATTCATATTATTAAATTTCAATATTTACAATGTCTAGAAGTTCTGTCAAGGAGAGGTTTGGTCATCTAATTGCGCGCCAATAAGGAGAAATCCTTATCAGAAAGCCCCCTCTTTCCTGGGAACGACCTGATTGTTAAATATTGTGAGTTATAATATTAATGATGAATAAGTTCGTATTGATTAAAGATGAATTTGATAGTTCCATAGTGTTGGGATTATTAGTGTTAGTGGAAATCGACATCTATTCCGATGAAAATTGATGTCTGGGGGTTATATTGATAAATTGGGTAATTAATCGGATAAATGAGCAATTAATTGCTACTAATTCACATGCTTATATAACTATTTGTTCACATGTGTGTACTATTGATTCACATTCTTGTACTATTAGGGGAGTTGGTGCAAGATTGATAATACTTGCATGACTAAGTTAAAAATGGAGGTACTATCTTTGTAATTAGTATTTTTCACATGATTATAACTATTGATTCACATGATTGAACTATTGATTCACATTATTTACTATTAGGGGAGGTGATGCAAGTTTGATAATACTTGCGGGACTAAATTAAAAATGAAGAAAAGAGGAAGGTATTGTCTTGTAATATTTGAGCCCCAAAGCGTGCAATTATCGAAACTATATTTTCCTATAAATAGAAGCTCATTCTTCCTTCATTTCTCACCAATTCACTAAAGCTTTAGAGCAATTATTATAGAGAGAAATTATAGAGAAAAGAAGAAGAAATGTCTGCTACCTCACTATTCCAATATCCGCTTTCTTCTAAGGTAAGGGGTATTATTTCTTTCAGATTCATGAAGAGAGCTTACATTATTCCATTCTTTATTAATATGTTGGAATAACTTTTGTCTGTCTGCCAAAGTACCTCATACATGGTGAAATTCTTACATTATTCAATTCTATAATATTACATTGGAATATCCTGTCTACATGCAGATTACGCTAGACCTGGTTCCATTCCTTATTATTCTATTGGAATAACTTTTCTGCATGCGGTCTATCGCATGCATGGTGAATTCTTCTCATTATTCCATTCTTTATTATCCTGTTGGAATATCCATGCATGCGGATTACGCTGAACTGGTTCCATTCTTTATTATTCTATTGGAATAACTCATGCATGCGGTCTATCGCATGCATGGTGAATTCTTTTGTTATTCCATTATTTATTATTCATTTGGAATATCCTCATGCAAGTGATTACGCTAGACACAGTTCCATTCTTTATTATTACATTGGAATAACTTTTGTTTGTGCGATCTATAACATGCATGGTGAATTCTTCTGTTATTCCATTCTTTATTATTCTATTGGAATATCCTGTCTGTGCGTATTACGCATGACCTGGTTCCATTCTTTATTATTCTGTTGGAATAACATGACTATGTGGATTATCACATGCATGGTGAATGATCCTTAGTATTCATTCCTTATTAAATTGTGGAAATGATCTGTCTACGTGGATTACCGCATGACGGGTGTAAATCCATTTGCAGTTTCATATATTCTATGATACTCATTTGGTTAAAGTTTTGGCTTCTATACTCCATGAAATTAGTAGAATATCCTGGATATTTGCGCTTCATCCAGTATCTTTTCATGGAAATATTCTTCTGACCATTCTTGAATTTTACTCCACAAAGTAGTATCATGTTGACAATTTGGAAGTAATTGATTTCAAGACAAATTAACTTACAAATCTTTAAAATTTATTCTTGAACTTGTTTTATTGAATTATTATGTCATTGTCATAATCCTCATGCTTATATTGTGATGAAAGTCATCTTTAGCTTACTTGCATAGATGGACTTGGTATGATTATGACCAGGGATTATTCGGTATAATCATGGCCTGTAATGTTATAAATGATGTGGTAAAAGTCCTCGGTTGCCTGTAGTGCATTGATGGACAGTTTTTGGTATGATTATGACCAGGGATTATTCGGTATAGTCATGACCATTGATGATTTAATGAATATCCTTGGCCCGTAGTGAAGGGATGACTTGATGATGTGGTTTATTTATTAAAATTTGAGTCTCGTGATAAAAATTGATAAAACATTTTAAATCATAGAAGATAGTAGATATCATGCTCTACTTGACTCTTCTAATGGATTGCTTATTCCGCTGCAGTTAAACTTGATGTCTATTGTATTTTATCAGTTTAAGATTTTTGAAGACTGATGATAATTTATTCTGCATTATCTTAGTGATAATATTTCTTACTGGGCTAGTTGAGCTCACCCTTTCTTTCACTGTTCTCTTCAGGAAATGAGAACGTAGCCGGGACTAGTCGAGGAACGGAGTGACGATCCAGATAATAACATTAGTAGTCCTCACTATTCTGTTAAATATTATGACAATAAATGTAATGAGGACTCCATTGAGAGTGGATATTGTCTAGATGACAATATTCTTATTAAAACTCTTAGATTATGTTTTGTCGTATTTTACATGACTGTTGTATAATTAAGTTGTATTTGAATTTTGTACCATGTATTTGGTGACTCAAGATGGGTGATGTATACCTATTTTGGGGGCATCACAGTTGGTATCAAAGCTTAGGGATATGATCCCTGGTTGAGATATGAGACAAGAACTAGGAGGGGAGAGACATGGAATTCCTTCGCTAGTATGACCTACCTAAGTTTATTTGGTATTTAATTGGTTGTTCAGAGTATAGGGATAATATGTGATATGTTAATTAACCCTTGTTTTGCGGTAGTGTTTGAAAATGGCATCTAAAAATGTTGAGATCAGCAATGAAGCACATGAGATCGTTGAGACACCTTTAATCACCAACCAGGTTAATGTGATGTTAGACGAAGAAGAAATTAGAGATATCTACGTGGTGAGTGAAGAACTAATAGCTGCACTCGAGCTAGTCGCAGAGGTAGCAACTGAGAGTGAGGAAGAAGAGGAACCTGAGGAGAATTTATTAGAAGAATTTTATGATCGAAATTTAGAATTGCAAAATCGTGTTCATGAGTTAGAAGAAGCGGTCAAGAAGGCGGCGAAGTGTCGTGGAGCAAAAGGATGCAACAATTCAAGCTTGTGTTACCCGATATGTGATGCTTGAACAAAAGCACTCTTTGGCTGAGTATAAGATGATAAAGCTGGAATCTGAGCTGAAAGAAGAAACAACTGAATGAGTGAGAATGAGTGATGCATGGGTAAAATCCGCACGAAGCGTTGATATTGTGGAAAGAGATGTCCAATCTAAGAAGGCTAAAATAGATGATATGTATTTCTCTTTTTGGACAGCAATTGGGAGAACCCAACATCGAGTTTTGAATTACCCTGTACATTGCGGTCAACCTCAATTTGATATGGATCGAAGATTAATGATTCAGATCATGAAACAGGAGTTCGATGAAGCAGTTGAGGGTGGAATATGCCCTATAGAAAAGTCAATTTTAACGGTACTGATGACACCAAATGCTGCCCCAGACAAGTCAAAGCCGGGTAGTTCAAGGGAGAGCGGTTGTCATGACTTCCCAACAAGTGAGGAACCCAAATGAAGTTATCACGGGTTAGTTAATTATAAATTCTTGCGAAGTCTATACCTTATTCGATACTAGTTCTACCCACTCTTTTATTTCTCCTACTTACGCTCAATGTTTAAATTTGACTCCGGAGAAATTAGACTTTGATTTATCTGTTGAAACTCTGTTAGGAGAAACATTCGTTACCTCCACTATTTATAAAGCTTGTTTGATTCAAATCGACACTTTCACATTACATGTCGATCTTATCTCTTTGAAAATACTTGCATTTGATGTGATTTCAGGGATTGATTGGTTAACTACTCATCAAGCTTTTCGTAAGGTTGTTAGCTTTTATATTCCTAACCAACCTGTTATGCGAATTCAAGCAACCAAACCACTAAAGTCAATCACTGTCATATAAAGTCAGAAGTAAATAGGCCCGAGCCTTTCGCTGGTGACTTCTTTGTGTAGAAGGCACCGAAGCCAGACTATCCGTATGAGACGTTGTGAATGACGATGGCAAGTTGATAGGTATCAATGTGACATACTATCCAAGTCTTAGATGAGAGTCACATTTTTGAATGATATTTCTATTATTAATAAATTCCTGACGTATTCTTCAAGAACTTCCTAGCCTACCCCTAGAGCGTGAAATCGAATTTTGTATTGACCTCAGTACAAAACCTATTTCTAAAACCCTTAAATATTTCATCACCTAGAATGAATGTATTATGAGCCAAAGATGTTGGCTCGAGCTGTTGAAGATTACGATCATTCCATTCAATATCATTGCGAAAAAGAGAACGTGGTAGCTAACACGTTGAGTAGAAGATCGTATGCATTTACGAGTGCGATGTTGTTAACACAAAAACTCATTTCGTATAACTTACAAATGATGAAGATAGAGTTAAAGACTCTAAGGATCCACGTGGTGATATCAAATATACGAGTAGAATCGACTTTAATCAATAAAGTTAAAGCCGCTCAAGCTACATACTTAGAGCTGATGAATGTGAAGAAGAAGGTTCAAGAGGGCGTTATTCTAGAAGCAAGAATCGATGAAGAGAGGAAATCTCAACCCTCGATTTTATTGGCCCATTTGAAATCCTTGATCGAGTAGGAACTGTGACCTATAGACTCGTTTTACCGCCAAGTATGTCGTGTGTTCATAACGTTTTTCATGTATCGATGTTACGTAAATATGTGGATGACCCGAACCACGTTATTCAATTAGAACTAGACGAGATAACAGAAGATTTAACGTATGAGGAGATACGTGTTAAAATCTTGGATAAGAAGGATCGTATTCAACACTCAAAGGTTATACCTCAAGAGTTAGAATATGAAATGAAGTCAAGGTATCCTCACCTCTTGACAGATACCGTGTAATGTCACGTAAATTTTGAGGCGAAAATTTCATAAGGAGGGAGATTGTGAGACCCCAAATTTTATGAATAAAGATTTAAATTTCTCAAAATATTTTTTGAATATTATGGTGTGGATTTGATATAATGTTACGATTGTGGTAATATTTATAAATTTTTAAAGTAAGCAAGTGGTTATATAATATTCGATTGGTGGGGAATATTCGTTTTAACAGGGAATATTCGTACGAAGGCACAATCATTGGTGGACCCCATAACGGAAGTATTGTCGTAATTAGAAAATGACATAATTATCTTTTTATAAAAATAACAGCGAAAGTTTTATCGTTAAACTGTTGAACTACCCAGTAAAAAAGTACGATGTCGTGTGGTTGCATAGTAGCACACGGTATTGATTATTGATGCTTACGTGAGAAGTCACTCAGTTATACTCAATTATTGCTACAGTAATTGCTGCATCATATCTCTCATATTATTGATTCGATTATTGTCACAGTATCATCTGTATAATATTTTATATATTATTAAATCAATAATTGAGACGACAAAGTTATTCATATTATTAAATTGCAATATTTACAATGTCTAGAAGTTCTATCAAGGAGAGGTTTGGTCATCTAATGCGCGCCAATAAGGAGAAATCCTTATCGGAAAGCCCCCTCTTTCCTGGGAACAAACTGGTTGTTAAATATTGTGAGTTATAATATTAATGATGAATAAGTTCGTGTTGATTAAAGATGAATTTGATAGTTCCATTGTGTTGGAATTATTAGTGTTAGTGGAAATCGACATCTATTCCGATGATAATTGATGTCTGGGGGTTATATAGATAAATTGGGTAATTAATCGGATAAATAAGCAATTAATTGCTACTAATTCACATGCTTATATAACTATTTGTTCACATGTGTGTACTATTGATTCACATTCTTGTACTATTAGGGGAGTTGGTGCAAGATTGATAATACTTGCATGACTAAATTAAAAATGGAGGTATAGATGGAGGTACTATAATGTAATTCGTATTTTCACATGATTATAACTATTGATTCACATGATTGAACTATTGATTCACATTATTTAGATCAGTTTGTGGAATACATCATAAAATAAAACAAGTTTGGTAACATAAAACATTTAAATAAATTTCTCATAAGTCTTCAACACTTGGACATTTTGCCCTTTCCTTTGCTAGTGGATGGCTCATCAACTTTCTCCACTTTAGCTGCAGTGTTAATTGCAAGAGTGAGCAAACAAATGCTCACTGATATAGAAAGTGTAACGCCCCCAAATTTAGATACTTGAAACCCGAACTCAGTGTATTACGATACCATTTCTATGAGCGGAAATAATAATATTGTCATAAATATCTAACTTAATTTATATATCAGAGTTTTCTAAATCCTAGGTATGCGACCTTAAAACATTTCATTACATGTTAGATGATAAATATAATTATCTTATTTAAGTCTAGCTATTACATAAAATAACACAAACTTATTTGGGTAGCTTTCTTTTCCCTTTTTTTCTTGGCAGAGCCCTCTGGTCGATCATACTTAGCTGAAAACATTTAAATTAAGTAAGGATGAGCATTTGAGTGCCCAACAAGTAATAACAATTATAAATATTAGCTGAAAGGATTAAATATTTTCTTTGTACTACCCTTCTACACCAAATCAAAAGTTGTGAAGTAATCTAAACAGATAATAATAACATAACAACTCTCTCTCAAATTTTTTGAAACTACGTACTGACTATAAATAGGGTTAAGGTGACATACTATGAACACTGTTTTTTATTTTCGCTAAGGTTTAGCAGAACTTCTTCCGCAAACCGTCATAACTTACGGACACGAGGGTGATCTGCCCAATGTGCCCTGTATTGATCAATACTACATGCAAGAACGATATTATCGTTCACTCTGTCCGCCTTGGGCGCATAAAAGTTTTTCCATATTCGGGATGTTCATACATAGTCGGGAATCCAAATCAAAACAATTTAATTAGATATAAAAAGGTTTTATCATATTCAACAATATTTCTAAATCTGTGTCTAGCTGATCAAATAGCTTAGAGGTGTGTGTATATATATATCAACATGTGATTAAATACAATGATTATCCAAGTGGGGACACTTGAATAACCATATTTAGAAATTAATGAACAAAATATATATCTGAATTACAATATAGTACCATGTTGATAAACAATGATCGGATATAACATATATAACAATTAGGTTAATAATCTGATATAATAATGATATAATTTTGAAACTTCTTACTCATGTCCATTGCATAAAGAAAATGCAAAGGTAGGATACTTTCCTGGTCTGCTGCTTACAAAATGCAACTGTGTTTTATCTTTTATACCGAAACCTATCATTAATAAGATCATTCGTTCGATTAGAATAACATACTATAACACATAGCATTGCTTATTGCAGTCATCACATAACCTATTCACATTATCACATATGTTCAACAGTCATTGAATCATAAACAAACATTACTACAATCAAAATATCTAAGTCCAGATCAATTTACAAATACGATTGTCTTAAAACGGCTTTTATCGAATTATCGAGTTTAAAACTCTTATCTGCATCTTAAATATTATTCTAAATAACTTAAACATCAATCATATTATTTATAAATGACTTATAGTAATTTATAATTAATAATTATAATTTATCATAATTTTTCAAACACTGGAATCATTATTAAATGATTTAAACATTAAATAATTCTATTATCATTAATATTTAATTAATATTAAACTATTAATGAAACCCTTGAAAAATATTAAAGTTATTTATAATAACTCAAAATATTTTAAAATATTTATATTACCCTTAAATGATTTTTAAAACATTTAAAATAATTACCATTAATATTAAAATATTAATGTACTATTCCTCAAAATATTAAAAGTCATTAAGTATAACTTAAAAATATTTTTAATTCATTTATATCCTTTTTAAATGATTTTTAAATAAATAAAATCATTTTAAAATTATTTATTTGATATAATTATTAAATAAATCCAATATCATTTAATATTAAATTAATATCATTAATATTAAATTAATAATAAAATTATCCTTTAAATATTAAAAGTTATATTTTATGACTTAAAATATCTTTAAACACTTTATTTTCATTTAAAATGATTTTTATAATATAAAAATTATTTTTAAATTAATTTATTTAATATAATTATTAAATAACTTTAATATCATTAATAATAATTAATTAATAAAATTTACCTTTAAATATTGAAAGTTATATTGTATAACTTAAAATATTATTAAACACCATATTATCATTTAAAATGATTTTTAATATAATAAAATAATTTTTAGTTAATTTATTTAATGCATTTATTAAATAAATAATATTCAAATAATTACTACTATTTATGGAAAATATGCCAAATTATTAAAAGTTAATTTTTATAACTTAAAATAATTTTTAAAACTGATTTTATAATTTTTGGAATTTATTTACTATTTTTAAATGATTTTTAGAAATTTAATTAATTAAAATTAATAAGTTTGTCGCTAAAACCTTTAGCGACAGAATCTGTCGCCATAGGTGTTTGAGGCTCAAGAACAAGCTTAAGCAGTTATCAAGTGACCTACTTTGACCAGTGATCATTCACTGTGTAATGTGTTTCTAGGCTAACTATCGATCACAACTTGTAAAAATAATGTAACACTACATCATGCAACAACAAAAACGGCCAAATAGCATAACACAAAAGAGATCTAAGCATGAAAAGTGGCTGTAAGAGCTGTTTTTCATTTTCTGGGTTACCCAGAAATGATGAACAGTTCGACTGTCCACTTTTGGGTTCCTACAACTTGTTGTTCTTGAAACATTTGTGTGATATAGTGGGTTCAGTGTGTAGCCAGCATGACAAGGAAGAGATCCATCACTTAAACGACATATAACAACATTACTTCAAGCAGATACGATCCGGTCAACCCATGTCAGAACTCACTCTCACAAGCTTTTCAGGTTACCCGTAGCGTATATCAGGATCCTCCCGCCTGGTTTGGTTTGGCCATTGCAATAATCCTGTTTAATGTTTAGGTGTTCTAAAAGCACTTTTCTATAGTTAAACTAACACACTACAACATGGTTGCAAGAACAGACTCAAAACATCAAAATCCTGACAGATCCAGAGCCTTAAATATCATGTCAGACACTGAAAACCCATTTCTGTGTTGCCCAGAAATGGTCTGGTCATGGTCGGTCAACGACCTTTGACCAAGAATAACTAACAATCTAGATCAGCTCAAAGTATGATTCTTGATCCAGATCAAAGCTAACATTACATACTACAAATACAAAGCTTTAAACAACAAAAATCAAGATCATACAAGAATCTAAAGGCACTGACATTCATTGTCAGACCACAATTTCAAATTTTTCCAGAATTCTAAAAACATCAATTTCGAGCATCTAAGTGTTATGGATCTGAGTTATAACAACCCATATCACTCAACAACATCTTATTACACAACTTTAAACATCTAAACACAAATATTAACATGAATCATAAGGATTTCTAGGTTTAGGGTTTTTTTATACCTTTCTATGAACCAAATTTTGATCTAATGCTTCTGATCTGCTACAAGTGTTAGTGGGGCTTGATTAGTGATTGGTCTAGCAAGAAAATTTCAGATGTTTGAAGTTGAGAGGGTTTTGGTTGAGTGTTGTGATCAAATGAGGCTTGAATATGACATTCTCTCTCTCATAATCTATATATAATACTTGAATCTAGTGTACTTGTGATGCAAGATGGCTGAGATTGAATGATTAAAGCTTACTTCTAGACCACATGGCTAGCTAGAGTTGGTCACCAACTCCTTACTAGGGTTAGATCTACACTCCACCTCATTAAAATAATAACAAGGGCAATTATGTCATTTGGGTGCTTACTTTTTTGTGGCAAAGTTGTCAATTCATTTCTAACCCTTAGGGCTTGACCCTTAGGGTTTAACCCTAAGGTTCCATAAGCTCTAAATCTAGGATTGTGTATTAAGGGCAAAAATGGAAATCTTAATTTCTAAAAATGTTGATTAGGGTTCCCTAATCACACTAGGTTTCCTAATCACTTAGGTTTTGTAAATTAGCTATTAATTACCATTAACCTTGCTAAATTAATACTTAGGGTTTATAACTTAGCAATTAGGGTTCTAATTTAGTAATTAGGATTTCTAGATATTAGTTAGGGTTTACCTAATTAACATAAAACATAATAAAGGTCATTAATTACATAACACACAACTTAACAAATCTTACAGTCATAACTGACTTTTGTACCATAGTTTATCAGTATTGCTGGGGTTTGTACTAGTTTACTATAGCTGATCTACAAATTAACATTACACACATATCAGGCATATTTCTATTATTGAAATATAAATAATATTATATTATTATTCTCATTCCTTATTCAAAATCCAAACTTAGGGTTTTGAATTCATATCTGACATAACCTTCATACATACCATCATTAATTAAGTTAAAATAATTAACCTAACCAATATAATAAAATACATATCATAATAATCCTAATAATCATATCATATATACCATAATCATATTTTCATTGAAAATAAATAATAAATATTTTTATTACAAAATTATTTTATTATAAGAATATATTCTATAATGATCAATAAGTCTAAAAAGAAATTATTTACATCTAATAAATAATTTTATTTATCATATAGATACATATACTTTACTTTGCAAATATTTTCACCTTTATATATATATATATATATATATATATATATATATAAAATTAAGTCACAAAATTTCTTATTGAAAATATTGGGTTATTACAGAAAGTAGTAATGACAACAACATGAGAATGAACAACGAAAGCTGAACAATAATGAACTTGTTCCACAAATCAAAATAGAAAACAAGTTCGAACTTTAATATCTGAGGGTCTTAAGACCACGAACTATGTCCCCGGTACTTAGGTATTATTACCCAACCTTAACAGTCATTTAGACTATACGGACCCTTCTTAACGTACTTAGGGGGATTAGCCCTTTGTACCATATATTGTGCACAAACATCTAAACATTACACGTACAAAATCCCCTATGTTAGGGTTGTTCGTCTCAGTTTGAATTTAGAATTTCCGCACTAAAGAAAATTTAGTTTGGAACTAGCATATCAGTGTTTCTAGGATTTTAGAACACTGTTCAAGTATAGTTTAATTTAATCAATAAGAGTTTGCTTACTACTTGAAGGTTTAATACACGAATGTAAAACTGAACAAGGTTATCAAAGTTAAAGACTGGATATCAACAATATATAATTGAATAAACATGATATACATGCAAAGTGCTATATCCAAAAGAGTTAGAAAAATCTCATTGGAATCGATGTATTAGAACAATATATGCTTTGCACAATAATATCAAGGTTTAGAAAAGTAAAACTCGCTCAAGGTAACGAGTTAGGCTACAAGAGCTTATTCAATCGTACATAAGGATAGAATCAATAGTCTTGCTCAATAAAATTTAGAAACTTGCATTCATTAACAAAAGAATGAAGTTAGAAAGCTTGCTCAATGAGTTAAGGTTTAGAAACTTGCCTTGATGTAAGCTACATAAATGTAATATTTTCCAATTACCCTATATATATCATTGAAATCGCAACAACAATTAGTTGCATGAATATTAGCTTTAGGGTTTAAACCATCATTTAGGTCATAACCCTAACCTAGCACCTAACCATGTTGGTTAACACCTTAACGATTCTGAAATCACCCTATAAACTAACATAAACCTTATCATTTATCTTTAACTTTTGAAAGCATCACATTTGGTTCATTACATAACTTATATAAATAATTACTTAAAATCTTCACATTTTGTATTACAACACCTTACAATCTGCTATTGTGGTTTATATTATATCTCAACATTATTAACATACATGCTAAACTAATATAAGTCCATTACACATGACCTTCAAATAGGCGTGTAAGTCACTACCGGGCTCGGGTTCTCACAAGTAATTGCTACCGGTGCTCTCTACTGAAAAAACCCAATGAGCGCAGACTACGCTAGCTTCTCGATCAGTGGTAATGGCGCAATTGCTGGCTTGTACGCATGTAAACTGTAACGCTTCTGTACATAGCAGTCACCCAATTCAACCTAAACACTACAAAATTTACAAAACTAATCATCTAAAACTCTGTAATAACATAGTTAAGTATGTCATACACCATTTTATATACAAAAATATCACATATATTCAAGTTTAAGGGATCAAAACCCTAATTTTTCCAAATTTCATCATTTTCACATACTTAGCGAATTCGATTGCCACGAACTCGTTTCTTAACCAATTAACATGATTTGAACTACGCCTCTTTCGTTTCTTCACATATTAACACAATCCAACTTCAATTTACAGATTACAACGCATATAGGGCACAAAATTTGGTACTTTCTAAGGCCAATTTAATGTATAAACACTGTCATATATTTTTCTCCCTACAAACCCAAATTTCATGTATTTAACAAACAAGCATCAACCATATATGATGATTAACAGATTTTGCAAAACTATATAAACATATATATATATATACATATATATATCGAAACTAAAAGTTAAAATAGGGATAGTTTATACCTTGGTTAGCAAAACAATTAGCAAACCCTTCTCTTCCACTTGATAGTCACAGAAAATTCTCTCAAGCTCTCACTCTCAATCTCCTCTGTGTTTTTCTCTCTTATCTCTATCCAAGCCCTCTATTCTCTTCACTGATAACTAGCCTTAGGAGAAAAATAAGACGCGTAGGAAATATAAACTGACCACAATCCCAATCGTCGCCGCTTAAAAAAAACAAAAAAAGCGCGATTAGAAACAAGCCAAAGGCTATAAGGCCTTGTTTGGCTAAGCACCTATTTCCCAAACTAAATTATGTTAATAATATTATATTATATGATTTCATGTGTCACACTCTAGTTAACCAAATAACTTTAGCTTAATTAATTTAAATAACTTGTAATGGTAATTAAAATAATTTCTATTATAATTATATTTATGAATAATAAATAATTATATATCTAATTTAATTAATAAATTAGACACATCACTTTATTTAATTTATTTAACAATTCTGTTGGAAGAATGCATTTTGTGATTTGATGTTTAATGTAAATGCTCATGATTATGTGTAAAGTCCTTCGAGGAATATATGTACAAGGACTTAGTGATAGATCAAAATTGTTAGATCTTAGCCTTTAATGTTCACTTGTATAGATAAAGAGATCAAAAATGTTAGGTTGATATATGGCTAGAAAGAAATAGATAGGCCTTGAAGAGAATCGTAGTCTATCCAGCTGATCAACAGAATGCAGAAGCTAAGGCAGGATCGTAGTGCTGAGATGATCGTAGTATATTTGCCTTAAAGGGCCTCTCCAGTAATCGTAGAGTGGTCCAGACGTTTGCTGAAGTTAACTCTGAGATCGTAGTGTGCTTTTGGAAACGTAGAGTCTGCAAAATGAGCAAGTGAAGATCGTAGTATACAAAATTATTGAAAGAAATAGTAGTGTTCTATTCAGACCAAGCACAAATATGGCAAGACACCACGATATGCATCGTAGAGTATCATCTGTCTTGTTTCAGAAGCATCGAGCCTTATCTCTTGTTTGGAAACAAGTTCCAACAAATGTGGAATAGGTTATGAACGTTGAAGCTCTCACCAGTCCCAACAGTATAAAAGATATCCTTAGTATTGATCAAAAGAAACGTATTCAAGAAGCTAAGAAAAGGACCATTGGGCAGAGGAAAAAACCTTTTCAGGTGTTAGGTGAGAAAGCAATCTGCTGTGTCAGTGGGCCAGATTGCAATTCAGAAGATGTGTAGAAAAGTCTCCATCAAAGCTCAGAAATGTCAAACGCATTTAATGCCTCATTAGATGACTTCAACGAATAGATTTAAAGAGATCACATATATACAGAACAAAGAGAGATGAGAGAGTAAGCAAGCATTTGAACAAAAATGTACAAGAACACTCAACGCTTAACTCTACGATCTGAGAAAAAGAGAAAGCTTTCTAAGCTACTCAGTTCTTTCGAACAAGTGCTTAATAGCAATTGAGTAGCACCAATCACGATCTCAACAACAACCAATCAACTAAAGTGAGAGTTCCAAGTCTGAAGGACTTGAAGAGTTCTAAGTGAACTGTGAAGAACTAAGCCTGCTGGACTTGAAGAGTTCAAGAGTGAACTAAGAAGTGCCTAGATTGCTGGTCTAGAAGGAATCTATGAGATTCAAGAAATGTAATAGACATCCTTAGTGGATTTCCTACTCAAGGAGTAGAAGAGTGGATTAGGAGCTTTAAGTGCTCTGAACCACTTAAAACTACTGTGTCCATTATAACTGCTATAACTGTCATAACTGCCTCACTCTCATTTATTCAAAATATCTAAAAGAAGGTTTATCATATACTCATTCCGCTGTGCATTAATCACAACCATACTAACTAGTTTAAAAGAAAAGATTTTAATTATCTATTCAACCCCCCTTCTAGATATCTATTGTGCCTACTGGGAACTAACAATTGGTATCAGAGCAGGTTCTATAATACAGTCTACAAAGCTTGAGTAGATCCAATGGCACACTTACCAAGCGAATCAAAGACTGGAGGAGGCAGTAAGCCACCTATGTGCAACAAAGATAAATTTGGTAACTGGAAGGTTAGGATGCAAGCTTACATGGATTCAATAGATGAAGATCTGTTTGAAACTGTTCAGAATGGGCCCTATGTTCCTACAAAGCTTGCACCAACTACAGATGACCCAGACAGAGTACAGATCAAAGTCAAAGGAGAATGAACAGAGAACGAGAAGAGAGCTATCCAGCTCGACAAAAAGGCCAAAAATATTTTGTTCCAATCCTTAGAAGATGATCTGTTTGAAAACGTGGTCAACAGCAAAACAGCAAAGGAGGTTTGGGAAGCACTGCTCATTATGCATGAAGGAACAGAAGAAGTCAGAGAAAACAAACAATCTCTCTTGACTCAGAAATATGAGATGTTTGCTCACATTCAAGGAGAGAATGTTACTTCCACCTACGAAAGATTTAATGTTCTGCTCAACTCTCTACGAGCCTACGGAAAGATCTATCCAAACAAAGATCTAATCATAAAGTTCATGAGAGCCTTGCCAAGAAAGTGGGATGCCAAAATCACTGCAATTAGAGAATCGAAGAATTTACATGAAATGACTGTCCAACAGTTGTATGGCAACCTTCTCACATACGAACTGGAGCTAACTCAAAAAGCAGAAACAATGTCTGAACGAAGAAATGAGGATAAAGGTGTTGCTCTCAAAGCAACTGATAACACCTCCAAAGTCAGCACTGAAGTTGATTCTGACTACGATGAAGATGATGATGAGGACCTTGCAATGCTGATGAAAAGACTAAGAAGGTTCATGCGACAAGGGAAAACCAGCAAGCCAAAGAAAGTCAGCAACTACAACAGCTAGGGGCAAATGAATGACCTATGATATAATTGCAAGAAATCGGGCCACTTCATTGCCAACAGCAACAAACCTCTCAGAGAAGAACTAAAAAAGAAATCACATTCTAAGAAGGAATACAAAGGCAACAAAAGGCCACAGAAGAAAGACAAAGGCCTTGTAGCTGGAGGATCGTGGAGTGACTCAGATAATGACTCAACTCCAGAATCTGGAGATGATGAAGATCCTCAAGTGGCAAATCTCTGCCTTATGGCCAAAAATGCAAGGGACAAACAAATCCAAAGATACATGAAGTAAGTATCGATGAGGTATTTGACTTCAACTCTCCGATGTAGATATTGATGACCTAAGAACCGCAGACCGCATGGTATAACATCTGATTTGCATCAATACATGAAGTGGTTTAGAGTTCTGTCTAAGGATTATTCACTTCTTCAAAAGGAGAAAGAAAAGGTTCAAGAAGAACTGGAAACAACCCTTCTAGGTACTAATTCTCTCTCCAAGCTTGAAGCTAAGAATAAGCTCTTGAGACAAACAAGTGAGCTCAGTGCAAAAAGAGAGTCTAGTTTAACCTCAAAGATTGAGGATCTAGAAAAGACAATCTCTACATGGAATAAATCCTCTTCATCCATGGACTCCTTAATCTCTAAACAGAGAAGTGTCTCTGATAGAACATGGTTAGGCTTTGGGAAATCTACCTCAGAGTCATGTGTGGAAAAAGCAAAGGAAATTAGCACTAGTAATGCCTCAGGTTTTAATAAAGGAATTACATTTCTGAAATCCTCAGGAAGGTCGAACACATCAAACCTCGCCACCGATTCAATTTATATTCCCAGGAGTAAGGGATCCCATGCTGGTCTGGGTTTCAAAAAAGAGAAGTGTAATCCAGCTACTACTCACCAACCCCGAAGGATCATAGAGTCCAATGAGATCAACTCTATGAACCAACCTGGAAGGTACAATAGAAGTGAGACATAATCCTCACAAATCATGAAACACGAGAATACATGGAAGAAGGAATATCAGCTTAACAGGAGGATGACCAATAATCCGCAAATGTCCAAATGGAGGAAGAACTTTCACACACACACAAACATACATCATATCAAATGTTTTGTGTGCTACAGAACTGGCCACAAGGCTGCAAAATGTTATTATAAATCCCTGCATGAGAGACCCAAAATCATGTAGATTTGGGTCCCCAAGGGCACTAACAATGTAGGACCCATGCAAGTATGGGTACCAAAATGAAGGTTTAATGTTATTACAGGAAAAGAGCTCCATGATCACAACCTGGTATCTGGACAGTGGATGCTCAAGGCACATAACAGGGAACAAAGCCCTTCTGTCTGACTACATAGAAAAGGAGGGTCCCTCTATCATCTTTGGAGACAACGACTCTTACAAGACAAGAGGCTATGGCTCAGCTGGAAATAGTGCAGTATCCTTAGCAAAGTGGCCTATGTGGAAGGACTACAACACAACCTTCTAAGCATTATCCAACTCTGCGACAAGGGTCATCAAGTAACATTTCTCAACAATCAATGTCAAGTCTGAGACCTGAAGACATCTGCTGTAAAGTTAACCGGAACAAGAGAAAGAAATGTCTATACAGTAAACCTTGGAAAACTAAGCTTAGACGAGACTATATACTTTTTGGCTAAAGCATCTGAAGAAATGAGCTGGCTATGGCATCGAAGATTATCTCATCTCAACTTCAAATGCATGTCCAAATTAGCTTCAAAAGATCTAGTTACAGGCTTACCAAAGTTTAACTTCATCAAAGAAAGGTCGTGCAATGTCTATCAACTTGGAAAGTAGAACAGAAGCTCATTCAAGAGCAAAAACATCAACTCAATTGATAAGCCTCTGCAATTGCTATATATGGATCTTTTTGGACCAATTATAATGACGAGCCTTGGGGGAATGAGATACTCTCTGGTCTTAGTCGACGACTACACCAGATTTACATGGGTGTTCTTTCTAACCTCAAAAGATGAAACAAGCTCCCAACTGATCAAGATGTTCAAGCTGATGATGAACGAGAAAGGAGAGAAAATCAAGGCCATAAGAAGTGATCATGGCAGAGAATTTGATTTCTCAGAAATGGATCAGTTCTGCACAGGCAATGGGATTAGTCACAATTTCTCAGCTCCACGAACTCCCCAACAAAATGGAGTTACCGAGAGAAAGAACAGGACATTGTTAGAAGCTGGAAGAACTCTACTAGCAGTAGCTCATCTGCCTGAATACTTCTGGGCAGAAGTTGTCAACACTGCATGCTACACTCAGAACAGATCACTCATACACTCTATGATTAAAAAGACTCCTTATGAACTATGGAAAGGAAGAAAGCCAAGTGTCAGCTACTTTCATGTGTTTGACTATGCATGCTACATAATCAACAATGGAAAGCAGTACTTGATAAAGTTTCAACCAAAATCAGACGAAGGAATCTTTCTTGGATATGCCACAGACAGTAAGGCCTATAGAGTATTCAACAACAAGACACTGAGTGTTGAAATCTCGATTCACATCATCTTCGATGAAACAGACTCAGACAAAATAGTGCTCCAAGACACTACTACCAACAGTGCAGACACTACGAACGAGGACGTCGAGCTCAACACTACGATCATAGAACCAGACAGTGAAATCGTTGAGCAAGGAAATGAGATCGTAGAGACACCTATGCCAGACAACGAACCTTCACACTAAGAAGAAGAAATAGATCTTGAAGATCTAAGATAAGAAGGCATAAAAACAGATGTCCCAATAGGAAGCAGATGGGAAAGAGATCACACTCAAGATCATATCATTGGAGATCTGAGTGCAAGAGTCAAAACAAGAGCTGCCACCCAAAATGAATGCTTTTATCTAAGTTTCCTATCACAAATGGAACCAAAGAAAATTGAGCATGCTATAGAAGACTCCTGCTGGATAGAGGCCATGCAAGAAGAACTTAATTAGTTCGAAAGAAGAAAAGTTTGGAGATTGGTTCCAAGACCAAAAAACCATCCTGTTATTGGAACCAAGTGGGTCTTCAGAAATAAGATGGATGAAGATGGAGTGATAACCAGGAATAAAGCCAGACTAGTGGCCAAAGATTACTCTCAGGAAGAAGGCATTGGCTACGATGAGACATTTGCACCTGTTTCCAGACTAGAGGCCATCAGAATATTTCTTGCCTTTGCTGCTCACATGAAATTCAAGATCTTTCAGATGGATGTCAAAAGTGCATTCTTGAATGGTGAACTTCAAGAAGAAGTCTATGTAGAGTAGCCTCCAGGTTTTATCAATCCATCTCTTTCTAATTATGTCTTTAGATTAGACAAAGCCTTAAATGGTCTTAAACAAGACCTAGAGCATGGTATGGTAATAACTTCCTTATTGAAAATGGATTCACTAAAGGTAGAGTAGATACCACACTCTTTCTTAGAAAGCACAAAGACAAAGTCCTATTAGTTCAAAAATATGTTGATGATATTATCTTTGGATCTACTGATGAAAATCTATGCAAGAGATTCTCCAAGCTTATGCAAAGCAAGATTGAAATGAGCATGATGGGTGAGCTGAACTTCTTACTTGGACTGCAAGTAAAGCAGACTGATGAAGGAATCTTCATCAACCAAGCCAAGTACATTAAAGACTTACTTAAGAAGTATGGCATGGAGTCAGCCTCTCCCATGAAAACCCCAATTGCTCCTGCAACCAAGCTTGACAAAGATGAAAAAGGTAAAAGTATTAATATAACTCAATACAGAGGTATGATTGGCTCTCTTTATATCTAATCGCCAAAGGACCGGATATAATGTTTGTAACATGCATTTGTGCTAGATTTCAAAGCTAGTCCTAAAGAATCTCATTTATCTCATCAGAAAGAGGATTTTCAGATATCTCAAAGGTACACCCCACTTGGGGCTTTGGTACCCTAAGGAGTCCTCATTTGAGCTAACAGGATACATAGATGCTGATTTTGCTGGCTGTAAAATTGATAGAAAGAGTACCAATGGCACCTGTCAATTGCTAGGAAACAGACTTGTGTCCTGGTTTAGCAAGAAGCAAAATTCAGTATCTACTTCAACTACGTGTTTAATACATTGATGTAGGCGATTCTTTGTGCTTTCGAGATCTTATGGATGAAAAATCAACTAGCAGATTATGGGTTTGAATTTAAATCCATTCCTATTCACTGTGATGACACAAGTGCAATTGCTTTAACTCATAATCCTTTCATGCATTCTAGGACTAAGCATATAGAAATAAGGTATCACTTCATTAGGGATCATGTGTAAAATGGAACTATATCTTTACAATATATCCCTACTGAAAATCAACTTGCTGATGTCTTTACAAAGCCTCTAGATGAATCCAGATTTAACAAGTTAATAAGTGATCTAGGCATGCTTAACTTACAACCATGAAAAATATGCTCTAGTATGTGCTAATCATATAGGTTTAAAGGCTATGTTCGAAATCATAGACATGATAAAAGGAACTCCACAATCGTAGAACCGAAGTGTCATATAACGAAAACGATAGAAGTGAAGACTCAACAATCGCGGTGCAGACTCAACGATAGCAGAGCTACATCAAAACCAAAGGAGCACCCTATGATGATCAAGTATCAAACAAAGAAATCTCTCTGATAAGTGCCTCAAGGACAAACCTAACCTTTGATTCATTCAATGAGGTTGGCCCTTCCTGAGCTACCTTAAACCAAGAAGAATGCTAAGTCAAAATTTTATCATGAGGACTTGGTCAGACTCTACGATTGCTAGTCAGACTCGATGATCACAGTTCAGACTCTACGATTGCAACTCAGACACGACGACTGCTGAACAAACTCAATGATGGTAGAACAAACTCGACGATTCCAAGGACCATTTCAACGATCGTAGTCCTCCCGAAGAACATATTAGCCTAGAAAAAGTCAAGGGTAATTCAGTACAATCCCTCTCTGTCAAATTCAGTGAGAGCAAGCGTAATTCGACACCGTCCCCACTAAGCAAAATGGAGAGAGGGAAGTTACTTGTACCATTTGAAGGTGCCCTTTTGAAATCAGAAGTTCAAAAGCTTATCCCTCTCCTTATCTCTACAAGAAGAAACCCTAAGCTGTCTAGAAAGCTTAGTAAATCACACTTCCTATAAGAAAATCAATGGCGACTTCCAGTGTTATCTCCGGCTACAGACTCTACTTTGATGAGTTCAAAATAGCTGAACCCCAATTTCACAAGACTTTGTTGCTACTAAAGAAGGCATGTCTCGAAGAACCCTTGGGTACAGACACATTGATCTACCCGAAGCTGGTAAAAGAATTCTGCAATAATGGGATATTTGAAAACAACACCATCACTGCGAAAGTCAGGAACGTTGAAATCAAACTAAGGGCTGAGGACATCAATCTAGCCATAGGTCTCAAATCTGAAGGATATCCGTCCATAGATGGCATAGACTTCCATATGGGACTCAAAAAGATGCATCACAAGAAATCACCTTCTGTCAATGGATACAAGAAGAAGGAGTTTCTACAAAGGTATGAATTTCTAGCTGATATTGTTGGAAAATATATATGTTGTAAGAGCTCAGGTCATAACTCTGTGAATGAGGTGCAACTCAAGCTCATGACTGCCATATATTATGGAATACAACTTAACTATGGGGCTCTATTACTTGAATGGATTGGGAAGTGGTTAATCAGCTTAAAGAAGATGAAGATCTCTCAGAAGATGCTCTATGGGCGATTTATAAGCATTATCCTACAGGCTGCTCTTGGTGACTTAATTGAGGACGATGAAGGTGAAGCCATCAATCCAAATTGTCGAATGACCCAACAACTATTTCAGAACTGGAAAAGGAATCCAGCTGAAAATGTGCGGATGATGTCTGAATCTAGTGGAAGAACTGGTGAAATAAAGGAATCAAGAGTGCCAGGAAACATGTCAGTTATCAAAGAAACTGAAGAAGAAGAAGAAGCTAACCAGGAAGAACCCATTGCTTTAATCAGAAAAAGCAAGGGGAAAAGGAAGCTAAAAGCC
The DNA here is from genome assembly GCA_020205605.1 of Panax ginseng. Classification (NCBI taxonomy): domain Eukaryota; kingdom Viridiplantae; phylum Streptophyta; class Magnoliopsida; order Apiales; family Araliaceae; genus Panax; species Panax ginseng. The sequence goes on from CM035139.1 coordinate 54,978,747, forward strand.
AGAACTACAGAAGAACCTCAAGGATCCACTACCGATAAGCCCGTAGAGTACTTAGACTTTGAGACTCTAAGGATCCTAAGAAGGAAGCAACAGCAGGCTGAGGCAGAAGAAGATAGAGCTACCATATCTCAGCTGCTGAAGCAGAATAAAATCAGCCATAAGTCTAAAAAGCCATCAATCTCTTCAATCGTAGAGTTCATACCACACACATCAAGAAAAGATATAGCTGAATCAAACACTCTGGCTGATCAGCAGGACAAAAATAAAGTTTAAGAAAGTCCTGAGGCTATGGCTCATGTGACGACCCCAAATCCAGGTACTTGAAACCCGAACTCGGTTCTCCACGATACCATTTCCTTAAGCTGAATAATACTAAATAATAATACATTCGAACTTAATTTACATACATCAAAGTTTACTTCCCCAGGTACGTGACCTTCAAATACATTCCTTACAATACTTGAATAGATACCAATACAACTATAACCATTAACTCATAATACACACTTATTCGATCAGCTTTCCTTTTCCTTTGTTCGTGCCTGAGCCTTTAGGTTGCTCATACATAACTGAAAACATTTAATTTAAGCAAGGATGAGCATTTAAGTGCCCAGCAAGTAATAGCAATTATATATAAGCTGAAAGAATATAAGTATTCTCTTTACATAACACTTCTACAACGAATTGAAAGTTGTGAAGTAATCTGTACTGATAAAAAATTCACATAACAACTCTCTTCCAAATTATTTAAATTTGGCTCGCTCTACCCATGAATAGGGTTTAAGAAACATACTATGAGCATTGTTTTCATTTTCGAAAAGGTTTGGTAAAATCCATCCGCAAAAACCGTTTCTAGCTTACTGCACGGAGGGGGTGATCACCTTCACAGTACCTGTCAGATTGATCAATACTACATAACTTGAACGAAATTCATCGCTTCACTCTATCCGCCTTGCGCAAAAATCTTCCCATATAGGGATGTTCATACATGCTTGGTTCCAAACCCGAAGGTTTTAAATCTTGCTTAACAATAATATGTAATTCAACATATATATATACGTAATCGACTAAGGTGTATCAACATGTGAACAAATGCCATGATTATCCAAGTGGGGACACTTGTATAACCATTTATAGAAATCAATGAATGTAATATATATCCGAGCTAACATGTCGATTATCAAAGAGTACATAATCTGTATGCGAGGATAGAATAATTACGAAACTTCTTACTCATGTCCATTGATAAAGAAAATGCAAAGGTAGGATACTTGCTGATTCACGATTACAAATCTCAACTTAGGTTTTATCTCTTTATCACAACCTATCAATAATCGGATCATTCGCTCGATTAGAACAATATATCTTAACATATAGTAATCGCATTATTACATTAAAGACATAGTCCAAATCACATAATCACAAAGATCATACTTTTAGTTCCTATTCTATACTTGAAATATTTTTATACATTTTTCAAATATCTCCTCCATGCTCTTACAAAGAGCCTTTTCTTTCTATTATAGAGTTCGACATTTGTCGGCCAGCATCGACAACTTTTTTATCGGTAAATACTGAGTCTAAGACTCTTATTTTATACCTCAACATCTCAGTAAATATCGAGACATCTTAATTTTTAATCATTTTCAAATTTCCGTAAATTGAAAAATTTAAAATAATTCAAATCATCACTAAAGGGCCTATAGTGATATAAGCTCATTATTATAGGTGTTCTTCTTCAAATTTAGAACTTCATAATCTGTTTCTCAAGTCACTAGTTTGGTAAAATTTATAACTTTCAATTATCTAATCATAATTAAATGATTTAAACATTAAACAATTCCATTATCATTAATAGTTTAATTAATACTAAACTATTAATGAAACCATTGCTAAAATATAAAAGTTATTTATAATAACTCAAACTATTTTTAAAACATTTATATTACCCTTAAATGATTTTTAAAACAATAAAAATCATTTTAAATAATTACCATTAATATTTAAATATTAATGTACTATTTATCCAAATATTAAAAGTCATTAATTATAACTTAAAATATTTTTAAATCCTTAATATCCTCTTTAAATGGTTTTTAAATAAGTAAAACCATTTTAAACTATTTATTTAATAATAATTATTAAATAAACTAAATATCATTAATATTATCTTAATATCATTAATATTTAATTATTAATGAAATTATCATTTAAATATTAAAAGTTATATTTTATAACTTAAAATATTTTTAAATACCTTATTTTCATTTAAAATGATTTTTATAATATTAAAATCATTTTTAAACTAAATTATTTAATATAATCATTAAATAACTTTAATATCATTAATAATAATTAATTAATGAAATTCATCACAAAATATTAAAAGTCATCACAAATAACTCATTTACATAACCAATTCTAAGCCAAAATAAACATAGTAAACTAACTAGTTTATTAACAACACTAACTAAACTTCAAAAATTCAAACTTTAACTAACAATTAAAAAAATAATAACATTACAAAAATTAAATAAGAAACATACCCGGAAATACGAATTCCACAGACTGAATACGCACTTCCACGCCAAAATTTAACTAAGGAGATCTTTATAAAAAGTTCTCCCACAACAAAGCCTTTCTTAAAAAATTGGAGGCCTTATTGTTGGTGAATGAAACAAAGGCCAAGCCCTTCTATTTATAGGTTTAGAAAATGGTGAAGTTCTCAATTTAGTCGATGTGGGACTTGGTTTATACTAATTTTTCAATAGCTCACTTTATGCGATTTTTAACGCATTGCTCATAACTCATTAATCTGATTTTTGGATATGTTATACATGGTATGTAAGACTATTTTTAAAAATACGAATTACCCAATTCGGGTTCATTAGGTAGCCCAAACAAAGGCGTCAAAAGTGGACGTTCATAACAGCTTTTCAATCTCGTTTCAGCTTTTACCCTCTTTCGCTAAAACAGTCATAACTCTTTCATTTTAAAACATTTTTGAGCGATTCTTGAGCCCACGCGAAGCTAACTTCTGGGGCTACAACTTTTATTCTTTGACCATTTCCAAATTCCGAACACATCAGCCCAGAAATTCCGTTCAAATGGACTGCACCGCACTTGTTGGGAAGTTTTGACACTACTACTTTGAAATGTCATAACTCTCTCCTCCGATATCGGATTTAGTCCGTTTCGGAGTCTATGGAAAGCTTATTCGGTGTACTATAACATACCAAAAGCCCAGAAGGTTTTGGAAATATTAACTGATCAAAACAGTGTCCCGAATAGCACATCCCGCTGCTGATTTTCAGTTTTGAGAAATTTGACACATTTCCTTCCAATCACCGTAATTCCCTCATCCGAGGTCGGAATGAGGTCATTCCAAAGCCTATGGATTCCTAACTCAGTGCACTACAACATATCAAAAGCCCAGACCTTTTAAAGCACAAAAAGTGGATGAGAATGCCCCCATTACAGACTGTCCAAAAATAGTTTATCATGATCGGTTAACCATGTTTGACCATCTATAACTTCTAATCTATACATGATATGGACTTGATTCTTTTTGCGATTAAAGACCACATATCGTGCTACACATAACAACTTTTGAAGAACAAAACTCATGATCGAGCAAAGAGTTATGGCCTTTGACATTTGGTGAAAAATAATGTAATTCGTTTTTTCCAACTTGCTTAAATCTTCAAATTGCGTGCACTTTGATGTTATGGGTCTTTGATTTATCAACCCATATCATCAATTAACATTCTATTACACAACTTTAAACAATCAATTGCATCAAATAACATCGAATCAAAGGATTTCTAGGTTTAGTGTTCTTATACCCTTTTTGCCAAAAATTCTTGATTCTTGCTTCTGATTTGTTATGGGTGATGGTTGGGCTTTGTTTAAGAGTGTATGGGCAATCTTGTACAAGGCAATTAAATGTAATATTTAATCACTAGATTTAATTCTTATAATTTACCAATTAACTTCTATCCTTTGGTAAATTAAAACACTTATATAATAACATCGAAATTAAACCCTAGAATTAAAATTAGGGTTTCTAAACGTCATCAATTAGGGTTTCTAATTGACCATTAGTGGTTCTTTAATTATCGTGTATGTTACTAACACGTCGTTTACGCTTTCTAATTTCAACCTAGGTTAGGGTTATAATAATTAGGGTTTGTCCTAATTATCGATGTACAACATAATTAGGGTTTCTTCTAATTACCGACATTCTTATTCACAAAGAATTTCATATACACAAATACTACTCGTAAATACCTCATAACCGAGTTTAATAATTAGGGTTTCACAAAGACGATAATATGCTTTATGACCTAATCAATGGCCATCATTAATCAATATTATCTGTCATTCAAGACATACCCAAAGACATAATTATGGTAATCAGAAAATCATTATATAAATAATATAATATTATTATTCTCATCTCTTGATCACAATCCCAATCCAGGGTTTGGATGTCATGTCCGACTTATTCTTCGTACCACAAAGATCAATAATCAAGTTAAAATAATTAACTTAAATATTCGAACAATTCATATAATAAAATATTTATTATATAAATCTAATTATCACTTCATATATTATTTCCAATCATGTTTTCATGGAAAATAATTAATAAAAACATTTCTACTACGTAAATTTATTACCATATAATTTGTGGTAATTAATAATTCCAAAATTATTTCTAATTTTTCAAGTAATAAATGTATTCAGTATTTATCGCTCACTTTACTTGACACTTAGTCTCGCCATTAAATAAAAAAAAATTATACATAAAATTTCTTATTTATTTTATATAGAAAATCTCGGGTTATTCTGTTTTCGACTAGAAAATAAGAAGAAACTGGTTAAGAAGTATATCCTTGTTAATTAAGGAGTACTCAAAAAGGAAGACAAAGAGCTGGCTGCTGAACAGGAACTGTCCAAAGAAAGTCAAATGGACAAAACTCAAGCTGAGGAGGAGACACCTGAAATTCTAATCATAGAGAACATGCCAGCTGAGGGGGAGATGCCTGAAGAAAATGCTCCAGCTGAGGGGGAGCTGCTAATCGTCCAAGAGGATGATCACACTGAGGGGGAGGCTCATAATATCCCCATGACAGAAGAAGAGGTTCCTGCAGACAAAGAAGGAGAACCAGTACAAGAACATCATGAGGCCATTGATATAATGGAATCCTCAAACGAGATCAGAGAAGCGGATGAAGAAGACGAGGTCGAGATCATAGCAGTAGGCATAGATGGGTACATAAAAGCTAACTATGAGCAATTGTTCTCCTATCTACCCATGATGCCTTTCCACCAAGCTCAAATTCTAAACTCCTGGAATCACATGTTCTGATGCTTCAAAGAGTATCTGGCCATCTCAGTGCTAGCTAATGGATTTCTAGGAAGATTCAATTTTGCCAAGAAACTACTCACCAACAACTCTTCCTCAAAGAACAAACCTGAGGTACTATCTATCCCAACCCTTTTCAGAGTTAATCACTTGCAATCATCCTCATTTAATCAATTTTATGAATTCCCACGATGGTTGGAAGTAATTCTTCATCCACTAAATCAATTTCCAGTTGCAGAATCTCAAAATTCTGTAATTGAGGAACCAAATTCGACCAACTTCATAATGCTCCCACATCCCATCATCTCTACGATCACTGACTCTAACCCAGGCCAACCTCTATCAGAAATTAAACATCCAAACCTAGGCCCCTCCATCAGACATTCCCTCCTCATCCAGCAATGGATACTTCAATCTTGATCTTGCCCTCTACTCTTTGCAAGATCAATTCAAAATCACATCAACTCTCTCCTCAAAATTTCCCCAATTGGATGAAATTCTTTCCAAGTTATCCACAAAGGCTGATCTGTCAGCAATGTCTGCGAAAATAGTCAAGGAACTCAATGGGAGCCTTGAGGATCACACTGCACTTATTCAGCTGAGATTAACATCAATGATCAATGCTACAAATAATCTCCCAAGCTCCCTCAGCAATGATCTCTCTAAAACGCTTAAAGAAATTATAAAAGAAATACTTCAAAACATAAAGGACAAGGATGACATTCACTTCCTCGCAGCTAAAAAGCATCGGGATGCTATCTTGATCTTACGGAAGACTCAAGAATCTCAGAATGATCTAATGAAACAGAGCATCAAAAGTCTTCAAACCGCAGTCAAAGAATTTCAAGACTTCTTCATGGGTCAAATACAGCAGACTGAAACTGTCCTAAACATTCTTAAACGACGTGAAACTCGTTCTAATGCTTTGATCCAAGAGAATCGCGAGGACATTGCCCAAACTCAGAGTCAACTCAACGAGCTTGTCCAAGGAGTCACTCGCCTCCAAAGACATTCAACCCTTGATGTTTGACATAAAGGGGAGAATAAAGGAAAGGAGATCGTGGAGGCAAGGCGGAGGCGGAGGTCAATTCCAAACTCAAGCCTCGAGGAACCCTCCCCGCAAGGCAAATCACCCAAGAGACTCCATGATCCAACCATCGTGCCCAACGAGCTAATCAATGGGAAGTTTTAATGGCTCAACCATTAAGGAGTCTAGGGCCAACTACCAGCTCTCATGAGGTGACAACTACAGGCCTAAGAATGCCAATTGGAGATCCTACATTCATGAATAGGCATGATCACAATCCTAGACTAAGCCCAAGTGAGCTGGAAGATTTGGCCAGAAGAGATGAAGCAAGCAGAAAGAGGAGAGCTGAGGAATATGCAAATCCTCCAAGAAGCAAAAGGCCGAAGAAATAGAGATAAGTTGAATTTTATGTTGTATTTATGTAGTTAAACTTAAATGTAATATCTGTCTTCATACATCAATAAATTCATGCTTATTCTCTAGAAATTTTAGCTGCTCACTGAAATACTAAGTCACGTTTACTTTGCTGTAACTGCATATAAAATTTAATAATCATGGCAACAAATCTCCTTGGTTATGTTAACATCAAATAGGGGGAGATTGTTGGAAGAATGCATTTTGTGATTTGATGTTTAATGTAAATGCTCATAATTATGTGTAAAGTCCTTCGAGGATTATATGTACAAGGACTTAGTGATAGATCAAAATTGTTAGGTTGATCTTAGCCTTTAATGTTCACTTGTATAGATAAAGAGATCAAAAATGTTAGGTTGATCTATGGCTAGAAAGAAATAGATAGGCCTTGAAGAGAATCGTAGTCTCATCCTAATTTGATCAACGAATAATGCGTAAGCTAAAGGCGGGATCGTAGTCTTTGAGATGATCGTAGTATATTTTCCTTGAAGGGCCTCTCCAGTAATCGTAGAGTGGTCCAGACGTTTGCTGAAGCTAACTCTAAGATCGTAGTGTACTTTTGGAAACGTAGAGTCTGCAAAACTAGCAAGTGAAGATCGTAGTATGCAAAATTATTGAAAGAAATCGTAGTGTTCTATTCAGACCAAGCACAAATATGGCAAGACACCACGATATGCATCGTAGAGTATCATCTGTCTTGTTTCAGAAGCATCGAGCCCTATCTCTTGTTTGGAAACAAGTTCCAACAAATGTGGAATGGGTTATGAACGTTGAAGCTCTCACCAGTCCCAACAGTATAAAAGATATCCTTAGTATTGATCAAAAGAAACGTATTCAAGAAGCTAAGAAAAGGACCATTGGGCAGAGGAAAACACCTTTTCAGGTGTTAGGTGAGAAGCGATCTGGCAAGTGTCGATTGGGCGGATTGCAATTCAGAAGATGTGCAGAAAAGTCTCCATCAAAGCTCAGAAATGTCAAACGCATTTAATGCCTCATCAGATGACTTCAACAGATAGATTTAAAGAGATCACATATATACAGAACAAAGAGAGATGAGAGAGTAAGCAAGCATTTGAACAAAAATGTACAAGAACACTCAACGCTCAACTCTACGATCTGAGAAAAAGAGAAAGCTTGCTCAGCTACTCAGTTCTTTCGAACAAGTGCTTAATATCAATTGAGTAGCACCAATCATGATCTCAACGACAACCAATCAACTAAAGTGAGAGTTCCAAGTCTGAAGGACTTGAAGAGTTCTAAGTGAACTGTGAAGAACCAAGTCTGCTGGACTTGAAGAGTTCAAGAGTGAACTAAGAAGTGCCTAGACTACTGGTCTAGACGGAATCTGTAATATTCAAGAAGTGTAACAGACATCCTTAGTGGATTTCCTACTCAAGGAGTAGAAGAGTGGATTAGGATCTTTAAGTGCTCTGAACCACTTAAAACTATTGTGTCCATTATAACTGCTATAACTGCTATAACTGTCATAACTGCCTCACTCTCATTTATTCAAGATATCTAAAAGAAAGTTTATCATATACTCATTCCGCTGTGCATTAATCACAATCATACTAACTAGTTTAAAAGAAAAGATTTTAATTATCTATTTAACCCCCCTTCTAGATATCTATTGTGCCTACTGGGAACTAACAAATTCATTTAGTTTAATTATTTTCTTAAATATTAAGCAATTGATTTAATTTAATTATTTCCTTAAATTAAATCCTTCAGATAAAATTATCATTACAAAACTTAATTAACATTAATCAATTTAGTTACTAAATTAATTCACCATAATTTATTAATTATTTATTTTCCTCAATAAATAAATTATTTAAAATATTTACTTAATTCAATAAATATTTAAATTAAATTATAAATTTCTCGATCGTTACATCCTTCCGTCCTTAAAAGGATTTTGTCCCCTGAATCACAACTCAAAAAGTTTATTCGTTGCATTCTTCCCTCCTTAACAGGATTCTGTCCCCAGAATCGCTATACCAGATCAAACAAATAACTGAGGATAATTCTTCATTATAGCGCTTTCAAGTTCCCACGTAGCTTCCTCAACATTGTGGTTCCTCCAGATTACCTTAACAGAAGGTATCACCTTATTCCTCAGTACTTGCTCTTTTCTGTCAACAATTTGAATATGGACTTCTTCATATGACAAATATTTATCAAACTGTAAGGGCTCATATTTGATAACATGTTTATAGTCAGGCTTATATGGCCTCAATACCGAGACATGAAAAATATTATGAATATGCTCCAACTCTGGAGGTAAAGCTACCTCATACGCCACTTCACCAACTCGTCGAAGCACTTCAAAAGCTCCTATAAATCTAGGTCTCAATTTTCCCTTTTTGCCAAATTGAATTTCCCCCTTCCAGGGAGACACTTTCAAGAAAACATAACTACCGACATCGAATTCTCTATTTTGTCGATGCTGATCGGCATATTTCTTATGTCTATCCTATGCAGCTATTAATCTTGCTCGAATAATCTTGATGATCTCGACAGTCTATTGTACCAAATCTGGACCCAATAGCTGACACTTACCTACCTCATCCCAGCATAACGGAGTTCTGCATTTTCTACAGTATAATGCTTCGTAAGGCGGCATGCCAATACTCGCGTGATAACTATTATTATAAGCAAATTCCACTAATGGTAGATGGTCATCCAAATTTCCCTTAAAATACATGATACATGCTCTGAGCATATCTTCTAGTGTTTGGATGGTTCTCTCACTTTGTCCGTCGATCTGAGGATGGTTCGCTGTGCTCATTCTCAGCTGTGTTCCCAAACATTCTTATAATCGTTTCCAGAAATTAGATGTGAAACGTGGATCTCTGTCTGATACAATGGACACTGGTACACCGTGTCTTGACACAATTTCCTTCATGTATAGTTTTGCTAACCGATCTAGGGTAAATCTAATCTTGATTGGCAAAAAGTGTACTGACTTCGTCAATCGATCGACAATCACCCAAATGGCATCGTAACCTTGTTGGGTCGTTGGAAGAACTACCACAAAATCAATTGTGATATGATCCAATTTCCATTCTGGTATCTCCAACGATTGTAATAATCTGCTTGGCCTTTGATGCTCAGCTTTAACTTTCTGACACGTTAAACATTTTTCCACGCATTCAGCCATATCCCTCTTCATATTCAGCCACCAAAAATGATGTCTAAGATCTTGGTACATCTTTGTACTCCTAGGGTGAATCGAATATCTTGAGTTATGAGATTCTCTCAAAATTTCTTCTTTAACTTCTGGTACTAGCAGAATCCAAATTCTCTCTTCGAATCGAAGTAACACTTCTGAATTAATTTTGAACTTATTTTCCTCACCTTCAGAGACTCTCTATTTTATCTTTCCGCAGTCCTCATCCTGAAGTTGTGCATTTTTCACCTTATCCACAAACGTTGAACCGTTTCCCATCTAAAATAACTTTTCCTCGAATTTTGTCGGATATTTAATTTCCAACTCCATCTTAGCCATTTCGACACTAGCTTCTCCTGAACAGTCAACAACATTAACTTCTCTCGTCCCTTCCTACTTAGAGCATCAGCAACAATATTCGCTTTTCCGGGATGATAGAAAATTTCGCAATCATAATCTTTGATCAGCTCCAACCATCTTTTTTTGTCTCATATTCAAATCTTTTTGTGTAAAGATATACTTCAGACTTTTATGGTCAGTATTTATCTCACACCGCTCTCCATAAAGACAATGTCTCTAAATTTTTAGGGCAAACACCACCGTCGTCAACTCTAAGTCATTAGTCAGATACTCTTTCTCATAATTTTTCAACTGCCGTGATGTATACGCAATAACTCTACCATTTTGTATAAGCACATAACCTAGTCCTTTATGCGATGCGTCACTATATACCATAAAATTCCCTGTATAATCAGGCAACGACAACACAGATAGTGAACTCAACCTCTTCTTCAATTCCTGAAAACTTTCCTCACACTTCCCTGTCCAAACAAACTTAACCGCCTTCCTAGTTATTTTTGTCAACGGAGTCGCGATCTTGGAAATGTTTTGAATAAAACGCCTGTAGTAACCTACCAATCCTAAGAAACTCCTTACTTCTGACGGTGTCTTCAACTGATCCCAGTTTATTACAGCTTCAACTTTTGATGGATCCACTGAAATTCCGTCCTTATTAATAATGTGTTCGAGAAACTGCACACGTTCCAACCAAGACTCACAATTTGAGAATTTTGCGTACAATTTCTCTTTTCTCAACGTCTCCAACGTCAATCTCAAGTGTTCAACATGTTCCTCTTTGGTTTTGGAATATACCAATATATCATCAATAAACATCACCACAAATTTTTCCAAAAATGGTTTAAACACCCTGTTCATCAAATCCATGAACGCTGCAGTTGCGTTGGTTAAACCAAAAGACATAACCAGAAACTCGTAATGACCATATCGAGTTCTGAACGCTATTTTTGGTACATCCTCCGGCTTCACCTTCAACTGATGATAACCACTTCTCAAGTCTATCTTGGAGAAATATCTCGCTCCCTTCAACTGATCGAACAGATCATTGATTCTAGGTAATGGATACTTATTTTTAATCGTGACCTTATTCAATTATCGGTAATCAATGTAAAGTCGCATCGATCTGTCTTTCTTTTTAATAAACAACACCAGTGCTCCCAATGGCGACACACTCGTCTGAATATACTTCTTGTCGAGCAATTCTTGCAATTGCACCTCAACTCCTTTATTTCTACCGGGGCCATTCTATATTGTGCCTTAGATATTGGGGCCATTCCTGGTAGTAAGTCAATCACGAACTCGATTTGTCGATCCGGCGGATGACCCAAAAAATCGTCTGGAAATACGTCTGCAAAATTTTTTATGATTGGTATTTCTTCTAACTTCGCACTCTTCTTCTGTATATCGACTATTTAGGCTAAGTATCCTACACATCCTTGTCTCAACAACTTCTCGGCTTGCATCACCGTCAAACAACTTGCTTGTAGAGGTGACTTGCTATGAAATTCCGAATTTAATGAAATAAAAGTATTCAATTTTTCTATTTTGGTAAATAGTTAAATGGATAAAAGTTTAAAGTTAAGGGTGATATATGAAAATTTTTCAAAGTAAGCAAGTTGTCATAAAATAACTGGTAGTAAAAGTACAGTAATACGCGTGGTTGCATAGTAGCACATGATATTGATTATTGATGTTTATGTTAGAAGTCACTCAGATATACTCAATTATTGCTACAATAATTGTTGCATCATATCTCTCATATTATTGATTCAATTATTGTCACAGTATCATCTGCATAATATTTTATATATTATTAAATTAAAAATTGAGACGACAAAGTTATTTATATTAATATTTGCAATATTGACAATGTCTAGAAATTCTGTTAAGGAGAGGTTTGGTCACCTAATTGCGCGCCAATAAGGAGAAATCCTTATCGGAAAGCCCCCTCTTTCCTGGGAACGACCTGGTTGTTAAATATTGTGAGTTATAATATTAATGATGAATGTTATTAAAAATCGAATTTCAGTTCGGAGTTGAATTTGGAGACGCGAACGTGATATTTGAGTCCGGAATGATGAAATTAGTAGAAATAGACTATAAACACAAAATTTGTCAAGGTTGACTTTTTGGTCAAAAAAGTCAACAGTTGACTTTTTAAGAAAAAGTCAAACTTCGAAATTTCAAAAATGAAATTTTTGAAAAAAATATTTCCATTGTGTTGGGATTGTTAGTGTTAGTGGAAATCGACATTTATTTCGATAATAATTGATGTTTGGGGGTTATATTGACCAATCGGGTAATTAATCGAATAAATGAGCAATTAATTGCTATTAATTCACATGATTATAACTATTTATTCACATGTATGTACTATTGATTCACATTCATGTACTATTAGGGGAGGTTATGACGCCCCCAAAATAGGTATACATCACCTATTCTGAGTCGCCAAATACATGGTACAAAATACGAATACAATCTTTAATATACAACAAGAGAGCTGTGAGTTTTAATACAATTATTACCTTCTAGACAATATCCACTCTCAGAATAAGTCCTCATTACATTTATTGTCACACTATTTAATGTAATAGTGAGGACTACTAATACTATCATCCGGACCGTCACTCCGCTCCCCCGACTAGTCCCGCCACGCTTCTCATTTCACGAAGAGAATAAAAGGAAGAAAGGGTGAGCTCAACTAGCCCAAGAAGAAATATTATGACTAAGATAATGCGTAATAAATTATCATTAGTCTTCAACAATGTTAAACCGATAAAATACAATAGACATCAAGTTTAATCTGCGGTGAAATATGTAATCCATTAAAAGAGTCAAGTAGAGAATATAATCTACTATCTTTTATGATTTAAAAAGGTTTTTCATCACTTTTATCGCTGGGACTCAGCTTAATAAATAATCCACATCATCCCTGCACTACGGCTAAGGATATTCATTAGTATCACAACCACAAATTATCTATGCACTACGAGCCAAGAATATTCGTGTATTCATCAATGGTCATGATCATGCCAACAACTGTCCATCAATGCACTACGGGACAACGAGGACTTTTACCACATCATTTGTAACATTACGGTCATGATTACACCGAATAATCCCTGGTCATAATCATACCAAGTCCATCTATGCACAACAGGCCACATATGACTTTCAACAAAAATATAAACATGAGGATGATGACAATGATATAAGAATTCTATAAAACAAGTTCAAGAATTAATTTATCCAGGAACTATTAATGTCCAAATTGTCAACATGATACTTCTTTGTAGAGTAAAATTTAAGAATGCTCAGAAGAATATTTCCATGAAAAGATACTGGATGAAGCGCAAATATCAAGGATATTCAACTAATTTCATGGAGTATAGAAGTCAAAACTTTAACTAATTGAGTATAATAAAGAATGGAATAACAAAAAAAATCACCATGCATGCGGTACTTCACATAGACAGGTTATTCCAACAGAATAATAAATAACGGAACCAGGTCAGGCGAAATTCGCATCGATAGGATGTTCAAACAGAATAATAAAAACGGAACCAGGTCCGACGTAAAATGCATGTGATGTGATATTCCAATGTAATAATAAAGATTTTAACCAGTCCCAAAGTGTAAAAGCGCATGCATGTGAGGACATTCAAATGTAATAATAAAAATGGAACCAGTCCCCCAGCGTAACGCATTGCATGTGATATTCCAATAGAATAATAAAGAATGGAATAATGTAAGAATTTCACCAAGTATAGGGTGTAGTCCAAGCGTATATAGGTTATTCCAATGTAATAATAAAGAATGGAATAACAAAGTTCTCTTCATGAATACAAAAGAAATAATACCCTTACCTTATAAAGAAGAAACTGGATATAGAAGTAGTGAAGTAGCGAGAATACTTTTCTTCTTCTCTCTCTATAATTCTCTCTCTAGAGTTTCAAATGAATTAAGTAAGAAAATGAAGGAATGAACTTCTATTTATAGAAGAATGGACTGAATAGTAACTAATTCCTGAACGGTTCAGATTGATTTACTATAAAATATTCTAATAAAACAAAACTTATAATATATATATATATATATATATATATATATATATATATTAATGCATTCCTTCATTTGCACGCATGCCAAAATCAATTATATATATATATGTATATGTATATGATAACAAAACTGAAATAACTTCTACCGACAGTTTTGAAAAATGAGTAAGTGGGAGTCCAAATAATATGCCAAAATTTATAACAAATACTTCATAAAAATTCCCTCAATATTTTTAACAACATTTATCATCATTATAATAATTCACCATATTAATCGACCAGGTCGTTCCCAGGAAAGAGGGGGCTTTCCAATAAGAATTTCTCCCTATTATGCGTGCAATTAGGTGACCAAACCTCTCCTTGTGTAACTTCTAGACATCGTTAATATTGCAAATAATAATATTAATAACTCTCACATCTCAATTATTGATTTAATAATATATAAAATATCGACAATAATTGAATCAAATAACGTGAGATACTATACGGCAATTATCGTAGTAATAATTGAACAAAACTAAGTGACTTCTCACGTAAGCATCAATAATCAATACCGGTGTATACTATGCAACCACGCCAGACATCGCATTTTTTACTATCGAGTAGTTCAACAGTATTAATGGTAAAACTTCCGCCGTTATTTTCAATAAAATATTTTTGTCGTTTTCTCAATCCAACAATAATTCGGTTGTGGGGTCCACCAATGATTGCGCCGTCGTACGAATATTCTCCGACCAATCGAATATTATATAACAACTTGTGTACTTTGAAAAATTTATAAATATTACCCACAACTATAACATTATATCAAATTCACTTCATAATATTCAAAAATGATATTTATAGAAAAATCATCTTTATAAAAAAATTGGGCTCTTACAGAGGTGGTGCAAGATTGATAATACTTGCATGACTAAGTTAAAAATGGAGGTATAGGTGGAGGTACTATACTGTAATTCATATTTTCACATGATTATAACTATTGAGTCACATGATTGTATTATTTATTCACATGATATACTATTAGAGGAGGTGGTGCAAGTTTGATAATACTTGCAGGACTAAATTAAAACTGAAGAAAAAGAGGATGATATTATACTGTAATATTTTTAGCCCCAAAATGTGCAATTATTAAAACTATATTTTCCTATAAATAGAAGTTCATTCCTTCATTATTTTTCACCAATTCAGTAAAGCTATAGAGCAATTATTATAGACAGAAAGAAGAAGAGAAAATCTCGCTAGCTCACTATTCCAAAGATCCAGCTTTTCTTCTAAGGTAAGGGTATTATTTCTTTCAGATTCATGAAAAGAGCTATTGTTATTCCATTCTTTATTATTCCGTTGGAATAACTCAGATACACCTGACTCACCGTATGCATGGTGAATTCTTCAGTTATTCCTTTCTTTATTATTCTGTTAGAATAACATGTCTATGTGGACTACCGCATGCATGGTGAATGATCCATCGTATTCATTCCTTATTAAATTGTGGAAATGATCTATCTACGTGGATTATCGCATTGCGGGTGAAAATCCATTTGCAGTTTCGTAATTTTTTTGACCCTCAAAAATTCTTGAAAAAATTGAAATGATAATTTGATGAGTTTTCTATATTGTGTCCAAAGATGGCGATTTTTGGATGTATAGATTAAGAGTTATGGATTTTATGGAAAAGACTATTTTAAAAGTAAACCCTTATAACTCCTTGTGGTTAACTCCAAAATTGGTGAAATTTTTATTGGGAGTACATGTATATAACAGAGTATACCACTCAAATTTTGGAATTTTTGGACAAAATAAAATTTATGATAAATGTCTAAATATTCGCGATTTTGGCCATATGAAAAATAGTAAATGAATTTTAAAATTTCGAGAAAAATATATGTTCAATATGGGACTATATTACATTAAATCCTAGAAAAGAAATATTTTGGGACCGATTTGGTATTTTTCATGAAAATGAACTAGATATGAGTAAATGAATTAAATATGTTATGTGAAGTAACAAAATTGAAAAATAGGATTTTATGGCTTGGGGAATCCTATATAGGGTATATCTGATTTTGATGAGGATTTGATCATTGGTGATGAAATCTTATGAGTATGACATTTTGAATGATTAAATGCATTATTTGGTAAAGTGTAAACAATTGAAATAAATTGTTTATAAGTTTAAAAAGTGATTAAAATATTGGTATAATATTAATAATATTAGATTATGAGTTTATTAAGTGATTGATAATATTTGGATAAATTTAAAGTCTTTAATATTTATCCTTGTTTTTGTTTGTTTAATGCTTATATCATTGTCATCATCCTCATGCTTATATTATGATGAAAGTCATCTTTGGCTTACTTGCAAAGATGGACTGTTAATTATTGGTTTTACAGTTGAATATCTTTGGCTTACGTGCAATGATGAACTATTTATTGGTATGATTATGACCAGGGATCATTCGGTATAATCATGACCCGTAATGTTATAGATGATGTGGTAAAAGTCCTAATTGGCCCGTAGTGCATTTTTAACAACATTTATCATCATTATTATAATTTACCATATTAATCGACCAGGTCGTTCCCAGGAAAGAAGGGCTTTCCAATAAGGATTTCTTCCTATTGGCGCGCAATTAGGTGACCAAACCTCTCCTTGGCGGAACTTCTAGACATCGTTAATATTGCAAATAATAATATTAATAACTCTGTCATCTCAATTATTGATTTAATAATATATAAAATATCGACAATAATTGAATCAAATAACGTGAGATACTATACAGCAATTACTGTAGCAATAATTGAACAAAACTAAGTGACTTCTCTCGTAAGCATCAATAATCAATACTGTGTGCTACTATGCAACCACGCGTATTACTGTACTTTTACTACCGAGTAGTTCAACAGTATTAATGGTAAAACTTCCGTCGTTATTTTTAATAAAATATTTTTGTCGTTTTCTCAATCCGACAATAATTTTGTTGTGGGGTGCACCAATGATTGCGCCGTCGTATGAATATTCCCCGACCAATCGAATATTATACAACAACTTGCGTACTTTGCAAAATTTATAAATATTACCCACAACTATAACATTATATCAAATTCACTTCATAATATTCAAAAATGATATTTATAGAAAAATCATCTTTATAAAAAAAATTGGGGTCTTACAACCTCCCCTTCTTATGAAATTTCGCCCTCGAAATTAGGGTACATACCTGGTATGTTGAAGAGGTAAGGATACATTGATTTCATTTTAGATTCTAACTCCCAGGTCATTTCCTCAACATCGTGGTTTCTCCACAAAACTTTGACTTGAGGTATAACCTTGGAGAGTAGAATATGCTCCTTCTTATCAAAGATTTGAATAGTGACCTCTTCATACATTAAATCTTCCGCTATTTCATCCTGTTCTAACTCAATAATGTGGTTCGGGTCTTTCACATATTTACGTAACATGGATATATGAAAAACGTTATGAACACGAGACATACTTGGCGGTAAAACGAGTCTATACACAACAGTTCCTACTCGATCGAGGATTAAAAATGGGCCAATGAATCGAGGATTGAGATTTCCTCTCTTTCCAAATCTCATAACTCCTTTCCATGGAGCAACACGTAACAACACATGATCTCCAATATCGAATTCCACGTCCTTTCGATGAAGATCATCATAACTCTTTTGTCGATCTTGTGAGGTTTCCACCTGCAAATGAAGATCAGCATAATTCATGTGACGAATACTTTCGGGAAAGTACTTATCGTTGAACAGTTCTTGGAACTTCTCCCAAGACATCTTCAGTGCGGCAGGTTGAGTACGCTTTATAGATTCCCACCAGTAATCTGCCTCTTCCCGCAACATGAAGGTGGCAAAGGGAACCTTTTGCTCCTCGGAGCATCCCAAGACATCAAATATCTTGTTGATCTGCTTTATCCACGTCTCCGCCTTAAGTGGTTTTGGCTTTCCAAAAGACTCCGGTGGTCCCAGCTCCTTGAACTGTTTGGTGGTGACTGTCCGAGAGTTGCCAGTGTTTCCACCTACATTTTGGACAGGAGCCGCTCTCGCCTGATGTTGCATGAATTGCATGAAGCCTCGGAACATTACATCGTTCATCATTTGGTTAGTGTTGTTGTTTGCATTAGGATTGTCGCCTTCCTGATGCACATTATCCTGATTATTGATCTGTGGAGACTCAACGGTCTCCTGTGCTCCATTGTTATTCTCAACATTCTCGGATGCCATTTTCAAATACTGCCACAAAACAAAGGTTAATTAACATATCACATATTATTCCTATACTCTGACCGACCAATTAAATAGCAAATAAACTTAGGTAGGTCATACTAGCGAAGGAATTCCCCGTCTCTCCCCTCCTAGTTCTTGTCTCACATCTTAGCCAGGGATCATATCCCTAAGCTTTGATACCAACTGTGACGCCCCCAAAATAGGTATACATCACCTATTCTGAGTCGCTAAATACATGGTACAGAATATGAATACAATCTTTAATATACAACAAGAGAGCTCTGAGTTTTAACACAATTATTATCTTCTAGACAATATCCACTCTTAGAATAAGTCCTCATTACATTTATTGTCACACTATTTAACAAAATATTGAGGACTACTAATACTATCATCTGGACCATCACTCCGTTCCCCGACTAGTCCCGGCTACGTTCTCATTTCCTAAAGAGAACAGTGAAAGAAAGGGTGAGCTCAACTAGCCCAATAAGAAATATTATGACTAAGATAATGTAGAATAAATTATCATTAGTCTTCAATAATGTTAAACTGATAAAATACAATAGACATCAAGTTTAACTGCAGCGGAACATGTAATCCATTAAAAGAGTCAAGTAGAGAATAAAATCTACTATCTTTTATTATTTAAAAAGGTTTTTCATCACTTTTATCGCTGGGACTCAACTTAATAAATAATCCACATCATCCTTGCACTACGACTAAGGATATTCATTAGTATCACAACCACAAATTATCCATGCACTACGGGCCAAAGATATTTGTGTATTCATTAATGGTCATGATCATGCCAACAACTGTCCATCAATGCACTACGGGTCAATGAGGACTTTTACCACATCATTTGTAACATTACGGTCATGATTACACCGAATAATCCCTGGTTATAATCATACCAAGTCCATCTATGCACAACAGGCCATAGATGACTTTCAACAAAAATATAAACATGAGAATGATGACAATGATATAAGAATTCAATAAAACAAGTTCAAGAATTAATTTATCCAGGAACTATTAACGTCCAAATTGTCAACATGATACTTCTTTGTAGAGTAAAATTTAAGAATGCTCAGAAGAATATTTCCATGAAAAGATACTGGATGAAGCGCAAATATCAAGGATATTCCACTAATTTCATGGAGTATAAATGTCAAAACTTTAACCAACTGAGTATAATAATGAATGGAATAACAAAAGAAATCACCATGAATGTGGTACTTTGCATAGACAAAAGTTATTCCAATGAATAATAAATAACGGAACGAGTCGAAGTAAAATTAAGCACCGGCGGTGATGTTCCAATGTAATAATAAAATCGGAACCGGTCCTGCGTGAGAACGCATGCATGAGATATTCCAACGTAATAATAAAGATTAACTAGGTCCGACGTAAAAACGCATGAATATGACATTCATTCCAATGAATAATAAAAAGCGGAACCGGTGTCCCACGTAAACGCACGCATGTGATATTCCAACAAAATAATAAAGAATGGAATTACAGAAGAATTTCACCAAGTATAGGGTAGCCCGCGTATACAAGTTATTCAAACAGAATAATAAAGAATGGAATAACAGAAGTTCTCTTCATGAATACAAAGGAAATAATACCCCTTACCTTATAAAGAAGAAACTGGATATAGAAGTAGTGAAGTAGCAGAATACTTTTCTTCTTTCTCTCTATAGTTTCTCTCTCTAGAGTTTTAGTGAATTCGTAAGAAATAATGAAGGAATGAGTTTCTATTTATAGAAGAATGGACTGAATAGTAACTAATTCCTGAACGGTCCAGATTGATTTACTTTTAAACGGACGGTCCAGATTGGTTTACTATAAAATATTCTAATAAAACAAAACTTATATAATATATATATATATATATATATATATATTATAAAACTTATAAAATATAAAATATATATATATATATTACACCCACCATGACTTTGGTTTCCCTCCCCTAATCGGGTTATCAAATATATATATATATATATATATATATATATATATATATAATGCATTCCTTTATTTGCACACATGCAAAAATCAATTTTATATATATATATATATATATATATATATATATATATATATGTACTCCTTCCTTTTACTTTTTTTTTGTTAGCCTCCCCCGTGACTAATGTCACACCCCCACCCAACATTATCATATATATATATATATATATATACAAAACCTGAAATAACCTACCGACAGTTTTGAAAAATGAGTAAGTGGGAGTCCAAATAATATGCCAAAATTTACAACAAATACTTCATAAAAATTCCCTCAATATTTTTAACAACATTTATCATCATTATTATAATTCACCATATTAATCGACCAGGTCGTTCCCAGGAAAGAGAGGGCTTTCCAATAAGGATTTCTCCCTATTGGCGTGCAATTAGGTGACCAAACCTCTCCTTGGCAGAACTTCTAGACATCGTTAATATTGCAAATAATAATATTAATAACTCTGTCATCTCAATTATTGATTTAATAATATATAAAATATCGACAATAATTGAATCAAATAACGTGAGATACTATACACAACAATTCTTTGTAGCAATAATTGAACAAAACTAAGTGACTTCTCACGTAAGCATCAATAATCAATACCGTGTATACTACGCAACCACGCCAGACATCGCATTTTTTACTATCGAGTAGTTCAACAAAGATTAACAGTGAAAACTTTTGCCGTTATTTTCAATAAAAATATTTTTCGTCGCTTTCTCAATCCAACAATAATTCGGTTGTGGGGTCCACCAATGATCATTACTTGGCCGTATCTAATATTCTCCTCAACCAATCGAATATTATATAACAACTTCATGTATTTTTTAAAAAATTTATAAATATTACCCACAACTATAACATTATATCAAATTCACTTCATAATATTCTTAAATGATATTTATAGAAAATCATCTTTATAAAAAAATTGGGCTCTTACGGTAGGTGGTGCAAGATTGATAATACTTGCATGACTAAGTTAAAAATGGAGGTATAGGTGGAGGTACTATACTGTAATTCGTATTTTCACATGATTATAACTATTGAGTTACATGATTGTACTATTTATTCACATGATATACTATTAGGGGAGGTGGTGCAAGTTTGATAATACTTGCAGGACTAAATTAAAAATGAAGAAAAAGAGGAAGGTATTATACTGTAATATTTTTAGCCCCAAAATGTGCAATTATTAAAACTATATTTTCCTATAAATAGAAGTTCATTCCTTCATTATTTTTCACCAATTCAGTAAAGCTATAGAGCAATTATTATAGACAGAAAGAAGAAGAGAAGTTTGCTAGCTCACTATTCCAGTATCCAATTTTTTCTAAGGTAAGGGGTATTATTTCTTTCGTATTCATGAAAAGAGCTATTGTTATTCCATTCTTTATTATTCTGTTGGAATAACCTGTATACACGGACTACCGTATGCATGGTGAATTCTTCTGTTATTCCTTTATTTATTATTCTGTTAGAATAACATGTCTATGTGGACTACCGCATGCATGGTGAATGATCCATCGTATTCATTCCTTATTAAATTGTGGAAATGATCTGTCTACGTGGATTATCGCATTGCGGGTGAAAATCCATTTGCAGTTTCGTAATTTTTTTGACCCTCAAAAATTCTTGAAAAAATTGAAATGATAATTTGATGAGTTTTCTATATTGTGTCCAAAGATGGCGATTTTTGGATGTATAGATTAAGAGTTATGGATTTTATGGAAAAAGACTATTTTAAAAGTAAACCCTTATAACTCCTTGTGGTTAACTCCAAAATTGGTGAAATTTTTATTGGGAGTACATGTATATAACAGAGTATATACCTCAGAAATTTTGGAATTTTGGACAAAAATAAAATTTATGATAAATGTCTAAATATTCGGCAGTTTTGGCCATATGAAAAATAGTAAATGAATTTTAAAAATTCTGAGAAAAATATATGTTCAATATGGGACTATATTCTGTTAAATCCTAGAAAAGAAATATTTTTGGGACTGATTTGGTATTTTTCATGAAAATGAACTAGATATGAGTAAATGAATTAAATATGTTATGTGAAGTAACAAAATTGAAAAATAGGATTTTATGGCTTGGGAATCCTATATAGGGTATATGCAGATTTTTGATGAGGGATTTGATCATTGGTGATGAAATCTTATGAGTATGACATTTTTGAATGATTAAATGCATTATTTGGTAAAGTGTAAACAATTAAAATAAATTGTTTATAAGTTTAAAAAGTGATTAAAATATTGGTATAATATTAATAATATTAGATTATGAGTTTATTAAGTGATTGATAATATTTGGATAAATTTAAAGTCTTTAATATTTATCCTTGTTTTTGTTTGTTTAATGCTTATATCATTGTCATCATCCTCATGCTTATATTATGATGAAAGTCATCTTTGGCTTACGTGCAAAGATGGACTGTTAATTATTGGTTTTACAGTTGAATATCTTTGGCTTACGTGCAATGATGAACTATTTATTGGTATGATTATGACCAGGGATCATTCGGTATAATCATGACCCGTAATGTTATAGATGATGTGGTAAAAATCCTAATTGGCCCGTAGTGCATTGATGGACAGTTATTGGTATGATTATAACCAGGGATTATTCGGTATAATCATGACTATTGATGATTACTTGAATATCCTTGGCCGTAGTGCAGGGATAATTCAATGATGTGGACTATTTATTAAGTTGAGTCTCAACGATAAAATATTGATTATACACATTTAATTCATAAAAGATAGTAGATATCATGCTCTACTTGACTCTTCTAAAATACAGTTGTATGTCTTTGGCCTGTAGTGCAAAGAATAAATTGTTAATGAATATCTTTGGGCGTAGTGCAAATATGAATTTATTAGTATGATTATGAGCAGGAATTGTGATTTGGTATAACCATGATTTTTGATGTTTCAAGTGAAGATAGGTGATGAATATTAACTTCGTCCTAGGTGCGAAGAGGAATTTAGAATCACAATTATGATTATGAGTTATTCATATGATTGTGGACATGAATTGTTGATTGATGTTACAGGGATAAAACATTATTGATGGACTTTTAACATGGAGAAGATAATAGACCTGATGGTCTATTTGACTCTTCTAATGGATTGCTCGTTCCGCTGCAACTATGGTTGAAAAGTTTTATCATCTACCATATATTCTAAATATCTGATTTATTATTGACGAAGGCTATTGATAATTTAATTATCTTTAGTCATAATATTCTTTACTGGCTATTTGTGCTCACCCTTTTCTTCACAATTCCTTTCAGGTAATAAGAGTGTAGCTGGGTCGAGCGGGGATAACAGGGAAATAGTGTGATGGTCCGAGACTATCGAAGTTTCTCAATACATTATAAAACGGCATAACATGCAACAGATAATTGTATTGAGGACTTAAGATGTGTGTGTCGTATTTTATACGTCACTTAATAATTGATTTTGGCAAACAACAATAGGGTGATGAGAACCTAACTTTGAAAGCGTCAAAAGTGCACGTCATTAGAATAAATATGATAGTAATCTTCTCGTTCTTCTTTGGGGTCTTAAAATATTTGTTGTTGTATTTTATATGGCATTGTAATAATTTGAGTTTGGATACTGTCTACGAGACAATATTGTATTAAAACTCACAGCTTATCTATTATCGTACTCGCATTTACGCTTCAACAGTTGTATAAATGAAGTTTGTATTTGATTTTTATAGAGTGATATCTGGCGACTCAGAATGGGCCGTGTGGACCTATTTTGGGGGCGTCACACTTGCTACCAAAGAACACTTCCTTTCTTTGGACTAAAATAGTTCAGTGCAATGTGTCCCTCCTGACCACAGTTGAAACACACTCGCTTTCCTTTCAAACATACTCCAGTATGGTTCTTTCCGTACGTCGCGCAAGCTTCAAAGTTTTTCTTCTGCTGATTTCCCTGTTATCCTCCCGTAGTCGAATTCTCGCTCCACTTCCTCTTCTGACTGTTACTTCCAACATTACTACCACCAGCCTTATTCTCATTGTCATTCTTCCTCTTCTTCTGTTCTTGATTGTACTTGGTCAAGTGTAATGACCGAGAAATTTGGATCTTATTGTAAAATAATTTTATTGAATTAAATAATAAATAAAATTATATTCTATGTGATATCAAAATGGTTGTTATTCTATAACCTGTTAATTTTGGAATGTCATAGTATTTTAACTACGTGAAGGAATTAAAGTGTTTGAATTTCCAAGACGAAAATAAAAGTTTTTCGAGAAATTTTCCAAAAAACACTATTCATCGATTTTTGCTCGGGATTTATTTTTGAATTTTCGAGAAAAACATAATGATAGAATGTCAAAGTAAGATGGATTATGTAATAATAATCTAAGTATGAAAAATGCAATATTTCGCTTACGGACTTAAATTGAGAACGTTAAGGAAAGAGAAAAATTAACGAGTTAGGTAATAATCATATGATACGCGAGTATTGTACGAAGTAATGAATACGAGTATAATATGGAGTATTATACGAGTTTGTATGAAGGATGGTATATCGTATATAACGAAGTTGTATATGAATTAGAATACGAGAATTATAAGTCAACAATACGTATATGTATTGAGCAATGATATTGGACTTGTAAGATTGGTTAGGAATTTGTACAAGCCCAAGTGAATTAATGGTGAGGCCCAACTATTGATTAATAAAAAAGTTAGTGTTTGTTAATGCAAAGCCCAAAGGTTACGTAAATCTAAGCCCAAGCTAGGATCCAATAAGTTGATTGACCAATGGAGCAAACCATGTTAATGTGGTTAATCTTGGTGATCAAGCATAATGTGTGATGACCAAGACTTAAGAGTAATGGCCAAGCAAAAGATAAGAGTTGTGATTAACAAGTAATGAATAGTAAGGAGGTGTCTTAAGGAGGTGGGATTGTGTTTTGACTAAACTACCCTAGCTTTGGAAATTCTATAAATAGAAGAATGCTAGCTATTTCTTACTTGTTCAAATAATCCAACAAACTTATAAAGTACTTAAGTGTTAGAGAGAATAAGCAACAATAAGTTACTTCCATTTGTACGAAGAAGAAGAAGACTACTTTACAAGAACTTCAAAGGGTAAGACTTCTTCTCCATTTATCTTCTATCTCTACCATGATAGGTTGATAATAAAAGTATGGATTAAGGAACATGGATGTTAAGAAGCAAGAGCAATGAGTAATCAATGAACTTAAGCCGTATAAGTAGGAAATAAGTAATTTACACTTGTATAAGTTATGAACTTATGAAGAAGTTATATGAACTTAATATGAGTTTATCTTAAGAAGTAGTATGAAAGTGAAGAACTTGTATGAATATGTATCATGTATACATGAATGATATTATATGTTGAGACCATGTAAGTATGGTGATTAAAAAGACCTTAACTTTCATAAGTTATTAACAATGAAGCTATAAGTAGTTTATACTTTAATAAGTTATAAGCTCATGAAAGAATAAGTCAAAATCCAACAAGAAAATAAATTGTTGTAGTAAGTATGTTGAGATGTTCATATGATGAATTGAATTCATTTGAAGTAATGGACAAATCATAAGTAATGAGGATTTGCCGAAAATTGCACGATTAGACGATAATCGTCGAATTCGTGAAATTCTCGAAATAGAAGTTAAATTTTGTGTTTGAACTCGGAAACGTTGGTTTTCGATGGAGACAAGTCATATTTAGCATTCTAGAGTTGTGGACATTTAGGACTCGTTATGGTCATTACGAGTTTCTGGTGATGTTATTTGGGTTGACTAATGCACCAGCTGCATTTATGGATATGATGAACAGAGTGTTCAAATAATATTTGGACAAGTTCGTTGTTGTGTTTATCGATGATATTCTAGTCTATTCTAAGACGCCAGAAGATCATGCTGAACACCTAAGGTTAGTGTTGGAGACACTAAGAAAGGAGAAGTTATATGCGAAATTCACTAAGTGTGAATTTTTGCTGGAGAAGGTACAGTTTTTAGGTCATGTCATTGACCAAGAAGGGATTTTAGTGGATCCAACGAATGTAGAAGCAGTGGTGAGCTGGGAACAACCGAAAACGCCGACTGAGGTGCGGAGTTTCCTAGGGATAGCGGGATACTATCGAAGATTTATCCAAGATTTTTCGAAGATAGCTACTCCGTTGACTAACCTAACAAGGAAGATGGTGAAATACATGTGGACGGATAAATGTGAAGACAGTTTTCAAGAACTGAAGAAAAGATTAAGTGAAGCGCCTGTTTTGTCATTACTAGATGACATAGGAAATTTCGTAGTTTATAGCGATGCTTCAGATAGAGGACTTGGTTGCGTGCTCATGCAAAGATGGTAAGGTAAGGTCATTAAGTATGCATCATCACGACAGCTTGAAGGATTATGAGAAATTTTACCCTACTCATGATCCGAACTGGCCATGGTAGTATTTTCTTTAAAGATATGGAGACATTATCTTTATGGGGAAAAATGTGAGATATACACCGACCATAAGAGTCTAAAATATATCTTCACACAGAAGGAGTTGAATATGAGATAGAGAAGATGGCTGGAGTTGATAAAGGATTATGATTGTGAAATCTGATCACCCCTGGAAAAGCTAATGTAGTTGCTTTACGCCTTAAGTAGGAAGGGTCGGAAAAGTTGTCTATGTTAACGACTCAAAATGAGTTAATAACAGAGATGGCTAGGATGGAGATATAATTGAAGATGCCAAGTGAATCGGGGCAGATACATTTTACGAAAGAGATGCAATCTACCATCATAGAGAGAGTTAAAGAGATATAACTCAAAATTGATGAGTGTGACCAAGTGAAGAAGATGTTAGCGGATGATATTAAGTATAGTCTTGATAATGAGGGATTATTAAGATTTGAAGGAAGAATTTGGGTTCCGAATGAGACAGAATTAAAAGATCAAGTGTTATAGGAAGCTCATAGTTCAAGGTACTCAATACATCCTAGTAGTACAAAGATGTATCAAGACCTTCGACAGAGTTTTTGGTGGCCGAACATGAAGAGAGAAATAGCGGAGTATGTGAGTAGGTGTTTGACTTGTCAAAAAGTTAAGGCCGAACATCAATGACCCAGTGGCTTCTTACAGTAATTGGAGATTCTAGAATGGAAGTGGGAGCATATCACGATGGACTTCGTGGTGGGACTTCCGACAATGGCAAAATGGTACGATTCGATTTGGGTAATAGTAGACCGGTTGACAAAATTGTCTCACTTCTTACCAATTAGGGTCAAGTATAACTTAGACCAGTTAGCTAAACTTTATGTTAAGGAAATTATTTTCAGACATGGAGTACCAGTATCGATTGTGTCAGATCATGATCCACGATTCACGTCGAACTTTTGGAGAAGTTTGCAAGAACAGTTGGGAACACAGTTGAAGTTAAGTACAACGTATCATCCACAAACTGATGGGTAGAGCGAGAGGACAATTCAGACGTTAGAAGACATGTTGAGGTCTTGCGTCATATTTTTCAAGGGTAGTTGGGATGATCACCTACCACTTGTAGAGTTTGCGTATAACAACAGTTATCATGCAAGCATAGGCATGTCACCTTATGAAGATTTGTACGGAAGAAGGTGCAGAACACCATTGTATTGGGATGAAGTGGAAGAACGCCGGATTCTAGGACCAGAATTGGTGCAGCAGACAGCGGATGTAGTAAAGTTAATATGGATGCGTCTTGTGACAGCTCAGGACAGACAGAAGAAATATGCGGACTCGCATAGATTAAATCGAGAGTTTGAAGTAGGCTCATATGTGTTTCTAAAGGTATCTCCCTGGAAAGGAAAGATACGCTTTGGAAAGAAAGGAAAGTTAAGTCCAAGGTTTATAGGACCTTTTGAAGTATTAAAACGGGTGGGAGAGGTAGCCTATGTGATAGCATTACCTCCAGACCTAGAACGAATGCATAATGTGTTTCATGTATCTGTGTTACGTCCTTATAAGCTGGACTATAAGCATGTAATCGAGTATGAGCTGATTCATATCGAGAAGGACTTAACGTATGAAGAATTGCTGATTCAAATTATCGATAGGAAGGAGCAAGTTCTGTGGAACAAAGTAATACCTTCGGTAAAGGTATTATGGAAGAACCACGATGCCGAAGAAGCAACGTGGGAATTAGAAGAAAAGATGAAGAAATTTTTTTCTCAATTATTTGAGTAAAGTAAGACGAGATTCTGGGGACATAATCTTTATAAGGGGGGAATGATGTAATGACCGAGAAATTCGGATCTTATTATAAAATAATTTTATTGAATTAAATAATAAATAAAATTATATTCTATGTGATATCAAGATGGTTGTTATTCTATAACCTGTTAATGTTAGAATGTCGTAGTATTTTAGCTACGTGAAGGAATTAAAGTGTTTGAATTTTCAAGACAAAAATAAAAGTTTTCCGAGAAAATTTTTGAAAAACACTATTCATCGATTTTTGCTCGGGATTTATTTATGAATTTCTGAGAAATACGTAATGATAGAATGTCAAAGTAAGATGGATTATGTAATAATAATCTAAGTATAGAAAATGCAATATTTCGCTTGCGGACTTAAATTGAGAACGTTAAGGAAAAAGAAGAATTAATGAGTTAGGTAATAATCGTATGATACGTGAGTATTGTACGA
Source organism: Panax ginseng (assembly GCA_020205605.1). Classification (NCBI taxonomy): domain Eukaryota; kingdom Viridiplantae; phylum Streptophyta; class Magnoliopsida; order Apiales; family Araliaceae; genus Panax; species Panax ginseng. The sequence goes on from CM035139.1 coordinate 55,008,111, forward strand.
AGTAATGAATACGAGTATAATATGAAGTATTATACGAGTTTGTATGAAGGATGGTATAATGTATATAACGAAGTTGTATATGAATTAGAATACGAGAATGATAAGTCAACAATACGTATATGTACAAGCCCAACTATTGATTAATAAATAAGTTAGTGTTTGTTAATGCAAAGCCCAAAGTTTAAGTAAATCTAAGCCCAAGCTAGGATCCAATAGATTGATTGACCCATGGAGCAAACCATGTTAATGTGGTTAATCTTGGTGATCAAGCATAATGTGTGATGACCAAGACTTAAGAGTAATGGCCAAGCAAAAGATAAGAGTTGTGATTAACAAGTAATGAATAGTAAGGAGGTGGGATTGTGTTTTGACTAAACTACCCTAGCTTTGGAAATTCTATAAATAGAAGAAGAATGCTAGCCATTTCTTACTTGTTCAAATAATCCAACAAACTTATAAAGTACTTAAGTGTTAGAGAGAATAAGCAACAATAAGTTACTTCCATTTGTACGAAGAAGAAGAAGACTACTTTACAAGAACTTTAAAGGGTAAGACTTCTTCTCTATTTATCTTCTATCTCTACCATGATAGGTTGATAATAAAAGTATGGATTAAGGAACATGAATGTTAAGAAGCAAGAGCAATGAGTAATCAATGAACTTAAGCCGTATAAGTAGGAAATAAGTAATTTACACTTGTATAAGTTAGGAACTTATGAAGAAGTTATATGAACTTAATATGAGTTTATTTTAAGAAGTAGTATGAAAGTGAAGAACTTGTATGAATATGTATCATGTATACATGAATGATATTATATGTTGAGACCATGTAAGTATGGTGATTAAAAAGACCTTAACTTTCATAAGTTATTAACAATGAAGCTATAAGTAGTTTATACTTTAATAAGTTATAAGCTCATGAAAGAATAAGTCAAAATCCAACATGAAAATAAATTGTTGTAGTAAGTATGTTGAGATGTTCATATGATGAATTGAATTCATTTGAAGTAATGAATAAATCATAAGTAATGAGGATTTACCGAAATCGCACATTAGGCGATAATCGTTGAATTAAGTGAAATTCTCTAATAGAAGTCAAATTTTTGTTTGAACTCGTAAACATTGGTTTTCGATGGAGACAAGTCATATTTGGCATTCTAGAGTTATGGACTCAAAATGATCAAATTCGACTTAGAAACGAAGAACGAAGCGTTGAACGTTCACGAACGTTTATCGTTTTCGTTAAAAATGAACCAATAGGTGAATTTTTAGCAAACGAAGTCAAACAGATAAAATTCTTGCATAAATGCATAGAGTATGTAATTTGTGAACCGTAGGCTTTTGAACGAGCCAATTCAGACTTATAACGAAGAAGTTAAGAGCCCGGGAAATTCGCAAAGTTGAAAAACTGTCCAAACTATCTGGTGCACAGAGTTGGCGCCGCGGCGCCAGCCCTAGACCAATTTGTCACGCCGCATCGCGAGACTAAAACCGTGCATAATAAAAGTGGTGCAGAGCATGTGCCCAATCGAAATAAGGACTTCATGGCCAGTAGCACCAAGTCCGGACGTTGCTATTCTTAATTCGTACCATGCAATACCGAGATGTAAGCTTATGACTGGCACCGCAGCGTCAATCCTTGATCAAAGATAGTAGAGAATAAAAAAGAGTACAAAGAAAAGGAATGGGATTAAGTCGAATCGAACTTACCTTAAAGAAACTTGAAGTAACATTGTTAAAACTTTGTTAAACTGTATGGATAGTACATAAAGGTTGATGATAACCTATTTTATTATGAATGCAAGTAGGATGACAAGCCGGAATTGATGGTAAACAAAACTAATATATGATTAGATTGAGATGAAGGGTAAGATATAGTCATATACATACTTGATTATAGATTACCTAATGTATGGTGTTATGTAATCATGTATTATAGAGACTTGAAGGACTCGAACATAAAGTAATTATACTGTAGAAGATGTTAAAGGCAAGTATTCTAACTCTTGTCTCAGTTCAATCTGAACAAGTTTTGTAATTCATGTATCCTTACGCATGAATTAAGGTATGATGAAGTTAAAGCCAATTCTTCGGCTAGACTTAAATGCATTTGGTGGATTATTGATAATCTATCCAACTGTTATTAAATGTTGTTATCTTTTGTCAACTACTTGATATGGTTTTCAAAAGAAGACTGAGTATGATAAACAAAAGTTTTGTCATCATACGACTGGCATATGAGGTTGCCACAAATTAAACGTACATACGTTTAATGAATGTAGTGTTGATCAACATAGAGTACAATAGGCTGATCACCTAGAAGTGCTCATAAGTAATACTGGGCTTACGGACTTAGTGTCGGGTTGTCCTTTTCAAAGAAAGAATGAAATACTCAAGGTCTTGGATCGGGGTATATGTTTTATTGGATATTATTCATTGTGAAATAGTTTGAAAGAAAGATGAAGTGCTATTTTGAATTTTCAATAGTACTTCATAACTATTGTTCAGTTATTAAAGATATACTATTCTTATGTGTAAAACATGTTGTTATTGAATTGTTATACTTGCTGAGCTAGTTATGCTCACTCTTGCTTGAACTATATGAATGCAGCTAAGACTGAACATCCCGAAGGATCGAATAAGGATAAAGGAAAGGCTAAGGCAGATCGTTAATCGGTCTATGTAATAGTATAGGTTTACTGTTGTAATGTATTTTGATATTATGACAAAGAACCTTTGTAATGGGTTTAGAACCTGGGAAATGTTAATATTACTTTGAATATATAGAAGTCATGTTCGTTCTTTTGAGGCTGTTCAATTGAATGAATGTATGAATGGTAGTACCGTATTGCACCATATGTCGGGTTGAAAGATACCCGGATTTGGTTTCCACCTTCCGCGATAATTGCCTTTTCCAGTACAACGACAAATGTATTCAGCTGAAACATTGAAACCTTGCTATACAGCCAGGGTTTCAATCCTTGTTCGAACCTTCTCGCTTTACGCTTGTTGGTATTGACTTGATATGTGGCTAACCTTGCCTACTCATTAAACTTTGCAACATATTCTGGCACCGTCATAGTTCCTTATTTAAGCTCCAGAAATTGCACTTCCAGCTGATTTTGAGAACTCACTAGAAAGTACATTTCAAAAAACATCTCCTTAAATCAATCCCATGTTATTACTCCTTGTCCCCCACGAACCTTATTTGCCTGCCACCAGTAGCTAGCTTCAAACTTCAGCATGAACGTTGCGAACGCGGTCTTCTGATCCTCGTTAACTCTAGCAACGTCAAACACTTTCTCCATTTCTATGATCCAGGTTTGGGCTTCCACTGGATTCATAGACCCTTGAAACTCTGGTGGTCTAACCACTTTGAATTCCTTAAAGGTCGTGACTTGAGCTTGCGGTTGATTTGCAAGTGCACCCGTCAACAGAGTTACCAACTGCTGAACCGGATTAGCATTGGCCTCGTTATTATTATTAGTAGATCCCTCAGAAGGTTCTTGTTGACGTGGTTGTCTTCTTCTAGGAGGCATTTTCTGTTAAAATATACGCTTATTAGTTCATTACTTAACCTCTTGATTATTTGAAGTTTAACTTAAACATTCCAAGATTAAAGATATAACACATAATATTTCAAATAAACTTTAATTCATTCATAACGTTTTAAAACATGATAAAGATATCACAACTGCTATAAACATCCACTTTCATGAACTAGACAAGTTTCAGGATTACATATTCATACTATCCCTTTATTTATCTCAAAAAAAGGGATTCACAATTTATTTATTCACATAAGTAACCACATATTATTATCACTCTTATTCTATCTAGGCATATTAATATGTCGTAAGGCTTTTCGACGCTCTTCCTCCATGATACGATACGCCGTTCTACGATCCATCACGAACCACGGTGAGTCTTCAAACTGAGGTGGGTAATAAAAGACTCAATCCTGGGCCCTATCAATTGCAGAATTAAAAGCGTAATCCATCTCGTTCATCTTGGCCTTCTTCACTTGGACCTTAGCCTCCGCACGGTCTGCACGTTGAGTTGCCTTCATCCAAGCATCTTCTGCTCTTGCACGCTTAGTTGATTCCTCTTTAAAGTCATCTTTTAATTTCTCCATGTCAGTCTTCATCTTCTCGTTCAACGCCAATAGATCTTCATGCTGACCCTTTGTATGAACTAAGTCTCACTCCGTGTTTCCAAGGCGTGAGTCGAGTTCCTGAATGTAAAACCCCAAATTTTATGAATAAAGAATTAATTTTCTCGAAATATTTTTTTTAATATTATGGTGTGGATTTGAGATAATGTTATAGTTGTGGGTAGTATTTATAAATTTTACAAAGTACGTAAGTTGTTATATAATATTCGTTTGGTCGGGGAATATCCGTACGACGATACAATCATTGGTGGACCCCACAACAGAATTATTGTCAGATTGTGAAAACGACAAAAATATTTTTATGAAAATAACGGCGGAAGTTTTACCGTTAAAATTGTTAAACTACTCGGTAGTAAAAGTACAGTAATATGCGTGGTTGCATAGTAGCACACGGTATTGATTATTGATGCTTACGTGAGAAGTCACTTAGTTTTGTTCAATTATTACTATAGTAATTGATGCATAGTATCTCACGTTATTTGATTCAATTATTATCGATATTTTATATATTATTAATCAATAATTGAGACGATGAAGTTATTAATATTATTATTTGCAATATTAACGATGTCTAGAAGTTCTGCCAAGGAGAGGTTTGGTCACCTAATTGCGCCAATAGGAGAAATCCTTATTGAAAGCCCCTCTTTCTCGAAAACGACTTGATCGATTAATATTGTGAATTATAATAATGATGATAAATATTGTTAAATATATTGAGGTGTCTTTTTATGAAGTCATGGAAGTTTATATATATATATATAAATTTTGTTTTATTAGTATTATTAATGTAATAAAACGTAAAATCTTTTTATATATAAAACAAAATACTTTTATAAAGTTATTTGTTTTATTAGACAATAATAAGAATATAATATATTTTATTATGCATAGTGTTTGCATAGTACTGCAGTAGTGTTTGCATAGTAAAATCTTTTTATATAAAACAGAATACTTTTATAAAGTTAATTGTTTTATTAGATTTTAACTAATATATATATATATATTATATTTTATTGCATAGTATCCTTTCTATTTTCCTATAAATAGGATGCTTAGTTAGAATTGAAATCACACCAGAAATTCAGAGAATTCTCTTCTATAATCTTGAGCGTATTTCTTTAGAGTTTTAAGAAGTTTTGAGCATAGTGCAAGTTTTCTTCAAGTATATCTCCGCCCTACCCGTCGAAGTACTCTTCTTTATAAGGCAAGGGATATTATTTGTTGTACTCGTAAGGGTTATTATTTCTTTCGTATTCATGAAGAGAACTTCTGTTATTCCATTCCTTATTATTCTGTTGGAATAACCTGTATATGCGAAGTACCGCATACATGGTGAAATTCTTCTGTTATTCCATTCCTTATTATTATGTTGGAATAACCTGTTTATGCAAAGTACCGCATACATGGTGAAATTCTTTTGTTATTCCATTCTTTATCATTCTGTTGGAATATCCTGTCGGTGCGTATTATGCCTGACCTGGTTCCATTAATTATTATGCTGTTGGAATTATGTGCGGTCTATCGTATGCATGGTGATTTCTGTTGTTATTCCATTCTTGATTATTCTGTTGGAATATCCTGTTGGTGCGAATTTTGCCTGACCTGGTTCCGTTCTTTATTATTTTGTCTAATATCTCATGCGTGCGCTTACGCATGACCGGTTCCATTCTTTATTATTCTGCTGGGAATAACTCGCTGCATGCATGCGATCTATCGCATCGCATGGTGAATCCTTCATTATTCCATTCTTTATTATTACTCGTTGGAATAACTCGTCTATGTGGATTACCACATGCATGGTGAATGATCCTTTGGATTCATTCCTTATTAAATTAATGGAAATGATCTCAGATACGTGGATTCTGACATGGTAGGCGAAAATCCATTTGCAGTTTCATATATTCTATTATACTTATTTGGTTAAAATTTTGGCTTCTATACTCCATGAAATTAGTGGAATATCCTTGATATTTGCGCTTCATCTAGTATCTTTTCATGGAAATATTCTTCTGAGCAGTCTTGAATTTTAATCCACAAAGCAGTATCATGTTGACAATTTGAACATTATTGAGTTCAGGATAAATTAACTTATACATCTTTAAAATTATTCTTGAACTTGTTTTATTGAATTATTATGTCATTGTCATGATGAGTTATGTTGGTTATTATGTGAAAACATGAAAGTTTCTTAGAAATCACAAAGGGTTGAAAATCAGATTTTGGTGAAAATGGAATATGAAATTCAATTGACCATATCTCCTATTATATTTTGAATTTTTGAGTGTGGTCATGTAATAACCCTATATTTTCTATACAGTTAATTAGAAATTTTTGCAGATAATTATTTTTTAAAATATATATATATATATATATATATATGTGGTATAGTTGTCAAACCCTAATTTCTGTGGGAAACCCTAATCTGGAACTGGGTGGTGAGTTCATGTCTAATATATGACTGTGTTATGTGACCTATGGTTAAACCATAATTGAGAATTGGTAACCCTAATTGCCAAATCTATAAACCCTAAATTCTAAGTTAGTATGGGTAGTATGATTATTATATTATAACCCTAATGTTCATGTAAGCTTAAAACCCTAATCAAACAAGAAAACCTAATTATAAATTTTGGTACCTTAATTATAATTATTTTGAACCCTAACTTGGGTAACATAGATTAATAACTATTGGGCTAGGTTTACTAATGGCCCAAAACAATTGGAAGAAAGCCCAAAAAAATAAATTCAAGCCCAACTCTTAGCCCACTTTAGCCAAGGGTATTTTAGACCTTTACATTGCCTAGATTATGCATTAATTAATAATTAAATAAAGGATTAGAGTAATTAATTAGGGCTGGCCAGAATTTGCCATTTTAGGCAACAAATTAAATTAATCAAGTTTCCTTTTATAGTAAATAGCTTTACCTTAGTTATTTTATTACATAAAGTACATTGTTGTCAACTTGTCATTGGTAGAAAATATTCTTACCATGCTTGTAAATATAGATAAGGATAATTGTTCAATGGTCATTACATGTATGGAAAATAATAGCAAAATCCTTCATGTAATTCCACCTCTATAAATTGATTTAGAGAGAAGAAAAGGAGAATTGCTAGCTCATTTTATTCAATACTCTATCTAGACTTTCTTTGCCTCAAACCCACGAAATTCTCTAGCTTATTAGTCCCTAAGTCAAGCCCCACCATAACCATAATCAAATCAGAAGCAGCAAAAAATCGAAAATCAAAGCTTAGAAGGTATAAAACCCATCTTAATTTTCTGTCCAAAATCTGTCCAAGTTGTTGTTTGATTTTGTGTTTAAATGTTAGATTATGTTGGTTTTGGTATCTAGTGATAATCTGGGTTACTAGATGTTAGATCTATAACATCTAGAAGCTCAGAATTGAAGATCTACAAAATCTGGAAAATTTTATTTTTTAAGGTCTGACATCAAATGTCAGGGCCTATAGATCTTAGATCGTGTGTGATTTGTGTTGTTTAAATGTTTTTATTTGTATCCTTCCATGTCCTCTTTAATTACCAAAAATAATCAGGTCCATATCTCTTAAGGATTGAAATTTATTCATGGTCAAAGGTCGTTGACCGACCATGACCAGACAAAAATCTGGGCAAACCCAGAACCATTTCATGCGTCTGACAGCTTTTAAATCCACCCAGATCTGGCTTGTTTGAATTGTTTTGATGGAGTTATTGTTATCAGTGTGTATCCTGGCATGTGTACTATAGTTTTGTGGCTCTAGATCATGTTAAAAATCAATATTAAGAGATTAATAATCGGTCAAAGTAGCTTGGTCGCTAAGGATTTCGGTTTTCTGGAAATTTTCCAGAAAAAGTTGTGCCTTATTTCTGACAGTGGTTGACCATAGATTTCCGGCTATATCTATTGTTGTTATTGCTATATTATGTAATATAATTGTACTCTTGCATGTTTTCTACAACCTTGAACTCATAAATCACATATCTAACAAAAGGATTTCAAGTTATTAAAGCTCAAAGTGAGTGAGTCGAATCGTTTTCTTCACCTTGAAGATGAAGAATGTGTCCGATGACTTCTTTGGGAGCTTAGATCTTGTTCGTGTGTTGCTTGATGGCCATGTTGGATGTTGGGTATTGTAGACGCGCACTAGTACTACAAGATCCAACTCATGATAGTCTGAGATACATAACGCACAATCGATTATCACTTTCGAAACGTCTTTTGCTAGCTCAACGACTTGAGATTTTCCGGGTTGGTGAAGAACACCTATAAGCGACGATTACGTCATTATATAGGCACCTTAAGCGCATGAGTTTAATTTCTAAATTGATTATTTCTATTTAATAATTACGAAAAATTAGATTTAATTATTAAAAATACAAAATAAATTATTAAAAATTATTTTAATGTTCAAAATTATATTTTAATTATTTTGAATATATTTCGAAAAATATTTTATATTTTTGGAATATTAAATGTATTTAATTTATTTAATTATAATATTAAATAAATTATTTAAAATGATTTAAATACATGAAAAATCATTAAAATTATATTATGATGTAAGAAAATATTTTGAGTTATTTTTAATAACTTTATATTATGTGATAATTTTCATTAATAAATTAATATTAATGATAATTAAGTTATTTAGTAGATGAATTTAATAAAATGAATTAAAAATCATTTTAATATTTTAAAATCATTTTTAAGTGTTTAAAAATATTTTAAGTTATAAAATATAACTTTTAATATTTAAAGGATAATTTCATTAATAATTTAATATTAATGATAATAAGTTAGTATTAATGATATTGAATTTATTTATTAATTATATTAAATAAATAGTTAAAATAGTTTTATTAAATTAAAAATCATTTAAAAGGGATATAAGTGAATTAAAATATTTTAAGTTATAATTAATGACTTTTAATATTTGGATGAATGGTTCATTAATAGTTGAATATTAATGGTAATTATTTAAAAATGATTTAAAATGCTTTAAAAATCATTTAAGGGTAATGTTAATACTCTAAAAATATTTTGAGTTATTGTAAATAACTTTGATATTTTGGCAATGATTTCATTATTGTTTTAATATGAATTAATTATTAATGATAATAGAACTGTTTGATATTTAATGATGATTCCGGTAATTGAAATTCATGATTAAGGTATAATAAATGTTTAAAAATTATTATTAAATCATACGACTGATGTTTACAGATATCGAGTAATAGAATAAAGTCTTAGACTCGTTAATTGCGATAGAAATTTGTTTGCATACATCAAACATAGTTCGAAATTGTTCCGCACTTAGATATTTTGACCGCATTCTTCGCTTTTTGTTTGCGATGCAATGATCGTGGTATATGTATAACAACGTGAGTTTATTATGTCTTGATGTGAAATGCAAAGACTATATGTTATATAGTATATTGTTCTAATCGAACAAATGATCCGATTAATGATAGGTGGTTACATAAAAGATAAAACTAAGTTTCAGATTATTATGTTAAACGATCGTGAATTATCCTAACCTTTGCATTTCCTTTATGCAATGGACATGAGTAAGAATGTTTCATAATTGTATATTATTGTACAGATTGTTAACCCTATATTATATATTCCCATTAATTATCAAAATGTTAGTATATGATAATTCAGATAGATATTATGTTCGTTAATTTCTATGAATGATTATACTAGTGTCCCCACTTGAATAATCATTGTATTTATTCACATGTTGATATACCTTGATATACATATATGTTGAACTATCGATTATTGTTGGATAAGATAAACCTTTTGTTGGAACCCTGACAAGTATGAACATCCCGAACATGGGAAAATTTTTTATGCGCTACGGCGGACAAAGGATGAACAATAATATCGTTCTAGTAATGTAGTATTGATCAATACAGGGTACAACGAACTGATCACCCTCCGTGCCCGTAAGTCATGACGGTTTGCAGATGAATTTCTGTTAAACCTTTTCGAAAATGAAACCAATGTTCATAGTATGTCACCTAAACCCTATATATAGTCAATACGTAGTTTCTAAAATTTGAAAGAGAGTTGTTATGTTATTATTATTGATACAGCATTTCTTCACAACTTTTGATCATTGTGAAAGAGTAGTATAAAGAAAACATTTAAATTCTTTTTCGGCTTATATATATCATTGCTATTACTTGCTGGGCACTCAAATGCTCACCCTTGCTTAAATTAAATGTTTTCAGCTAAGTGTGAACACCCCGAGGGCTCTGCTAGGGACAAGGGAAAAGGAAAGGTCGCTGAATGAGGACACTGTTATTGGTGTGATAGTTTAATATTATTAAGACAATGTTAATTATTTATGATTATGTGTTGTAAGGAATGATTTAAGGTTACGTACTTGGGAGTTAAACATTGATATTATGTAAGTTAAGTTTAAATATTTATATTATTGGCATTATTATTAGTATTATTCCGGTTATAGAGATGGTATCGTGAAGCCTTTGAATTGGGTTCAAGTACACCCGGATTTGGGGCGTCCACAGTCAAGTTCTAGAGTTAGATCTATTAGTTTTCTAACTTATCCAAGTAGAATCACTGGAAAAGGTGTTGTAGATTTACGTGTGGACAGATTTTTGCAAAGGAGTCAAAAACTGCAAAGTACCAAAAAGGCTACTGTCCAGAAATTTAAAAGGGCAATTTCGGCCACTTAGTTTGTGAGAAAAATTTTGGCCTTTTGGGACATAAAAATATATGGTATAAAATACCTCCTGTCCAAAAATGAGCTCATTCCGACTTAAAATGACCAAGTTATGACTATTTCAATATTTAGGTTTTTCCAACGAAAAACGTTATAACCGGAGTTCTATAACTCCGATGACCATGAAATTTAAACTGGAAGCTCACGTTAACATGTGTAAGATCCTGCCAAGATTTGGGAATTTCTGGAGTTAAACTTGAGGTAGCTAATTTCTTAAGGAATTAATTAGAAATTGATTTTTGAAAAATACTTAAGAGAGTTGAAAAATTATAAAAAAAATACTCGTTGTGTATGAAATATATGTATATATGTTTGGACAAAGGATAGAAAAATAATAAGTTGATTTGGTAATTTTTCATGAAAATGATTTAGTTTCAAACATATGAGTTAAATATGTTATGTGAAGTTGAAGAATTGGTAAATAGGATTTTAGGGTTTGAAAATCCTATATAAGGTATATGCAGATTTTTGATGAGTGATTTGATCATTGGTGATGAAATCTTATGAGTATGGCATTTTTGAATGATTAAATGCATTATTCGGTAAAGTGTAAACAATTAAATTAAATTATTTATAAGTTTAAGAAGTGATTAAAATATTGTTATAATATTAACAATATTAGATTATGAGTTATTTAAGTGATGGATAATATTTGGATAAATTTAAAGTCTTTAATATTTATCCTTGTTTTCGTTTGATTAATGCTTATATTATTGTCATCATCCTCATGCTTATATTGTGATGAAAGTCATCTTTGGCTTACGTGCAGAGATGGACTTGGTATGATTATGACCATGGATTATTCCGTATAATTATGACCGTAATGTAACGAATGATGTGGTAAAAGTCCTCATTGGCATGTAGTTCATTGGTGGACAGTTGTTGGTATGATTATGACCAGGGATTATTCGGTATAATCATGACCATTGATGATTACATGAATATCCTTGGTCCTGGTGCAGGGATGATGTGGTTTATTTATTAAGCTGATTCTCAGCGATAAAGTTTATGAAAATCTTTTTAAATCATAGAAGATAGTAGATTTTATGCTCTACTTGACTCTTCTAATGGATTGCTTGTTCTGCTGCAGTTAAACTTGATGTCTATTGTATTTTATTAGTTTAACATTGTTAAAGACTAATGATAATTTGTTCTGCATTATCTTAGTTATAATATTTCTTACTGGGCTAGTTGAGCTCGCCCTTTCTTTCACTGTTCTCTTCAGGAAATGAGAACGTAGCCGGGACTAGTCGGGGAACGGAGTGACGGTCCAGATGATAGTATTAATAGTCCTCACTATTCTGTTAAATAGTGTGACAATAAATGTATTTAGGACTACTTTAAGTGTGGATATTGTCTAGATGACAATATTCTTATTAAAACTCTCAATTTATGTTTTGTCGTATTTTACACGACTGTTGTATAATTAGTTGTATTTGTATTAAGTACCTTGTATCTGGCGACCCAAGATGGGTGATGTATACTTATTTTGGGGGCGTCATAGTTGGTATCAAAGCTTAGGGATATGATCCCTGGCTGAGATGTGAGACAAGAACTAGGAGGGGAGATACGAGGAATTCCTTCGCTAGTATAACCTACCTAAGTTTATTTGGTATTTAATTGGTCGGTCAGAGTATAGGGATAATATGTGATATGTCAATTAACCCTTATTTTGTGGTAGTGTTAGAAAATGAAATCTGAAAATCAAGAGATGAACTCATCTAGAGTTTTAAGTAATGAATTGAGGAGAATTTTATGATCGAAATATAGAACTGAAAGATTGTATTCGTGAGTTAAAAGAGCAGGGTGAAGAACGACAGGCAGTCGTGGAACAAAGGGATGCATCAAAGTCAAGTCCAACGACAATGATGATGCCAAAGGATGTTCGACACAAGTCAAAGCTGGTAGTTTAAGTGAGAGCGTTTGTCGAGGAACCAGAACGAAGTTAGCACGGGTTAGTTAATTATAAATTTTTACGAATTCTATACCTTATTAGATACCGGTTCTACCCATTCTTTTATCTCTCTTGCTTGCGTTCAACGTTTAAATTTGACTCCGAAGAAATTAGACTTTGACTTATCTGTTGATGCTCCGTTAGGAGAAACCTTCATTACCTGTGCTATCCAAGTCTTGGATAAGAGTCATAGTTTTGAATGATATTTCTATTGTTAACAAATTTCTTGACGTATTCCCTAAAGACTTCTTGACCTACCCCAGAGCGTGAAATCAAATTTTGTATTGATCCCAGTACAAAACCCTTAAATATTTCTTCAACCAAAACGAACGTATAATGCGCCAAAGACATTGGCTTGAGCTGTTGAAGATTACGATCATACCATTCAATATCATTGTGGAAGAGCGAACGTGGTAGCTGACGCGATGAGTAGAAGATCATATGCGTTTACAAGTGCGAATATACGAACCTACGTGAAGATAACGAATATATGATTAGAACCGACTTTAGTCGATAATGTTAAAGTTGTTAAAGCTACAGACCCGGAGCTGATGAATGTGAAGAAGAAGGTTTAAGAGGGCGTTATTTTAAAAGCAAGAGTTTCTGAAGAGAGAAAATCTCAACCCTCGATTTAATGGGCCCATTTGAAATCCTCGATCGAGTAGGAACTGTGGCCTATAGACTCGTTTTACCGCCAAGCATGTCGCGTGTTCATAACGTTTTTAACGTATCAATGTTACATAAATATGTGGACGACCCGAACCATATTATTAATTTAAAACCAGACGAGATAGTAGATAATTTAACGTATATAAAATCTTGAAATATATTTTGCGCTCAAAGGTTATAACTCAAGAGTTAGAATCTGGCGAAGTGTCCTCATTTTTCGGCATACCAGGTATGTACGTACATTTCGAGGGCAAAATTTCATAAGGAGGGGAGATTGTAAAACCCCAAATTTTACGAATAAAGAATTAATTTTCTCAAAATATTTTTTTGAATATTATGGTGTGGATTTGAGATAATGTTATAGTTGTGGGTAGTATTTATAAATTTTGCAAAGTATGCAAGTTGTTATATTATATTTGATTTGTCAGGGAATATCCGTACGACGGTACAATCATTGGTGGACCCCACAACAGAATTATTGTCGGATTGAGAAAATGACAAAAATATTTTTATGAAAATAACGGCAGAATTTTTACCGTTAAAACTGTTGAACTACTCGGTAATAAAAGTACAGTAATATGCGTGATTGCGTAGTAGCACACGGTATTGATTATTGATGCTTACATGAGAAGTCACTCAGTTTTGTTCAATTATTGCTACAGTAATTGCTGCATAGTATCTCACGTTATTTGATTCAATTATTGTCGATATTTTATATATTATTAAATTAATAATTGAGACGACGAAGTTATTAATATTATTATTTACAATATTAACAATGTCTAGAAGTTCTGCCAATGAGAGGTTTGGTCACCTAATTTAAGCGCTAAATAGGGAGAAATCCTTATTGAAAGCCCCTCTTTCACAGGAACGACACAGTCGATTAATATTATGAATTATAATAATGATGATAAATGTTTGTTAAATATATTGAGGTGTCTTTTTATGAAGTCACGGAAGTTTTATATATATATAAATTTTGTTTTATTAGTATTATTAATGTAATAAAATGGAAAATCTTTTATATAAAAATGTAATACTTTTATAAAGTTATTTGTTTTATTAGACAATAATTAGAATATAATATATTTTATTATGCATAGTGTTTGTATATAAGACCGATAGTGTTTGCATAGTAAAATCTTTTTATATAAAATGAATACTTTTATAAAGTTAATTGTTTTATTAGATTTTAAACAATATATATATATATATATTATATTATTGTATAGTATCCTTTCTATTTTTCTATAAATAGGATGCTTAGTTAGAATTGAAATCACATTAGAAATTCAGAGAATTCTCTTCTATAATCTTGCGCGTATTTCTTTAGAGTTTTAAGAAGCTTTGAGCGTAGTGCAAGTTTTCTTCAAGTATATCCCCGCCCTAACCGTTGGAGTACTCTTCTTTATAAGGTAAGGGATATTATTTGTTGTACTCGTAAGGGGTATTATTTCTTTCGTATTCATGAAGATAACTTCTGTTATTCAAATCCTTATTATTCTGTTGGAATAACTTTTGTATATCACAAAGCACCGCATACATGGTGAAATTCTTCATTATTCCATTCCTTATTATTATGTTGAATAACTTTTGTCATGCTAAGTACCGCATACATGGTGAAATTCTTTTGTTATTCCATTCTTTATCATTCTCATTGGGAATATCTTGTCGGTCAAGTATTACCTCTTTGACCGTTCCATTAAATATATGTTGTTGGAATAACCTGTCTGTGCGGTCTATCACATGTATGGTGATTTTTGTTGTTATTCCATTCTTTATTATTCTGTTGGAATATCCCGCATTGCATGCAATTTTGCACGACTCGTTCCGCTTCTTTATTATTACATTTGAATATCCCATCTGCGGCGCTTACGCACGACCGTTCCATTCTTTATTATTTTGTGGGAATAACTCGTGCATGCGCATCTATCGCATGCATGGTGAATCCTTCATTATTCCATTCTTTATTATTCATTGGAATAACTTTGTCTATGTTGATTACCACATGCATGGTGAATGATCCTTTGTATTCATTCCTTATTAAATTGAGGAAATGATCTGTGTACGTGGATTACCGCATGGTGGGCGAAAATTCATTTGCAGTTTCATATATTCTATTATACTTATTTGGTTAAAATTTTGGCTTTTATACTCCATGAAATTAGTGGCATATCCTTGATATTTGCACTTCATCCAGTATCTTTTAATGGAAATATTCTTCTGAGAATTCTTGAATTTTACTCCACAAAGTAGTATCATATTGACAATTTGGACATTATTGAGTTCAGGATAAATTAACTTATAAATCTTTAAAATTTATTCTTGAACTTGTTTTATTGAACTTTTATGTCATTGTCATGATGAGTTATGTTGGTTATTATGTGAAAACATGAGAGTTTCCTAGAAATCACAAAGGGTTGAAAATTAGATTTTGGTGAAAATGAAATATGAAATTCAATTGACCATATCTCCTATTATATTTCGAATTTTTGAGTGTGGTCAAGTTCTAGAGTTAGATCTATGAGTTTTCTAACTTATCCAAGTAGAATCATTGGAAAAGGTGTTGTAGATTTACGTGTGGACAGATTTTTACAAAGGAGTCAAAAACTGCAAAGTACCAAAAAGGCTACTGTCCAGAAATTTAAAAGGACAATTTCGGCCACTTAGTTTGTTAGAAAAATTTCGGCCTTTTGGGACATAAAAATATATTGTATAAATTACCTCCTGTCCAAAAATGAGCTCATTCCGACTTAAAATGACCAAGTTATGACTATTTCAATATTTAGGTTTTTCCAACGAAAAACGTTATAACCAGAGTTCTATAACTCAGATGACCATGAAATTTAAACTGGAAGCTCACGTTAGCATGTGTAAGATCCTGCCACGATTTGGGAATTTTTGGAGTTAAACTTGAGGTAGCTAATTTCTTAAGGAATTAATTAGAAATTAATTTTTAAAAAATACTTAAGAGAGTTGAAAAATTATAAAAAAAATACTTGTTGTGTATGAAATATATGTATATATGTTTGGACAAAGGATAGAAAAATAATAAGTTGATTTGGTAATTTTTCATGAAAATGGTTTAGTTTTAAACATATGAGTTAAATATGTTATGTGAAGTTGAAGAATTAGTAAATGGGATTTTAGGGCTTGAAAATCTCAGATAAGGTATATATTGATTTTGATGAGTGATTTGATCATTGGTGATGAAATCTTATGATTATGGCATTTTTGAATGATTAAATGCATTATTTGGTAAAGTGTAAATAATTAAATTAAATTATTTATAAGTTTAAGAAGTGATTAAAATATTGTTATAATATTAACAATATTAGATTATGAGTTATTTAAGTGATGGATAATATTCGGATAAATTTAAAGTCTTTAATATTTATCCTTGTTTTCGTTTGATTAATGCTTATATTATTGTCATCATCCTCATGCTTATATTGTGATGAAAGTTATCTTTGGCTTACATACAGAGATGGACTTGGTATGATTATGCCCAGGGATTATTCGGTATAATTATGACCATAATGTAACGAATGATGTTGTAAAAGTCCTCATTGGCCTGTAGTTCATTGGTGGACAGTTGTTGGTATGATTATGACCAGGGATTATTCGGTATAATCATGACCATTGATAATTACATGAATATCCTTGGCCGTGGTGCAGGGATGATGTGGTTTATTTATTAAGCTGAGTCTCAGTGATAAAGTTTATGAAAATCTTTTTAAATCATAGAAGATAGTAGATTTTATGCTCTACTTGACTCTTCTAATGGATTGCTTGTTCCGCTGCAGTTAAACTTGATGTCTATTGTATTTTATCAGTTTAATATTGTTAAAGACTAATGATAATTTATTCTCGCATTATCTTAGTCATAATATTTCTTCTTAAGGCTAGTTGAGCTCACTCTTTATTTCACCGCTCTCTTCAGAAATGAGAACGTGGCCGGGACTAGTCGAGGGAACCGGAGTGACCATCCGTATGATAGTATTAATAATCCTCACTATTCTGTTAAATAGTGTGCAATAAATGTATTGAGGACTCCTTTGAGTGTGTATATTGTCTAGATGACAATATTCTTATTAAAACTCTCAATTTATATTTTGTCGTATTTTATACGACTGTTGTATAATTAGTTGTATTTGTATTCAGTACCTTGTATCTGGCGACCCAAGATGGGTGATGTATACCTATTTTGGGGGAGTCACACTGAATCTCCGCGTCCTTCTGCTCCATCGAAGCATGATGCATCTCAACCATCTCCTTCACTCCTCAACTTTGTCCTGCAATTCTATGTTACTAGTTAAATGCAGAGCGGCGCATACATCTCGGTGATATGGAGTTTGGTGGAAACTCCTCGTGATCCTCTTCCTCATCATCCACCTCTATCTCCTCGTAACTATCCTCCTAGGGATCTACCATGCTCATCCTCCCGGATCAACTATTCCCTTTGACATGGATATCCCGGATTCGTCGATCTAGGTACCGAGGTATCACCTCCTAGCCGGATCGGATCCTCCTTCGTTAGACATCCCGACAACAAAATATTTTAAGTTTTACTTAAAATTTTTTATACTCGCGAGCACATAAGTTATTAACGCATAGCACATAATGTCTTTTCTTTTTTAACTTCAATGGATACCTTAATCCATTCCTTAAAACTCGATAAGAGTTGGACACCTCTATGTTTTCTGTTTCCTTAAGGGTTACTTCCTAAGGTTTCCCCACCTAAGGTTCATAACCTAAATCTTGGTACTCCATTCCCACAGAATTTGGTGCTCACTATCTAAAACCATTACATCTAACTACCCATCATAAAGGATAAAGACATAATTTAAATAACTTAAACAATAATCTCTCCCATTAAAGGGTTACATCATCATCTCAAAAATAATCCCAGGTAATCTAACCTTGAATTTATTACATCAGTTTGTAGAATACATCATAAAATAAAACAACTCTGGTAACATAAAACATTTAAATAAATTTCTCATAAGTCTTCAACACTTAGACTGTTTGCCCTTTCCTTTGCTAGTGGATGGCTTATCAACTTTCTCCACTTTAGCTGCAGTATTAATTGCAAGAGTGAGCAAACAAATGCTCACTGATATAAAAAGTAATAATGACAACAACATGAGAATGAACAACGAAAGCTGAACAGTAATGAACTTGTTCCACAAATCAAAATAGAAAACAAGTTCAAACTTTAATATCTAAGGGTCTTAAGACCATGAACTATGTCCCCGGTACTTAGGTATTATTACCCAACCTTAACAGTCATTTAGATTATATGGACCCTTCTTAACGTACTTAGGGGGATAAGCCCTTTGTACCATGTATTGTGAACAAACATCTAAATGTTACACGTACAAAATCCCTTATGTTAGGGTTGTTCGTCTCAGTTTGAATTTAGAATTTCCGCACTAAAGAAAGTTTAGTTTGGAACTAGCTTATCAGTGTTTCTAGGATTTTAGAACACTGTTCAAGTATAGATTAATTTAATCAATAAGAGTTTTCTTACTACTTGAAGGTTTAATACAAGAATGTAAAACTGAACAAGGTTATCAAAGTCAAAGAACGGATATCAACAATATATAATTGAATAAACATGATATACATGCAAAGTGCTATATCCAAAAGAGTTAGAACAATCTCATTGGAATCGATGTATTAGAATATATGCTTTGTACAATAATATCAAGGTTTAGAAAAGTAAAACTCGCTCAAGGTAACAAGTTAGGCTACAAGAGCTTATTCAATCGTACATAAGGATATAATCAATAGTCTTGCACAATAAAATTTAGAAACTTGCATTCATTAACAAAAGAATGAAGTTAGAAAGCTTGCTCAATGTAAAGAGTTAAGGTTTAGAAACTTGCCTTGTATGTAAGCTACACAAATGTAATATTCGCCAATTACCCTACATATATCATTGAACTCGCAACAACAATTAGTTGCATGAATATTAGCTTTAGGGTTTAAACCATCATTTAGGTCATAACCCTAACCTAGCGCCTAACCATGTTGGTTAACACCTTAACGATTCTGAAATCACCCTATAAACTAACATAAACCTTATCATTTATCTTTAACTTTTGAAAACATCACATTTGGTTCATTACATAACTTATATAAATAATTACTTAAAATCTTCACATTTTGTATTACAACACCTTACAATCTGCTATTTTGGTTTATATTATGCCTCAACATTATTAACATACATGCTAAACTAATATAAGTCCATTACACATGACCTACAAATACGCAGAAGTCATTTGCACTTTGGGCTCGAGGCACTGCTGGCAACAAGCGTTGTCCCTTGCTTTTGCACCTAAGACGGCCACGCCTTTGTGTTCGATCATTGCTAGAAACCAGTGTAAGGCAGCATTGCCTTGTACCACCTGAGAAAGCTGCAGAAGAACTCTATTACATAGCAGTCACCCAATTCAACCTAAACAATACAAAATGGGTCCTGCTAGGTTAGTTTACTAAACCCCTGTTCCTCATCTATTTGGATAAACATCATATTGACCACCATCAGTCGTATTCATGCATATACTTTATTTAGATAATATATTTTGAGATGCATGTTGGTGAATTTGAGAAAAATCTATTATTTTAATAAAACACTCTTTTCCTTGATGGTTTTATCATATGCTAAGTTATGATCACAGAGTTTAAATGTTCATAGAGTGAGAATCAGCTCTACGATTTATTAGCGTCTGGTTGATTCATGGAGGTGATCAGTTTCTATGGATCTGCAAGATTCTCTTGTAGATCTGATCATACTCTATGTGTCATTAAACACTTAGACCATAGGATGTACAAAGCACATTAACTCATCAGCAAAGATTTCTTCATATTCAATCGACCTGTGAGGCTCTTAAAACCATTTCAAGTCTCTTTCAAGTTATCATCTTTAGTGTACTTTCTCTCTTCACCTTTTTAGATAGATTAAGAATATTTGAAGGAAAACTGTTATATCTCATGAGTAAGGTGCAAATATGATGTTCATATCTATGTTAACGAGGAACCGTACCTTTTTACAGTTGATTTCTTAACATTCATTTATCTTAGATATACTGAGTTTAGGCATTGATGTGCATGTTTTCTCATTTGCTTCTGACAGCCAGTTACTTTAGTTGATCTTCAGTCAATCAGTCGTGGTCTTGAAGATACAAGCTAAGAGAGTGTCAGCATCTCTAATTCTTTGACATTCTTGAGTTCATAAGATTTACATCCAGTTGCAATTTGACCAAGCATATGATTGAGAAGTTCTTCTTTCTTCTCTGGATAAGCATTACTTAGTATGTATGGCCTTTTCATCTTTTCAGGCTGGTGGATGTTTGAATCTTTTCTGTTGACATCTCTTGAGCTTTCTAGCCTGGTCTTCAGACAACAAGATTGACATCGAGCAAGGATTGGTCTTGTTGATATGATAATCAAAGACATGGACCAATCGTGAGCGACTTTCTGTGTGTATATGCACATTTACACTGTACACAATATTTCCAACGTGTGAGCTCATCTATATATAACAAGTGACTTACTACTAAACTAAGTTTAGAACAATGTTTATGCCTAGGATCAGACTCAAAGCGATTAGCTTTTGAATGTAGCATGAGAACCTGCTCTGATACCAATTGTTAGTTCCCAGTAGGCACAATATAGATCTAGAAGGGGGGCGGGGGTTGAATAGATCCTTAGAATTTCAAAATACTTTTACTCTATTAAGTTGTATTGCTCATTAAGTAGCTTATGACAAACTTAAGAATCTTTTCAAGCATAACGGAATAAGTGAAAGATCCCCTTCCTTGATATATTCATAATCACACATACATTGTTCGTAGAGTTACTTCAGTAGTAAGCAGTTAAAACATACATAGCAGTTATAGCAGTTAAGATACATAATGTAAATGACATAAAGTAAAAGACACAAGGGGTTTTAAGTGGTTCAGAGACTCAAGCTCCTAATCCACTCTTCCTGCTTTCAACTAGTAGGATTTCCACTAAGGAAGGCAAGACCTCAATCACTAAGATTCTTTCAAGGCCAGTGACCTTGGGACTTCATTCACTAAGAACTCTTCAAAGCCGCCAGACTTTGGAACTTCTCTAGTTCCCTAGGAACTCTTCAAGCCAAAGAAGCTTGAACTTCATTTAGTCCCTCCCACAAGGACCCTCGAGCCCGGCTTCTTGTTGAGTTGTTTGTTTGTTTGTTGGAGTTGGTCTTTGAAATCGCTAAGATGTCTTTAAGCTCTGAACTTCTTCTGTACTTAGCAGCTAGGTGTGGTCCTCTATGCATTCTTCTTCGAGTCTCGACCACATCTTCTTTTGGTGCAACTGATCTTCATTCTTTTCTGCTCATCTTCATCTAGTATCGCCTTTGCACCATCACCATCTGGGTTTGCTAAGTCTCTGAGCTTTTGGTAGACTTTGTCTGACACTTAGCAATCTCTCAAACCTTCTTGAATACTTTGTAGATGTGGTTCTCGCACTTGTTCGATCCTCACTTTTGGTTCATGGTAATTAGAGAGTGGCTCTCTTGATCTTCTTTGTACTCAGCCACTTTTCTGAATGCTATCTTCTTGGCCTTCTCGGCTCTCAGCTTGGCTGCATCTTTAGTGGCATTCTCATCTTTATTGAGTGAAGCTGTGATCTGTTTGAGTTCTTCTTCAAAGCTGCTTCACTTCCACCTTGGTAGTCTCACTGTCACTGAGACTTGTTCTATTGATCTTTGGTGGAACTCGTAGAGTCAACAATAGCATTCACCAAATCAACGATTCTGCAACTACACAATTATCAGCAACTCTTGGCCTTTGAAGCTCTATTGATTTATACTGCTTCCCAATCTTCTCGTTGGAAAGTAGCCGTTGAAAGCTATTCAAATTTCTTCGCAGATCTCGAGTTATTTGGTGCAGACTGCAGATGTGACATGACATCTTTTTCTGACTTTCTGACACTGCAGTCTACTGTTTCACTAACCCTGTCAGATATGTCACTTTGATATCTTGGGCAGGTTGACGACTTTATTTCACCCTTCTGATTTCTCGATTAGAGGTTGTCCTTGCATCGATGCTCTCAATAAGCACTTGTCCGAACATTACCCTTCAGATTGAACCGTTGCCAATGCTTCAGTCTTCAGTTATTCGGACTCTACGATTCTGATGCATACCTTCTTGGACTTGATCGTAGTGTCTTGTTTGACTTGCTTTTTGATGTGTAGAATTAACACTACGATCATGAAGAATGTTCATTAGATCTCCAATGTGGAACACCTATTCCTTCTCTTGTGCAGTGCTTCGATACTACTGTTTGCCTCAACTGTTCTCAGATATTGATGGCTCGATTGCTTACACTGGCCTTTTCTGAATAACAAGACACTTCAGATTTATGGCGTGTCTAGCTCGCTTTCTCCTTGTGATCTCCCGTTCACTTATCATCAATGGACTGACCCAATGCTTAATCACTTTAGCCTTGTTCTTCGTGGTCGCCCAAAGATCTCCGTATGTACTCCATCGCTTCTTTCTTTGTTTGGCAAACACTACGATCCCGGTAACTTCCAAGATCGTTGTCTTCTGTCTCGCTTAATGACTCATCGCACTTGCTCGACTTTTTCTTGGTCGATTCTGAAGTCTTCTTCTGATCTCCTTGTGGAAGACTTCATCTCGAATGGCTTCACAACTCAATCTTGATGCTGATTGAGTTGGTGCTTAGATCTTCTGTTAGCTTGCATGCCATTCGTTGAGTGCTCTCTGGTTTCCTTCAGGTGGGACATATCTATGCAGTGCTAACTAGAGGCTTCATTCCTTTGGATATTCTGGGAGTGCTCATTCGTTGAGAATTGTATTTGCTCTACAATTCTGCCTTGGCATTGTGAGAACATATGTTGAGGTCTTAGTTCTGCACTCTACGATTAAGCTTTGGCTGTGCAGACACTACGACTCCGAGATCAGATCTTGACACTCTACGATTTCTATCATTGTGCTTGTTGTCTTCATCTGATCTTGCTCGACTACGATCTCTGCCTCAGGTATGATTAGTAGACTCTACGACTCTGAGTGTAGTCTACAATTTTTGACTTAGCTTTGGCAGATACTCGGTAGGCTCGTGAGGCGTGTCGTCTCACGATTACTCAACATGACTTCCTCAAAGACTACTACTACCGAGGAAGTTCTCCTCGACACACTACGATCCTTCCTCATCTCTCCTGAAAGTCTACGAACTCCGAGATCTACTATCTTGCAGACTATGATTCTGCCTCGATAGCTCTCGTGTTTTCCTTGACTCTCCTGGCAGACTACGATATCTAGTGCGATGCTTCGGCGATCGACATGCTTCATCTATTAAATCATAAGATCAACCTAACATGCTTGATTTTTCTATATTTATAGTCCTTGTACATCATTTCTTTTTAAGGACTTTACAAAGCTGTTTTGCTTATGTAGGATCAACCTAACACATTTAATCAATTCATTCTAAGTCCTTGTATATATGTTTCTATTATCTATCAAAGGACTTTATAGCTTTTCTTAATGCAAGCATACTTGTATATTCATTCTCATATATATCATAATCAAATCATATATAAATAGGAATATCATTCACATGTTTATTCCTGACAATCTCTCCCTATTTGATTATGACAAAAACAATAAGTGCATATGCATGTTATGAATGAATCTTATATACAGTGAGTAGCTGTATTTCTAAAGCAGATAATCATGAATGTCATTTATAATGTTATGAAATTTAATACACTGACATACACTGATATCTTTCATCCTGGATCCAGAACATACTTAACTAGTTAGAAATTTACATCTTTGTCTCTTGTATGCTTCCAGAATGTCTGTTGATCATCTATTCATTTGTTAGATCTTCTTGCATCTGCGCACCTTGGAATCATTGACTGCATTTCTTCTGTTTTCTCCCCCTCAGATGGTTGCTTTTGTTTTTCCTCTTCTGGCTCCCCCTCAGCCTTAGGCTCATCATCCTTTGGCTCCACTTCAGATGATGAATCATCTTCTTTTTCTGCTTTCTTCTTCTTTTCCTTTCTATGCCTCTTTTTCTCCCCCTTTTTGTCATTAATCACTTGGAAGAGTCGTTCCATATTGGACATAAGTCGCTCCATCGGTGGAAGAATTTCCAACTTCATGCTTGATTTCTTGTTGACTCGGCTCAGCCATAGAGAAGGACCGTGAGTCGTGGTCAATCTTGTCGAGAGGACTTTGAGTTTCTCTTCATTTTCCTTTTGTGCTTGTAGAGCTTCAGCCTTTTGAATATTTAGAGCCTTGAGATAGATGTGATCTCTTTCTCTTACTTTGAGGGATACATCAGCCATCATTGTTTGAAGTTTCTCTTGAACTGAGTTACCTTATGAGGTTTTCAGCTTCTTTGACTCTTCAGTAAATAGAGATATTCTCTAAATCAGTTCATCAGAATTCTTCGTCAGTTCCTTTTCCACAGATATTTGATCATTCAATTGTGCAATACTTGGTTGAGTATTAGATTGGATTCTACGATCTTCTTTCTTGGACAGTTTGTCGAAGGTGTTGAAAATCTGAAGAATCGTTGAGTACCAATCGATATTGGAAGATGAAGGGATGTTGGACAACAGTGCTTGAGCAGATGAAGGCTTCTCATTTTGAGCTTGAATACCATCAGTGATAGAGTGAGCAGACTCTATGATTATCTCCTTGGTTATAAATCTTCTGCCTTCAGAGCCCACTCTACGATCATAGGGAATATAATGACATCTATACTACATGATAGAACCCCTAGATTACACTAAGCAAGCCTGGAAAGTTAGGATTTAAAGGTTCAAAAAGCAACCCTTGTAACACGTCTAACAACAATTTTTGTAGCTTAGATCTGGCAGTTTAGTTATAGTTTGGTCATGAAATCGACTTGTGGTTGTAGTATTACATGTATACTACAACATAAACACAAATACAAACCCAGAATCCTTATGATCTAATATCTACGATTGGTCAAACTAGGCAGCCTGATAATGGGTTTAAATGTTCTATGTTTCGTCAAGAACACCTATAGCGACGGTTCTGTCACTATAGGGCCCTTTAGTGACACTTAATTTCTGAAAATTAATTATTTTATTAAATAAATAGAAAAAAATTAGTTTTTAATTATTAAAAATACATAATAAATTCCTAAAAATTATTTTAAAGCCTAAAAATGGGTTTTTAATTATTTTGAATTTATTTATTAAATATTTAATATTTTTAGAATATTAATGGTAATTAATTTATTTAATTATAATATTGAATAAATTATTTAAAAATGATTTTAATACATGAAAAATCATTTTAAATTATATTATGGTATAATAAAATATTTTAAGTTATTTTCAATAACTTTTAATATTATGTGATGAATTTAATTAATTAATTAATTTAATGCTCATTAATTTATTTAATAAATGTATTAAATAAATTATGGAAAATAGAATTAATGATTTAAATATTATATAAAAAATAATTTAAGTGTTATAAAATATTTGAAGTTATAAAATATAACTTTTGATATTTTGTCATGAAAATATTAAAATTTTAATATTAATTTCAATTATCTGATAATAGTTTTAATCTGCTTAAAAATCATATAAATATGATTTTAAAGTATTAAAAATACTTTGTGATATTATAAATATATTATAATATTATGTAATGATTTTATTTATATTTAATATTTAATAAATATTAATGTTAAAGGAATTAATGGTATTTAAATTATATAAATATGATATTAATGATTGAAAAATCATGATAAATGATAATAATTATCTGAATATTATTATAAGTCATAGAAAAATATTTTTGACTGATAATAAATTATGTAAGATAATTGTTAAGTGTTTAGACCGAGTCTTATGATTAATAGGCTTGAGAATTATCCGACCAGACCGTTAGGATGTCGAAATTGTGTCGGGTTTAATTCAGACTGAAATAGTTTGACTTGATACCGAGTCTTAGGTAGTTTGTGGACTGATAGGGTTATGTGTTATGTGTTTAGGTTATTCTATGATTATATATAATAGTATTATACTGGGATGCTATTATTCTAATATTTAGATATCGGTATTATCTATATTAGGTTTTCAGACAAGGCTAAATAGGTTGTGTAACGATAATCAACGGATCAAGCAAGTTTTCCTTAACTTAACTTTGAGTTGTTTATTCAAATATACTTATGGATAGTCATTGTTGATTACCATGTCTATGAATTATTAAATCGTACTTTGTACATATTGCGTATGTTAATCAGTTATGAAAGGCTAATCACCTTCATTACCATTCGGTCCAGATATAACTGATATGTTCATTTTCTATGTTCTTTCAACTATGAAAATTTGTCCATGCTAGTTCACATTTATATTATTGAATGTTAGCCAGCTTTTATTCAAAATCTTCCCATCATGATATATCTTTAATTTATTGAACTTAAACTTACTAGGAAAACTTGTTGCTCACCCTTGCTATGTCATGATAAACACTTACAGATAAGGCGAATACGTCGGATACAAGGAAAAGTTAAAGACAAGACCCGCTTAGGATCTAAATGTGCAGGTATAATTGTAGCAATAGTGTATGATAATAACATTATTTGTTAGATAGGATATTCATTCAGGTTTATGTGAAGGTTCTCGACCTTGGGGTTAATGTGTAATGTTTATTGTATAAATAATTTATGTTTATATCTTCCGCAATAGTTATAAAAATAGTATACCAGATCCGTGGTGATTTAGGACCCGAATTTGGGGACGTTACAGTTGGTATCAAAGCTATTGGTTATGAACCTTAGGTAGGGTTACCTGAGTCTAATAACCGCAGTGATTAGGATTTGGTCTAACTCAAATAGAGTTATTAAGTCGGTAAGATTCAAAGACGAATCTCAGCGGGTTATAAAGACACAAAGTCCCCTAACTCTGATAATAAAGGTGAACAATAATGGTGAATAGATAGAGTCTAAAAGGATAAAGGTGCATGGATAGGAGATCGTCAAACAAAACGATCATAGTATATAAATGAGTCGTAATATATACGATGAGATCACCCCGTGATGTATTATGGATCAATCAAATGATTGAAAAGTTTATGGAAAGATTTACGAATTTGTACAGATTCAGGAAAGGATTATGAGTACGAGTTGAATGAAATTCGTATTGAGAAGGGAGTCAAGATTAGGCGGGGATTTCAATTGAGGACTCATGACAGCAGCTGAGTTGTATGATTCCTTGTTATGGGTAGGGAATTGTACTTAGTGTAAAAACCACTTAGTTTCTGGTACTGATAATCATTGAAATGTATGCATCACGCTATTTGCTATATGCTTGTTGAGAAGGTGATTCTTTTCTCAGGTCTATAACAGATAGGTAGGTTATAGGTAGAGAGAATATAAGATTAAGTACGAGTTCTTAAAACTCTTACTTATGGTATGTTCGTGACTCATGATTATATGAAATGTTTATAAACCCCTTAGTGAATGGAAGCCAAAGGTCTGTCTAGGACAAGTTCTTAAACTCATATGATTGTGAAAAGTTCCTGAACTCATAAGTGTGGAAAGTTTGATGAACTGGGTATAGTTTTGTGTGAATGGAGTATTAAGGATAATAGGAATAGATAGACTGTTTAAGCAATTGATCATTAGTGGAGACATAGGTTTTCCAAAACTCCTAGCTATGCTATACTTCAAAATTTTTGACATAAAGCTAATTACGCACTATGTGCTTTTGAAAATGAATTCTTATTCTCAACTCCTGGTGACATTGTGTACGTGTGGACTTCGGGCCATCGACACCTCGTTACCTGTTGAGATGATAAAACAAATTTGCAATGATTTTTGAACGGTTTAAAGAATAGTCTGTGATAATTGTTTCGGCTTGACGAAAATAATTTAAAATATCAAAATTTATTTTATTTATCATTAATGTACCATGTAACATGGTGCAAGATTGATAAAAAATAATGGAGTTGTAAATACATAAATACTTAGTGTTGAATTTGATCTAAAATTGTTATTCCACATTTATATGATGTGTTATGACAAAGTCATATAATGACGGCATCCTCAAATAGGCTGTTAATACAGTACGACATCATTACGCCATTTTTAAACTATTTTCAAAATTTTAATTTGCCAACGGGGTTTGGCTATACCTTAATATTTTGTTTAAAATTGATTATCGATATGAGTTTAAGCTATTTGATTCTGCTAGACCAACGTTTATGAAAAATTCTAAGTGTTCTTTGAAAATTTTCCGGAACCAAATTATTTTGGTGCGGATTTCGTTAACGACTAAGGTAAGAAAATTTTGTGCGCCCAAGGCGGATAGAGGGAACGGGGAAAAATTGTTCCAACCAGTAGTAATTGGATAGTACAGGGCATATCGGGCTAATTACCCTATGTGCCTATAAGTATGACTGTTTTGCAGATGAATTTCTGTATAACCTTTTCGAAAATGATAGACAATAGTCTATATAACTCTTCAGCACTATTTGAAGACTTTTAACTCTTGTGAGAAATGTATTACGTAGCATGTGATACTTTGTATGAAAGGTATAAGGTGTAAGTTGAATTTTGGGGACAAAATTCTTAGAAGAAGGAGTGAATGTGACAACCCGAGAATTTAAAAAATTATTTAAATCTTAAATAATGGATTAGAGGTTGAAAAATAAACCTAGACAAAAAATAAGTGAATGAATTTGACATTTCTGGGAAGAAATTAAGTGAATTTAAAAATTTTTGTGGTGAATTATTCATGTTAAGTGCATATGTGTATATGTTCTGTGTATATGGTCATGAATGTGTGCAGTTTGTGGTTAAGGGTCAAGGGATGACCAGATAAATTATATCAGTGTCAAACCCTAATAATATATTCAGAACGTCATCGTTCAATTAGAAAACCCTAGTGATTGATAAGAAACCCTAGAAACTGATTCTGAAAAACCTAATTTCAATTTTGGGAATCTAAAACCCTAATTCGGAACATTAAAACCCTAATTTGGGGGTTCAAAGGATAATTGTAAAGGCTTAAGTGTATTAATTGCAAACTTAATTAGGGTAAAACCTAACAAATTAGATAGAAAACCCTAATTTGTAAATTAGAAACCCTAATTTTAAAATTAGGAACCCTAATTGCTAATTAAGAAAGTTTTTTTTTGTTAATTAGGAAATGTTAATCCTAATTACAAGTCCTAAGTAATTAGGAAACCTAATTTAATTAGGAAATCCTAACTTACATTTTTAGTAACTTAAATTTTCATTTTTTAAACCAAGTTAGAAATCCTAGAAAATCAAATGGTAAAACCTTAGGGTTAAACCCTAAGGGTTGTGACAAGTTACTAGTTTGCCCTTAAATTTAAAAGCCTAATGACCTAAGTGCCCTTTTTCATTTCTTTAATAAGTAACTTGAGAATCTTGCCAAAACATTAGTCGGTGACCAACTAAAGCTCAGCCATGTGACCAAAATCTCAGCCATTATTTGCTACCTTGCAAGTATAGATACATGAATCAAAAGATATGTGTTTAACGGGAGGGAAAAGCAAAGACTTAAGTCATTTGCTTACAAACACCTCACCAACTCCTTCTCTCTCTAACTCCACAAATTATATTAATGGATCAGTCCTTAACAAGGCTCATAGATCATTAAGATCAGTGGAGAAAAGTTATGATCAAGCATTATTCAAGAAAGGTATAAAACC
This sequence comes from Panax ginseng, assembly GCA_020205605.1. Taxonomy (NCBI): domain Eukaryota; kingdom Viridiplantae; phylum Streptophyta; class Magnoliopsida; order Apiales; family Araliaceae; genus Panax; species Panax ginseng. The sequence goes on from CM035139.1 coordinate 55,038,396, forward strand.
TAAACCTAGAATCTGATCATTAAAGCTATGTTAGATGTTAAGTTTTTCTGTTTAAACATGTTGTTTGTAGTGTAAATAGATGATTTGGGTTGCTATATAGTGAATCCATAACATCTATATGCACGAAATAGAAGTTTTCAAAAATCTGGAAAATTTTGTTATGTTGTCTGACAACCGAATGTCAGACCTTATAGATCTGTGTCTGTTATGTGTTTTAGTGTTTTAAAGGTTTGTAGTTGTAGTATATTGTGAGATCTTTGTTCTGGAATTTGAATCAGGGTCAGATCTGGTATGGATTGCAAGTTATTAAGGGTTAAAGGTCGTTGATCGGCCATGACTGAACAATTCTGGGTAACCCAAAACTTACCCAGAAATGTCTGACAAAGAGTTCATGTGCATAGATCTGTCATGTGTTTGTTTATTTGGTCATGTTGTTGTATCTAAGTTGTAGTAGGATATATGGACTACTGATTCATGCTTTAAGATCACCTAAATGACTAACATGATCAATATAGTGGATGGTCAAAGTAGCCCATCCGGTCACAATTTCTATTTTCTGAAAAAACCCATAAAGTTGAAGAACATGTTTTCTGTCAGAGTTTGACCGGCTTTGATTTCTGAAATGTGATGATGTTAGACTGATTTAAGATTATATAAAGGTACCCTGACATCTATACTACATGATAGAACCCCTAGATTACGCTAAGCAAGCTTGGAAAGTTAAGATTTAAAGGTTCAAAAAGCAACCCTTGTAACTGCTTGAGTTTCTGGGCAACCCAGAAACTCAAGAACACGTCTGACAACAGTTTTTGTAGCTTAGATCTGGCAGTTTAGCTATAGTTTTGTCATGAAATCGACTTGTGGTTGTAGTATTACATGTATACTACAACATAAACACAAACACAAACCCAAAATCCTTACGATCTAAAGATCTACGATTGATCAAACTAGGCAGCCTGATAATGGGTTTGAATGTTCTGGGTTTGGCCAAGAACACCTATAGTGACAGTTCTGTCGTATATGACCCTTTAGTGACGCTTAATTTTTGAAAATTAATTATTTTATTAAATAAAAAAAATAGTTTTTAATTGTTAAAATACATAATAAATTCCTAAAAATTATTTTAAAGCCTAAAATGGGTTTTTAATTATTTTGAATATATTTGATAAATATATTTTGAATATATTTGATAAATATTTAATATTTTTAAAATATTAATGCTAATTAATTAATTTAATTATAATATTAAATAAATTATTTCAAAATGATTTTAATACATGAAAAATCATTTTAAATTATATTATGGTATAAGATAAATATTTTAAGTTATTTTCAATAACTTTTAATATTATGTGATCAATTTCATTAATTAATTAATTTAATGGTCATTAATTTATTTAATAAATGTATTAAATAAATTATGGAAAAATAGAATTAATGATTTAAAAATCATATAAAAATGATTTAAGTGTTATAAAAATATTTTAAATTATAAAATATAACTGTTGATATTTTGTCATGAAAATATTAATATTTTAATATTAATAGCAATTATTGGATAATGGATTTAATCGCTTAAAATCATATAAATATGATTTTAAAGTATTACAAATACTTTGTGATATTATAAATATATTATAATATTATGTAATAATTTTCATTAATATTTAATATTTAATAAATATTAATGATAAAGGAATTAAATGGTATTTAAATTATATAAATAAGATATTAATGATTGAAAAATCATGATAAATGATAATAATTATCTGAAAATTATTATAAGTCATTAAAAAATATTTTTGACTGATAATAAATTATGTAAGATAATTGTTAAGTGTTTAGACCGAGTCTTATGATTAGTAGGCTTGAGAATTATCCGACTAGACCGTCGGGATGTCAAAATTATGTCGGGTTCAATTCAGTCTGAAATAGTTTGACTTGATACCGAGTCATAGGTAGTTTGTGGACTAATAGGGTTATGTGTTATGTGTTTAGGTTAGTCTATGATTATATATAATAGTATTATACTATGATGATATTATTCTAATATTTGGAGATCAGTATTATCTATATTAGGTTTTCAAACAAGGCTAAATAAGTTGTGTAACTATAATCAACAGATTAGGCAAGTTTTCCTTAACTCAACTTTGAGTTGTTTATTTAAATATACTTATGGATAATCATTGTTGATTACCATGTCTATGAATTGTTGAATCGAACTCTGTGCATATTGCATGTGTTCATCAGGTATGAAAGGCTGATCACCTTCATTACCATTCGGTCCAGATATAACTGATATGTTCATGTTCTATGTTCGTTCAGCTATAAAAATTTGTCCATGCTAGTTCACAATTATATTATTGAATGTTAGCCAGCTACTATTCAAAATCTTCTCATCATGATATATCCTTAATTTATTGAACTTATACTTGCTGGGCAAACTTGTTGCTCACCCTTGGTATATCATGATAAACACTTGCAGATAAGGCGAATACGTCGGATATAAGGAAAAGTTAAAGACAAGACCAGTTTGGGATCTAATTGTGTAGCTATAATTGTAGCAATAGTGTATGATAATAATATTGTTTGTTAGATAGGATATTAATTCAGGTTTATGTGAAGGTTCTCGACCTTGGGGTTAATGTGTAATGTTTATTATATAAATAATTTATGTTTATATCTTCTGTAATAGTTATAGAAATATATACCGGATACATGGTGATTTAGGACCCGAATTTGGGGACTTTACATTCTTGGGTAGTTGTCACTCTGGATTTGAGATATGGTTTTCGTGTGACACTTTTGTATGCAGTGTAGATTTAAATGTGTCGAGACGACGTAAATGTAGTATTAAGGTGGCAAAATGATGTTTTTGCCCCCACCGGGGTTATCTCCAGCTTTTACATATATGTAATAGTTGTTACTTAGGGTTATCTTTGAGATTGGGTTGCTGTGGATGCTGAATGTCCTCAACTGAGTGTCCCGGTGTTGTCTCTGGGGATGGAACTGACTTTTTTGGGGTTATCTCCGGAACTTGGACTGCATCCCTCAGGGTTGTCTCCAAGGTTGGAACTGAATTTGTCGGGGTTATCTCCGGGATTGCAACATAGTCCCTCGGGGTTATCTCTGAGATTGAAAAACTGAGTATCCCGGGGTTGTCTCTGGGTTTGAAACTGATTTAACTTCCAGGGGAATCTCTGGAAGATGATTTTTCCCTCCTACAGGGTTAGTAATAGGAATGCAAAATTTCGAGTGTCTACATATGCCCCTCTTTATCATATTCATGCGATGTAATGGAATGAATAGGATAAAGATCACTAGACACTTAAAATGTGACAAGATAATCATGATGTAATGTAATGCAGCATGCTGTAATGTATGCTGAGGGTTGTTTGTTGGACCGTTTTCTAACGGGATGTGATAACTACCATGCGCTCGTCGTTTCAATTGGAGAATAAAGTTCTCCATGATGACCCTATTGAACTGCTTGGTTTTCTACTCGACTGGTAGTTTCCAAAGTTCTTATTATAGGAATCTCCTAATGCAATGGTGGGGTTATCGCCATCTGTTTGAATTGTCGATCAGTGCTATTTAAGCCTGATTTGCCGATAAGTTGCAAAGATGTTCTCAACATCTTTAGAATGGAGGTTGCTCAATGGTTGAGACTATATAATGTTGACATTGAGGTTATTGCCAAAGTCCTTAATCCTTATTATAGGCTTTCCATCAAAGATGTTCTTCTCATGTACGAGTGACACTTGGGGAATTATGCTTTGATTGTTAAGGATCTGTATAACAGATTCCGTCATTGGTCCTCTTCGAAGAGGATGGTTTTCCATAGTTTGCATCGCCAGGTCTTTCTGATGCTTCATTGGAGTTACTGCCAACGTTTTGTACTGTTAGGGCTGCCTGACCCTCATTGAGTTATCCTTTAACGACTAACATCATCGGACCATCTTCGATGCTTCATTGGAGTTATCTCCAATGGCTGGTAATGTCAGGGATGCCTGACCCTCATTGAAATAGCTTTCAATGGCTAAAATCATCGGACCATCTTTGATGCTTTACTAGATTTACTGCCAGTGGATGATGATGTCAAGACTGTTTGACCCTCATTGAAATGGTTTTCAATGGCTAATATCATAAGACCATCTCCGATGCTTCGCTGGATTTAATGCTAATGGCTGATTATATCAGGGTTTCCTGACCCTCATTGAAATGGTTTTCAACGGCTAAGATCATCGGACCATCTCTGATACTTCCCTGGATTTACTGCCAACAACTAATGATGTCAAGGTTGCCTGACCCTCATTGAAATGGTTTTCAACGGGTAAAGTCATCGGACCATCTCCGATGCTTCGCTAGATTTACTGCTAACGGTTGATGATGTTAGGGCTGCCTGACCCTCGTTGAAATGGTTTTCAATGGCTAAGATCATCGAACCATCTCCGATGCTTTGCTGGATTTACTTCCAATGACTGATGATATCGGGGCTACCTGACTCCCGCTTAAATGGTTTTTAATGGATAATATTATCGAACCATCTCCAATGCTTCGCTAGATTTCCTGCCAATGGCTGATGATGTCAGGGCTACCTGACCCTCATTGAAATGGTTTTCAATGGCTAAGGATGTATGAAACAACTGCTAGGGATGGATTTCTGACGAGACGTATGATTTTGATTGCAAGTACAACCCAGGATGATGGAATTGAACTTTCGTGAGATATTACCAAGGGTAGCTTTAATCATCTGCTTTGTGAAACCTGTGTTTGGTTGAATACCAATGATTGATATGTAGACCTGCAATTTGGTCTCTGAAAATAAGGATTTCAGGCTTTTTCGCTTAATAACGTAGAATCTTTTTTCCTGATTTGACTTTTTAGCTTGTGGGACCTCCTTTGCAACTAAATTTGATCAAGCCAGAGGGGGTGGGGAGCACATATCATCCACTAGCTATTATGGCACAGTTTGACCAGTTTTAGGATGTTCATCCCTTTGATGGGGTATTGGGTCAGTATTTGTCATCTCAGCTTCTGTTAGCAGAGGATTTGTCCCAGATTTATACCTGTTAGACCCAACATGAGAGGGATGACTTTTTGACTAGCCATCTGGGTCATTCTATAAAGTATTCTGCATGGTTGGAGGTAGAGATTTCATCGACTAGTGTTATATCCTCAGAGTTGGGTATTGATTCTGATGATGGGGAGCCTATGGAGTACCCTAATTCTCTCATCGAGGATGAGCTATTTACTGGTTTTTCAGTAGCTCAGGTTGATTCCCCCAGTATTTCTGCTGCTGTGACTCCACATTCTGCAGATTATTTAGAGCAGAGTTTTCATCTGATGACGTTTGAGAAGGATCAGGCTAGGGCCTTGATGTTGACAACTCTTTCTGATAGAGATGTCACTCTGGTTGAGAGAGATGATGCTCTAGCTCATAGGGATACCGCTGTTGTTGAGCGGGATGAGGTTCGATCATCTAGGGATGCAGCTGTTGTTGAGCGGGATGATGCTTTAGCTACCTGAGATGCTGCCACTACAGATAGTACTGCATTGCGGTCTCATACTGCTGACATTATTGCTGAGATGAGTGCATTCATTGATGAGCATGGTAGCCCCATGCAAATGGTCGTAGATCTCCTAGTCTGTGTGGATATCCTAGGGCAGGAGCTTATATATTTACCTCCATCTATTGAGAGGGATGACATATTAGACTTGATGACTCGCTTATCCACTGGTTTATAGATTAGTTTTGATTTTCCTGCATAAACTAGGTTAGCCATTTTTTTCACGCACAAGACACATTTTATATATCAAACAATATTATATGGCAAGGAAATTTGTTTTGATCCACTTACCTTTTAGATATGCCTTATTACTTGCTTGATAGTTGCCTGTTATCCAGGGCTTGTGATCTTGATGTATTCTGAACTCCGCCTTGATGGATGGACATTGAGATGTCTCAGTATCTTTTAAAATGGATCATTGATCTTTGTATTCCCCTACCTTTTGGTGTCTTAGGACTGATTTCTAAATGTGCTTATGGAGAGGATTTTGACTTTCCTCTCTGAGGTTGACCACCCCACAGATGGTCACTGGTACTCTCTTGTATGGAGGAGACCAGGTAGTTCCATCTCTAATGGATTGGTGTTTCTCTTTGAGGATTCAACCGCAACTTAGATGGTCACTTGTTTTTTTCTACCATTTATATGGGGAGACCAGGTAGTTCCATCCCTGTGGTCTAAGCTGATGAGGTGTGGTTTAACCGCCCCACAGATGGTCGCTGATGTATTCCCGTGTATTAGGGAGATCAGGTAGTTCCATCTCTTATGGTTTGGTTTGAATGTTTGAAGGATCATCCTAGTACTATTGATAGGGTTTTAGGTTTTTAGTAGGGGTGAGATCGCACCATGAATGGCTGCCTACGTACTCCCATTGACGAGGGGGAGATCAGGTCTGCATTTTTCTAACCTAGCGTGAAAAGGTTGAAAGTTATATGTGGAAGGGTGTAGAGATTTTTTTATTCTTTTCTGTAGTTAGAACGGACCATAAAAATGGCTGCCTACTTACTCCCATCTATTGGGGAGATCAGGTCTACGTAGTTCATCCCTGGTGGGACAAACTGATGTTGTATATAGTGAGAGGTTTTTAAAAACTTGAATTGACTGTTGGATCTAATGATCCATAACCAGGATGCTGGTTTGCCGGTAACTTCAGATATAGTACCGTTTCACGATGTTCGAGTTGATGAGTTGGGGAAATTCCTCGCCATCCATCTCTTGTAATCTGAGGGATCTTCCTGTCAATACATCCTTGACAATAAACGGGCCTTCTCAGTTTGGGGAGAATTTTTCTTTAGATTGATCTTGGTTGTCAAGGACCTTCTTCAATACCAAGTCATGTTCTTTGAATTTCCATAGCTGGACTTTCTTGTTATAGGATCGAGCGATCCTCTGTTGGTATAATTAACCATAGAAGATGGTTGTGGCCCACCTTTCATCTATTAGAGATAATTGGTGGTACCGATCTTGTAACCATTGGTCTTCATCCAGCTAAGCATCTATCAACACTCTCAGGGATTCCATTTCCACCACTATGGGGAGCACTGCTTAAATGCCATAGGTTAATGAGTAGGGGGTTGCCCCAGTGGAAGTGCTCATTGACGTTCTGTAGGCTAATAAAGTCAGAGGCAATAGGTCAGGCCATCCTTTGTGATTGGAAGACATCTTGTGCATGATCTTTTTAATATTCTTATTAGCCACTTCAACAACACCATTCATCTTTGGACGATAGATGACAGAGTGGATATGTTTGATGTCGAATTTGCTACATAATTCCTTCATCATTTGGTTGTTGAGGTTTTTGGCATTGTCTGATACAATCACCTCTGGTTGTCCGTATCGACAAATGACATTATTTCTGATGAAACCAATGATCACCTCTTTAGTAACCCTTGGGGAAGAGGCTGCTTCTACCCACTTGGTGAAGTAGTCAATCATGGTGAAAATAAACCGATGACCATTACTGGCACATTGAGAATGGGCAGGGCGAACTCATATTATGGAGCTCCCTTGGAGGGGCGTTTATAGTATTTCCATGAATTTGGCATTGGTAACATCTCTTGACATGATCATCACAGTCAGCTTTGAGAGAGAGCCAGTAATTCCCTGTTCTTAAGATTTTGTTGATAGGTAGAGGGCTGCTCATGTATGGGCCGCATACTCCACCATGGACTTTATCCATGAGTCTCTGAGCTTGGTCTTTGTCTAGACATCTTAGAAGGCCTAGTCCTGCATCTCTTTTGTAGAGTGCATCTCTGCTCAGATATAATTTCATGGCCATTCGATGGATCCACTTTCTTTCAGCTTGACTCACCTCAACGGGTGTAGATCCATCTCGCAAATACTCCTTGATAGACTGATACCAAGGTTGTTGGATGGGAGGCAGCTTATCCGATACTTCTCCGATGTAATTCCTGTAGGCTGGTGCCTTTTGACGGGCAAATATGATATTTTGAATGCTTCCCCTCTCAGGTATGTTGATCAAGGAGGCTAAAGTTGCTAGTGCATCAGCAAATTCATTCTTGTTCCGAGGAATATGGATGAAGGATATTTCTTCAAACTCCGAAGCCATCTGGATAACTTGCCGATGGTAAGGCAACAAATATAATTCTTTGGTGTGATAGCCCTAAGTGATTTGTCTGATTACCAGTTCATAATCTCCAAAAACAGTTAACCGTTTGGCGCCCATGGATTGGGATAGCTTCAACACCATTATACAACCTTCATACTCAGCTGTGTTGTTGGTGTTGATAAACTACAATTTGATGGCAACGAGATACTGCTTTCCCGAAATAGACACTACAACTGCTCCAGCTCTGGCACCTTCCATATTTACAGCTCCATAAAAATACATCCACCATGACTAGTTTATATTGTTACGATGGTGTTACTGAATTGTCATTACCCCTTCATCAGGGAAATATGTTTCCAAGGGTTTGAAATCTACGGATGGTGCGACAGCCAGTTGATCTATAATTCCTTGACCTTTGATAGACTTTTGAGTCACGTAGATGATGTCGAATTGTTGTAGGATCAACTGCCATTTGGATAGTTGAAAATTCAACATTGGTTTGTTGAACAGATACTTGAGAGGATCCATGTGGGATATGAGATGGGTTGTGTGACCATGGAGATAGTGCTGTAATCTCATGGAAGCCCATGCTAAAGCACAACAAGTTTTTTCAATGAAGGTGTACCTGTGCTAACTGATGCTGAATCTTTTGCTGAGGTAATAAATAGCTCTTTCTTGGCCTCTATCATCTTTTTTCCCCAACATGCATCCCATAGCATTGTCATTGATTGACAGGTACATAAATAGGGGAACATTATCCTTGGGAGGTACCGAGATAGGAGTTTTGACTAGTTGCTCTTTGATGGAAAGGAAGGCTTGTTGACACTCTTCGTTCTATTTCTTGGAGGAGTTCTTCCTTAACAACTTAAAGATATGTTCACATGTTGCTGTGAGTTGGGAGATGAGTCAGCTAATGAAGTTGATTCTTCGAAAACTTTCCTCGACTTATTTCACTCTACTATGCGGGGTATGGGCATCACGATAATGGCTTCAAGTCGTAAGATCGATTCCTAGTGAGCTTTGTGGCAAAGGCATTGAGCTAGATCCTACAAAAATTTAAGCCAAACCTGAGATGCCCATACCCCAGACAGAGAGGGAAATACAGGGATTTCTGGGAAGAATCAACTTCATTAGCCGATTCATCTCCCAACTCATAGCAACCTGTGAACCTGTCTTCAAGTTGTTAAGGAATAACTCCTCCAAGAAATGGAACTAAAAGTGTCAACAAGCCTTCCTTTCAATCAAAGAGCAACTAGTCAAAGCTCATGTCTTGGTACCTCCCAAGGATGATGTTCCCCTATTTATGTACCTGTCAATCAATGACAATGCTATGGGATGCATGTTGGGGAAAAAAGATGATAGAGGACGCATGTTTTAATCGCCTGAGTTTTTGTTTGACTGGCTTGAATCCCTCTTTGATTGGTAGGCGATGAATGGCGATGTCAGTTGACAAACTGATCATGTCTTCATGAGACCATGCAAACACATCCTAGAATTGGGTTAATATAATAACCACATCATTCCTTTGGCTCGGGGTGAGGTCCGTACCAATCTCGATTTTTTGGGGTTTTTTGAGGTTCCAAGGTTGAAAGAGGTAGTTTGATCAAGGTTTGGCTTGGGTTTTTCTTTGACCAATTATTTGATCTCCTCAGGCACCTCATAGTTCTCTTGTTCAATCTCCATCAAGTCAGAGTCTCACTTTAATCAAAGTTACAGTCCTTGTGAAGAATTGGCACTCCATCAGCAAGTTTAGAATCTAACTTTTGAGTCCTGAAACAAAAGGCTTTCACTTAGTATATGAAACTGTTTAAACATACAAAGTGTTAGCATGGCATGACAAAAACAAATGCTAATACTATGCAATAAAAGTAAGCAGTTATTGCTATCTATAGGGAAGAGGGATTTTCTGCCCTTTTTTCCCCTTTCATCAAATTCAAGGAGTGTTGCTCTAATTGTTGAGGGTTAAGTTTTGGTGGACAGCTATGATGATGGGGCGGTTATCATCCTCCTCCTCTTGAATGATAACTATAACATCTGAGCAGTCGTCATCTTAGATATCCTTGTTCATACCCTCGGTATGTGCCAGGAAGTACATCTTCAATAACCGTCTCTTAATGTCTTGTTTGCGCATTGGATTCCTTTCCTCCATGTCAGAGTCTGGAATAATGACTTCTTTCCCATTAACTGGTATCGGCTTAGGAAACAGCATACCCGCTACAGAGACAGGAATAGTCCTTAGAGGCCGTACAAAATCTGCATTTGTAGGTTTAGGTAACAGCCTTGTAGATAAAGGAATCGGTGTATGCTTGTGCGGGTTCCTGTGACTGAACCCAGAGGAGTAGCCTATTTTGGCCTTCCCCGTCTGACTAGGAACTTGAATTGGGCATATTATTCCTTGCTGATTCGTTCCTAACCCTTGTCCTGGTTGGAAACCCAAGGATATCATTTCTTGATTGGTAGACATTACCTCGATGAAAACTCTAGGTTTAAGAGCTGGAGCACCGATGGGTTGATAGTGAGTGTTGCTCACCTCAAGGGCTTGGAAGCTGACATGTTCAACAATTGTTCATTGAAACTGATGAAAGGTATATCACTTTGGATAGGATACTCTGGTTCAACATGTAAGGGTTTGTGAAGATCAAAGTAGCAATCAAATTGCAAAAATTAGTGGAAGCAAAGCAAAATCAGATTTTAAAATTTTTCACAAACCAATTACTCGGATCATCCTTTATGCATATTATTAATTAAAACGAAGAACAAGAAGTTATAGAATCATATCCTTGTAGATACGAGCTTCCACATGTCCGAGTTCAACTCCTACTTCTCCGTGATCTCCTTGAATCTCGGGGTAGATTCATTCCTTTGATCAATGTTAGCCACTTAAGTGTATGGCCTCTAGAGGTGATCCACCAAGGAAGAAGAATTTTCAAGAAGAAGGGTGTATTGGCTCAAACCCTAGTTTTTCATATCTCTGTAGAAAAAAGGGGCGTATTATCCAACTATTGGAATTATGTATATATGATATCTGATATAAAAGACTCCTCTTATAAAAATATCAAGTAACCCTATTTAATATAATAAGGTATTATTTATTTAATTAAACTCCTTTAATTAAATAGGCTTTCTAATCTTATTAGGGATAATTAATTAAACTTCTTTAATTAATTTGACTCTAATCTTATTAAGAATAGATCGTAGTACTTATATTAAATTAATTCTCAATAATAATTATAATAATATTAATAAGACACCTCTTATTAATTTATATTTAATATTTCTAAAATATTAAATAATAAATATTAAGCTATTTAATTTACTTTATCACTATAGAGTAAATTAAATATACTTAACATATTATTACGATTATGCCATTAACATCTTAAATAATTATTCGTTCTTTTATGGTGTGACCCTTTAGGTTCTACATATTAAATCGGTTGTGAATAAATCAATTAGAACAATTTCTAATCTTATTTAAATAAATAAATAAAACTATTAATTTATTTAAATAAATAATATTTATTCTACAATAAGGATAAGCCTCCTTAGCGATCAACGACTTTTTAGATAATATAAATTTCAACATTAATCATAAAAGAACCTTTGAGTAAATAGTTACTGTACAATTCAATCCTTCCACCATACAATGTCCCAATTAAATATAAGACATGAAATTACTGTTAAGTCTTATTTTATTTAATTATATGTATTTTGATTCCCAAATGCACAACTCCAAATAAATACAAATTTGAAATTACTTTCTAATTTCATTTCACCTTGGCCAAGGATTCCTGGGTTGTCATTTATCGAATCACATAGGACATTTCTCTTCTTTTACTAGAAGTGGTAGATTCTTTATTAATCATTCATTATCTCCATATATAACTTATTACACCTAAGCATACCCTTTGATATTCCCTAAGGGTCTTAAGGAATAAGTCAAAGTGTAATTCATTATATATAAGATACTATGATGATCTCAAGTCTAAGGATCATTTGTATTACTATCACTACAGGAATTCCTATTGACAGGTAAGTAAAACTCCATAAGGTATTCCTTAGCGAGTCACATTCAGTGAACTTATTCTCCAATAAGCACCTACATACTTGCTTTAGTGTCTCCACACAAATGATCATGAGATCAATCATCCTCATCTAATGAGAAAACAACGTATGTACCAATCTATCTGGATTCACTAATCCCCTTTTTAGTAATCCGTTGATTGGGAAAATTTTAGTTTTAAGCTATCTAAGAATTTAGATCTCATTAGCATGATCTCATCATGATTCTAAAAGCGTTACTTAAAACTATGAGTTAATCACATATTATTAAAACAACACCATGTGGATAATAAATGACTTGAATGAATAATTCTTTTATTAATAAATAAATAAGATTGATTACAAAGTATATGCTTTATCTTCATATATGATTGGCTTGTATGCATACTACTTTCAATCTCTCACTTGCACTAAAGCCAATCGCCGTGGTATCTCATACCCATCTTCTCTAACTGACGATTGAACTGCTGTTGTGTTAATGCTTTAGTAAATGGATATGCTATATTGTCTTGAGAGTCCACACGCTCTAGGGTAACGTCTTCATTTTCAATGATCTCTTTGATCAAATGAAATCGCCGCAACATATGTTTGGATTTCTGATGAGACCTGGGTTCCTTAGTCTGTGCAACAACTCCGACGTTGTCATAGAATAAAGGTACTGGTCCTTTAATGCTAGGAACCACACCAAGTTTTGTTATGAACTCTTCATCCAAATAGCCTCCTTTGCAGGTTCACTTCTAGTTATGTACTCTGCCTCTGTCACTGAATCAACAAATGTTTGCTGTTTGAAACTCTTCCAACTCACTGCGCTACCATTCAAGGTAAACACATACCCCTAAACGGATTTATTGTCATCTTTGTCAGTTTGAAAACTTGAGTATATGAAGCACTCTAGTTTTAATTCAGACCCACCGTAGACAAGAAAAACATCCTTAGTTGTTCTTAAGTACTTTAGAATTGTAGACACTCGAAATTTTTTGCACTCTTGTTACTAACATTACAGGAGGGCAAAATTGTCTTTCAGAGATAACCCTGGAGGATAGTTTAGCTCAATCCCGGAGATAACCCTGGGATACTCAGTTCTTACCATCTCGGAGATAACCCCGAGATAATCAGTCCCATCCCGGAGATAACCCTTGGAGTTCCAATTTCAACCTCGGAACCCCGAGGGATGCAGTTTAAGTTCCAAAAATAACACCGGAGAAAGCTCTTCCATCTCGGAGATAACCCCGAGATAATCAGTCTCATCCCAAAAATAACACTGGGAGTTTCAGTTCTAACCTTAGAGATAACCCCGAGGAGTGCAGTTGCAGTTTTGGAGATAACCCCAGAAAAGCTCCTTTCAACCTTTCCAGTTAGCTTCAACCTCGGAGATAACCCCGAGGCACTCAGTTCCAACCCCGGAGACAACCCCGGGAGGTCAGGCACACCTCAGGAATAACCCTGAGGACATTCAGCATTTACAGCAACCCAATCTCAGAGATAACCCTGAGCAACGACTGCTATATTAGCCCAAACCGGAGATAACCCCGGTGAGGGGAAAAATCATCATTTTGCCACCTCAATCCTACATTCGTGCCATCTCAACACATTTTAACATACATTCTACACAGCAGTGTCCTACAAGAACCAAATAGCTCCAATCCCAAGTGACTACTACACATGATAGCACACCGGATAGAATTTGAAAACTTGAAGACCAAGGGCATGGTCCCATCTTCCTGACTTCGTACAACTTCTAATCCCATGTCATTATGTAGCTCTCGACAATAACACTCCGAAAAAGGTCTTATACACCTCGATTGGATGCCTGGATTGAAGTTCTGAAAGTTCAAGCGGACATCACATTGCATGCATGAACGTAGTTTGAGATGGCGGGAGCCGCAGAGCCCAGGGCACCCCGGGCAGTCGCATATGCACTTGAGGCTACCACAGGTACACCTGTGGCTCCCCCATCTATAAATAAAGGGCTTGGGGTGGCCATTTTGCAATAAGAATAGGCGAGGAAGCCTTGTCCAATTTGCTCTGTACACACTATAAACTGAGTGCTTTCTCATTTTAAACACTTGTGAGCTTATATTTGACTATATTTTACTAGTGGGAACCGAGTGTTCATCCATTTAAAGCTATAAAAGTCTTCTTTGGCAGTCCAATGTAAGCTTTTTGACATCTTTTAAAGCCTTTCTCCACTACTGCGCACACACAGTTATTCATGTTGAGAGTCATCTTGTGTGCGTATGCCCGGACTACGATCCATGGCTTTTATTTCTTATATATATATATATATATATATATATATATACTTATATATAAACTGTTGTCGAACTCTGTACGATGATATATATATATATACTTTTATATATATTATTATCATCAAACTCTATTTGATTGAGCACGGATATAATATCCTATATGCGTTTCTACCGCTTATATATATATATATATATATATATATATATATATATATATATATATATATATATATATTTAATCGACGAACGAATGAGCCTCGGATCGATATATATCCAGTGCGTTTATAGCTTTTATACATATATATTTACATTCTTTGTCAGGTCTGGAGTTTACTTCGTGGCCATTTACAGCTTTATTTACGTTTCGTCCCGCCTGGAGTTTACTTTATGGCGGTTTATCATTTTTTACTACTTTATTTACTTTTTTGATCCCCCATGGAGGTGCTTCGTGGGGGTTGATCGTGTCTCTATATATATATTTATCATTTTTATATATTTACATTTTTAATTCCCCATGAAGTTTGCTTCGTGGTGGTTGATCGTTTGTATATATATATATATATATATATATATATATATATATATATATATATTTACAACTTTTATATATATAACTGCTTACAACTTTTATACAAATTGCTACATCATGTGAGCCTAGGAATCATGTGATCACAGATTCAGACTCTTGAATCTAGAGTCAGTTCCCGTGATGGAAATTTTCGGCTGTAAACAGCTTGTACATTATTCACGGTGTTTGAATTTCCTTAGACGGCTCTCATGCCCATAAGGAGTTCAGCACTGCTATGTATATTATTTTCTCAAAGATGCTTCGCATCTCGAAAATAAAAGCAATCAAGCCGAACATATAATAAATGGAAGTATCAAAGGCCTCAATTACTATTGTGCATAAGGGTTTGAAAAACCTCTTTTACAAAACATCACTGATATATCTTGTTAAAACTAAAATTTTATACAAAATTCAAACCCTTTGTATATTGGTTCAAACGAGGCATAACACTACTTCCAAATAATGGCACATTGATCCACACACACACACACACACATATTCATATAACAATTTAATTAAAAAGTGGCGGTCACTGTGGTAACAAGGATGTCAGGGGATGCCTAACACCTTCCCTTTGCATAATCAAGTCCCCGGACCCTAACAAATTTCGATTTCATAGACCTGTTAAACAATGTCACATCACTGGGTCAATGTGCAAACCTTTTCTCAGTTGAGTTGGTGTAACCATTTAAGAATACCAACTGGCGACTCTTACAGTTCAATCGTCGACATATACATGTCGGACCTTTTCACAACTTATTTTTTCAAACAAATCTCACCTTATGTAAAAACACTAAAAGACAAGAACAGAAAAGGGACAGTAAAAATCCCGACGTCGATAGGTGGCGACTCTACTGGGGAGATCTAGTAAGAGGACTTAAGCCGCTACTACAAACTTTTCAAACTGTTATATGCTTGTGTGTGGATTTTGCATTTACATTTACATAAAATGTGTACGAATGCATTTACCTACTGCACTTAGTGCTTCACACTGCATCTATTTGTGATATTAAAGTGCTTTGCATATGTCATCACTTCCATAACAGTGAGAAACGTTGTATGTGAATGTATGTTGTGTGTTCCCTCCTTCAAGAGGCTATCCCAGTGTTTGATTACTGGACTCGTAGGAAGAATAATTCTAATGAGGCTCAGGAAAGGTACCACCCAGATTCGCTCTAGTTGAAAGACCAGATTAACTTCCCGTCAAGTAAATTACGATGATCTGGGAACCTTCATGCCAAAAAGCTGCGAGAGTAACTTAAGATAGGTCAGTCTCTGATAAACCAAACGCGGAGGGAAGTTTCTTCATACTTTCCATTTAAATTACTCATAAATTCAATGTCATTCCATATCAATCTCATTATAATGGGAAATATGAAGAAATATATATACATACATAATTTATAAACATGATATGTATAGACACTCGAAATTTTTTGCACACCTGTTACTAACATTGTAGGAGGGCAAATTCGTCTTTCAGAGATAACCCTGGAAGACAGCTCATATCCATTCCGGATACCATCAGAAGTTCAGTCTCAAACCCGGAACACACACCGGGAGTATCAGTTCCAATTTTGGAGATAACCCCGACTTTCATCATTGAAGATAACCCCAAGGAATGCCGTTGCAGTTCTAGCAATAACCCCTAAAATGCTTGTTTCAAATGCATGCAATCAGCTTCAACCTCGGAACTCCTGTCGAGGCACTCATTCCAAAGACCTGGAGATAACACTGGGAAGACAGTCATAATTAAAGATGACATTGAGGAATTCAAACACTTTCAGCAGTCCAATCTCAGAGATAACCCTGAGCAACATCTACTTTATCAGCCCAAATTAGAGATAACCCCGGTGAGGGGAAAAATCATCATCTTACCACCTCAACCCCACATCGTGCCGTCTCAACATCTCACACATAGATTTCTACACAACAATGTCCCACAAGAGCCAAGGAGTTCCAATCTCGAGTGACTATTACGTAGGGCAGCACACCAGATAAAATTTGAAGCTTGAAGACCATGGGCATGGTCCCCTCTTCCTAACTTCATATAACCTCTAATCCCATGTCCTTGCGTAACTCTCGACAACGGTGGTCCAAAAAAGGTCTTTTACACCTCAATCAGATGCTCAGATTGAAGTTCTGCAAGTTTGAGTGGACATCACGATTACACAAGTGCACGTGATTGATCTGACAAGACCCATGAGCTCAGAGCACCCCTAGCCAGCCACAGTGTATTTATGGCTACTGCAGTACACTGCGGCCACCAGATCTATAAATATAGAGCTTGGTGTGGACATAATTTAAGAGAAAAAGGCGAGGAAGCCCTATCAAATTTGCTCTGTACACACCCCATATTGAGTGTTTTCTCATTTCAAACACTTGTTAGCTCACATATAACTATATTTTTATCGGCGGGAGCCAAGTGTTCATCCACTTAGAGTCATAGAAGTTTTCTTTGGAAGCCCACTGTAAGCCTTCTTACACTCTATAAAGCCCTTCTCTTCATCTTTGAACACATTATTCTTCACATTGAGAGTCGTGTTGTGTGTGTATGCCCGAACTTCGGTTCATGGTTTTCATTTCTGTCTTTATATATATACTTATATATGTATATATTTATATATATGGACTAACATTCTTGAGTTATGTCTCGATTGAGCCTAGACTTATGTCTAGAACGCTTACTTGCTTTATATATATATATATATATATATATATATATATATATATATATATGATCTGTTGTCGGATTATGTTCGATGAGTCTGGATTTTACATCCGGAGCGTATACTGATTTTTTGTTATATATATATATGAACTATTGTAGGACTCTGTTCGATGAGCCTGGATTTTATATCCAGTGCGTTTACTTCTTATATATATATATAGCGACAAATCGCTGAAATGATAAACCGAGCCGGGATTGAAAAACATCATGTGCGTTTACCGCTTATATATATATATATTTACATTTCTGTCAGGCCAAGAGTTTACTTTGTGGTCTTTTACTGCTTTATTTACATTCCGTCCCGCCTGAAGTTTACTTCGTAGCGATTGATCGTTTTTACTACTTAATTTACATTTAGTCCCGCCTGGAGTTTATTTCGTGGTGGTTGATCGCATTTATTGCTTTATTTACATTTCTGATCCCCCATGGAGGTGCTTCATGGTGGTTAATCATGTCTATATATATATATATTTACCGCTTTTATATATTTATATTTCCGATCTCCCATGGAGGTGCTTCGTGGTGGTTGATCATGTCTGTATATATATATATATTTATTTATATTTATAGCTTATATATATATAACTGCTTACTGCTTTTCATATAAACTACGACATCATGTGAGCCTAGGAATCATGTGATCATAGATTCAGTCCACTGAATCTAGATTTGGTTCCCATGATGGACATTTTCAGCTATAAGCAGCTTGTAAATTATTCACGGTGTTTTGATTTCCTTAGATGGCTTTCATGCCCATGAGGAGTTCGACACTGCTATATATTATTTTTTCGAAGATGCTTCGCATCTCGAAAATAAAAGCAATCAAGCCGAACATTTAATAATGAAATGGACGTATGAAAAGGTCTCAATTACTATTGAGCATAGGGTTTGAAAAACCTCTTTTACAAAACCTCATTGCTATAACATGTTTAAAAATGAATTTTTCATATAAATTCAAACCCTTTGTATATAGGTGTGAACGAGGCATCGCACTACTTACAAATAAATTGCACATTGATCCACATACACACACATACATATTCATATAACAGTTTCTTAAAAAGTGGCGGTCACCGTGGTAACACGAATGTCGGGGGGTGCCTAACACCTTCCCTCCATATAATCTGTGACACCCCCAAATCTAGGTACTTCATTCCCACAAGATTTGGTGCTCACTATTCAAACATTCTTACTTTCTACCCAAATAAATAATATTTAAACCATAAAATCCTCCCTTTAAATAGGGTTACATAGTTAAATTCAAAACATCCCAGGTTATCTAACCTTTAAACGTCATTCAAATGCGGAATTAAATTATTACATAACATCATTAAAATAAAGTCTAAGATCATCGTAAATAAATAAAAGTACAAATCAGCATCACTTGTACAATTTTCCCTTTCCTTTGCTAGTTGAAGGTTCATCTACCTTCTCCACTTTAGCTGCAATGAGTTTATAAATATGCAAGACTGAGCAAAACAATTGCTCACTAAATATAATAATGAATTAACAGGAGGATAACAATAATAACTACCTACGAATAGGCTCATCAAAACTAGATAGTACTCTAACAATGATAATCAGGAACTGAAATCCAAAATATGGAATAAACATAACTGAGGGTCATAAGACCATGAACTATGTCCATAGTTGTGAGTAATCTTTCAACTCCAACTTTAACAGTCATAAGACTATAAGGACTCCTCGTACTTAGGGGGATCAGCCCTTCATACCATGTATTGTGCACAAACATTTAACGCTATGCGTAAGTTATCCCCTAATAATAATAGGGTTGTTCATCTCAGTATTTAGAGCATAAGTCTGCACCAAAGAGAGTTTTGTTTAGATAAGCTTTCAAGGGTAATTTGAAGTTCAATGAACATCAACTAGAGGACTAGTTGAATTAATAGTGTTTGAGAATCATAACAGATATTTAATAACAACATAACTTAAAATAATTGAGAATCATAAATGAACTGACTATACATGTTAAACTCATGCTTGAAATAACTATAGAGCATAAGTATTTAACAAAATGAAGAAAATAGCAAACCTTTGCTTGAACAATAAATAAGCTAAGGTTAGAGTCTTATAACATTTAGAAATGAAATTATAGATTGTACCATAACCAATAACAAGCTGAAACTAAAAACTTGCCCAACAAGGTATTAAATTAATGCAAGGGTTAAAACAGTTCAATAATAGAGACGAGAGTTCAAACTGTGTTCATTATACAAGAATATAACTCAAGAAACTTGCTTAACCATAAACAAGTTAGAATAAATCAACAAAATGAGAATTCAAATAGCATTAGAGTTAAAATTTACTCGAATGAGCTCTAGGGAAAATTATCTTATTAAATCAACAGCTGAAATAGGAAGCTTGCTCAAACAAAGAATAAAGCTACATAATGTAATAATGGAACTAGCTTAACAAAAGTAAAGAATTAGGAAACTTTCTCAATGTAAAAGATAGAGTTTAGAAAGTTGCTCAATGTAGATATAGAGTTAGAAAACATGCCTTGAGCGTAAGCTATAAAGTTAAGCTCACGATCACTTATACATAATTTTAGAACCACAATACCTATTAGATGTGCTAACATACCATAACATTTTCATTTCTAGCTAAACTTGTAATTGAAGCACAAGTCCTTCATTACCATTTATACTTCAGAAAATCCAAGTGTTTTACTTCGTAACACTTATCTAACACTCATTATGTATACTAAGGTACCACATAACACGTTCTCGATTTACTAACCATTTTTGCAACTTTGAATTTACTAACCCCAATTTACTATGTTATGTTAACCTTAACATTACACGTTTAACATGCTAAAACACTTTCAGACCATGCCATGTTGCTATCTCAAATCTGCGAACATGTATGAAACCGAGAATCTCAAACTAGGGTATATGTAGCAATTGCTACCATAAAAGGTTTTGGGACCCAAGTAACAATTGCCACCATTTTTCCTTTAACTACCAGTAGCAATTGCTGGCAGGGTGTTCAGACAGACGCAGAGAGGCTAATGAACAGTAGCCAACTTTAGCCCAACAAACACAAATTTCACCCACCAAAAAGTGAAATTAACACGTAAAATAAATATAAAACTATCATAAACATGATTGCTCACCTATTCAATCACTTAGCATAATTTAAAAACATTTAAAGCTATTTTAATTTCTCAATTTTCATCTTTTTCATAAAAACTCAATTTTCTTGATATTCATTCTAGAAATCATCATCGTGAATTCATTATTTGGCCAAATCACTCCATTTCAATTACGTTATGTTCGTATCTCAATGAACTAACATATACAAGCTTCAATTTATAATTTAACAATATAATTCAACAATAGACACACCAAATAAATATTTATATTATTCAATAAATATTTAATATTACACTTTGAAATTTTGGATCGTTACATCCTTCCCACCTTACAAGGATTCTGTCCCCAGAATCACAATTCAAACAATCAAATCGTCACATTCTCCCCTACTTACAAAGATTCTGTCCCCAGAATTGAAGACACAGACTAAACAAATAACTCAGGATAATTCTTCATCATATCATCTTCGAGTTCCCACGTAGCCTCTTCGACGTTGTGGTTCCTCCATATCACCTTCACAGAAGGTATCACTTTATTCCTGAGCACTTGTTCTTTCCTGTCGACTATTTGGATAGGAATCTCTTCGTAAGACAAATATTTCCTGAACTACAACGGTTCATACTCGATCACATGCTTGTAATCGGGTTTATAAGGTCGCAACACTGATACATAAAAAACATTGTGCACATATTTTAATTCTGGAGGTAAAGCTACCTCATAAGCCACTTCTCCCACTCTGCGTAGAATTTCGAAAGGTCCAATAAATCTCGGGTTGAGCTTGCCTTTCTTGCCAAAATGAATTTTCCCCTTCCAAGGAGAGACTTTCAAGAACACGAAACTTCCTGCTTCAAATTCACGACTTTGCCTGTGTTGATCAGCATACTTTTTCTGTCGATCTTGAGCAACTACCAATCTTGCTTTGATGAGTTTGACTACTTCAGCGGTCTGCTGAACCAGTTCTGGGCCTAACAGTTAACGTTCTCCAACTTCATCCCAGCATAGTGGAGTTCTGCACTTTCTGCCGTATAACGCCTCGTATGGCGGCATACCAATGCTTGCGTGGTAACTGTTGTTGTATGCAAATTCCACCAACGGTAGATGATCATCCCAATTTCCTTTGAAATCTATGATGCACGCTCTGAGCATATCTTCAAGCTTCTGGATCGTTCTTTCGCTTTACCTATCGGTTTACGGATGATAAGTTATGCTCATCTTCAATTGCGTTCCCATGCATTCTTGTAGTCTCTTCCAGAAATTTGATGTGAACCTCGAATATCTATCTGATATAATTGATACTGGAACTCTATGTCTTGAGACGATCTCTTTAACGTATAATTTTGCCAGCTGTTCAAGATTAAATCTAATCTTTATTGGCAAAAAGTGTGCAGATTTTATCAATCTGTCCACTATTACCCATATCGCATCATATCCTTTCTGAGTCGTTGGAAGACCTACCACAAATTCCATTATGATATGCTCCCACTTCCATTCCAGTATCTCTAACGGTTGAAGTAATCCGCTTGGTCGTTGATGCTCGGCCTTCACTTTCTGACATATCAAACACTTTGCAACGCATTCTGCAACATCTTTTTTCATGTTCGGCCACCAAAAATGACGCCGCAAATCCTGATACATTTTTGTACTTCCTGGATGAATTGAATATCTTGAGTTATGAGCTTTCGTCAAGATGTCTTCCTTAATATCTTGTACTGCTGGTACCCAAATTTGTCCGTCGAATCTTAGCATTCCCACAGTATCGACTTGGTAATTCGCTTCTTTACCCTCGACTACACTTCGCTTTATTTTCTTGCATTCTTCATCCTGTAGCTGATCATTTTTCACTGTGTCCACCAAAGTTGGACTAGCTTCTATCTGAAACAATTTTTCATTGGATTCTTTTGGAAATTTGATTTCCAGCTCTAACCTTGTCATTGCTGTAATAAGCTCCTACTTATCTGTTAACAACATCAACTTTTCTCTGCCTTTCTTACTCAAGGCATCTGCAACCACGTTTGCTTTGCCTGGATGATAAAGGATCTCACAATCGTAATCCTTTATCAATTCCATCCATCTCC